>CANTUV010000018.1:9375000-10000000 GCA_947685225.1 Garcia nutans | reverse complement strand
ATGCTCATACCAAGTCATACCAGTAAAAATATGCTCATACCAAGCTCATATCAATTCATACTATTAAAAATATACTCATACCAAGCTCATACCAAGTCATAACTATAAAAATATGCTCATACCAAGCTAACGGTCAAATCATATGCATTCTCGCGGTCAAATCAAGCACAACGATTTACAAGAGAGAGATAGAGAGAGAGAGAGAACAAATACCTCCAGATAAGAGTGATGAACGGTGAAGAAATAGCGACTACGAGAGAAGAATGGAGAATAGATGGTGGAAAATGATTGACGGCGACTAGTGGTGGTGCGTGAACTATGCTATAGCGATACCGCAAGTGCACGGGTCGCCCAAGTAATATAGTAGTGAGTGAGTTATCGTTCCACTGGGGACAAGGCCAAGTACTAGTGCAAATCTTAATCGTTGTTTAGCAAATTAATAGTTGTGTGATGCTTTGTAACTAAAAACAACTAAATTAATAACTGAAAATAAAGGGAAATTAAATGCTATGCAAAAAGGATTGATGATAATATTAATAGTACTATCCAGATATTGAATCCCCCTAGCCTCAATAATATTTATGATCAATCAATTTAGCTAAATCATTTAATAGATTTGAGTTGGCATTCCTCTAAATTAGAATAAAACCCCTCTCGAGTGGATTAATCCCTAATCACTAAGTAGAGTGCTGGAATCTCTTCTCAAACATAATTAAATAGATCTTGCATTAAGAACAAAGAACTATAAACCAAAGGATCTTGTAGGTCTATCTCTAGTACCCCAATCAATCCTCAACCCTTATGAGTATTCAATTCATATCAAGCTTTCTCAAGTCAATAATATGAAAATAAAAACCAATCAATAAGCATGCTATTATCAATTGGAAATAACATCAAGCATCATAAGAATAAAACAACTCAATCAAATGATTCAACTGAATATAATTGTTCAATTCATACAAATGAGCTAGGGTTCATCAATATCTAGATAGAGAAGGAATTAGTTCATATTCAAAACTAGAAAAACAGAGCAAGATAAATGAGTAAGAGAAACCAAACAATCCATGGAAAATGATTTGTATTTCTTCACTTCAACCCTTGATTCTTGGTTTAGGGCTTGTACAAGATGTGTATCCTTTTTCAAACTCAGCTCAAGACCCTTCTCCTTGCTCCAGAAGCTGGCTCCTCCTCCTCTTTTCTGTTCTCTGTTTCCAAAAACGTACCCAGAAATCTCCTTTCCTTCTCTAGCTCTTCTCTTTTTATTTCCATTCAAATCTCCAACCCATACCTCCAACTCACCACCCCCATCCATTGTCTACCACCTTCCTTTGGTTCATCTCCCTTTCCCATTATTCAGGTAAGCTTTTCTTTTCTTTTGTCTTTCTTTTGACAAAAGCACAGATCTTGTCCCCCACTTGTTCCTCAATCAGTGCAAAGAATCTAACTTTTCCATAGGTGACACGGCCATTGACACGCCCATGTCACTGGGCGTGTCATAGCCACTGTGATTCTGAATATAGGACACGTCCAGTGACACGCCCATGTCACTGGGCGTGTCACAACTACTGTGAGTCTAAATATAAGGCACGTCCAGGGACACGCCCATGTCACTGGGCGTGTCACAGCTACTGTGAGTCTGAATATAAGGCACGTTCGGTGACACGCCCATGTCACTGGGCATGTCAATGCTTCTGAATGTAGTATCAAGAGCACGTCTATTGACACGCCCGTGTTCATGGGCGTGTCCATTGATGACTTTTGCTCTTTTCTTCTACTTTCATCCGTAATTCCTCCGAAATGACCATAAGCCTCAAATTACAGAGAATTCCTGAAATTAACCCTAAAATACACTTTGAACAAACAAATTAAACTTAATTGGATAATAATCATATTAAGAAATAGGAATAAAATATCATCAATTGTGTACTTATCAACTAGCGAGGGTTTCTTGCTTCGATAGAGAACACGAAGGAGAAGATGAAAGTCATAAATGGAGAGAGAAGAAACCAGCTTCTAAAAATATGAGCTGGCTTTTAAAATTCAGAGGGTATTTTTTATCTAGAAGGGTCTAATTAAGGATACTAGGGTCTATAATATATTAGTATTTTAGTCAAGGGTATATACATGACTAATTCCTAAATATTTTTAAATATGTTTGATTTATTTATAAATAGATAAAAATATTATTTTAATGCATAATTGAGAAAAAAAAATCAATCTGTATTTTCACGTAAACTTAAATGATATATTTGCATTTTAAAAGCTCATTTGCACCTATTTGTTCAAATCATAGAATTTCCAATTTTACTAATTCAATGTCAACTCATACCTTTGTAATGTATTTTAGTGTATTTTACAAGAAAGACAACTCTGACTGTAGTGACACTGTGTTATCCAATAGCAAAAAAAAAGTCAACAAAGAAGAAAAAAAAACTTAGTGAGAATTTCTATATCACTGCGTTCTATGTGGTTCTAACAAATAATTTCGACCCAGACCCTAGGATCTCTGAATTCGGGGTGTGACAACTTATTAGGCTATAATTATTTTTATTTAAATTTTATAGTTTTTGAACTATTAACTTTATTTTTTAATTAATGGAATATGCATCTTTATTTATTATTTTTTGGATGCATGACATTAATTATATTTTATAATTATTCAATAAATAGTATTTACTTAGTTTGAATAATTGTTTGATATTTTTTCATATATGTTTTATATTAATGTTGATAATTGCATATAGTCTAGATGATTATTGGAAAGCTAGTGACTTTTTGACTTAAGATTATCTGCATACTAATATTAATGTATCAATTGGTTGTGGAAATATAATAACATGTAAATTGTGGTATTACTAAAACATATATATATTGCCTCTATAGATATTCTTTTTCAACTTGCTATTATATTTTTTACTTCCAAAAACATAGTTGTGGAGCTGAATAAAGGTGCTAAGTTATCTGGGGATAACAATGAAATATGAAGAATGAAAATACAATACGTGTTATAAGAACAAGAGGTGCCAGAACCTCTTAAAGCAATTATATAACAATTGGACCAAGATGGAACCTCGACTAACATAGGTGTGATATAGATGCCTACTTTACATGGAAAAGGAAAAATACCCTTGTTTGGATCATGTTGCTCAGTGCAATGGATGACAACATTATGAAGGCATTTTGTAGCTTTGAGTATGCCAATGACTTGTGGGATACTCTTAAGGAGAACTTCAAAGGGATTTCCCTGACCAAGCTATGTTCACTTACAATCAAGTTCAACACTTACAAGAAGCGTCCTAAACACTGAATGAGGAAACATCTCAGGGAGATGTCCAACATAAAAAGCGAGCTTTATAATGCCAGTTATGTGTTGATCGGGGAGCAGGAGATTTAAGCGATTATCCATTCCTTACTTGTGAGAGGGAGCATATGCGTATCCACCTAATTCACAGCCTCATAATCAAGACTTTTACTGAAGTTGCCCATCACTTGGAGTTGGAAGCTAATAGGCTTGCTACTATGCAGCAAAGAGCAAAAGCACACACATTTGGTTTAAGCCACCCTAAATTGGAGTCGTGGCATTAATTACAAGTTCAATAATGGCAAAGGCAAGGGTAAAAGAAACAAGGGCTAGACCAATAAGAAACCTAAGAAAAACAAGAGAAAGCATTTAGGAAAAGAAATGTTATGAAGTTCAAAAGTTTCCATTGTGGCAACAAAGGCCACTATACTAGGGATTTCATTGCATCTAAGAAGGTACAATCCATTAACTATTGAGAAAAATGAAATTTTTGTTTCAAGTTTAGTATTTCTAACTGAAACAAATCCTTTGTGGCTATAGATTTGAGGGTAACTGACCATATAGCAAAGGATCGTGAAGTCTTCGTAGAATTCCATCTATTACCTGAAGGGGCGAGATAGATCTTTTTTGAAAATAACTCATGTGTTAAAGTGACGTGCATTAGCACCTGCAAACTAGTTTTGCATGGTGGCCAAACCTTGTTGCTCCATGACATTCTCTATGTTCTATAGATTAGACAGAACTTAGTTTCTGTTATTGTTTTGCTTAGATTAGGGTTCTCTTGGAATATCCATTATGACTCAGTACAATTGTATTTGGGCTAAAAGTTTTATGGCTTTGGGTAAATTTTTGACAATTTCCTTGTTTTAAATACTGAGGATTAAACTTCTTCTAATATAAGTTTTTCCTTGTTCACCAATTATTATAACTTTGATGATGATGTGAATGTTTGACATGCTAGGCTAGGTCATACAGGCCTACACTGTATGGATAAATTAGCTTTAGTCTCTTGTAGGCAATCAAGAGGGGGGTGAATTGGTTCTTTTTGAGGTTTGAAGGAAAAATGAAATCATTTTAGAAATTAAAAGGATTAGAGAAGAGAGAAAGAACACACAAGATTTATAGTGATTTGGATTCAACAATCCTACGTCTACTCCTCAACAATAAGTTGAGTATTTATGTAACACTCTTATACTCTAAATATATAATACATATACCTCTATATACATAAAATACATGCTTAAGATAAAAAGGTATTATAATATTTACATCTAAAACCCTCATTTATATATTTAAATAAATTATAAATTTACAAAAGTAATTCACTGAAATTTTTTTTAGAGTTTTAAAATTCCAACTTTAACGATCATACAACCTTTATAAAATTTTAATTTCAAAATAAAGTTTACAACCAATCCACCAAATCACTATTTCATTAATTTACGCATTAAATCCAATACACATTATAAATATACATATATAACATTCTCAAAATACGTTTTAACATATAATTTGTTTTAGAATGTACAAAATTGAAGTTCAAAATTTAAAAATTATACATATATGCAATCCTGGCATGATCAGTCTTATGGCAAAATAGACACTGCTAGCTTAGTTCACACTGAACCACTCTACTCTGCAGTCCTGCCGCCTGCACAATATATCTAACTGCACTAATCAATTTGCTTAGTGGTACGTATCTTAAGAACAATAAATAATTAAATAAAAAGTACTTATCGGCACATAAAGACCACCATACAACACATCATATATATATATATATATACTCAAAGACACTTACGGTTTCATAAACCACTCAACATACACACATACTTACACACACACACACGTTGGGCCCAATTAGTTTCTGCAGCAAACCAATCGAATTCATCTCAACACCGGGGTAAGTGTCACATAAATAACATAAAGGCAGCCTCTATAGATACTGAGGCTAGTATCATGCCATCACCCATAGGCCATCTCTATTGACACCAAGGGCAAGTGTCACTTAAATCACCTGTAGGCCTCACTCTCTTGATACCGGAGACAAAGTGTCTATCATCTCCCAAAGGCCATCCCCTCTGCACAAAGATAATCAACACAAGTGTGTCTCAACCGTAGGCACAACAAACATTAGGATATTCTATTGGCAAACTGACTCCACAGTGCCAACAACAACCTTTGATAACCATATCCATTTACGCAATCAAAACATATTTCACATACTCATTACCATGTAACATTCACTTCATAACAATCATTAGTCACATTGTAAATGTGGCTCATTCCACATATTTTATTTCATCACAAAAACATTTCATCAACCATTATCATTCACTTTATCTAATTTCTCATATTTTTACATAATTCACCATATTCCATCTCTTTTCAAATTCACATATGTATACTCAATTCCTACATTTTTCCAGTATAAAATACTCATGTAACATTATTATTTAATACCTTTAGTCAATATATCACAACTATGACTACACACATACTTCTATATATAATGACACTTTATCACCATTTCCCAAATTTCACATCCATTCTCATATTCTCATCCTTTTTGTCAATTGCCTACATTTCCCACAATTCTATTTCACATTGCATATAATTTTAAATTATATCCTCAATATATCCCATCTTCACAAACATGTCCTTTTACCTCATCATACTACATAACACTAATACTCTTCATGCATCTTATGTACAATCATCATTTTATATTGGACCAATACCCAACGTAACACTCATCACATAATTAAACAACATTACAAGAATTATATGCATGTCCATGTTTCAAAGCAACCATAGATACATTATGCCAAACCACTTTCTATGAGATTACAAGTTATTAAAATATGTACAAATCTTAACTATGCTTTTTAAGCCCTCCAATTCGTTCTCCAATTCTTATTTCCACTAAAGTAATAACCTTCTTTAGAGATTTCTTCTCTTACACACACATAATCCACTACTAATCAACATTATTCATTTAAAATCACTCACATGCTCGTTGTATATAGCATTACCATTATTTATGTAATTTCTACCAAAATCTCAATAAAGCTTTATTTTCACCTTTTTCTATTTTGTTCAAACTTTAACATATCAAATTTATTTTCATCATTTTACTATAAAATCATTACTCATTGACCAAAATATTCTTAAAACAATTCAATTTAACAATTACAAACATTTATTACAAAACCCTAATTTCACATATTATAACCATAAATACCAACTTTACCAAAATCTACTCATATCGCCTTTTCAATCATAAATTCATAACGTTTACATTATAACAACCCTAATTCAACTTATTTCAATAATTAAAATCACCCATGTTGGAAACCCTAATCATACATATTCTTTCTATACCCTAAACTTACTCAAACTCATCCATATCAAAATTCTAACCAAAGAATCATATTATATACATTAAAACAACATTTAATTATTCCACTTTAACAATTATAATCATTCAACAATTATAATCGTTCCTTCATTTATGCATCTTCATTACATGACCCTACTTTGATCATTTAAGCTAATCTTCACTAGCCAATAATCAAATTTTTGCCAAGCTATTGAAGGAAGAAGATAAATAGTATTTTTTTCATCTTTTTCCTCTTTTACTATCCTTAAATATTAATTTATTTAATTATTTAATTATTTAATAAATTACGTTTAATATCCACCACTACTTTCTCTCTATTTTGACTTCTTTTTCTTTTATTAATTATTTATTTTATTTCAATTTTCCACCCATAAATACTCATATATATGTCTTATATATTTTAGGTATATGTATATTTTATTTAGATTTTACATATGCTTTATATAACTAATACATAGACAATGTATACTTTATGTGTATATTATGTGTACAACATGTGCATATAATATGTATTCAACATATATAATAAGTATATGTTAGGTATATACTTTATATATAGTATATATCTTTTGTGTATACATCAAATACATGCCCACATATACCTTTACCCACACTTTAATTAATCATCAATACTTATTTAATTTAATTAAAACCACGAATATTACAATTCTACTGACTATGGGTTTTTACTAGTTCAACCCTAACTTGGTGTTTTTCAAGTCCACATTGAACTTTTACAAGGTTAGAGTAAATCTTTACAACCTCAAAGAGTTTTCATAAGGTTCACTCTCTAACCTAGTATTTTCAAGCTCACACTAAACTTCTTATAAGGTGTTTAATGCTCACACCCAACACTTAAAGAACCATAAATGAGAAAATTGATTACAAGGTAATTAAGAATTAAAATTGCAAGAGTTTAGCTATTAAATCCTTAAAAGATGAAATAAATGATATTTGGTGGTATATTTATAGCCATCTTCCTTTAAAAGAGTCATTTGAAATGGATTGAAGAAGATCAAGCTTTCACCAAACAAAATCTCTTGCATTAAATGCTATCAGAGAGTTCTCAAGCTCGCTTGCCTTGTGTTGCATTGTGAAATGCCATCTACCTATTAGATTACCTTTTAATGATGTTGCAAGAACACTACTATGTCTATCGGTTAGAACACATGGCGATAATAGGTTGGTGGGAACCATTCCATTCTAAGCTTTATGAATCTCGCGGTCGCACTGTCTCTATAGTGATCGTGAGCCAACCTATTTGACTTTCCTTCAGCTTTGACCAGCACATGTGGCATCCTTTAATTGGTGAGGAACAATTTTTCCAAAACCTCTGATTAGTTTGAATGGTGTGGTCGCATCAAGCTGATTTCATAGTGAGAGAGAGGATCTTACATCGAGATTCTGAACTCTATATAGACCGCGAACCTTTTTGCCACTTTTGTCATTTTTTCCTTTTGCTCTTTTGCAGTCGCATCAAGGTTGGTGAATTCGTGAGATAGCTTTAGTGCCTAAGAACTTTACCATGCCTCTGACTGTGAATCTTACTGTGACTTTAGAGAATTTTCACTCTTCAAGGCCCGACGCGCTAGACATAGAACGGTCGCACCACTGGTGTAGTGGTTGCACTGATGACCGTGAGGAAGACAATGAATCTTATCGTGTGATTTTTATCTTCTCAACATATTGTTGTAGTTGCGATAAATCTTAGTTGCAGTTAATTCAAAATACTTAAGCCCTAAGGCAAAATCACTTCAAGCAAAGGTTAAATGCTTTCAATTTAAGAGCTAAAGATCAAAATAGAGTATGTGTGCCAAGGATTTGGTCAACATTAGATAAGGCTAATCTCGTAGCAGATACTAACAAAGTAGAATTATCTACTTGTGAAAACTTTCTTACGTGAAAAGCTGCAAGAAAATCCTTCGCTAAAGGCATGAGAGCCTCTAGCCCATTGCAATTAATACACTCTAACTTTGTGGTCCAATGGATGTGAGGGTTAGGCATAGAGTTTACTATTTCATCACCTTTATTGATGACCACATAATGTATGGTCACGTCTATTTGATTGCTCATAAGTCAAAGGCTTTAAGGTGCTTTAAGAACTATCTCAACTTAGTTGAAGATCAATTTGACAAATAAGTGAAAGAACTTCGAACTGACAGAGGTCGTGAGTATTTTTCTAATCAATTCAAATAAATATATGATGATATGTACTTAACTGCATGCCCTCTAAGTCAGTTCCAACCACTCCATATGAATTATGGATAGGTTGTTAGCCCGACCTTAGTATTGCTAAACCTTAAGGATGCACCACTTATGTACATTATGCCTCACACAAATATGAGAAACTAGGCCCAAGATGTGAAAAGAGTATCTTTATAAGATATTTTAAACTATCCAAAGGATACATTTTTATAGGTGACCAAGACAGTTGAAAGACAATCGAATTTGAATCATAGGATGTCACATTCTTAGAGAATGATTTTCCTAAATAGGGCGAATTAGATAAAAAATTCTCCTTATTTGAGGTTAAGGATCAAAGTTCATAAGGACTACTTCATCCGAGTGGGAAGAATTTGGCAGGTTTAAATCCACCAACAAGTCCAAATGAGAGTGATCCTAGCCAAGTGGGAGGGTGGATCTCAGTTTTAGTTTGAGCCCTACGGATCATGATATAATAAATATACCTATACAGCTTGGTGAATATGTTTCTCAAGTTACAATTTGAGGCAAAGAAACCGTAGAACTATCCCTTGTTGTCATTTTAACATTGAAGGCAAAGATGAGGTATTTATGGTTGTGTCTTAAGATGATGATGAGCCAAAGAATTTCCAAAAGGATTTCAAATGCTTAAGAAGGATAAATGGGTAGAAGCAATGGAGAAAGAGTTAGACTCTATGACATCAAATCGAGTTTTGGATTTGGTTGATCTTCCAAAAAGATGCAAAGCCATTAGAAATAAATGGATTCTTAAAATCAAGAAAAAAGTTGATGGAAACATTGAGAGGTATAAGGGGTGTCTCGTTGCAAAGGAATAGATTATGATGAGACATTTTTTCCTATTAGATTCACCTCAATAACGTTGATTTTAACAATTATGGTGAATGATAAGAGCATTTTTATACTTGTTTTTAGTATGATTTCTATGTATTTTTTAGTTAATGTTTCATTTGATTTTGGTTTAAAGTTTGTTTTAAGTGTTTGTTTTAGGTCAAAGTGCAAAAACTCCCTTGGATGATCAAAACAATGAAGAAAAAGCATGAAGCAAGCAAGACATGGCCAAGCCAAAGCGAGATTGGCCGTGTCCCTCAAAGTAACTTGAAGACAGTAGCTGACACGGCCAGGTGACACGCCCAAGTCACTGGCCGTGTCTCACCCAAAAAATAGAAACCAAAGAACCAAGCAAAGAAGGAAAAATGAAGAACAGAAGCTGACACTGGCAGGTGACACGCCCAAGCCAGTGGCCGTGTCACATGACACATCCACAAGCTTGGCCGTGTCCCATGTCTAGCTAAAGAATAAGAGAAGAAAAGTAATGATCCAGAAGCCAACACACCCAGGTGACACGCCCAAGCCAGTGGCCGTGTCACATGACACGGCCACAAGCTTGGCCATGTCACCCTTGGAAACAAAGACAAGCAAATTAACGAAGCTAGAAGCAGAACATGACACACCCACATGACACGGCCAAGCCACTGGCCGTGTCACAAGACACGGCCAGGAGCTTGGCCGTGTCACCTAGAAGAAAACAAGGAAAGAAAGGGAAGAAGGTGACACGGCCAGCAAGCTTGGCCGTGTCACCTAGGGCAACTTTGAAATGTTCAAATTTTTCTGCAGACAAGTGGGGAACAAAGACTAGTTTTAGTCAAAAGTAATATTAGAAAAAAGAAAAGCTTGCCTAATTTGAGGAAAAGAGAGATTGAACAAAGGGAATGTGGGAGACAAGGTGAGTTGGAAGATTGACTTGAGCTTTGGAGGGAAATAAAAAGAGAAGAAGAGGGAGTTTTTAGGAGGGTTCTGGAGCTGGAAACGTGAAGGCTAGAACAAGGGAGAAGGAGTCAACAACTGAAGCAAAGAGGAGGGTTTTGAGCTGAGTTTGAAGAAGGAGATACATCTTGTACAAGCCCTAAACCAAGAATCAAGGATTGAAGTGAAGAAATACAAATTATTCGCCATGGATTGTTCGGTTTCTTTTACTCATTTATCTTGCTCTGTTTTTCTGAGTTTGAACATGAACTAATTCCTTCTCTATCTAGATATTGATGAACCCTAGATTATTTGTATGGATTGCATAATTATATTTAGTTGAATCATTTGATTGAGTTGTTTTATTCTTATGATGCTTAATGATTTATTTCCAATTGATAATAGCATGCTTATTGATTGGTTGCAATTTTCATATTATTGACTTGAGAAAGCTTGATATGAATTGATTACTCATAAGGGTTGAGGATTGATTGGGGTGTTAGAGGTAAACTTACAAGATCCTTTGGTTCATAGTTCCTTGTTCTTAATGCATGATCTATTTAATTGTGTTTTGAGAAGAGATTCCGGCACCCTACTTAGTGATTAGGGATTAATTCACTCGAGAGAGGTTTTAGTCTAAGTTAGAGGAATGCCAACTCAACTCTATTGAATGATTTAACTGAATTGATTGTTCATAAATATCATTGAGTCTAGGGGGATTCAATATCTGGATAGTATTATTATCATCAATCCTATTTGCATAACATTTAATTTCCCTTACTTCCAGTTGTTAAATTAGTGTTTTTAATTATAAAGCATCACAAAACTATTAATTTGCTAAACAACGGTTAAGGTTTGAACTAGTACTTGGCCTTGTCCCCAGTGGAACGATAACTAACTCACTACTTTATTACTTGGGCGACCTGTGCACTTGCGGTAATTGCTATAGCATAGCGGCACACATCAGTGAACCTTGATCTCGAGTTACATCAAATGGATGTGAAAATTGCCTTTTTCAATGGAGAATTGGATGAAGAAATCTACATGGAACAACCTATAGGCTTTATCAAACAAGGCCAATATAATAAAGTTTATAGGTTGAAAAAGTCAATCCCTTAAGTAGTCTTCACGACAATGGCACATTTACTTTCATAACATTATTTTATCAAATGGTTTTACCACAATAGATGATAACCACTGTGTGTATATCAAACAAGCAAAGCAAAGTTCATCATAATATCATTATATGTTGATGGCATTCTAATTTTTGGAAACTATAAAGTGTTTCTAAACCGTATTAAAGAGCTGCCATCAACTAGCTTTGAAATGAAAGACATATACGAGGCTGCATACATTCTCAGAGTAAATATTTTGAGAGATTGATTCATGAAATTGTTGTTTCTTTCTCAAAAGGCATACATAAAGAAAGTACTTGTAACACCCTTATACCCTATATATGTATAATACATACACCCAATATATGTAAAATATGCTTATACGATATAAAAATATCATGACCCGGTAAAAATAAAAACTTCCACATTTTAACTTTAAACCCCAAAATACTCTTAAATGTATAATTAAATAATAAATAAATATTCTTTATAAATTATATGTTTTAAAATAGAGTTTTATATGAAAATTTCTGAAAAAAATTCGCCAGAATTTTATCAATAATTTGATAATTTGGACATTTTCAAATTTTCAACAAAACACAACCTACAAAAGAAGGACACTTCCAATATTACCAATCATACATTTCACCCATACTCCTCAATTTCTCTAAGTTTCTCAAAATATTTATACATATACATATATATTTATCAAAAACACTTATATATAACACCCATATTATAAACTTTTTCAACACATTCTTTATAATTTACAATATTTACATTAAAATATAATATAATATACATAGTATCAAAATGTAATATAAAACATATACATGCTGACAGTGTCTCTGATCTTGATGTACAAAAATCAACTCTACAATCAAAATCTCAAATCTAGACTCGATTCGGTCTAGACGAACTCTTCAGCTCAACCGAATCTTTCCTATCACCTGCACGATGAATTACAATTGCGCTAAGCTAAAAGCCTAGCGGTACAAACATTGATAACAAATAAACTTAAATACAATGTCAATGCTTAATGCTTTTATGCTATGTCACAATGTGGCATCCAAGCTCAATTTCAAATATATTCTTTTATCATTCAATAATCCACACAAGAACAAACACAAGCATGGGCCTAAAAGATCTAATATGCCATTCAAATTCCAGAGTTACTATTTTGGTCCAAATTGACACCATGTGTCTAGCCCCGAAGGAAAATCATAGTAATGCTCAAAAGCTAGCCCTGAAGGCAAATCATATCATAGTGACGCCAATTGTGCAGCCCCGAAGGAAAATCAAAGTAATTGCTCAAAAGCTAGCCCCGAAAGCAAATAATGAGAATAACCTCATACGCATGCCACCAAACACAAAACTTTGAAAATTGAATAATATACTAGGCACACAATTATTTCATATTTTCCATTATCAATTTCTTTCACATTTTCTCATAATCAACTAGGCACATTGTCTCTTTTCTTATTATCAATTAGGCATATTGCCTCATTTTCTTATTTTTTCTCAATGTCATTTCATTTCAATTTATCACATTTTATCATATCTCAATATATCATCACAATGTAGCACATTCCATATCAAAATCACATTACCCAAATACTTTGGGTTATTTTCACATTTTATGCAATTTAGCCATTAACAATGGTGTTCAACAATGCATTTAATGCATATATAACATTATACATGTCATAGCACATTGTTCATGAATAATCAATGTATCAAGTAGCTTAACACATTTTCTAACTAAAATGTGTTAAGCCTAAATATAATTCAATTATACCACATTTATCAAGAGTTTTTACATACCTCTATAAGCTCACAAAAGCAAGCCACAAATCAAACTCCAACCTCCTCTTTCAAGTTACCCTTCAACACTTGGTTTGGCCAAACTACTTCCTCTCAATGCCTATACCAAAGGTGATCATAAATAATCATTTAGTATCACATTTAAAGGCATTTTCAATCTTAAACCATAATTAAACAACACTCCCACAAAATTTATAAAATTAAACCTTACCTCACTTTAACATAGCAAATACATATTAACCCATTTAAATTAGTGTTTTAAGTTTATTAATATCATTAAAAACATATTTTAATATGTTTAAACCAATTACATTAATTAAACACATGCCTTAGTTCAAAATCCTAAAATGACATAATCTTCACCATTGAAGGTTTTCCATTCCAACTCAATCCAATCATCAATCCAAGCTTATTTCCATCCTTAATATCATTAAATAACATGCTTTAACCATTAAACCAATCAATTCACCATCTTAGAAAATTCACTTTTCTAAAACTCTAAATCAAAACTTCCATTCTCAAACTCTAACCAAACACAACCAAATCCATCATTTGACTTTAAAATACTTATTTATGCATCAAAATAACACATTTAGAACCAAATTGTACAATTAAATCACATGAATTCAAAAGTCTAATTCTCCCATGACCCTAAATTCTCTTTCTTCACCAAACTTCACTCAACCTTAACCATTTCTTCAATCCAACTTTAAAATTATTGTTAACTACTTAAAACATCTTCATTCAAACCAAAATAGACAATCAAATCATATTACTTCAAAATTCCAAAATCAACATATTTAAATATCCATGGAATTTCAAAGAAAAAGTTGGAAAGCTTACTTTTTCAAGAAGAAATCACTAAAACCACCATTGAATCCTTGAAAATCCTTCAATTTTAGAAGCTTGTAAGAAGCGAAATTTTCTCTCATGAAGCCATGGAAAATCGGCCAAACATGGAAGAAGAAGAAGATGAAGACCAAGTTTAGTTTTCTCTCTCTTTCCACTTTCATTCTTAACCTTATAAATATAATATTTAATTATATATTTAATTAATTATTTACTTATTTATTTAATTAATTAAAACCCCAAAATTACTTCTTCCATACAAAAATAATTTATTTTTAAATTATTTAAATAATTTTCAGTTTTAAAGTTTAATTATAAAAATGCCCTTTGACTTTGACTTTTCTTTTAAAAGATTTAATTTTTTGTTGACTTGTATATATTATGTATATTTCATATATATTTCATATATATATATATATTTTATTTTTTCATTTAAAATCATTTAATTTTCCATTTAAATTATTTAATTTAATTTAAATTAATTTTATTTTATTTTTAAAAATTCTAGATGTTACAGTACTTGAGCGATTTAATATATGTGACTATAAACCCATGAATACCCCTATTGTCAAAGGCGAGAGCTTAAGTCGAAGGCAATGCCCCCAAAACCCATGTATTTCCAGCTTGCAGAATTTGTGCAGGCTTACCTATAGATTCTGTAGTGCTTGCAGCTACTGCAAGGTATGCGATAGTATCATTTCCACATGTGCTACTGCAATATTTTCTCTTGCGCAGCTGCTGCTTCAGGATTATAATCTCACAGTGGATTTTTGGCTTTTTTTGCCCTCCTTGGTTAAATATGAGGCTCCCCTAAGCTTCAACACACAATAAAAAGGCAAGCAACATCTATTTTCTACCTTTTCTTAATCTTTTTCTCCCTCTTTATTTTTTCCTAAAGAATGCAAAAGCTTCCAAAAATAAAAAGTCATTCCTCCTTGGTTTTGAACTACCTAAAGCTTTTCTTAGGTGTTTTTAATTAATTTGATTAATTAATCAATTTGCTTAATCAAAATTAAAATCAACCAACCTTTCGATATCTTCATCAACCCTTAACTTTTGGAGTTAAGTTTTGCCTAAGCCCACCTTTTGACCAAGCCAAGCCAAAGACAAGGCCCAAACTTTTTAAGTCAAGCCTACCCAAAGTGAAACTAAGGAGTGGCAAAACCCATCAATCCATCCCAAAGTCAAGCAAGAGGAAATCATCTAAGGTACATACCTAAAATCATTGAACTACTAAGTCTTTGATTTTCATTTAAAGGGATAGGTAGGCACACTTAGGATATGACCTCAAATGGCGAGCCAACAAAACGCCACAAAAATTATTTTTTCTAATTTTACCTTTCTTCTTCTTTTATTGTTCGGGTTATCATTTTGAGGAATATGTGCCTATCTTATTACCCATAAAGTTAGAGTTAAGATTGTAATATCCCTAATTTTTAAAAATTCTTAATTTTTAGAAATTAAATAAAATAAATTAAAATTAAATTGGATAAAATAAATAAATAATTTTAAATAAAAAATTAAAGAATTTTAAATAAAAAAGTGGAATGTATATGTGATATATATGAAAAATATACATAATATATAAAAGTCAACAAAAAAGTAAACTCTTTTAATAAAAAAGTCAAAGTCAAAGAGTATTTTGGTAAATAAACTTTAAAAATTTAAAATTATTTCAATTATTCAAAAATAAATATTTTTTAATGGAAGATAATTAAATAAATAGTCTTAAATAAATAAATAAATAAATAAATAATATATATATAAGGTTATAAAAGAAAGTGGAAAGAAAGAGAAAATTAATATTTTAGTTTTCTTCTTCTTCTTCCCTTAGCACGACCGAAACTCCATTGATGATCAAGATAAGGATTTGCTTCTTTCATACTCCATAAATTGAAGGATTCCAATTGTTCAAGTTGGATTTTTAGAGATTTCCTTCATATTTAGTAAGCTTTCTAACTTTTTCTTTGAATTTCCATGAAAATAAGAATATGTTGATTTTGGATTTATGAAGTGGTAGGATTTAATTGTCTATTTGGGTATGAATAAAGTTGTTTTAATTAGTTAACAATGATTTTAAGGTTGGATTAAAGAAATGATTAAGTTTGAGTAAAGATTGGTGAAGAGAGAGAATTTAGGGTTATGGGATAATATGATTTTTGGAATCATGTGATTTAATTGTTCAATTTGATTCTAAATGAGTTGTTTTGATGCATAAACAAATATTTTAAAGTCAAATGATGGATTTGGTTGAGTTTGGATAGAGTTTGAAAATGGAAGTGGTGATTTAGGATTTTGGAAAATGGATTTTTCAAAGTATGGTAAATTGTTTGATTTTATTGTTTAAAGCATGTTTTTTTGATGATATTAATGATGTAAATAAGATTGAAATGATAATTGGATTGAGTTGGAATGAAAAACCTTCAATGGGGAAGGTTATGCCATTTTAGAATTTTGGGCATAAGTATGTGTTTATGCAATGTAATTATTTTAAACATGTTATAATATTTTTTTAATAATATAAAAAAACTTAAAACACCATATTGAATTGCTTAATATGTTTTTCCAAAGTTAAAGTGAGGTTAGGCTTAACTTTTGGGTTTTAATTTGAATGATGTTTAATTATGGTTATTGGAAATGCCTTTAAATGTGATACTGAATGATTATTTATGATCACATTTGGTATAGGCATTGAGAGGAAGTAGTTTGGCCAATCCAAGTGTTGAAGGGTAACTTGGAAGAGAAGGTTGGAGGTAGTGTCTGAGCTTGCTTTTGGTTGCTTTTAGAGGTAAGTACAAACTTTTGATAAATTAGTTATATTTGCATTATATTTGAGTTTAACACATTTTGGTTGAAAAATGTGTTAAGTTACTTGATGCATTGAATATGCATGAACATTGTACTATGTTATGTAATTTATTATGAATGCATTAAATGCATTGTGAAAGGCCATTGATAATGGATAAATTGAGTAAAATGTGAAATATGTGTGTTATGTGAAAGTGACCCATAGTGTTAGGGTAATATGATTTGTTATGTTTGCATTAAAGGTATTGTGAAAAGCCATTGTTAATGGCTAAAGTACATAAAATGTGAAAATACCCAAAATATTTGGGTAATGTGCTTTAATGTAAAATGTGAAGCATTGTGATGATATGTGGAAATATGATGAAATGAAATGAATTAATATTGATATAAATGAGCAAAATGAGAAAAATGAGAAAAATAAGGCAATGTGCCTAATTGATAATGAGAAATAAGGCAATATGCCTAGTTTGATTATGGAAAAATGAGAAATAAATTGATAATGAAAAATATGAAATAATTACGTGCCTAATGTGTTATTCAATTTTCAAAGTTATGTGTTTGGTGATATGCCTATGAGGTTATCCTCATTATTTGCCTTCAGGGCTAGCTTTTGAGCAATTATTTGATTTGTCTTCGGGGCTAGATGCTTGGCGTCACTGTGATATGATTTGGTTTCGGGGTTAGCTTTTGAGCAATTATTATGATTTGCCTTTTGGGCTAGACACATGGTGTCAACTTGGACTAAAACAATAACTCTAGAATTTGGATATCATATTAGATCCCTTGGGCCCATGCTTGTGTTTATTTTTATGTGAGTTGTAAAATGATTGAAAAATATGTTTAAAATGAAATGGTTTGTCACATGGTGACATGATATACATAAGCATTGTGCATTGGCATTGCATATAAGTTTTTATTGTTATCAAGATTTGTACAACTAGGATTTTGGCTTAGTGATTGTAATTCATCGCTTAGGTGACAGGGGTGATCCAGTAGAGCCAGAGAGTTCTTCTAGAAAGGGACAGGTTTAGATTTGAGGTTCTGCTAGTATAGTGGATTTTTGGGCATCAAGATCATAGACATTGCTAGCATGTATATATTTTATATTGTGGTACATTTTGACATTATGTATATTATATTATAATTTGATATATATATCTTATAAATTGTAAAGAATGGGTTGAATAATTTTATAATGCGGGTTTATATGTGTTATGATATATATATATATGTATATGCATATGTATAAATATTTTGAGAAATGTGAAGAAATTGAGGAGTATGGGTAAAATGTATGATTAGTAATTTGGGAGTGTCCTTCTTTTGCAGGTTGTGTTTTGTTGATAATTTGGGAATGTCCAAATTATAGATAAAATTCTGACAAATTTTTTTCAGAGACTTTCATATAAAGCTCTATTTTGGAACCTATAATTTATAAAGAATATTTATTTATTATTTAATTATACATTTAAAAGTATATTGGGGTTTAAATTTAAAATGTGAAAATTTTTATTTTTACCAGGTCGTGACCTTTTTATACCGTATACGCATATTTTACATATACTAGGTGTATATATTATATATATATATATATATATATAGTATAAGGGTGTTATAAGGATCCCCTTCTTTGGAATTTTTGAAGTGTAATTAATTAATTAATTATTTAATTTACTTAATTGCTTTATGGATGTCATATCATGATTGTTCATACATATTATTATGTCATTCATCCTTATAACGACATTCATAAAATGATAATTTTTCAAAAAGTTAAAGTTTCTTTAGAGGCCCATCACTTGTTACTTAAACTTGAAAACCTAGTCTAAACCCATCATTTCGTTCAAAGCTAGATCTTTTTTGGGTCAAATTATTTTTGGAGACAAATCAATAGGTTTTTCCTTAATTATTTTCTCAAACTAAACAAATTTAGGTGGCAACTCAACAAAATAGTTTTGAAAATAAAGCCATCGAAATCCTTTTCAAAATAAAAGGCATCCCTTTTCATCATAAAAGGAAAAATTTTAAAACCCGTGCTTACCAAACTGAATGGAGATTGTAAGCGGTAGTTTTGTGTGAAGTTGTGCCCAAATGATCATTTTGGCTTCCTTAGCGGTATGGACCATAACATCCACAATTTTGGAAATAGTTAAATATTTATATCGAAGGTTAATTAAAGTATTGGAAGAAGGATTGATATAAAATGTATATAATGAATATATGAAAAATATACCTAAAGTATAAAAAAATTCACTAAAAGACAAAATTTAAATAGTAACAAGGATGGAAGTGAAAGTAAAAAGTTAATATATACAATAAAAATAATTCAAAATTAAAATAATTCTCATAGTGGAAGATGATAGAAAGATTTAAAATTTATTAAATATCAAATTATATTTATTTTGAATGGAAGAAGAAAATTTAGAATTTTAAAATAAATAAATAATTAATTAAGTAAAATAATAAAATAATATATATGTATGGTTAAAATTAAAGAGAAAGAAAATCAAAAATCATTTTGTTCTTCATCTTCTTCTTCTTCCTCATGTACGCCAAATTTTCCATGGGTGCGGAATGTCGTCTTTGCTTCTTCTAAACTCCAAGATTTATAAGATTTTTAGGATTGAAGAAAGATTTTGTGAAAGCTTAACTAGTAGGTAAGCTTTCTTCCAATTTTGTGAATGCTTTGGAAATTTCTTATATGTAACATATGAATTTTTGATGGAGTGCCTTATAATTGTTGGAATGGGTATGGATGATGTTAATTTGATGTAGAAACTAGGATTTTGTAGTTGATTGGTTGATTTGTTCAAGTTTGATAGAAGTTTGGATGAAGAATAATGTGATTTTTAGGGTTTTGGAGGAACATAGTTAAAGAATTGATGTTAATTGGATTAAATTATTTAATTCATGTTATAATGCGATTTTTAATGATGAAAATGAACTTAAAATAAGATTTGGAATATGTTAGAATGGATTTCTATAATTAAAGAAGGTTAGGGAAAAAATGTGGAAGTTTGTAGAGATGGTGCTTAATGGTTAAAACAACTAATAATGCAATTCTAATGTGTTATATACATTTACATTTTGATTAGTTGTGGAGTAGAATCAAGTTGTCCATACCTAGTGGTGAGTGACACTTGAGGAAATTGAAGGGAAAGGTGTGCATTTAGCTTGGAACTGGTATTGGTTAAATGTTAGTATATACTTTGATAGAATGACATTGTAAAGCATTAAAAATAGCATGTTTCATTGTATTTAGAAATTATGCCTATGCTACTTTGATGTTAGAATTCACATAAAGTGCATATATAAGTGTTTAAAGGCATGAATTGCATAATGTGTGAATGTGCAAGCCATTTTATGATGGCTAATGATATTGTTAAATATATTTGTGAAAAGAATGCATATATGCCAATTTTAAGGCATAATTTGGCCACATTGATAGAGTGGAAAAGAAATTGATATATGTGATGAAAATGTGTGGATATAATGAAAAAGAATATAAAAAGAAGAATGAGAAAAAGAGACAATGTAATAAGGTATTTTTAATGAAATAAATGATGATGATATGTGAAAAGCATGATAAGAAATGAAATGAGAAAAAGATGTTGAATGATGTATGTGTACTGTGTGAACCTTATACTTTAACTAGTTGTCAGAAGATTGCGTTTGGTAGTTGGCATGCCATGCGTGAGAAGGTGAGAGGTTGGGTGTCAGAGACATTACTATGCCCCTGAGGGAGACACATGAGGTGTCAAAAATATGATTACGCTATGGATGAGATACTGGGTCTCACAGATATTGCTACGTCCATTAGCAAGATATAATGGTGTCATTATTGATGAGATAAGCCAAAGTAGTGGTTTTAGAACTAGATTATTGTATAAGGAATTTGGGCCCAATGCATGTGGTTGCTTATGTTTTGTTTACAATTAAAGTTATTTTGTGTGATGCTTAGATATGATGTATGTTTGATATACACTTAGATATAATGCATGTTTGAAATATAATGTTATTATGTCATTGTTTGTTATTATCAAAGTATGTACCACTAGGCCATTGGCTTAGCATGGTAGTGTCTATCGCACAGGTATTAGAAGTGCAGATGGGGACTATAATTAGAAATTAAAATTTGAGTCGTGCCAGTACACTTGACCTTGGTGCTGGATTGTATATCATGTAGAGATATATGTTTATAAGTACTTCCTAATTACAATAAATTATTTGTATGTAATAAGGCTTTATGAACATGTTTATATAGTAATAGTTTTGAAAATGTAAATAATTCACATTTTTATATATTTGTGAATTACTTGGAAATGAAAGAAGAAATGTTTGAAGGAATTATTGGGTTTTCCGATGATAAAGTTTTGGGAGTGTATTTCATTTATGCAAGTTGTATAGTTTAACCATTTGGAATTTATTGAAAACATAGGCAATACTCTGACAAAAATTTTTTTTAGAGAGTTTCTTTTTACTAATTAATTGTAAATGATTTATCTATATTTTTATTTTAATATTTAAATATTTTTAGCGCTGGTTTAAAGAGTTTTGGTTATTTTCTATACTACTCATATATTCCATTATAGACCCTTAATTTTGACCCCAAGCTAATTCGATCTCAATTAAAGAAGGCCAAACTAGATTTAGTTCGATTTTAAAAGCTTAAACCTAGTTTATAGCTTTAAAATTGGTCGGTCCAGTTTTGAAATGCCTAAATTAAGTTGGTTTAATTTATAAAACCCTAATATAGTCTAATCTAATTTTTAAAAGGACAAAATCAACTCCAACTCAATTTTAAAAGCTTGAATTAAAATTCAAATATGATTAGACGTCCAAACTAACTTGGTTTGATTTAAAAAGGCTGAGCAAACAAATGGGGCCATCCAATTCTACATGAACCATGTTCATGTCGATTTGGCATGGCCAATTCGACATGAGCATGGGCTCATGTTGAATTGGCTAGCCCAAATTCGACATGAGCCTTTAATCTTGCCTGATTTGGTTTTAATTCGGTTTTAAGTGTCTTAACTGTTATTAAATTAAGAGAGACTCGGACAGATAGAGGTTTTCCTAATGGGATTAGGATTAAGGGACCAAGATTAAACCTAATACTGCTTATAAATAGAGATTTAACAAATAAAATAAGGGACAACAATAATTAATTGAAACCCCTGCAGCAAAGAGCAACAATTATCAAGCAGAAGGAACAATTAACTGAGGGAAACAACACATAAACAAAACACACAGCAATTGACCCCGGAATTACTTCTTTGGCTCAGGCAGTAACATAAACAAGCTTGATTCAACACATTCAACTCTGTGGAACCAACAACGAAGGTTTAGTTTTTTACATTTTAATTAGTTTAATACTCACAGTAATAATTTATTCTTTGATTTGCTTAAAACATACAATAGCCATTATTTATAATTGGTTTGCCTTTTTTTGAGTTTTGGTAAGTTTTGATTTGCTTAAATATCACAGTAGCCCACTAAACCAAATTATCATTAAAGTCTTAATAACACAATAGTATGTATTAATTGATCTTATGCAATATTAACTCAAATTAAATATCCAGTAGCTCAAACTTTGTAAATACAACCACAGTAGCTAAGTTCTTCTAAAAATTAAAAACCCTAAATTCTATTTTCTAATAAAAAACCCTAGCTTTGTTTTCTAAACCCTAATTTTGTAAAACCCTAATTGTATTTTTCTAAAAATTCTAATTTACATGTAAAACCCTAGTTTAGAAACACCCCTAATTTATATAAATATAAAATTTTAGTTTACGAAAAATCCTAATTCCTTAACAAAATCATACCATGTAAACCGTTTACAGCCGCATGCGACCCTTCGTTAATGGGGTTAATATATATTTGTGGATTATATTCTTTTCTATTTATCTTATTTCCTTTTTAATTAAGTCCTAACTTTATTACTCTTTATATGATGATTATTTATGTGTTTATGAGTTTATATTTATTTTGTTTGGACTTCAAGTATGTAAAAGGCATGTTTCCACTTTGTGGATGCCTCGATTTTTATTATGTAATTTAATTTATCTTTTAAAGATTTTGGGACTGTTGTAGGAGACATGTCTCCATCTATGATGGGTGTCTCATTTTTATTTACTTTGTTTTCTTTTTTTAGCATTGGACATTATAAAGGCATGTTACCATCTATGGATGGGTGCCTATTTACTATTTTGTTTGGACTTATTTTAATTTTAATGCAATAATTCTTTATTTTAATGTTTGCATGTAATATGGATAATATTATAATATTTAACAAATTTATAATATCTAGACCTGAAAAGGAGGTCGGTTCCAATAAACCGGGCATTATGGGGGTGCTGGGCCACTTCTCACATTTCCCATGTGTACCCAACTTTTTGAACCCAATAAGGGGTTGGGGATTCCTTAGGAATCAAGTCATCCGCCCCTTTTTTTTTTCCGGCCCATCCCGGTGGCAGCTCCATTTTCTCCGAATTTAAGCTTGTATTCTCTAAGGTTCTGAGTCTAACAGTGCCGAAGTCGCAAAAATTATTCCACTTAGGAGTGGGGAAAAAAATCTCCGCTCACATCCATTTATGAGTTATACATATACGGGGTATATATACCATATATATATATAGGATATAAGGGTGTTATATGGACCGATGCTCTAGCAAGATCTCATAATAGTATAACCCACTTCAACACAAAATTCACCTCACATGTCATCTGTCATATCTCTTGGTTTGAAAACCCTTTTGAGCTTTATCAATATCTTCTAAACACATTTCTTGACTATTCAAGTAGTTGCTTGCGTATGTCTAATTTGACCAAGATTAGTCGAATAAGTATGTCTAGTCACAAATTTAGTAACCAAAATATTTACTATATATATCTATGGTAGATATTGTGGCTAAAATAATAAATTATAATGGCTAAATGAATTTGCCACAAAACTTTAATTCGTAGCCTGCCGTGGCTACAAGTGGCAAATTCATTTAGCTACAATTAGTATATATAGCTGCAAAACTTATTTGTAATATCCTCATATATGCCCTAGAAGTTTTGATTATGTTGTTGATGTTGTTGTTATTGTTGTTGGTATATATTGGAAAGTGAATGTTTGTGAATATATGTGTTTTGGGGAAAGAAATAGGGTTTAGAGACAAATGTATATGTTGTGTATATGATGATATATATAACATATAAATTGGTCAAATATAGAGTCAATGCAAGAAGATATTTTTGTGGAATGTGCAATTACATATAAGGGCTTAGATGAGACAAAAGGTTAGTTATTTGATTGAGGGCATTTTGGTAATTACTTGGATAAAATCTCTTGGTGGAGATTTAAAGTGGAGTTGACTTTATTTTCTCCATGTATTTTTCTTCTTCTTTTGCATTTTGGCTGATTTCTCGTAGACAAAGGGAAAGCAAAGAGACAAAGAGAAGACTTTGAAGAGTAAGCTCCAATTGTAGAAAGATTGAAGTGATCAAGTGTTGATTCAAGAAGTGTTATAATTTAAGGTAAGAAATCTCTTGTTTTTCCTTTGTTAATTTTGAAGTTGGGTCTAAAAGAAATTGTGATTTGTTGATATGATGATTTGATGTGGTTGTAATGTGTTGAATTTGATTATAAGCCAAAGAGTTAATTATTAATGGTTTTGGATTGAAGATGGTAAGTAGATGGAAATTGATTTTGAGAAAATAGGAGTGATGTGTATTTTTAGGGTTTTGGTTTGGTATGAATTTAATGTATGGTTATTGTGATTACTAGGGTGAATATGTAAGATATGTGTTTATAACATGTATTGTATCCATTTGAATGAGATGATTGTTGTGTAAAAAGGGTGTAAATGCTTTTAGAAGGGTGTTGGCCATTTTTAGGGTTGTGTATTTGAGTGACACGGCCAAAACAAAGGAGAGACACGGCCAAGCCAAGTGATTTTGGGCGTGTTGGATTGCTTTGAGAGAGACACGGCCGTGTCTAGTGCCCGTGTTCACTACTGGATTTTGGTGTTGGGAGACACGGCCACTAGCTTGGCCGTGTCCTATGCCCGTGTCTGCTGCTGTGATTTGTTGGTTGAGAGACACGGCCACAAGCTTGGCCGTGTCCCTTGCCCGTGTTGCCTACTGTCATTTTAGGTTGAGAGACACGGCCACAAGCTTGGCCGTGTCCCTCAAGTGGCTGCCCGTGTCCCTCAAATGTGTGGGTTAGGGTTTTTATACTTTGTTCTATTTGCATTGTTTTGGTCCTTTTAAGGTAAGTTGGTACTTTAACCTAAACCTAAACACATTTAAACAATGATTGACCTAAACAAATGCATATGGAAGATCTTAAAGCTATGAATGATATAAATTATTCTTTGCCCTAATTGCATTGTTGAGATTGATCAATGTTATGTTATGCATTGTGAATGGTTATGTGTTTCATGAGTAATGTATATTGAAATGTTATATCAAAGCCATTGTGATTGGCTATGATGATGATATTGAAAGAAAGAAGGCATGTTTGCCTAAATGTGATGAGAATTTGAGAATGGAAATGGCAACTATATAATAAATGAATTGTTTGTTTAATATGTTATTCAGTTTCAGAGTTCTGGATTTGGGTGGCATGCCTAAGAAATGATGAAAGGTAACAGTCTTGCCGGGTTGAGGATCTCCTCAAATGTGTTGAGTTGATGGTCCAAGAGACTGGGTCTGTTACACTATGAGAATTGTGAATATGAGATATATGATTTGTAACAGTCTTGCCGGGTTGAGGATCTCCTCATATGTGTTGAGTTGATGGTCCAAGAGACTGGGTCTGTTACACTATCCATGGATAGAGATACATGTATATATATTGCCTACGGGCGTGATTATTGTGATGAACCAAAGCAGTAACTCTGAACTCTGAATATCGTATTAAATACTTGTTGGGCCCATAGGTGTCAAGGTTATATGAATGTCCTAAGTAATGTTATGAGTCAATGAAATGAGATGTTGTATATTGAGTATGATTGATTAATGATGAATGTGGAAAGATGTTGAAATGTGGTATGCTCATATGACTATGATTTGTGAAATGCATAATTATGTGGTTAACTTTATATTTATGATGTTGATCTTATCAATAACATATGTGGCATTGCATTACATTAAAGCATACCATTAGCATGTTTTATCTTACTAAGCCCTTGGCTTAGCGCGATAGTGTTTAATCGCGCAGGTGATAGAGTTGATAGAGTTGAACCTGAAGGTTCTTCGAGACCGAGTGAGAGTAGACGTTGAAGTGTTGATTTGGAACTTAAAGATCAGAAGAGACTTGCCAATCATGTATATTTCTTTTATATTTTGTAAAGTATTGGTTTTAATGTAAATATATGTATAACTATAAACATGGATTTGAAAGAGTTTATACATGTAAATATTTTATAAAATTCCGCTGCGTATTAACTAAATGTAAATACATCTATTTGGTTTTGTATTACAACTTGATTACTTATTTTTCTATAATGTATACAACTGAAAGATTATGGTATTGTTTAAAATATTTTGGATGTAAAGAAAATCCGTAGCATCCCTATGTTTAGTGCATGTATACTACATTGTGGTGTTTGTAGTGTGCATATATTGAATGTGGGGGTGTTACATTATCTATGAAATTTACAGATTTTATAGCTTTTGATACTTTATTTTAACTGAACATTAAGGTATAAAGTGGCTATAAAGAATTAAATATTTTACTACTAAAATATTGCTACTAAAATATTTCATTATAGTAAAAAGCATATATTTTTTTTCTAGAGTCTTGCGAGTCTCGATATTGATTCTTATTGAGCCATCGACTTTGTAATCATTATTGGCACTAGGGAGTCCACTTACTTGGAAGGTTTTTTTTTTTCATGAGCCTTGTGAGGGAATAAACTAATTGACTTGACATAACACTTCAAATGAAAACTTGAAAACAATGAGTTCATGAGTTCTTTCCACTTATATACTCTTCAATAAAATTCATCTTTTTCTGATGTGAGATTCCTTTTACAATATTTAAATAACATCAATTAGATACGATTATAAAAATATTATAGTTATTGTTGTATATTTTTAGCCACAAGTTAATTTCCATGGCTAAAAATGAAAGTTATTGCTACAAAAATTTCACATTAATAGTTAAAATATGTGATATGCTACTAGGTCTAAAAGGTTATAGCTAAAAGTTAATTATTGTCATGATAAACACAAATTGAAATAAAAATTAAGAATATGTTTTGAGAGGTTATTTTCATAGCTAATAAAATTATAGTTAGTTATGAATAATATGTTCTATACCACATAGAACCCTTATCTGTTATTTTAAGCATTCATTTAGCGAGCCATCATTGACAACAATTAAACTTGTTATATCCTTCTACATCCTTCACTCCTTTCTATTTAATATGTATATATATATATGTTCATATACACAAGCACACATATCACTTATTTACAATTACAATTATATACACTTATGCCCTCATATGCCTAACAATACTCTCATCCCACACCCAGTTTTCAATCCTCTTGCTATGTCGCCATTTTGCCTTACTATGCCATGAAGCTTTTATTGATCAAAACTTTCCTACAAAACTACTATAGATAAATCTAGTGAGATAGTTGCATGAAAAGTACATTGTAATGTATAATTAGTCAATATATAAGACACTAGACATACAAACAGGGTTTAAGTTTTATAAAAGTTTCCATGAACACCATAGGTGCAATATAACATAGAATTAGAGTTGCATATCATTTATTTGTATAGGATTTTGTAGGGTAGTCAGCAACATTGAAACAATAATCATAGCAAGCATCAAATAGTATAATGACACTAATAGTTATAACTCAAAACATAAGCATACATGTTTCTAGAGGTGGCTCTCGCTATGTGACACTTAGTCCAATTGGTTTTAGAGGTGACCCCATCTGTAGCACTTAGGCTCGAAACACAATATAGAATAACGATAGTACCTTCTCCCTTTTTATCACATAACTTTGTATGTTCACACCCTAGTGGTTTAACCCTTATTAGGATTAGGCTCTGTCACATGTTTCATGCTACCCACAATTCACCAATGATCATAATTGTATTCACATCACATTAACCAATGGATATTAAAACACAATCAATAGAAGGGGGAGAAGAAAAAAAACCAAAATTCAATGTTTTTCCCCTATACTGAATGAACAAGTCCAAAACTGGCAATACAAATCATATGTTCAAAGCTTAATGGAGGCATCGAGGAATTTTAGGATGTATATTAACAAAGCACTTGGCACATCCCTTCAATCAAATATCAGAATGAACCAATGGACCTTAGGAAACACAAACTTTGGGACCTCAAATTTAGAGATCATAGAATTCAAGGTTAAGCTCAAACATTTGAGGACAAAATTCCAAACATTCTCATCATTGGGATACAACATATTTAAAAGAGAAGAAAGGAGTTTACTACATCTCACCTTGGCTCCTCAACCCTTGGTTTATTACTTAATGTCATACTTCTAAAAATCTTAATTAACCTTCTTCGTTGCCTTAAAACACTTATGACCTTCTGTATACTCCATAACATATCATATATACACATATGTAAGTTATACTAAATGATTAATTTCTATATAAGCTACTTAATTTTAAAACAATATGGTTCACGGTCATACTTGGTCCTGTCGAGATCGCTATGTAAATTGAATTTAGAGAGATTAAGGTCTAGTAAAGATCATCGTCTAGGTAGCGATCACAATACTGACTGTGAAACCAAGGTTGCTATTGTGAGCTTGCCTAATGGCCAAGATTAATTATTTAGGGTTGGTCTAAAGTTACAGTTAGGATTGCACTTAGGGTCGTGGTCACGACTAAGAGGTTTACATGGTGCTTAATATTTTCTTCCAAAGTTTAAGCTATTTTTTGCAAGTTTTTTAATTTCATTTTACTTCTAAACTCTTTAATAACATACTTAAGCTTAGTTTTACACTTTTTAAGTTTAATTCTTACTTGGTTCAATTAATCTATCATGTTTCCCCAACTCACAATGCAAATCTTAATTCCATACAAGTCTTCTCTACTTTAAGTCCTTAATAACATCTTTAAGCTTAATTTTGCATGTTTAATTCACTTCTATTGAATCTTCTTTACTAGCTTAATTCAATTATCTCAAATTTAAGTTCTATTTATGCTCTTGTGCATTATTGTTGCTCAATTAACATAGATAAGTTGTACTAGTCATTTCAAGCTCTGTTGTCTCACTATCAACAACTATAAGACTCTTGCTATTATCAAAGCTCATAATTGTTAAGTCTAAGTCATAGTTATATTTACAGCTTTCTTATTAATCTTAGCTTTCCATTCTTATCCAATACTATTCATACGTGTCCAAAATTCCAATATAAAAAAAATAGAGGAAGAAGATAAAGAAGAAAGAGAGGGATTTGGCTTACTTGATAATAAGATAATAAGATGATAAGATAATAAGATGATTATCATTTCTCTTAATCTCTTCTTCTTCTTATCCTTGTAAAATTCTCACTTGAATAGATAATGGAAGAAGAAGCAAAACCATATGATAATTTTACTTCATGAATTTGGTGATAAGTGATCAAAAGTGGCAACTGTTGCATTTTAATCATCCTTTTAACTCAACCAAGTGAAGAGCTAGCAAAAACTTAGAGCATTTAGACTTGGTTTGTGCCATTTTCTGATTGGTGAATGGTTAAGCCCCATGAAATCCCCTAATTGCTTGTATTTCTACATTTGCCCCCATTATTTTCTTATTCCTTTCAATTACACTTTTACATATTATAAATTAACCTATTTCTCACAAACTCTCCTTCAATTGAGTCCATTTCTAATTCTTGGAAGTTTAATTCCTTCCCACCAAATCCTCTTTTACTAATTATCATTCAGCTTTTTATCTATGTATTTACTCATATAGCTTTTGTTGGTAACATAATTTATTTCTTTTATATATTCAGGTTATTGTACTTCATTTATTATCAATTCCAAGACTTAAAATTTTAGGGTTTTGCTCCATTAGGTGTTATTCGGTTCCAATCTTAAGATTTCCTCTGTTTAGCTAACCAACACCACATGGATCGTACGTGTTAAGAACTAGGATATTACACATCCCATAACCACTAATAAATTTTTCATCTCTCAATCTCCATGTACAAGTATTATAAAAGCAATAAACAATATTGGATGAGGTATTTGATTTGAAACTATTGTATTGATATTTCCCCTTATTATAATCGTAGACAATATAGTATTTAAATCTTCAAGCTAAAACTCAATTTGGACCCTAACCTATAGTATAAAGTTGGCACTGGACCTTATTTTTTTTAAGAGAAAAGAAACCTTTTTTTTTTTCAAAATTAGTTCACATTGGCCCTTATTTGATGGATCGGTTAAACTAGATTAACAATTTGCTAACATAACAATGTGAGACACACTGGATTACAAATATTAGGGTTATAATCCTGACTTCGGGCAGTTATTAAGATCTAAATTGAATTTTAAAGTGATATTTCTAATTTATTAATATTATAAATTATACTATATTTTAATAAATAACTGTTTAATATTAATAAATATTTTAGTAAATAACTTTTTAATATTAATAAATACTTTTATACTATTAGAATATTAATAAATAATTTATAATATTAAAAATTACAATATTAAAAATTATTACAATTTATAAATATTATAATATTTTATAAATTATTTCACAATAAATAATTTTTTAACATTAATAATTTATTTGAATTTTTTCTCTTCATTCGATCTTCGAACGATGGTGGTTGGGTTTCTGTTGTTGGGTAATGATTAACGATGATTCTTTCTACTCACTGATGGCGATGGGTTATTGGTTGGATGGCGACAATTAATGGTGATGGTGTAGCTTGATGCTAGGTTCCAAGCATTGTGATTGGGCTTTTAGATGTTCATGCTGGTTGGCAAGCTTCGATAGTGAGAGTGTAATTGAGCTTGCTATAATTTATTAATATTATAAATTATAAAAATTATTTATTAATATTATAAATTATTAATATTAAAATTATTTATTAATAAATATTTTTAAATATTATAATTTGTAATATTAATGAATTATAAATATTTTTTCAAGTTCAATTTAGATCTTAATCTTTACTTGAAGTTAGAATTGGAATCTGTAATATAAGGGCCAATTTAGAAATAATTTTGAAAAAAAAGTTTCTTTTTCTCTAAAAAGAAAGAGGTCCAATGCTAACTTCAGGATGTAGATCAAGATTCAAATTAGGCCTTAATATTTAAAATTTTGTTTGATTTAATATTTTAAACTATTCAATAGATATCAATATGAAACGTTCCTCATGTATCAGTTCGCTAGGAATTCTCAACCCAAATAAATTTAGATCATCCTCATTATCAAAAGTAGTTGTATGAGAAATTGGAGGAGGGTGGTTATAATGTTGTACTACTATGACATCATTGTGTGTTATCATCATCATCATCATGGGACCTTATCGAAATCATATTCAAGTGCTTCAAAGTTTTATTCATATATCATTAATAAGTTTGTATCTGCTTCTGTATTTGTGTTCTCTTTTGTCATAATATTGAGCTTATAGAATCAAAGTCTACTGCATAATTAAGGCTGATTACATCTCTTTCGGTATATTTTCAAGTCGCATAGATAATTACTCCTATGGCCAAATATAAATGCTTCCTTATCAACGTAACAATCGATGAATTTTTATTTCTATCTTCAAGAGCAATGGTTATGAATATATCAGGTGATTTATGATGCGGAGCAGACAACCATAGCTTTCATTAAGCAGTTTGATAGAGAACTATTCTAGTTGTAGTTTGGTAATTATTTTCAAGAGATAAAATTATAAACTGGGCATTCTAAGGTTCTAACCCAATGAAAAATAAGCTAACGAGTCATAATCATTGCTTTGTAGCATGATCCATCGCTTTTCGGCCAAATTCTAATATTTAGGCCACCGAAAATGCATTTTTTTTTATATTTAAGATAGCTTTTGGCAAATATTTGCATAGTTGAGGGTTATGAATGTGATCACATGGCCCACTTTGAACAGCGACCTAAACATATGATGGAGGAATGGATGAGATAGATGATAGACTGATTAACAGAGCGCATGACACAACTTATGGGAGATCAAAATAGGATTAACCTTAACCAATGAGGAAACCCTAATATAGAAGGACTCGATGGAAGCTTTGATGTTAAAGGAGGAGTTTATTTTGAGGAATTTATAATGAGAACAAAAATATTAAAATTTCATGGCAGACTTAAGCCAGAAGAATTCTTGAACTGGCTGGCCATAGTGGAAGAGATCCTTAAATTTAAAAGGGGTACCAAATGATAAGCGTGTCTCTTTAGTTACAACTACGTTACAGGACAAGGTGGTGACCTAGTGGCAGTGGTAAAAAATAAACAGGGACAAGCAAGGTAAGGCAAAGTTTGTCATCTAGTAGAATATGAGGAAGCACCTACGATCTGAGTTCTTGCCTTATAACCTTCAGAGATTGATGTTTCAAAGGTTGCAAAATCTTAGGCAGGAAGCAAGATTAATGAATGAATAAACCACTTAGTTCTACAAGTTGATAGCCAAAAATGATATGCACAAGATGAAGGACCAGTTAGTTGCGTGTCATATTGGCAGTCTAAAGGAGTAGATTCAAGATATTATCAATTTGTTTGATCATATTTCAATCTCTGCTGCCCATCAGAAAGCTTTATAAGTTGAAAATCACACTGGGTGAATAGGTACTTCTACTAGTCTGGGAGGCAGTGGCGCTAGTAGCAATGGTGTAATCAACCGAGCAAGATAGGTGATTTGCAAAGGAACTGCCAATACCAATCAGTTTAATAGAATAACTAGCAACAATCTAAAGTATTTCGAATGTGGTGAGACTAGACATAGGCAGTTTGAGTATAAGAAAATAGTAGGGAACAAGGCCTTCTTCATGGAGACAAATGACTACAAGGATGGATATGTAGACTTGGTAGGAGAGTCAGTGTTTAACAAAGAGGTTGTAGTTGACGAGAAGGTGGTGGAAAGAGACACGAGCATTGCTTTAGTCGTCAAGCAATCTTATTTAACACCAAAGGCTGTTGAAGATGACTAGCTGTAGAGTCACATCTTCTAATCTACATGCATTATATTTAGTAAAAGTTTTCTGCTTTGTCATTGATGCTAGTAGTTGTAAGAACATTATCACAACAGAGGCAATACAAAAATTGGGAATCAATACCGAGAAGCACCATAAGCCTTACAAGCTGGCTTGGCTAAAGAAGGGTGGCGAGATAACTATTTCATAATGGGCTCTGGTAACTTTTTCTATTGGTTCTAAATATAAAGATAGTGAGTGGTGTGATGTGGTTGCCATGGATGTAAGTCATTTATTGTTAGGGAGACCTTGGCAATATGATAGGAAGATCATACATGATGGTCATACTAACACTTATTCCTTTATTTTTACTAATGTGAAAATTGTATTACTACCTATTAAAGAGTTAAAAAAGGTAAAACCAACTAGGGACAGTACCAAACTGTTATCGATGGCCAAATTTATTGATGAGTTATAGGGCTCAGAAATAGTTTTTGTACTTATTAGGAAGAGGGTTACTATAAATTTGAAGGTGACATATGAGGCAACCCCCTTGTTAACAGAATTTGATGATTTCTTCCCATATGAGCTGTCTAATGGGTTAGCACCCTTACTTGATATTCAACACCATATTGACTTGGAGCTTAGTGTAGCTTTGCCAAATAGGCCACACTACTGGATGAGCCCTAGTGAACATGAGGAGTTATGAAGATAAGTGGATGAATTGGTAGCTAAGGGGCATATGAAAAAAAAAAAAGCTTGAGCTCTTGTGCAGTGCCAACCTTGTTGGTTCCCATTAAGGATGGGTCCTGGTGTATGTGTGTGGACAATCAAGCAATCAACAAGATCACTATGAGATATCGATTTCCTATTCCTCATTTGGATGATTTACTGGATCAGATTAGTGGAGCATCCATCTTTTTCTAATCTATACCTTAGGCTAGGAGACGAGTGGAAAATGACATTCAAGACTCGAGAAGGGTTGTATGAATGGCTAGTAATGCCATTTGGATTATCAAATGCACCAAGCACTTTTATACGTGTGATGAATTAAGCATTGAGGCCATTCATTGGCAAATTTATTGTTGTGTGCTTTGACGATATTTTGATACATAGTGCTAACCTTACAGAGCACTTGCAAACTTGCAAGAAGTTTTAATTGTGCTTCGCAGAGAGAAATTTTATGTAGCGGTGGAAAGTGTGTTTTTATAGAGCCTAAAGTATTGTTCCTAGGTTATGTGATTTCTAGAGAAGGGCTACAAGTTGATGAGTTTAAGGTTGAGGTGATTAAGCAGTGGCCTCGACCAAACATAATTAGAGAAGTTTGCAGTTTCCATGGGCTTACCTCTTTGTACAGGCATTTAATCCCACACTTTAGCAATATCATGGCCCCCTGTGATAGAGTGTATGAAGGGTGGAAAATTTGTATGGACATATGCAATGGAGGAAACTTTCCAGCTTATTAAGATGTGCCTGATCACTACTCCTATTCTTGTGTTGCCTAATTTTTCATAGGCCTTTGAGTTGCACTATGATGCTTCTGAGTTAGGCATTAGGACTATCTTGAGCCAAAATGGCAGAACTATAGTGTACTATAGTGAGAAGCTTTCAAGTTTCAAGATTAATTACAGTACCTATGATGCAAAATTTTATGCGGTGGTCCAAGAAATGAAGCACTAGAGGCACTACCTTACAGCAAGGAGTTTGTTTAATATACAAACAATGAAGGTTTGAAGGATTTACATGGACAAGATAAAGGTGTTAGCACAACATACTCCATGGGTGGCCTACCTTGAGCATTTTACATATATGGTAAAACACAAGTAAAGAATTGCAAATAGAGTTACTGATGCTTTGAGTCGTGAGGGCAATTTTTTAGTTACAATGCGAGTTGAGGTACTTGGCTTGGACTCTTTTTATGACTTTTTTTTGTTATTGATCCCTATTTCTTTGCTATTTTAGACAAGGTTCAAGCATGTGAAAAGACAAATTTCTTGTTGCATGATGGGTTCTTATTCGAAGGAAACCAATTATGTATTCTAGATTGAAGCTTACACCTCAAGATCATCCATGAGTTGCATGGCAAAAGGCATATCGGTCATGACAGAAACTTGCAACTAGTTCAAGCTTCCTGCTTCTAGCTTACCATGCAACGAGAGGTGGACAAGTATGTGCAGAGATGTCGCATTTGCTAAGTTTCCAAGGGTATAGCCATTAACACTGGCCTATACATGTCTCTGCCAGTACCTACTCAGCCTTAGGTGGAAATCAATATGGATTTTATATTGGGTTTGCCTTGCACACAGCATGGTAATGATTCCACATTTGTTATTGTTGACCATTTTTCTAAGATGGCTCATTTCATCCCATGCAAGCGAACAACTAATGTTGTCAACGTGGCCCAGTCGTATTTTCAAGAGGTGTATCGCCTTTATGGCTTGCCTACCTTCATTGTATTTGATAGAGACACCCACTTCATTAGCCACTTCTAGCATAGTTTATGGAAAATGGTAAATACACAACTAAACTTCAATAGTGCCTATCACCCACAGACTGACGGCCAAACTAAGGTGGTCAATACATCTTTGGGCAACCTACTTCGCAGTTTGGTTGGTGACAATATGAAAAGTTGGGACAAAAAATTATGCGAGCTGAGTTTGCCCATAATCATGTTGTCAATAGAAGTACAGGTTTCAACCGATTTTAGGTTGTGTACTTTATTATGCCTATGGGGCCTTTGGACCTTATTCCTCTACCTGATAAAACTAGAGTGCATGGAAAAATAATAGATTTTATGGATAGTTTGTAGGAAATTCATAAGGCAGTGCATGCCAACTTACTTCAGGCCAATGCCAAGTACAAGCAGGCTGCAGATTGTAAGAGCCACCATGTTGAATTCGAGGAGGGAGATTTTGTATGGGTTGTCCTCACTAAAGAATGCTTCCTAGCTGGAGAGTATAACAAACTCTTCGCTAAAAAGATTGGTCCTATAGAGATCATTAAAAAAATTATTCCTAATGCTTACCGTATCAAATTGCCAAGTCATATTCATACTACTGATATTTTTAATGTGAAGCATTTGATTTCTTTTCAAGAGGACTCCTTTGATGAAGATATAATTGCTGACAATTCGAGAGTGAATTTTCTCCACCATGGGAGGAATGAGAGGGAACAGACATCCCTAACTTTCATAGAGCAATTTGCTAGAAAACTATTCTAGTGACAGTTTGGTAATTATTGTCCAAAATTAAAATTGCAAAATGGATGTTCTAAGGGCCTAGCCCAATAGAAAATAAGCTAACAACTCAAAATCACTGCTTTGCAGTGATTCATCACTTTCCAGCCAAAATTTAATGTTTAGGTCTCCAAAAATGGTTTTTTTTTTGTTTTTTGGCAGATATTTATTTCCTTATTTATTAATAGTAAGAATCTCGGATCGATGCGTTATTTTGATATTTTGTCTGCCTTGTTGAATATTTTATTTCTATATATGCAATTCTTCTTATTTTGACAGTTTGTTGCATTTTTTATAAAAAGTTTCTTTATTTGTAATTAAGATTTTTATAACCCTAATTCTATATATTGTAACTTTTTAGAGAGGTGAAGACAGTTTTCAAATTTCAATAAAATTTAGTAGATAAACTTTTCTCTCATTTCGTCTATTTACCTAGGTATTCTTAAACTAAACAAGTTTATAACAACTATACATTTTTTGTTCTTAACTTCCACTACGTCAATCTATCATAAAAAAATATCATAAAGAGGTCTCCTACGATTTCCAGCAACAAATTTTATCTCTAATTTTGATAAACTATCAATATTCAATAAGTCTACCACAAAGTTTTGGTGGCATTGTAATCAATTAACATTTTATTAAGTATATATCAGGTATTCATTCTCCTCTCTCCAACATATTCAAGAGACTCATAATCAAAAGTTCTATTGTTCATGAACATATTATTGAACATCATTATAAGCATCATACACTCTATGTTCATGACATATGCTGATAAACATACCATAAATGATAATATGGTAGTGCCATATCATGATATATGGCATTGTCATATTCAAAGATTACTATACCATATTATGATGTGGCACACCATATTCTGATATGATTGCAATATAAGAAGAAATCATCTTATACACTTTATGTACAATTTTTTTAGTTACAAATTTATTAATGTTATGAATAATATATATATAGTTACAAATGTTAATATAACATGTCTAATATAATAAATTAGTTGGCACAATTTTTTTTTATTTTATGGCAAAATATTTAATCTTTTAGTTATAAAAAAATTACTTGTGTGACAAAATAAATATTTTCGTAGCTAAAAAAAATTATGGCTAACTTTTTGTTACAATATTTCAAGTAACATAAGTTTATATTGTGGCTAACTGTTTTAGTCACACAATTTTATAGTTTTAGCTACCTACTAGAAATGCTCTTTTTTTTTTTGGTAGTGCATGACATATATTGATAATCATACCATATTTCATGATATGGCAATTTGATACTTAGATTATAACCCAAGCTGTTCTTGATATGGCTATGCTATTGGTGCAACAGTGGCTCCAGTTGTTTGAGTTCGAGTAAATGAGGAAAAGAAGCATTATAGTGGGATAGTAATAATGATAAACGATAGTTACAATGTCAACATAACAATTGCAGTTTAATATTTCACACAAAAACCTATGATTTCATAAATTATACATAAGTTTGGGGAAGAAAATCCCAAATTTTCATCAGAAAATTAATTCTTCAATATTTATAAATTCCTGTAAAAAATTAAAGAGCAGAAAAATTTGGTCAAAAATGAAAAACAAAAAGAAGAGGATTCAGTATTCACTTAATTGTGCTAGTAAGCAGTTTTGAATGTAATTACCAAGAACTGTCATTTATCAATGGTAGCTTTGAACTGTAACCTTAGCTTGGGGCCCTTCTTGAACGTAAACAAAGCTACATTCGGAACCAGGTTCTAAGACATGTTGCCATTGAGGAAGTTCATAGGTATTTTTTTCTGAAGTTGGAGATAGTCCCCATAGAGACCCTTTGAGCTCTTCTATCACTAATTTTAGATTTGTAATTGGCTTCTGGGATGTATTCTTTATTATTACTTTGTGCCGGTAATACGTTGTCGTTCCTACAGTCCATGTATTCGTTATTGAGTGAAGAAATTCTACTGGAACACCTGCAATTCCAATAATTTTATTAAGATCATGTAAAAATTTTAATAAACTTTCAATACTATTGCTAATTACAATGCCTATGAACTTTTATGTTATGTATCGTTAATGAAATTTGTTCATTCATTTCCTTAGTAGGTCACCAGTAATAAATTTAATGTTCTTAAAAATTTTTATGTTTACCTGAACTTGTGTTGGATACTTGTGCCTTTTGGTGATAGGAGCCTGTAAATAGTTAGGGAGATAAAAGTTGATTTAGAAGAGTGAAAAAAATTGATAATAGAAGAACATTAATGCATCGATTGAATGCAAATGAAATGAGAAAGATCCATACTTTTGGGAAATATATATTTATAAAATCTGAAAAATGGAAACAAAAAACTCACCTGCAGGTGTTGTTTTGGGAAGTTCTGGTGATTTTTTAGGATAGTGACCTGCAAAATTAGTCAACATGAGATCGAGGGGAAATTTGTGTAAATTACTGTTTGAATAATTTAAAATTTAACTCTTTTAAATTTTATATTTTTTTTTATAAAATATAAGGATTGACCTGCAAACTTTTACAAAAATTTTAATTATTTTGACCCTTCAAAATATTTAACATTTTATTGATTACATACTACATGTATTTATTTGGATAAATGAGTACCTCTTCCTCCAAATACAGTTTGAAGCTTGGAGAAGAGGCCAACAAGAGGAGCCGAACCACAAAGTGTAGGTTCAGTTTGTTCATAGTTACAACGATCATCGGAGAAGTTATCATTTTGATCAGGACCTCCGACGAGGGCTCCATATATGACATTTGGATTTCCCTCAGGCCGGCGATACCAAGTTTCGAATCCTTCTACGCATTCAACAACCGATTGGAGAGCAAATATTGAGGCAATTGAGGAATCTCTATGATGAACCTGAACTGGATATTGTGTTCCATATCCAACCAAGTAGCTCATCGATTTGGGGTTTTTACCAAGAATATAGTCGGCCTGTTCAATCAAATATCACCATTTAGAGCAGCGATGGAGATTTTTTTTTGAAAAAAGGAATCAATTTTTTTTTTTACAGATTACATAATTCTATTATTATTAATTTTATATAAAATAAAGAGTTTTGTTTGTTTTGTAAATAAATAAAGAAGTCTTGTAAGCAAGTGGACAACAACGAGATATCCTTTGATTTTTATGCACTTAAACTGACTTCAGACTCATGAAACTTTTTCATTATTTATAATCCAAAATCGGCTTTTCACAGAAAATGTCAACTTGAGGCCAAGTCTTCAAGTCAAGGCAACTATTTGAATTGATAATGGGGAATACAAAAAGATTATAGTGAACCATATTTTTATATTTTTTAATAATTAGGTGCATAAGTTGATCTCAAATTTTTGTAAATAAAAAATAATATAATTTAATTTTGAAAAAATTATTAAAGTGAAGATTAAATAACCATTAAGATGTAGTTTAGCAGCAAAAAATGTGTATACTCCCGTCTAGATCTTAGATTTGAGTCTTCTGCGTGTTCCGCTTTTTCATATGTAACTAATAAAACAAATTCCACATTTTTTAGGTTAGAATATTTAAAAAAATTTAAAAGTTATGATTAAATTTTGAACTAGACTTAGAGATGTCAATTTGAACCGAAATATACAAATTTTTTTGTGAATAATTTTGATTCAAAACCATAAATCTCTTCCATTAAGTCAATGTTGGAATTAAATAAAGTCCGACTACGACTAGTTGATGATAAGTACCTGAGACCTGGCAAAATTGAGGAGCTCCTGAGGTTGGATTTGGCCTTCAGGACAAGTGAGCTTGGCATTAGCAGCAGAAAGATAATCAGAGTAAATGGCAACAAGTAAAGCAGCAGCAGAGGCATACTGCAAGTTGTTCCATTCTCGGACGTACATTAATCCTCCTGTGGATTAACATCATCAACTAATTGCAATACATACATACATACATATATCCATAGGGAAATTAAAACAAACACTGTGTCTGTACCAGAAGTCGTCCGAATATTGTAGCCGTCATTTTTTTTAAGACAGGCACATGCAAAGTAATCTGCTTTGGCCTGATATTGCTTGAGAATCGAAGTGAATGCGCCACCATGTCCATCCAGCAGTATCTGTACCCATTAATCCGTATCACATATTCAGTTATTTTTAAATTTGTGTTCATTTTCCTACAGGATTCAAATTTGAGATTAATAATTTAAAACTACGAGATGTTACAGAAAATTATTAATTCCCAATTCTGATTCTGTAACAGGGCACAAACAAATAAAAATTAAAGAGAAAAATGGGGATAAAATGAGTTTTTTTATTCCATAATATTAGAATTTTCAGTTGGAACTTGATTATTTAAAAAAAAAAAGTTGATATTTTTTTTGTCGTATAATTTTCCCCCTATTTTTACCATTGAGGTGTTCCTAATTACTGTTTAATTAAAATTTACCTTGGAAAGTAGAATTTGCACACCAGCATATTTATTATCCCAAGAGAATTCTCTGACTGCCCATCCAGTTCCGCTCATATATACAGCATTATCCACCACATATTTGAGGTAATACTCATCATTAGTTGCTCTATACAGCCATGCTGCAGCCCATAATAACTCATCCTAATTCATATATAGACCAAATAAAATTTAATAACAATTACTTTTGGCCATTTAATAATTTGGTGATCAAGCACTTAAATTAATTACTCGTAATGCAACAAGTCAAGGATTATACGCATTACTAACCGAATAGCCTGAGGAAGTGTAAAATTGCTTAGCATTTTCAATAGAGTCATCATAGAGACCTCTAAATCTATCAGCAAAAGAGAAGAGCTGCAATAGATTTTTAATATATATATATATATATATGAATTGAATAAGACTTGATCAAGTATAATAAATATATATAAAAGCATTATATATATACAGATGTTGACCTGTTTTGCATGAACTAAGAGTAGATTGGAGTAGGAAGAGTTGTAAGGCTTGAAAGCAATAGCAGATGCAGCTAAAGCAGCTGCAGTTTCACCAGCAAGATCTGAACCAGGATGATATTGATCAAGCTTATATGCAGTTCTCGGAGTTGTCATGTCTTCCGCCCGCTCCCAACAGTAGTGGTCTGAGTCACCATCCCCGACCTGGAATTTTCATACTTCATCAATTAATTAACACATATATCCTAATTATGGATTTATTGGAGCAGTGGATGAATCTCACATGAAGAAGAATCCCACATCGAGAATATGGCAAAATGTTGCATATCAAATATGGGACCATTCTAGTTGACGCATGATAGGAGTGAAAATTATTTTCTTATAAACATTCAATATTTTTTTACAAAATTTTATTGTTGTATTTTCATATTTTAATTATATTATTTTTTAAAATTCGTATATTTCTGATATATGCAATTATAAATTAAACGTTGATATAGAAAGAGAATAAGTAGTTTTTAAAATATTTGTACTTTTTAAAATGTTTTCTTTTGTACAAATCCCTTAATGTAATAGCTTATTCGAGCCGTGAGTATTAACTTATTTTAGCTTCTTGAGTCAAAATATGTTTTTTGTCAAAAGTAATACGCATATGTTAAATGAAACTTTTTACAACAATTAAGAAAATAATCTCGTGCATGATAGTTAATTGAACTCTTTATTTAAACTATAATTTACTATAATTTTTTTATCTAGTCATCCAGTACCTTGCAACCCAAATATTATAAATTAATATGGAATCGTGTATGGTAAATCTATTAAGATGGTAAGACATTCCCTCTCAAGATTTAAAAATACTTTATTTTTAAAGTTCAAACTCGAAATCTTTAATAAAGAAAAAAAATATTCTTACCATCTCATCTCATCCCTTGAGAATAATTTACTATAAATTTTTAATATTTCTTAATACATGGAAAATTCTTAAAGTAGAATTACTAAAATTTAAATAACTTACATTTTATTAGATAAACAACTTACTATTGAATTACTAATACATATGCTACTAAGATATCGGTGTTGCTTGGTGAGACTAAACAATGTTGGTTAGAAGAAAAACGTGGGTTTTTTCAAACCCACCCATTTTTTTTTATATTATGAGGTTCTATAAGGTCTTAGAACAAACAAGTTCTTCCTTTTAAGTTACATGAAAGTTATTCAACTTAAATTAAAGGGTGGATATAATTTTTTTTCCCTTTTGGTAAACAAAATTAAAAAAGAAAGAGAACTTAACTCATAATTAACATGTTTTTCCTATCCTATATTTCACTTAATTTATATAGGAATTGTCTACAATATTTACTATTTGTAGATTATAATCAACTGTTAAAACTTAAAAAAACAAACACTAATTTTTCACCGCTGATTTAAATAATATTTTACCTGAGCCCAAAGAACATTAGGTTGTGTATGCGCCTTCATAAAGTAATCTGTACCCCATCTTATAGCCCACAAAGTGTGTCCCATTTGGTCCAAGGCGGTGAGTTCCTTTCCGAAATCAATAGCTCCCCACGCAAGCATTGTTACACTAAATGCCATTGGCAGCCCAAATTTCACATGATCTCCTGCGTCATAGTACCCTCCCACTAAGTTCACCTGCAAAACATATTGAATTACCAGTTTAGAAAAAAAAAAAATTATAACACTAGCAAATTAATGCGATTAATATCAATATCAGGCCCGGCTCTCAGGGGGGAGCACCCTGAGCAGTTGCTCAGGGCCCCTCAAATCCATTGTGTAATATTTGAACTTTTGTCTTTTTCTTTTCTGCATCTTTCTTTTTAATTTCCGATGTTAAGAGGCATTTTCTTTTTCTTGTCTGCATCTTTTTGTTTGAAAAACTTTTGAATCACTTTTGCAGGCCCCTTGAGAGAATAACAATCAAGATTAAAGAATACAAGATTAAATTTTATTTAAGATATTGATTATAATTTTTGGATTGTGTAATTTTTTTTAATCCATTGTGTAATTTTTCGCAATCAATGGATTTAATAATAAAATTATATTCTTCACATTTGATTTTAAACTCATCCAAAAATTATATTAAATTAAAAAAAAATTAACATAGTGATTGTTATTAAATAAAATTACACAATCCATTGTGTATTCTTATTGAATCACTTTTGCAGGCCCCTTACATTTTTATGGGCCCCTCAAACTTAATAGTTGATGTATTTGAACTTAGTCATATTTGAACTTAAACTTAAAAGTGAAGTCCATCGGCTCCTCCTTCATTTTTATGTTGTGAAAATTTTCGCTCCGACACTGTTTTTTAGGGGCCCATATCTTAATTTCTGCTTGGGGCCCCTAAAATGTCCAAGGCGGCCCTGATCAATATATATATAAGAAGTGATAAGTTGAAGGAGTGTCTTAGTGCAACAATAAATATTATTTCTGTTTAACGTGAGATTACAAGTTTGAGTCATGATCACTCTTGCAACTGTAAGAAAAAACTGCATACAATAGGTTTTATGGGTCTAATCTTTTCTCAGACCACACACATTACATAAATATTTATACACCGAGTTGTTCATAAGAAGTGATAAGTTGCTATTGCAACTCGCGTCTCGTGATAATTAATTAACAGCATATAGTGATTTCCATTATCAAATTCAATAAATTATTAGAAGAGAAATGACAATTTCTTTTTTTGAAAAAAAAAAGAGAGTAATTACCCCTTGAAGAAACCCATCTTTGAGGCCCGAGTCACCGCGCCACTTGACTCGTTGATTAGAAGGTAGTTTACCTGACCTCTGTGCCTCAAAATACAACAAGGTTTTGTCGAGAGCTTCGCCATAGTTGAAGTTTTCTGTTGAAATGGCTACACTTAGGCCAAGCACGGCCGCCACCAAGAACACATATATACCGCAATTAGACATTCTTGTGGTTTAATTAGTAACAGAAAACTCAGATATTGAAAGACTAGTTTAAAACTTTGTCCATTTATATAGGAATATATAGCTTCATAGATGGCGTGGTAGCCTTCACGTTCTAAAAATGTCTTCAACACACACTACTGCTAGTTGAGCCTCCCACGTTGTACATTTCGCGCACATAAATACTATATTATATTATATATAATAAAATGTCAAAATGCAATTATTCATTTTATATCAAAGTACGTAATAATTATATTCCTAGCTAATTGTTATTTGTTCACCATGCATTTATAGATTTATATTATTATTATTATTGTTATTATTATGTTATTAATAATTTGCTGTTACAGGTAGCCAACCTAGCTATGACTTTTTTGTGCATAAGCATACATAAAATTTATCTTATCAATTATTAATTATTCTTCAAATTCGAAATTAATTACCTGATTTAAATAACACTGCAACAGATGGTAAAATTAACCACAAGAATTCCTAATATACAACAACATTAAAAAAAAATTGCACCTGAAAAATATAATATATAACTGCAATATGAGAGGTTGTCAAAATTCTAATATATACATATATATAATGCTTATTTCTTAGGAATATTAAATTCAAAACCGATTTTTACTCATATGTAATTACGGTCTTACCCTTTAAATCATTGTTTAATGTTTAGTTTGTGAAGGACGTTTTAGTCTTTATACTATTTAGTGGGTCTGCTACCAGCTATATAAGACTGAAATTACTTAAACAGGCTTAATTGTTTTAAGACTAATAACAAAAATGACGCCGTTTTAAGCTTTTCTTATAAGAGTTTAAAAGTCTGTCTTGTTTTTTTGAGCACCGTGTATTGTCATATGATAAGCTTTGATTTCAGTTAAATGTCCATCTTACCCACCTTGATTAATTGCATATTATTTTAGTTCATACAGGATATTGTAGTATCACACATATTTCCTAGGCTCTTGTGACATAATCTATTGAGCACTGTGTCATCCTCTATTTTCTGCTCACAAACCAATAAAAATCAAATCAATTTATCTCCAATCTTCCTACTTCAACCAAATTGGAAATTTAAAGCTGCATTGGTCTTTCTCTTCTTCTTTGCCATAACTGCTTACCAGGTAATGAGAAATTAGTATGTAATTAAAATTTTATTGATATTGTTTCCAAAAGAAAAAAAATATGAAACTGAAAAAGAGAGATGGAGGTCAATGATAGTGATAAATAAAGAAAGAAGAGGTTGGTTGTTAATTTGTTATTAGAATGGTCAATTTGTTATTTGTAAATTAAGCATAATAGTGATGTATATTAATTTTTTATAGAGTGCTCTCCATTGATAATCAACATCATCTTTCTTCCTTTTATTTCTTATATAAAAATATTAGTGACAAACTGTGATGGAGAAAGGATTGTTTAAGCCAAATTTATTGTTGATAGTGCTTGAATTCATCAAATTTCTGCTTTCACAAAAACACTAGAAATCATCGGTATTTTCAAAAGAAAAAAAAATTAATCAGTATATATATAAAATAAAACCCATTTAACAATTATTCATTTCTTAGAAAAAAATTTGAAAATTGAAATTCAAAGAGAGAAACGGAATAAATCATATATATATTGGAGCTTGCTCTGCGTATTTGCTTTGCTATATAATGCTAAACTGGTTCTTATATTTATAGAGGGACATAATCAAAATTATCACAATTTTTTATGCATTTACAAGTTTACCTAATCTATATTTATTTTTATTAGAAGTTTATAATACACAAGATAATTTTTCTAAATTTAATATTAAATTAATAATTTTTCTAAATTTAATATTAAATTATTATAAGTTTATTATTATATACTTCTACAAAATAATAAAAAAATTCCTGATAAAAAAATAGAATTTTTAAAAATTTCCTGAGGGATATTAATTATTTTCCCTATAATTAATATGTTAGTTACAATTAGAGTATAACGATCAATAGTAATTTCTAATCAAATCTTCTGTTAAATTCTGCATTATTCATAATGCTTTAACTTATATGCATAATAATTAATTTTGTTAATTACAATTATGATGTGTGAAGAAAACTATTTATAAAAAAAAATATAGTAATTAGTATTCTAATATTTTTTTTAAAAAAAATTAGTAAGTGTGAAGTGGACTTCCAATATTTGCTTTATAAAATGCCAAATTATTGAAATAGAAACTTAAAAAGTGAGTGAAAACTGAAAAGAAACACATACTAATTTAATTTTTATTAAACTATTAATTAAATTTTTTAATCATTAGTTAGAGTTGGATTTTATTAACGTTATAATCACTTTGTTTTACTTTTTTTGGAGTAGTTAAATAAAAAAAATTATCTTACAAATTTTATATGTATTTTATTAAAAAAATTGATTTCTTTAAAAAAATAAAACAATAGTTTATTGTTTAATTTCATTAAATTATTATAGATTATATTATTTTCAATTGTTGTTAGATTATTTTTTATTTATTTTTATTTTTTAAAAATTTACAGTTAGGTAATTTTGACTATTATTTTTTTCTTGCAGCAATTTTCAAGGAAAAATTTTTGCGAATTTGGTATGTATTTTAAGATAAAATTTTAAATTAGTTATTTAAAAAAATTTTATTGCTTCCTTTTGTTAAATTATTACATGAGATTGTTTTAATTATATATTATGATTATTTTTCTTTATTCATAGTTTTTTGTTTCCTTAGATTAAAATATGGAATTCTTTCGTGGTAAACTTAATTGATGTTCCAATATAATTAAGTGATTTAAACTCAGGTAAAATATTATGTGTGATTTTTTAGTTTTATAATTAGATTAATTTGAATTTTACAACTAAAAAAAATGATTTTTTATATTAGATAACTGGAGACATTTGTCTAATAATATTTTGAGAAATTATGAAATTATCTATTGTTCAACATTCAACTTTGTTGCAGAATAAAATTTAATAGATATTACTATTAATGACATAACTTCTATAGGTATACAATTTAATAATATTTTTTATCTAATAGTTTTCATATTAAGTAAATATTATTTATTTTTTTAACATTTATATCAGATGATCATGTTTTACCATCTACCTTCAAAAGACAAAATAAAAGGAGACATATTATAACTGTTGATTCTTCTTCCCAAAGCCAAAATGCTTATTCCTCAAGAAACAAAAGTATAAAATATTTATTTATGTATTTATAAATCTAATTTTTAATTATAATTTACTAGGAGCTCACCTTCAGAAATTTGATTTAGGCATGCCAAATCATGAATACGATCATTGTGGGGCATTATACTAGTTAGCTGAATGTAGCAACGATACAAAATATAATGAAAAAATTATTATACTAATTGTTGCAGAAAAGGAAAAATAAAACTCGCCTTACTACAACAAACTCCATATTTTTCTAAATACTTTGTTAAATCCTTATGGGAGCCCATTATCTTTGAAATTTAGAGAAAATATAAGACTTTATAACTCTATGTTTGCCTTTTCATCAATGGGAGGAAAGATAGATCATCATATAAATAAAAGACTAGGGCCATATGTGTTTAGAATTTGTGGGCAAAATCATCATATAATTGGCTCATTGTTGCCTCTTGATGAAGAAAATCCAAAATTTGCTTAATTATTTATATATATATATATATATGATACAGAACATGAAGTTCATAATAGAATTTGTTCTTTTGTCGGTCTTGAGTCTCATAAATCTAAAAATGAAGCTATTATTATAGGTCTTATAGAATTGTTTGATAAACATAACCAAATAGCAAAATCATTTAGAATGGTCTGAGATAGATTTGATGAAAATGCTTTGCTTCCTGTAAGATTGAGATTAATTGAAAAAAGATCTCAAGATAGTTTACAGCATAATCTACCATCGTCTTCTAAAATTGCAAGATTAATTGTAGGAGATTTTGGTTTATTTGACAAAGAAAGAGATATAATTATTGAACATAAATCTGGCAACTTGAAAAGAATTAGCATTTTACATCCAAGTGTTATGGTAATGCAATATCCAATATTATTTCCTTACAGTGAAGATGGTTATTTAGTAGATATTGAATATTCAATCCTACATTCAATTTCAAATTCTCCTAGAAGATTTGTTACAATGCGTGAATATTATGCTTATAGAATACAACAACGTCATAAAGAGGGAACAACTTTATTGAGAGATGGTCATTTATTTCAACAATTTATAGTAGAAATTCTAATGATAGTTAAGATATGAAATATATTCTGGAATAAAAAATGCTATTCGTGATGGAACAACTAATTCTAATGATATTGAAAAAAGTATAGTAATATTGCCATCTTCTTATATAGGAAGCCCAAGATATATGATTGAACATTATCACGATGCTATGCTATATGTAGATTTTATGGACATCCTATTTTGTTCATAACATTTACATGCAATCCATTATGGAATGAAATACAATGAATGTTAGATTATATACTTGGCTTAAAACCAGAAGATAGGCATGATATTATTTGTCGTATTTTTAAAACTAAAGTTAATCAATTGATTGATGACTTCAAAAAGCATCATCATTTTTGTAAAGTTATTGCTTTATTATATAAGTTGAATTTCAAAAAAGTGGATTGCCTCATATCCATTGTTTGTTGTGGTTGTATAAAGATAATAAATTGACTACATCTTCAGATATTGATTCTATCATATCTGCCGAGCTACCATCAAAAGAAACAGATTTTGAAACATATAAATTAATTTTGAGATTTATGGTTCATGGTCCATGTGGTTCTATTAACCCTACATCACCTTGCATTAAAGAAAAAAAATGTAGTAAATATTTTCTAAAAAAATATCAAAATGGAACTACTATTGATGTTAATGGGCTTCCAACTTATAAACGTAGAAATGATGATAATTTTGTTATTAAAAAAAATGAAAAGGTAGATAATCATTTTGGGGTTCCTTATAATAAAGATTTAATATGCAAATATGAAGTATATATTTGTATTGAATTTTGTGTCCAATCACAATGGTAAAATATTTATTTAAATATCTTAGTAAAGGTAGCAATAGAATTTGAACAATGATTAAAAATTATGGTAAATAGGATGAAGACAATGAGAATAGTGATAATGGAAATATTATTAATGAAGTAAAAACATATTTAGATTGTCAATTTTTTACACCTCATGAAGCTATTTGGAGGTTATATGAATATCTTATACAATATAGAGATTCAGCTAATGAAAAATTAACAATACATTTGGTAATATGAATAGCAATTTGTTCAAACCTTTTGATAGTTTAACTTATATTAAAAATAATTCTAATTTTGGTCAAACTATATTTACTGAATTTATGAGTGCTAATACTATGTATGAAGATGCTATTTTACTACCATATGTTGAATTTCCTACAAAATGGGTTTGGCAAAGTAAAGAAAAAATATGGACTAGACGAAAAAGAGGACATTGTATTGGTAGAATTGCTTATGTTCATCCAAATTCTGGTGAGCTTTATTATTTATGAATACTTTTAAATATTGTTAAAGGACCTAAAAATTTTGAAGACATTCGAACTGTTAATGAAATTATACATCTTACTTTTCAATTAGCATGTGCAGCATATGGTCTAATAGGAAATGATATTGAATGGATTAATGCTATAGAAGAAGCAATTTTATATGCATCAACTTTGGCGTTTCACCATCTATTTGCAGTTATCATATTATTTTGTGAAGTAAGTAATCCATATAAACTCTTTCATTTATTTTGAAAAAATTTTTATGATGATATAAAACATGAACTTCATAATATATTAGATATTCCACATTGATCTATTTCAATGTATATTTAAAAAATATAGTTCTTGAAATTGAAAGAATTTTTAATAAAAATTCTTCTATTTTAACAAATAATAATTTACCAATGCCTGATAAATCATTACTTGGTGACATTAATAATCAGTCATTGGTTGAAGAATTAAATTATAATATCCAAGAATTAAAAGAAAAACATGATCAATTAATTTTAACTTTAAATGCTAAAGAATTAAAAGTATATAATAATATTATTGATGTTGTCTATAATAATAAAAGAGGATTATTTTTTGTATATGGGTATGGTGGAACAGGCAAGACATATTTATATGAAGTTATTATATCTAAATTAAGAAGTGAGGGAAAAATTATATTCATTGTTGCTTCATATGGTATTGGAGCATTATTATTGTCTGGAGGCAGAACAACACATTCTAGATTTAAGATACCTATTAATTTAAACGAACATTCATTATGTGAAATAAAAAAGGAACTCAATTAGCAAAATTAATAGAAGAAACTCAACCAATTGTTTGGGATGAAGCTGCTATGAGTCATAGGCATTGTTTTAAGGCATTAGATAGATCATTTAGAGATATTTTATGTAATCCAGAATAAGAAAAAATAGACAATCCCTTTGGAGGAAAAATTCTTTTATTAGAAGGAGATTTTAGATAAATATTATATGTAGTTATTAATGGTAGTAAAAGTGATATTATAAATGCATCAATTACAAAATTTTACTTGTGAAATTTTTTTAAAGTATATAAATTAATTGTAAATATGCTTTTACTTCAATTTCAAATGATATTAATGAAAGTAATGAACTTAAAGATTTTTCTAAGTGGATTTTATCAGTTGCTAGTGAATTAATAGCAACTATAAAAATAGGTGAAGATGATAGCGAAAAGAATTGGATTAAAATTCCTAAAAATTTATTGATAAAAAATTATACTAATCCAATTGAACAAATAATTCAAGAAACATATCCTAATTTTTTTATGTTAATCAATATATAAAAAACAAAACTATTATCGTACCGACTAATGAAATTGTACATATTGTCAATAAATAAATGATTAATTTATTACCAGAAGAGGAAAATTTTACTATAGTTCAGATTCATTTTGTAAAACATCATATGGTATAGAAGAATTAGAGGTTCTTTATCCAATTGAATTTCTAAATTCTTTGAATTTTAATGGTTTTCCTCAACATGAATTGAAACTAAAGAAAAATATCCCTATTATGTTGCTTTGAAATTTTAATGCTAGCATTGGTTTATGTAATGGAACTAGATTAATGATGACTAATTTAGGAACAAAGATTATAGAAGCAATTATAATAACAGGGTCACATAGTAGTGAAAGAGTTTATATACCTAGGATAATTCTTTCTTATACTAAAAATAAATTTCCATTTATATTAAAAAGAGGACAATTTCCAATAAGAGTTTTTTATTGTATGACAATCAATAAAAGCCAAGGGCAAACTTTAAAACAAGTTAGTTTATATCTTCATGATCATGTTTTTCTCATAGACAATTATATATTGCATTGTTAAGAGTTAATTATCATAAAAATTTAAAAATATTAATTAATAACAAAGAAAAAATGAACATAAAAATTATTTTGATTATGTTAAAAATATTATATATACTGAAATATTTAATGATTTGTCGTTAAGTTGTGCGGTATGAAAAAATGCATATAATGATTACTTAGATTATGATAATAAAATTGTATAAAAATATTTAATGATTTGTTTTAAATTAGAAAATATAACGTATTAAATCTTATTCTATTATCATACACTTTTTCTATAATAAATATTTTTTGATAAAGTGCAATTACATGTATAGAATACGAACTTATTGTATTTCAATTATTTTCATAATATATTTCAAAAATATGACATATGTAGTTTTATCTGATAACACAACTGAAAGCAAAAATATTCGAATAAACGTTTGCATTGTAAGAACATGGGAGTTCATCAATCTTTATAATTCTAACAAATTATTTAGCCTTGGCTTCTTGATGATAGACAAAGAGGTTTGTAATTTAAATTTTTTTATCTACTTCTTTTTTAAAATTTCGTTGCATAACTATTTTTGTTATTTATTATTTTATTAGGAAAATACTATGCAAGACATAATACTAAAATGATGTATTGATCATTTTCGACCATTGCTCATTGAGGGGAGCATCTACCACATATCTGGTTTTATAATCGCTCTTACCCAACCTAATTACAGAGTCAACAATCATTTATTTTGAATTAGATTGCCAAAGAATGCCTTTGTGAAAGCTCTTGATGAAGATGACCCTCCAATCCCATTTGACAAGTTTGAATTTTATAGTTTTGATGAGGTTAAATCAAAAGCAGACAACAAAAGATTTTTAATAGGTAGATTTAATATATATATATATATATTATGCTTAAGCTTGCACATTTTTTAATTTTTAGTTACAATAATTAATTTTTAAATAGATCTCATAGGTCAAGTAATTTCAATTAGAAGTATTGAATAAATAAAAATCATGGGAAGAATTGCAAAGAAGCATCAATTGGAAATAAACAATTATAGGTATATATATTTTAAAATACTTATATTTATTTATTCCTTAATTTTTAAATGTTTGACTATTAATATTTGCATTTTATATGCAACAATGACAAACTAAATGTTACTCTTTGGGATAAGATAACTGTTGAATTTTGTGAAGATGATGTTTTTTTCCCCAAAATCAAATGGAGTTGCTATAATTACTTTTTTATCCATGAATATCAAAAACTTTAATGTTAAATAAAATAAAATATATAACTAATACAATTTAGCTTATTTCACACTCAAAGTTATAACTTTATTTGTATATATATTACAGGTAAAGTCTCAATTAATAACTCTTCAGCGACAAATTTTTTTATCAATTTGGATATTCCAAATGTCCATAATTTTAAACAAAGGTAAGTTTTCTATTTTGTTAATTATAATTAAATCATGAATAATAATAATTATACATTTATATTTCAGATTGATTGAACCAGTTGATAAAATTGTCAAGCTTGAAGTACACAATCTTTCATTTATTGACATGGGCACCAAAAAAAATATTAATAGAAAAAACATTAATGAACTGTTGTGTCCGGATATTCATTCTGATATGGTATGTTTAATCATTTTTAACATTTTTTTACTTATAATAAATTTTTTTTAGACTACTCAATTAAAATTTTTTAATGCTACATTTTATTTGTATACATTTATCTAGGATATTAAATTTACATATGAAGCAGTCATAAAAGAAGTTGATGTTTCAAAAGGTTGGTGGTATAGAGCATGTTCTCAATGCAAATTTGGACTACAAAATTATATTAATCAACTTTGGTGCAATGAATGTGGAATAATCAAAGAACCTCCCCTTTGTTGGTATGCTATTGCAAATCATTTCATTTTGGAAAAAAAATTAATTAATACAATTCGCATGTAAATAACTTTTAATGTATTTTTCTTAGGTACAAGTTGAAAACTATTATTGATGATGATACAGGCTCTACCTCATTCAATATTTTTGATTTTCAAGCAGCTGAATTGATTGGTTTATCAGCAAGCAATCTTAAGCAAGGCTCCAAAGATAAGATTTCAATACCTCCATTGATAACCAAAATTTATGGATTGCCTAGGTTATTTCAAGTCGTTCTTAATACTTAATCTAATGATGCTTATAACTTTTCTTTTAATGTCACTCATATTTTCAAAGGTGAAGCATCTTCCCAATTATCTGTTGTGCCTTCGATGAAAGCAATTCATTCAAATCCAACAATTCTTCGAAGGCCAATATCAACATCAAGCAAAATGAATGTCATGCCACATTTGAATTTTCAAGACAAAGACAAAATTGATATGGTAAAAGTCTCTAGTTCATCAAATGCAAGTGAAATAATCCTTCCATCAATAACATACTTATTTTTAGAAGAATCTCTAGTGAAAAAAATGTGTTAGGAACAAAAAACTCATTTAAAAAAATATTTTTTTTCTTATTTAGAAGGCCTTTTTTTATTAACTATATATCTTTTTTAAATATTATTTTATCAGACGAGAATGTCCATCATCCTCTGATAAAGATGATAAAGAATCAAAGTTAACCTAATTTGTTTCAGATAAAATAAAGGTATTATTATATATTTATAATATTTTTATTTTGTAGACAACAATTTAATCATTCATTCTTTACATTGTAGGGATTGTTATCAATCAAATCAAGTCTGCTATCCTAATGAGATAAATTTTCTTATCTTTTAGTTATTTTTGTTTGTCTTAAATATTTTGCTTTAAAAACTTTTTCATGCCTTTTATAGTTTATATAATTTTAACAATATGCATTATAGATATTTTGAACAAAATTGTGTTTAAAAATTATTATGCTTAAATTAATTTAAGAATTTATGTAGTTATATTTACTATTATTATAAAGGAATAAATAGTTTTAAAAAGTCACAAAATGCTAAGTACAAATAGAGAAACTGATATTAATAGTATAAATTATCAGTCATATAAAAGTTAAAATTTCTATACAATACTATAACAATGATAAGGTATGTATATGCCTATTTTCTATCTAGGCACATAACATTTATATATTAATAAAAAAAACTTTCAATTGCAAATAATGTCTTTGAAATAAAAAAAATTTAATTAATATACTAAAACAAAAAATATTAAAAAAAATTATCGCGGCAACACGCGGGTTATAACCTAGTTAAATATAAAAAGTATTTTTTGGTTTTTTTACTATTAGTCAAATGAGATTATTCAATAGTGAAACTATCTATTTTTTCATATTTTTTATTTTATTTTATATTACATCCTTATAAATCATATAATGTGTTAATAAAAGAAATTATTGATATTGATAATCTTTCACTAACAAATTTAATTATATTGCAAAAATTCTCTGATTTTAACTTTTTAGAATTATTATACACTAATTTATTTTATACTATAATAAACTTATAACAATTATTTTTATATTTTTAGCAACAAAAATGTATATTACTAATTATAGTATTTCTTATAGCATAATCTAAATTAGGCCTAATTAAATAAAAAAAATTCAAAATTTTAATTTTAATTAAATACTTATTCTTGTTGATCGATATTACTTTGATATTAGCATCATATCATAAACTTGTTGATCTAAGTAAAAAACATCTATCATAAACTAACAAAAATAGTGTTAGAATATAATTAAATCAAAAGAAATTTTGTAATTCTCAAAATATAAATAGATATAAATTTTTTACATCATATAATTAAGAGCAAAAAAAGGACATTTGTCCCTTTCTTTAAAATTTAATTTGATTATTTCATTAAATATTTAACTTGTTTGATTTAGTTACTTTAAGAGGCAAAAAATCATCTTTTTGTCTCCGATTACTATACAGGTAATTTGTACTTAAATTATAACCTATGATTATAATCTACATTTGGAAAAAAAAAAGATTATTTGCAAATGAAAAAAATTGTAAAAATTAATTTTGAAATTAAGAAATTTGAAAAATTGAATCTTTGTATTAATTTTATTTAGTTATAGTTTTCTAGAAAATATAGTTAAAATATAAATAATGTAGCCTTTTTTTACATATAACAATAATAGTATAGATGATAAGCACTCTTTTATCCATACACCATACACTTTAAAGATTATTATCTAGCATAGTTGGTGTGACATGTGATATGGAACCACATCAATTCTTAAAATAACATGATATATGGTGTGACAAATGGACAGAAGGATAACAATATGCGTGATGTGGAGATTTTAAAGACCATAATATGACAAATTGGTACCTACCAATTAATTTTAAAGCTCATTTTATCACCAACATTAAATCCATTCCTTCATCTCCTTATTTTATTTTTCTCAATTCAAAATCCATTTCAACTTCCTTCTTCAAATTCTACTGTACACCCATAAATTTTAGATATTATTAAAAAATTATTTTAGAGGCAAATAGTATGTTGAATGAGATAAATATATACATATATACATGATATATATATATATATATATGATATACCCATAATATATGCATGATATATATATATATATATATATGAAAGATACATCACTTATATGTTACATCTACATTATATCTACATATACATAAAATATACACAACATATAAAATAAATATAAATGATATACATATACAGGTTGGAGGATAGAAGAAATAAATAAATAGATATAAAAAAATAGAAAGTCAAAAAAAGAAAGAAATACTTGATTGTAATTAAAAGTAAAATAAATAAATAAATAATTATATTAATATTTATGGACAGTAAAGGAGGAAATAAGCTAATAAGAGTCATCTTCACCCTCCTCTTCTTGCCATAACTAAAATTTTAAAGATTAAAGAGTGTGTGTGTTTGATTTCTAAATATTAAAAATTACTTAAGAAATTCTAAGGTTTTAAGAGGATTTTGAAGATAAATCAAGAAAACAAGTAAGTTTTTCTCTTTAAAGCTTTAACTTTTTGGTTTTATGAATATGTTTGATAAGTTTTTCTCTTTAAAGCTTTAACTTTTTAGTTTTATGAATATGTTTGATATAGCTAGAGAGAGAAAGTAATATTAAATTGCTAAAATGGATAGAAATGATATTAAAATGATGAGTATATAATGAAATATTGGTTGGTTATTTGAAATGAGCTTATATGAGGGAAGTAGGGTTTTGTAGTAAATATGTGTAATTAGGAATTTTACTATAGGTGGATATAATTCTTATAATGGATGAATTTAGTGTTGTTTTAATATGTATATAATGATTCTATAGTTAGAAATTGGTTATGGGCAAGTTTGGATAAAGTTGAGATTTAGGGTTTGGTTAGGTGAAATTAGGGTTTTGGGAGGAGGATGATATAATTATTGAAATGGGTTGGTTTGTAGTTATTTTGGTATGCAATTAATGATTTTAAGGTTAAATGTTGAAAATGAGGTTGGTATAATGAAGTTTAAACAAAGTAGTGAATGGTGAATTTTGAGTTTTAATGGAATTTTGATAAAAATTATTTAGATAATGATAGTTTAATATGTATTGAGTATGTAAGTGATAGTTTAATGTATAGTGAGCATGTAAGTGACTTTAAATAGATAATGTTGCTTATTGATGGACTATGTATGTGTAGGTTAAAGTGATATAAGAGGTGGAATTTAGAGTTTGGCTTAGGAAAGAGAAAAGAGGTCGGTACATATTTCTAAAATTTTTACTAAATGTAAATGAGCATAATATATGTATAATGTTATTTTAAATTACGGATTTGCATATAATCTATGCATTGTGGCATAATTATGTGATGGGTATTTCATTGGAAATAGTTCAATATAGATTGATATATATCTATGTATACATATATGATATGTGTGGTGTGTTGTCCAATATGGACATATTTGTGGCTTGTGGGAAAAATGTGGGAAGTGGGTCACATTGTGAATGTAACTTGCAAATATGTAATTTGATGAACTGAAAATGTGGAAAGTGATAAAATGTGAGGTAGAAGTGGTCATGATAAGGTTGATCACTTGGAAAATGTTGACAAGGAGTGTGTGTTTGTAACTTTATACAATTACTTGTCTAGTAATATTGAGAAATATTATGCATGCATCAGCGGACCTGATCAGAGCTAGATCATGTGATGAGATTGAGATTGAGAATGGACCCGAGCAGAGCTGGGCCGTGAAATTAATATTATGATAACTGGACTTGGAAATTATATAGAAATTATTGAGCCCAATGTCCATGTGGTTGGATGTAATGTAAATATGTGTGAATATGTGTGTGATATGTAAATACTGCAAATTGCAGTATAAGATGTAAATTTATATATATGTGATGAATAGTAATAAATGGTAACTATAATATTATTGTAAATTTTATCATAAGAATGGTATGTAAACATATATATGTTGTTTATATGTACCACTAAGCAAGATTGCTTAGCACGGTTGGATGTATTGCATAGGTGACAGAGTTACATAGTAGAGTGGCTCAGAGTTAGTTAGTGATTGAAGCATCAGTTTTGCCATGAGACCAAGAGTGCCAGAGTTAGCATACATGTATAATTATAATTTTGGGCATATTGGACTATGTATATTTTATTATTAAACTTGCGGTTGTTCTAAGGATTTGGAATGGATGTATATATGTATTTATATTTTATTTAATTATGATAAATAATATGATGAGTTATGAACTTGATTATACATTAATGGAGTGGTTGTTTGGAGAATGGGTGAAAACTGTGTTTTGGGAGTGTTGAATTTTTAAACGCAGGTTGTGTTTGTTGAACTTTAGAAACATTGAAATTACAAACAAAACTATGATGAAATTTTTTCGGAGATTTTCTTTATAAATTTGTATTTTAACAGTTTACTATTTAAGTATGTATTATTTATTAGTAATTATTTTTGTTAATCGAAAAGAGAGTTTTTAATATAGAATTCATGATGGAAATTTTATATTCTTTATGCATATTTTACAAATATGGGATATATGTACTATACATATATATGGTATAATGGTGTTACATCTACTAAAAAAGTTTTTTTCAAAAATTCATTCTATACCACAACAAACCCATTTTTAGTTTAAAATTCTAACGCTCTTTAGATCCTTAGCTTTTTTACTTCTTCAATTATCTTTCTTCTTCCAAATTCAAAACTTGAAATTAATTTTTCTTTAACTCAAAAGTCATTTCCTTTTAATACCCATTCAATTGAAAAACCATCTCACTTTTTAAAACCATTCCAGTCTCCAAATGGTAATGAGAAATTTATTCCTCTCTTCCTGGGGTGGATCTAGAATTTAGTTTTAGTAGGGACAAACTTACATATATTATGGATATTTTAATAAAATCATGCATCTTATATTACTAAAAAGTTATAATATTTCTATCTTCAACATAAGAGAAGAAATCATTACAAAAAATAAGCTTATATTTATGATAGCATTGGCATTTACAAAAAGAACTTCAATATGAATATAATAGAAACAACAATAACTATTTCAATCTTCTCACTTTTAATATATCACAATTGTTCTCTACAAGTGTTCATATTTTGATGTTGTTATATAATTTTTTCATTATCGGTGCTATTAAAGGTATCTTTCTCAATATATGTAACCAAGTAATCATTCATCTAGGAATCTTCCATCCAGTTGCACAATCAATTTTTTACTATCTACATGGTAGAAAACACTCTTTAAATTGATGCAGTAGTAATTGGCAAAATCAAAGCTAATCTTACAAGCAAAAATACCAAAGGATACATAACATCTTTTTTTAATTCCACCAATTTCTTAGCAAGATCAGTAATTCCATTTACGTTTGAAAATTAATCATTGAATCTCATATCAATAATATAATTGTCAAGCTGATTGCCAAGAATAACAAATTTTATTTTAGAAAAATCAGAAGGATTAAACTTAGCAAGCTTAATCAATTCTTGCTAATTAAAAGCACTAAAAGAGTCACTCGAATTCAAGTATGTTATACAAAAAAGCAGTTCCATATTTACCTTGGTGAACCGATTGTTAAGCTCTTGGAGTTGTATATCAATAACAGTGTAAAATAATTCATCTGATAATGATGCAAAATTTTCACTTGTTGTGCATCATGACTTGACCTTCCTCGAAGTATAAAAATATCATCCATATTTGGAATGCTAATACCATGTTTCTCACAAAATAAAAAAACTTCATCAACAAGGACTGCCTACCATTATCTCTCATTATTTGTAATCAGTTTTTAAAAACCTTAATTGAGGAAATTGCATTGGTGATGTCTTAATATTTTCTTTGTAATGCTTGGGATAATTCATTTGTGATGCTCAAAGTATTTTTCATCAAATGAAAATTGAAGATCAACTCAAATGATTGAATAAAATCAAGTAAAACATATGCTTCGCCTGTTTGGTCTGAATTCATACCTTCTTCCATAATGATCTCAAGCACATCAACTATAGAATCAAACTAGTACTGAGCATAGTCCAGTACAATACGGAGATTTGAAAATCTCCAAAACTGAACTAAAGTTTGGAGATTTCAATACGCTTGAAACTAGAACCAAATCGAAATAAAAAAAAATTCGGATTGTATTATTCCACAAAAATAGGAACAATACGGTTTGAAGATTCGATTCTAAGGGATCGACTTCGGGTCAATACGGATATGGAGATTCAGATATATGAATTTTTTTTTTAAATTTAAGCAATATAATACTATTTAATTATTTTAGAAAAAAATGCAAAATTAATTTTAAATTAAATTAAAAAATTACTTTAATTAGTGACAATTTAATAATAATATTTATATATTTTACTATATTTAAAAAATTACTTAATTACTTATTATATTTTATTTATTTTTATTATATTTTATTTTATTTTGTAGTGAAATAAAAAAATTACTTTAGTTATTTACATAATATTAAATAATACATGATAAATCAATATAATGAAATATCAGATAATAAAATGAAATAACTTTAAATTTAAATATCTTAACAATTTAAATTAACTAATTTTAGATATATTTTAACACATAATTTGCAAAATATTACCATTATCAAAAAATTTGTAATCTATATTAATTATCATGTGAATTTTTATTTACTACTAATATAATTATGGTATTACATATATATATATATATATATATATATACATACGCATCCATTGCATTTGTATCATTCATGTTCTTCTCATATTCATTCGCGATTCATTTCTTATTACTCATATCCATAAAAAATTATATTAATATTATTTATATCTGCTATTATTAGTATTAATTATTATTAATACTCATTCAAATTATTATTATTATTATTATTATTATTATTATTATTATTAAAAACTACTAATATTATTATAGTGAGTTAGTTTATTAATTACAAATTACTATAATTAGTATGAATTCCTATAAATAGTACTAATGATAGCAATTATGCATATAAACATGTTAATAAATTATATTTAGTAACAAAATGACTTTGATTAGTGAAAAATTAATAACTATATATTTTAATTACTTTAATTATATATAATTTAACCATTAAATATATTTATATTTATACTTTATTTTGGAATTAAATTAGGAAAATAATTATTTAATTGTATTTTCTATTTCCTAATTTTTAAGTTAATACTCATGAAATTCATATTATTATAAATGGAAATAAAGTAGTATTTATAGTTTAAAAATGAGTATTATAAATATATTCTCATGACATATATAAATATTCAATTAACAAAACATATAATAACGAAAATCAAGGTATATATTATAGAAAATTAGAAATTACAAAGTGAATTTATAACATGACATAATATGAATTAGTATAATAAATTTAATACATTTTAAAAAATATTAAATATTAAGTAATAAATCAATAAAAAAATATAATTATTAATAATAAATCAGTTATTATTTTATTTATTTGGTTCGGTATGATATGATTCTTGGTGTGGGTCTGGCCTAATTTCTAAAACTATTCCACATTATAAAAATTATTACGGTTTGATTCGAAGAAAGTAAATAAAGTCGATGGATCTTTTCGATTCTAGATATCTTTGTAACACCCCTATACCTCGTATACGCATACCATCACACATATATAATATACGTATACTAAATATAGAAATGTTACGGTTTACTAAACACACAAATCATTCCTTTACAATGATATGAGTAAATTTAAAACATTTAAGTTATATTATAAAATATAGTAGATAAAATATTTATTCAATATGCAGCGAAAATTATAGCGGCATTTACAAATATATATACATCAAAACTCAAGTTTTACAAAACATAAAATTTATACATGTTTGGCAGTCAATCTTTGATCTTTAAGCCCACTTCAACACTTCAGAATCTAGACTCAGCTCGGTCTAGAAGAATTCTCGGGTTCTACCCTGTTACCTGCGCGATGAACCACAATCGCGCTAAGCCAACGGCTTAGTGGTACAAACTACAATAAAATTATGCTTCAATGCAATGCCAATATCACACAATCAAGTTTTATAAACCATTCAAAAGAATATTATATTTCAAAACCTTACATTATTCAATAACTTACCAAAACATTCATGAAGTAATATTCACAATTTCCACATTCATAAACACATTACACATCATGTTGTATTTTCATAGTTTTATTACTCAACATAGCTTCCCAAGCCACATTCATTTTCATTAAGTTACTCATGTATTATAATCATCTCATAACATTATATCTCACTCCATAGTTCATATTAAAGCAAAGACAAGCATGGGTCTCATTATTCATTTACTTCACCATTCATGATTCACATTGAAAACAAAGACAAGCATGGGTCTCATTATTCATTTAATTCACCATTCATTATTCACATTGAAAACAAAGACAAGCATGGGCCCCAAGACACTAATATGCCATTCAAATTTCAGAGTTAATGTTTTGGTTTAATTATCACATTTATCATTATCATTATCCCAACTAGGTTTCAAGGATTAGGCTCAACCAAGCTTCAAGGGGAACGAAGCATGCTAAGTATCAACCTAACTTGACTTCAAGAACCAAACCCAACCTAGCTTCAAGGGTTGTAACATCTCAATTAGGCTTCAAGGACTAGATCCAACCAAGCTTCAAGGAGAGTTAAGCATGCTAAACTTCAACCCAACTTGGCTTCAAGGATCAAGCCCAACCTAACTTCAAGAGATTGTTACTATAGGCATGCCACCAACAATAAAACTCTGAAAATGGAATAACACATTAGACACACAATTCATTCATTAATTCATTATCAATTTCATTCTCATTTTCTCATCATCATTAGGCAACCATGCCTCAATCATCTCATTTACATCAATATAGCCAACAACAATGGCTTCACATCTCTTTCAATAGAGTATACATAACCAATTACATTGAACATCATCACCTAGGCAAACATGCCTCAATTATCTCAATTCACATTAAAACAATTCAACATTTAAGTATTCATCATATCTTTAGAATCTTTAACATACATTCTATAAAGTTCACATTATGCAAAACATAACATTATTAATATGTATCAACAATGCAATAGATTACTTAACACATTTACAATCAATGTGTTAAGTCTCAAGGTCATATGAAGGTATGCAATAATGTAGTTTGTACTTACCTTAAGAATAACTCATACCAATCTATACCCTTCCTCTTCCAAGAATTCTTCACCACTTGAATTAGGGCAACTTAACTTCTTCACAACCTAATCCAAAATGAATAATACACACTTAATTACAAATACACATGAATCTTCAATACAATTACACACCCATTAGTCTCAAACTAGACCCATAGATCATAAATTACAAGCCAACATCTCTCTCTAGAACCCCACGGTTGTGGTCTCCCAACCCCCACGGGTGTGGGTTAACAAACGGTTCTGCCTCTTTTGCTCAAAACCCCCACGGCCATGGCTTCCAATGGCCACGGTCGTGGCAGCCAAGGGCCACGGGCGTGGCATCCAAGATGCTTCTGTTTCGGACCAAACTCATGTATTCTATGCTTCTAACTTCATCAAACACAATTATCATGAAAATCTACAAGAATAATTAAGCAAACACAACATCTACAACAATCACCAAGTCAAAACCCTAACACAAACACAACTCTTATTTCTTCCATTCAACTCCAAAATCACAAACAATTAACTCAACACTCTCAAACACACTCCTACTATCAACAACAACAATCAAACTCAATTACAACTCAAAATAAAATAAGAGAATCAAGAGGAAACTTACCAAAGATGATGAAACTTCTTGAATTTCCAACTTGATTACTTGAATCTTCCTTCAATTTTGAGCTTGGAACACAAAACTCTCTCTTGCTTTCTTGTCTTAGTGATGCCTGGCCAAGAAAGGAAAAGAAGAAGAAAATGAAGAAGAAAAGAAGCAAAGTCAAACATTTATCTCCACTCAAACCTCCTTTAAAACTCCACCAAGTATTTAATAATAAAATAATCAATTTCCTCTCTTCCACTTATTTTAATTTTCCATTTTCCATTAATTAATTAATAATAAAACAAATATCTTCTTTGACTTCCACACTTTGACTTGTATATATGTTGTATATATTTCCATATATACAACATATACACTCTCTCTTTAATTCTTTTCTCTTTCCAATTTAACATATACCTTAAATCCAAATACAACAATAATTATTCCAAAACTTTTAGAGTATACTTTGGGATATTACAATCTTGGTCTGAGTATTCGGATCAATTCGAATATCTCTAGGATCTGTGCTCAGCCCTAAATCAAACATCACAACAAGATTTGTTAATGATATATAATGTGAACCCCAATGTGTGTCACCAGGTCTTTGAAAAGATGTTTCTTGATGCAAACTTTTTCCAGTTGAGATTTCACCACTTTGTAATTGTTCAATAATCTTCCTCAATTGTTTCTCTAGAAGAAGATCCTTTCTTTTACAAGAATCTCCAACAACATTTAATAAGCTTGAGACTTGGTTAAATAATAAAGCAACTTGTACATATTTTTTTGCCACAGCTACAAGTGTTAATTGTAATTGGTGAGCAAAACATTGAACATAGTATGCATAATTTTTTTCTTTCAAGATCAAAGTTTTCAACCCATTAATTGCTCCTTGCATATTGCTTGCACCATCTTAACCTTGCCCATATAAAGATGACAAACTCAATCCATATTTTGAAAATAATCCCTCTATTGCAGACTTAAGTGACAAAGAGGTTATATCACTAACATGAATAATATTAATAAGTCGCTCAAGCACACATCCCTTTGCATCAACATAATGTAAAACAATTACCAATTTCTCCTTAATTGAGACATCATGAGACTTATCAATGAGAATAGAAAACAAACCACCTTTAAGATAATTAATTATAACATTGGTGGTTCCAATTGCAATAGATTTGGCAATGTCTTTTTGCACATCATGAGCAATGACTTTGAGATAACCACAAGCATTTTCTAAAAAACCACTATTATTATAAGTCTTGGATTCACCATGACCACGAAAAGACAATCATTGATGCAAAAGGAATCGAGCACAATCAACTAATGTAGTAAGTTGAGTACGATAGTCCTTTCTTGCTTGGTTGGATTGTTTAGCAAAAACAACTTGGATATGTTGTTTTTGCTTCATCAAATCTTGACATTTCCTCCAAGCAATATTATGAGAACCATTTGGACCACCTATATGAATTTAAATCTTTCTTTCTTTTTTCCAATTATTAAATACATTAGTAATAAAATTATCAACACTTGCTTGTTCTCTAATATTTGGCTTATAGAGATAGCAACATAAGTAAAATGCAGCATCCTTTGTAATGCTATACTCTAACCAATTACTACATTCCTTAAACCAAGATGGAACAACTTGACGATAAATATTTTCAATTTTTCTTTATGAAAATACATGGTCAAAAGGTTGATATGGACCTTTTTGCACATAAGCCCTTCATATTTAATCACAGTCATTAAGGTAATAATCTAAAATTTTCTTTCGTAATCCTTAATCATGAGGAAAGTCATTTATATCGATTTCCAAATGAGGGTGCTTTTGAAGGATTGGGGTTAGAGTCTTTATCTTTGACTAATCATTTGAAAAATTTGTCCATAGCTATATTAAAATAAAGTATACTAATTAGAATAAGAAAAATATAAATTACATTATTTTTTCAAATTCATGAATTAACTAATAAAATAAAAACCAACAACATATAATTAAAATAAAAACAACATAAAAGCAAACAATATAAAATAAAAATAAAAATCCTAACTAATAATTTATAAGGCGTGTCTGGAAAATCTAACTAAATAAAAACTAACAACTTGAAACACAGTAGAAAAATTAACAAAGTTGTTGTTGTTGTCTTCTTCATCGCCACTATGACCTTTGATCAAAGAGAACTAAAAGAACAATATAGGAATTAACAGAGTTGACTTGGGAATTTTGAAAGAAGATAGAGAAGCCATTTATTTTCTTTTCTTGGGTTGGAATATTTGAATTGTTAATTATATTAGTTAGAGAATAAATTTATATATACTGAAAAGCAATTAAATACAAACTAGTAGAGATATTTAATACAAATTATATAACATCTACATACAATTAAATTAATTTAACTAAGAAGATCAACAAAAGATTATCTTAAATTGTTTTCAACTTTAATTTGGATAAATGAGTTTTGGTACAATAATGCTAAAATCATCTTTATTAATTTGAAACTTCAAAGTTTGAACTTCAATTGGAGCTCAATTAATTAAAAAGATCAAAAAAATAATAAAAGCCTAACTAAAATAAAAATTAAAAGATTAACAAAAAAATTAATATTAACCTTAACTGAATGTCTACGATGATAGCAACTTAGCAAGATACGAAAAGAAATAAATTGGAGGCTTGGAGCTCTTCACTTTTCAATAGAGGTTGAAAGATGAAGGGTTTCTTTTTGGTAAAGTGGAAAAATGTAAAAGAGAGATAAGAAGAAAGATGTATTATATGTGATGTTGGGTTATGCTTTTAATAACTATTTGGTAAAAATATTATAATGGGTTGAGATTTTATTATTTAGCTCAAAATCTAACTTATATTTATTTAGCCAAATTCAATTTAATATTTGACTTTGTACTCAATTCATAAAATATATATACTACTAATTAATTTAGTAAAAGTTTTTAGATAAAATATTATTTTTAGTGGGGGAAAATGATATATAAACATTTTTTAGAAATAAAAAAGTCTGTGGGTCGGTGCCTCCACTACCCCCGCTTTATATTTATCCCTCTCCTCCTCTTTCTCCATCACCCATAAATCCAAACTTTTCCAATAACTTTCATTGGCCAAGCTAGAGAATCTTCCTGCCTCTGGTTCTTTGGCCATGAGTAATGATTTTATTTTGAGGATGAAAGTTCACCTGGAAGAGTTTATGTTGCTTTTGTTTCTAGATGAGCTTTATAGGTTGAGGATTGTGCAAAGTTGATATTTAAATTTCTTTGGCTTGAAGAATTAAATTTCTTAGGCCTTTAATTTGGGATAGTTTGTATTTTTTGGATGTGAGACTCTTGAAAAAAGAGAGGTTTTTTTAATTTCTTTTTTTTGGGTTAATAGGTTTGGTTCTACAACATTGTTGAGATAAAAATAATCACTTAATTATTTTGACTATTTTATTACACATATGGTTTGACTTGTATCTATTTAAATGTTATTGATATTCCATAAGTTTGATGCAATAACTCTAACTTTAATGTTCATGAATTATAAGCACTTTATGAAGAAACCAACTATTGAAGAATGCCAGCTCTATAACTATTAAAAAGAAAATTTCCATAGTTTTTGAAGAGGAAGTTTCCACACTCCACAACTTTGCGTAGTTGAACTTTATGGCCTTTATTTTGTTGCAGTCTCACACGTAACTTCCACTTTGTCAATACAGTCTATTGTCATCTTCAACCTCCATAAAGAAAAAGTCCTCTATAAGTTGTTTAAATTTTTTTAAATATGAAAGCGATCAATAGACCCACTTTCATTATTTATCATTATTATTATTTACAAAAGCGGCATAAAGGTTAACTTTTTCTAAAAACATAAAATAATCATTGGAGTCATTTTAAAATAATTGTCATAAAATAAATAAAGTTTACTTGCACATGAGACATAATTTGCTGAGGAGGTGCCCTTAAGTTTTTTCTTAGATTTCAATCACATTTATCTCCCTTGTATCCTCTGGGCTTTCCATAAGCTTAAGATACTCATCGTCTTTGTAACACCTTGCAAGTTTATAATATTTCTATAAAGAGTCAAACAAATGTTGGAGGAAATTGAGATCGAGCTAAGAGAAACCTTATCACAAGAGATTCTAACAGAGGGTTGAGAAATAAATTGGACTATAATTAACAAGTTGGATCAAGGAAGGGTCAAAACATAAGGATTTGGGATCGATACGATTGAAAAGCTAAATAAAAATATGGGTTAAGATGCAATTAATTAAACCTTAGGGGAAATATGGGAAAGGAAGGATGGAATTGAAAATTTAACATGATTATAGTGGGTGGAAATGTAATTAAGAGAAAGTTTAAGTGTTGCATGGGATTTAGCCAAAGATATTTAAACTAATTACTAGTGGTTAAGCAAAATGAAGACAAGTGAAGATAGATTCATTTTTAAGTTGATGTATATTCATTTTTAAGTTAATGCCTCATCATGCTAGAGTCTTCAAGAAGACATTTCTTTTAATATAAATTGATTTGCATCTTTTATTTGAAGAGCCTCCATCGAACTTCATTCCTTCCTCTTTTTCTTTTCATTTCATTATTCTCTAATAAAGCCATTTAAGTTAAAAACAAAAAAGGAAAAAAAAAGGACCATCATAGCCTTGCTACTTCTCCACCTTCTTCCTTTGTTTCCATATACAAACAAGGGATTTAATCAAGAATAAAGGAGAAGGAAAATCTTGGAATAAAAAAGGAAAGGTTACTAGCAAGCCATGGTGAAGGAAAATAAAGGTAAAATTAAAATATTTGGTGTATGTCTAAGTAGAGTTGAGTATATAACTTGATGATGTTGGATTAAAACTTTGTAATTTGAGTTTAGAGATTTGATGTTAATAATTTTAATAAGGAAAATGTGAAAAAAATATCCCTAAAGTTTGCGCTAAAGTATGGACGGACCCTTATTTTTTTGGATCAATTATACACTTAAAGTTTCAAAAAAGCTGATGAATTAGCCCATATTTTAATGAAAAATTAATTATCGTTAATTGTTTAGTTATTTAGCTAGAATATATGCAAATATGTCATTTAAGTTTGTGCAAAGGTACAATTGATAATGAATATTTTTTTCTACTCAATTATGCATTAAAATGATATTTTTACCTGTTTATAAATGAATCAAATATATGTACTAGCATTTTATACTATATAATATTTTGATTACAATTATTATCTAATACTTCTAATGAATCTTTAATTTTACCTTTGTTTTCCTTCACCACTATGCAGTAATTTTCCTCGGGCCCATTCTCCTCCGTCTGACTTCTATTTTGAGTGATTCAAGTTGTGTTGTAACTGTGACGGACAATAATTTTATGGTGAAAAATTTTGGGTTCACATAAGGGCATATTTCCACTCTGGTGGGTGCTCAAAAAGTATTTTTGTAATATATGTATGATGTGCATTTTATTGTAATGTAGGATTATTATTTGTTATGGATGGTTTATTTAATTAGTGTAATAACCATTTAGTATTTAATATTATGAATAATTTTAATATGCTAATATTTGAATTATAGAGGATCTAGGATATGCAAATAATATAAAGATTCCCTATTTTTCTTATTTTTATATGCACTTAACTTTCTGGACTAAAAAAAAAAGGGGAGGGGGTTAGGGATTCCTTGTTCATAAAGTGAAATTTTGATGAATATTTTGGATAATTCTAACCATGGTTTAAGTGTTTTCCAATTGAATTTGATGGATTTTATTTGTTTGAGTTAGAATTCTCTTATTTTAGCTTTGGAATGGCAAGATACAAGGTTTTTAATGATAAGTGGTACAAAATTGAAGAAAAGTATGCAAAAATGAAGAAAAAGCAAAATCTCACACCCATAGCTCTTTAAGGCCACGACCATGGACTTCAAATTGAATCTTCCATGAAGAAAAACAATGAATTCCAGAAGCAAAATGAAACCCACGGTCATGGCAATCAAAGGACACACCCGTGGGATGAGTTTGCTTACTGTCCAAGTGAAGAGAAGGAAAGTCAAAATTTCTAGCTTGATTTCAAAAGCCATGACCATGACATTCAAGCACCATGCCCATGGTCTACTTAGTTACCAATTATTGTTGGAAAATTTCTCAAAATAGTCCATTCCTACTCGATTGGGAAAATATAATTTTTTGGTAGAAGAAGAAATTATACTTGGATACAAGGTCTCTCAAAAAGGAATTGAAGTGAACAGAGCAAAAATAGAAGTTATTGAAAAGCTACCACCACAAACTAATGTTAAAGGAGTTCACAATTTCTTAGGACATGCTAGGTTTTACAGGCATTTTATTAAATATTTTTTAAAAATTGCTAAACCCTTATGTGAATTATTAAATAATGATGTTGTTTAATTACTTTTGACACGTTAAAGGCATCTCTTATGACAACTCCTATTATCTCACCACCAGATTGGTCTTTACCATTTGAGTTTATGTGTGATACCAGCGATTATACGATTGGTGCTATTTTGAGTCAAAGGAAGGATAAAAAAGTCATGCCATCTACTATACAAGTCTAACCCTTGACGACACTCAAATTAATTGTGCTACAACAGAAAAGAAAATGCTTGCTGCAGTTTTTGCTCTTGACAAATTTAGATCCTACCTATTGGGATATAAAATTATTGTTTATACTGATCATGCAACTATCAAGTATCTTCTGAGAAAAAAAAAGCTATTAGGTGGATTTTGCTCTTTCAAAAATTTGATCTGAAAATTAAAGATAAAAAAGGAGCTAAAAATTAAGCGGCAGATCACTTTTCGAGATTAGAGAAACAAATGAATAAAGAAGCAATGCCCATTAATGAATCATTTCTTGATGAATAACGTTTCTCTGTTAAAAATTAGATTCCCTAGTATGCTGACTTTGTTAATTATCTGGAAGGTGGTGTTCTTCCGTTAGAAATGTCTTATGCACAAAGGAAGAAATTTCTTGCTAATGTGAAACATTATATATGGGAGTAACCTTTACTATTTAAGCATTGTGGGGATGGAATAATTTGTAGATGCGTACCAAAAGAGGAGATAAAAAGTATTTTGGAATTTATATCTTGGAATTTTGTCCTTTGAAAGAATATGGGGGTCATTCTAGCACTTCTAAAATAATTGCTAAACTACCATGTACAAAGATGCAAGAGCTTTTGTTCAGTCATATGATTGATGTCAACGAGCTAGGAATATTTCAAGAAGACAAGACATGCTACTCAATTCAATCCTTGAAGTTGAACTTTTTGATGTTTGGGGAATTGATTTTGAAGGACCATTTCCAACATCATTCAATAATCAATATATTTTGGCGGTAGTTGATTATGTGTCCAAATGGGTTAAAGCAATCACAAGTCCAACTGATGATTTGAAAGTGGTAACTAAGTTCATAAAAAAAAATATTTTCACAAGGTTCGGAGTTTCTAGGGCTATGATCAGTGATGGAGGTACTCATTTTTATAGTAAGAGCTTTGATTCTCTTCTTAAGAAATATAGAGTACACCATAAGGTAGCCATACCTTATCATCCTCAGACAAGTGGACAGGTGGAAATATCTAATAGAGAACTTAAATGGATTTTAGAGAAAACAATTAGCGCTTCGAGAAATGAGTGGTCTTTCAATTAGATGATGCACTTTGGGCTTACAGAATAATATTCAAAACTCTAATTGTTGTCACCTTATCACCTTACCTTTGGAAAAGCATGTCATTTACCAGTTCAGTTAGAGCACAAAGTGTATTGGGCTATCAAACAATTGAAAAAGGACTTAAAAGTAGCTAGACACAAATGACTTTTGCAATTGAGTGAGTTGGATGAAATTCAATTCCAAGCTTATGAGAATGCCAAAATTTATATGGAAAAAAACTAAAGTATGGCATGATAATTTTATCCAACCTAAGCAATTCCATGAAGGACAATGAGTTTTGTTGTACAATTCAAGATTAAGGCTTTTTCTTGGAAAATTAAAGTCTCGTTGGTTGGGACTGTTTAGAGTTGTAAAGGTTTTTTCTTATGGCATAGTGGACATTCAAAATCAAGGAGGAGAAATTTTTAAAGCAAACGGCTAACGTTTGAAGCCTTATTATATTAATGATCTAATAGAATTGGAAGTGTCTATCATTTCAACAAATAAACATTCAAGCCAGAGATAGTCAAGCTATTAATTATAAACATAGCACTTTTTGGAGGCAACCCAATTAAATTTATGTTTTTCTTTTGTTTTCTTTAGTTTGGATTGTGTTTCTTTTAGTGTTTTAATTGCATTTGCTTTATATTTGGTTTTTAGGTAATTTGGATTATAAAACCACAGTAAATCTAAAGGAAAATGGGAGCCCATGAAAATTATTACCATAGCCATGGGATTCAATTTGAAACAGTAAAATTGAGGAGAAGCAAAAATTTTGAAGTAGCAGTAGCAAAACAAATGCCATGACCATGGCTCAAGAAGGCCCACGACTGCCAAATTACAAGAGTGATTTTAAGATGAATAGGCAGAAGCAAAACTGATCCCATGTCCATCGCTAATAATAGCCATGACCATGTAATGTACATTAAACCTGCCTAGAGAAGTTCAGAAAGCCATTTGACTGGTCAAACTAAATCCCACGCCTGTGGCATCCATAGCCACGCCCGTGGCACCCTAGATGGTATAAAAGCATCTTATTTTCTCTCTCCCTTTGTTTTTACTAGCCCTGAACTACATTATTCAAATCCCACGACCCTGACCTCTCAACCCATGCCCAAATATTCCTAATTTTCATCAATCAATCAACCAAAAATGCCTAGAAGCAAGTCTTTCACTAAGAAATCAAAAAGGGATGGTTCAAAAAGGAAAAGGCTGGCAGATTCTTCATCATCTTCAACTCAATCTCCACCTTCATCATCACCTCCTCAACCACCAAACAAGTATCCACAAATCTGCTTTCGAGATGAGGTTCAACAAAAATGGTACCATGAACTTAGTTATAGAAAAATTATTCCTTCTAGATTTATTGATGGTGATGTGATTAGGAAACTAGGATAGAATGATAATTTGATGAAAATATTCACAGATATGCAGTGGCTTATTTTTGCTTCAATGTATTTTCCCACCTATACTGAATTGACTCTAGAATTTTTAAGTGCATTTAAATTTATACCACCTGATAGAAATGCCGCTCATAATGGTTAAGTGGAATTTAGAGTTGCCAATCAAAATTATAACTGGAGGTATATTGGAACTACATGGACACATGGAATTACTAATGGGTTTAATGAGTAAGAAACTTGGACTAGTTTAAGATGACTTAATCAATCCAATACAAAAGTTTCAAAGCTACTAATTTTACCAATCCATTTTATAGGTATATCAAATTGTCTTAGCTAATACTATTTTTGTTAGAGGCGAAAGTCAGGGACACTTAAATTCTAAAGAGTTACATTTCTTTTATTAAGCTTTATAAGAAAATCCTTTTAATTTTGGGTATTGGTTTGCTAAAAGATGTGAGGAAGTCGTTAAACATTTTGGTAAATTTGTTCTTGGTGGAATGATCACAAAAATTATAGATTATTTGAATATCAGATGTGATCACCTTACACCTATGTCTGGTAAGACAACAATTGATATGGGTATTGCCCTTGCAATGAAATTAGCAGAAAAAAGGGTAGATGCTATGAGGTTTTGGGACCTGCTGATGCCAACATTGAAATAGATGAGGAGGATTTACTTGGTGAAGAGATGAAGAAATAGAGGAACAACACCATTCTCCTCCTCGCCCTTCTGAAACTGGACAATCCGTTCCACCAAATTCTTTTAAATATTTGTCTAACAGGGTTGATTCTTTTAAACATGAGATGAACCATAGGAATGACGCCTAGAAGCAGCGATTTGATAATATGGAGCAAAGATTTGGAGGTGTTGAGAATGAGGTCCTCATAGTCTCTATGCAGATGATTGGGTTAAGTAAGCAAATCAATACTTTTTTGCCCAGATTGGATTATACTACCCATCTCCACCATAGTAGCCCCCTCCGCTAGGTGATCATTATGGTGATGGTGACTGTAGACCCTTAATTTTGACCTCAATTTGGTACTATCCTAATTTAAGAACGCCAAAATAAGTTCGATCTGACTTTAAAGAGTTAAACCTAGTTTTTGATTTTTAAATAAGTCGGTTCAAGTTAAAAAGGTATAAATTCAATTATTCGGTCTGATTAAAGTATTTTTAGATTGGTTTTAAGTCAACAGGGCCCTAGGCAACTTGAACCATGGTTCATGTCGACCTGGAGGACCAAAATCGACATGAGCCTTGGCCCATGTCTATTCGGACAGCCAAATTCTACATGGAATTTGATTTTGAAGCATTTTTGGGTTTTCTAATTAAATTAAAATCCTTTTATAATAAGATGAAATACCTTAGCAGGGACAGCAACAAAGGAAGCAGTAGTAGTTAAAAAAAAGAAACAATGAACAAAAAACCTTAGCAACTCAAGAGAGCAGGGGACAGAAACATCAAAACTATCAAACCAGAAGGTAGTGCTATACGTCTATCATCAACTTGTTTCAACCAAGATTTACAAGCTTAAATATTGGCGAAACCTATGATGGAGGTTTGAAATCTTTCATTTAAATTGTTTTTAGGATTACAGTAATTTAATTATTCCTTTTCATTATTTTATTTTCATTTTTTGTTTCATTGTTTACTTTGATTATTTCATTGATTAAAATATCCAGCAGTCATTGCCTTGTTTCATTATTTCATTGATATAAATATGCAGTAGCCATTGCCTACCATGCTATTTCATTTATATCTAGTAGCCATAAATCCATAATTCATTCGGATGTGTTTCTGTGTTGTTCGTTCATCAAACTACATTAAACAATTTCATTGATTTTCAAAATGTATTGTTAAAACTGGTTTTAAAATTCCAGTAGCCTAAAAAAAAATCAATTCTCAAGTCATCTTAAGTTTTAAAATAGTTTTCTTTATACCCTAAAATAGTTTTTTCAACACCAAAACCTACAACCCTAAAAAAACTAGTTTTTAAAATTTTCTGGGGCGCTGCTCCCTTGACCCTTGCCAGCTAACCGACTAGCAGGACTGCCATATGGGCTCATCGAAAGATGTTTTCTTTATTATTATTATTTGTTTATCTTGGTATTAATAATGTTAGAGGTATATTTCCACTTTGTGGATACCTCATTAGTTAAGTTTCTTGTAATTTAAATTATTTTCATATTTTGGGAATAATGTGAAGAACATGTTTCAACTTTTGGTGGGTGTCCTATTTAGTTTTTGACATTGGACGATATAAGGACATGTTTCAATCCTCAGATGGGTGTCCATTTATTTTCTTTATTTGAAAATTACTTTGATTTTAATACAATGATGTTTTTGTTTTAATTATTGTATGTAGTATGGATTATATCATAATAATTAAGAATTCTCTAATATTTAGATTAAAAAAGGAGGCCAGTTTTAATGAACCGGGCGTTGTGGGGGGTGCTGGGTCATTCTCACCTTCTCCATATGTACCCAACTTTTTGAACCCATTAGGGGGTTGGAGATTCCTTAAAAATTGAGTCATCTACCCCTTTCTATTTTCTTGGTCCATCCGGGTGGCGACTCCATTTTCTCCTGGCTTAGGCTCGTGTTCTCCCAGAGCCTAACAGTGTCAAAGTTGTAAGAAATATTTCATATGGGAGTGGGGACAAAAATCTCCACTCACAGTGGTGACTCCACTGGAGATAAGAGAAGTTGATTCTTTTGGTCTTTGTATTACTTTATTTTTTTATTATGATATTATCCATTGCATCATTTAGATTGCATTTGTGTGCGTGAGTTAGGACGCCCGTGTTATCTATGTTGTGTTATGTAAGGGATATCAAATTTTTCACTCAAGGTATGGAGATTGAACATGGCATAATCACTCATTGTCTTGTACCTTTGGGTATATACTTGCTATGGGAGCCTAAACTTTTCAACCCAAAGACTAAAGCCCATGTAGTTGGCCTAGTTACTTTCCTTAGGTTTATAACCAAATGCTTGTTGTTTGACTATGATTGATATAACTTGGTTTGAACCATGGTCTATTTAGTTTGTCCTTTTTTTTTTTAATAAAACCTAATAATATTGTAAGCCCAAAATAATTTTCAAAAGCCCAAAATAATTTTTAAGCCCAAAAGACCAAAACTATTTTCAAAATTTTTCAAGATGGTCTTTGGACATAAAATCTTATTTCAAGATGGGTCAAAAATTCTTTCACCTCATGGTCCAAATACAAAGCCCAAAATTCATTTTTAAACAAACTTTTTACTATGGGCTTTGAAACAAAACTATTTTTATACTTCAAAACTTTTTTTTTTTCAAATGAGCTTACAACTAATTAGGTCAATTATGGAATACCTAAAATTAATTGTGGGCCTAGTTCATACCAAGCTTTGTTAATCATGGGCTTGTTTGTAGCGTGAATCAATAGTTGTTTTTCCAAAATGGGAAAACTATTTATGATAAACCTTTTTATTTAGTTTTAATCCAATCTAGCATAAAAGCTATCTTTTTCCAAACCAATGGATTAAGACCTAATTAATAAAAATTATCATGAACCAATTTCTAAGTTTGAAAATACAACTATTGGTTAAACCATCCAAGATAATTATTCGAAAGCGAGATGCCCCATGTTGGTATTTTGTTGGCCATATACCTAGGAAAAGAGACTCGCCATTTCGTGTGTGGATGTTATAAGGTTGGAAGGAACGTCCTTACTCTCATTGTTTGTTTGTTTGTTTATTAATTGTGCATCCATGCATACATGCATTTGAATCTCTGGCTCACAGCCCTGAATTACAATAGTTCAAAAGCCTACAATAATTTGACCTACATCGGTGATGAAGAATCCAGCAACAACTCAGTTAGCTTCTCACCAAAAGCAATGGAACCAGAGTAGATTCAAAAGATGTTGGATGATGCCCTTGAAGTCAAGATGGAAGAACTAAATGGGGACCTGGCTGAGATCATGAAAAGCCAAATGGATGCAATGTTTGGAAACACTACTGAAGCATCTGCAAGCACCAAGAAAGGCAAGGGAAAGGCTAAGGTTAGTGAGGTAGCCTTTAATGTTGATAAAGTATTTGTTGATGATGATGATGACTGGGCTCAATACTTCTAAGATCCTCAAGATAAGAAGAAAGAGAAGAAGTTTGTGGAAAGATTAGCCATGGAAAAGACTAAAACTTTAGATGTTGAGAAACTGATTACTTATTTAAAGAAGAAATTTGAAAAGAAGTTGAAAGATGATGAAATGTTAGAAATAGACAAGTTGTTCGAACAAGATGAGGAGGTCCCTTATAAGTTCAAGATGCCTTCCTTCACTAGGTACAATGGTACGGAAAATTCTCACTTGCATGTTAACCAGTACATCACTGCCATGCAGTCCGCTCGATCTACTAAAGCCCAAACTCTGAGGTATTTTATGATTTCTTTGGACTCGGTTGTGCAAAATTAGTTCAACACCTTCGAGGATGATACTCAAAAGAGTTGGAATCTCTTATACAAGGCCTCCATCCAACAATATGGGTACAATGCTGAATTGGAGGTCTCTTTGATGAAGTTGAGTCGATAAGGCAGAAATCGAATGAAAAATTTGTTGACTATGTGAAGAGGTGGAGAAACAAGGTCGCATTCCTCAAGAAGAGGCCAGATGAATTTGATAAAATTAGGATGATCATAAGAGGGGTGCTACAAAATCTTCATGAAAGGATGCCTCGCACTCTTATTAGAGTTTTCGAGGATCTTCTCCAAGCTGGCTTGCAAATACAAGAATGGGAAAGGGAGAAGAACCATTTTTATGGAAGAAGGAATGAGAAGGAAGACTACCAACTTGGAAATCATAGTGCACAATAAGAAATGTATGTCAATGCAACTATTGGCCAAGGGAATAAGAGATAATTTTTAGAGTTAGGGAGACCTTTATCTTGGGTTTTCAATAAGTTGCAAAAGCAAGGGCTATTACAACCATTGGCTCCCAGATAGCTACACGATCCTCTGCCATCAAACTTTTATGCTAATGCCTTATGTCAATTCCATCAAATGCAAGGGCATGATACTGATAAATTTGCTCGATTAAGGCATGAGATCCAAGTTTAATCAACAGTGGTAAGCTGCCCGAGCCCAATACACCCAAAACTAAAAGCAATCCATTGCCTAAGTTTGGAGGAGTGCCACCACCAGCAACCTTCGTGATAGAAGGAGGATTGATGGAAAGTTATGTCCTATGATCTTTTCAAGATGTGGATGGAGGAGTTATGGATGAGGAGGTGATGAACATTACCCCTGACATGTCCAAGTAGATTCAACACACTTCCTTAGGCTTGAGTGCTACCTATTTTATTTATGCTTTCTTTAATATTTCTGGAACAATTATGTTTTTTAAATTAAGATTGTTTGAATAAATTATTTTTCATTAAATTTGCGTTGTTTTTTTTTATTTTAGTATTCAATCGATGATGAGTCTACCTTAATATTCATAAATTAGCATATCTATGCATCATGATCCAAATGACTTTATTAGGTGAGAGAGTTATTCTATAGCAATGAGTTGTGTATGCTTACTTAGAGAGGACTCCTACATAATTATGAGTGTCTAGGTCCTAGTCGATATTAGAACATGCTTTGAAGAATTTTTAAGGCAAATTTGAATTCTGCTTATTTAATGGAGAAATGATGTAGGCATTGTTTGGTTAGCCAACAAATAGTATCCACCCATGATAACATCAATCCTTAGTTTGTCCCCTTGAGCCTTCATGATATTTTAGCTTTCTTTTTGGTGACTTGTAAACCCCAACAATCTACCCTGAGCTGTTGTACTTATGGCAAGTCTGATGATCACTAAGGTACCAAAGACTAAAGAAGATCAAGGGAGAGGGTATAGTCAAGATCATAAAGATAGTTGAAGTTTACCTAAAGTGGACTTAATATCTCAGATCCATCAAGGCACCGAAGGGTCCGTCCTCACTGAAATAGGCTCACTCTAAATAGACCCACTCTAATACACTCATCCATAGTCAGAATCACTGAATGGTACAAATAAGATAACTCTCTTGGAGTTAGGAAAAAAAACAAAAAAAAGTAGTAGAAAAAAGAGAAAAAGAAAATAAAACCCCAAAAGAGCGATTTAGAAAGCCAACCAAGTTCTTCATACCTAAAGTAAGCAGAAGGCTCTCACTTAGTTTATGAGAATAGATAAACTTGAATTGGTCCAATCTAGCCAAAGATTCAACCAAAATCAGAGAATTACCATTTAGTTCATGAGACCCATCATACCTCCTAGTTAGTAATCTTAAAAGCCCTATACTTGACAATCCTACAGAGAAAAAAGATAAAATGATAAAATGCTAAAAAAAGAAGAAAAGAAAGAAGAAAAGGGAAAGGAATGAGGGTCTCAATTTTTTTTTTTGCAAAGGAAAAGATTGTCCGAATCAAGATATAGAATAATGCCAATGGAAGAATGTTCAAAGCTCTATCTTCTCACGCTCCCAACTGCCTAAGGTTCCAACAAAGAGTTTATAGTGTGTGAGGGTTTGTCTATAGTGTCACATCGACTCCATTTTAAAAATGACCTTCATTTAACCCATGTCCCTTATAGACCCCATTTCAAGCCTCTTAAAGATTTATTGATCTCTCTTGGTAGGTAGAGTCTATTAGTGGAGTTTTTTAAACAAGCATGCATATGAGATAGACAATATTCAAACTCACTGAGACCTTTGGCCAAGTAATGTGTATGTGCCTATCTAAAGTGCAACAGTTCTTACTTAAAAAGAAATGATTCCCGAGTTTAGTACGGTAACTAAGGTTGTAATGTTATAGATATGTTAATTTAGAAAATGGAGTCCTGAGATACAATGACATTGATTTGACAAAGTTAACTTTTTATTTTAAAAAAATGTTTTCTTATTATATAAACCTTCAAGTTAAGGGAAGTGTGTTGAACCATTGAATCTCAAAGGACACATTGGGAAAAGAAAATAATTATTGGCAAGGTTATGAAGAAGCTACCAATTGACATGCTGAATCATAATTTGAAATGGATGTAACTCTGACTATGTTGCTTGGGATCTCCACCACATGTTTTCAACATCTTGAAAATAAAAGTCATAAATGCGAAGCCTTCTATCATTCCCATGCAAGACCTGAATGAGTATTTGAAAGGAACCAATGATAACACTTTAGCTAATCACCTTGGTTTGTGAGCCGATGGAACAACTGTAAGTATCACTCATGCATATCATGCATACATGAGCATATCATATTGCATTTTGTTATCTTGTGTTACCTATTATTTTACAAAAGTGAACAATAAACACCCTGTGAAGTAAAGAATCAAAAGAGGATATTGAATCAAGGGGCATGGAAAGCCTATTGATTAAGGAAGCTCCAATCATTTTGTAAAAGAAGAGATGCATGCATCTGCAAAGAGCCGGACAATACACAAACATCAATCAGAGCCTGCATGAAAAAAAATTATTGGTTTGAGCCTACACAGGGGCAATGTTTCTCCTTTCAATTTTTTAAGTCTATACGTTTACAAAATATTTGCAGACTCACTTTCAATATTTGGCCACGCAGGAGGCAAAGAGAGGATATAAAGGCCAACTAAAAATAGCTAAATCTTTTGAAAAAAGAAGAACAAAAAGAACATAAGAACCCCAAAAGAAATGAAGATTCAAAAGACAAAAGTTCAATCCAGCTAGAAGAGCTGAAGTCAGTATAGGACAAATCTCCAAAGGATGAAGATCCATTTTGAAGGGTGAAGACCCGATGCCAAGGATGAAGATCCGACGTCCAAAGGATGAAGATCCATTTTAAAGGGTGAAGACCCAAAATCCAAATGATGAAGATTCGTTTTGAAGGGTGAAGACCCGATGCTAAGGATGAAGATCCATTTTAAAGGGTGAAGGCTCAATCTCCAAGGATGAAGATTTATTTTGAAGGGTGACGACCCAATGACCATTGATGAAGATCCAAGGTCCAAGGATGAAGATCCATTTTAAAGGGTGAAGACCCAATCTCCAAGGATGAAGATCCATTTTGAAGGGTGAAGACCCAATCTCCAAGGATGAAGATTCATTTTAAAGGGTGAAGACCCAATGACCAAAGATGAAAATCCAATCTCCAAGGATAAAGATCCATTTTTTAGGGTGAAGAACCATAATCCTTTAAAGAATGGAACAACCGGTTAGAAGAAAGCTAAAATTCTCAACTGATAAAAGGTCAATCAAATTCAGCCTTAGGTCCAAGCACCCAGTCTCGAGTTCAAGTACCCAAATCAAATCTAGTCTTAGGTCGAGAACCCAAATTTAGTTTAGGGTCGAGAACCTAAAATACAGTCTCGGATTGATAACCCAATCAAGTCTTGGATTGAGAATCTAAATTCAATCTCAGGTAGAGAACCCAAATCAAGTTTAGGGTCGAGAATCCAAAAATTTAATCTCAGGTCTAGAACCCAAAATCCAGTTTTGGGTCAAGAATCTAATCCAGTCTTGTATCGAGAATCCAAATTTAGTCTCGAGTCAAGAATTCAAATCTAGTTTAGGATCAAGAACCCAAAAATCCAGTCTCGGGTCGAGAACCTAAATCCATTTTAGGGTCGAGAACCCAAAAATCTAATTTTGGCTTTTAAACCCAAATCCAGTTAGGGTCAAGAACCCAAAATCTAGTTTCGGATCGAGAACCCAAATCCAGTCTCGGGTCAAAAATCCAAAATTCAGTTTTGGGTCGAGAACCCAATCCAGTCTTGGATCAAGAATCCAAATCTAGTTTCGGGTCAAGAACCCAAATCCAGTTTAGGGTCGAGAACCCAAATCTAGTCTCCGATCAAGAATCCAAAATCCAGTTTTGGGTTGAGAACTCAATCCAGTCTTGGATCGAGAATCCAAATCTAGTTTCGGGTTGAGAATCCAAATCCAGTTTAGGATCAAGAATCCAAAATCTAGTTTAGGGTTGAAAATCCAAAATTTAGCTTTAGGTCGAGAACTCAAAACTAGTTTAGGGTTGAGAATCCAAAAATTCAATCTCAGGTCAAGAACCCAAATCTAATCTTGGATCAAGAACCTAATCAAACTTATCCGGGTCCAGAATCGAAATTTTTTTCTAGCCTAAAACTCTTTCCTGTTCTAGAATTCAATCAATCAACCTCGGGTCGAGAACCCATCCTAATTCATAATCAGCTCAAAATCATGTTGCTTTTCACTATCTTCTACTGAAGTCTCAGATTGTTCAAGTAGGGGGCAAACTGTAGACCCTTAATTTTGACCTCAATTTGGTTTGATCCTAATTTAAGAATGCCAACATAAGTTTGATCCAAATTTAAAAGATTTAAGCCTAGTTTATGATTTTTAAATAAGTTGGTTCGGGTTAAAAAGGCATAAATTCAATTTTTCGGTCTGATTAAAGTATTTTTAGATTGGTTATAAGTCAGCAGGGCCCCAGGTGACTTGAACCATGGTTCATGTCGACCTGAAGGGCCAAAATCAACATGAGCCATGGCTCATGTCGATTTGGCATACCAAATCAACATGGCCTTGGTTCCATGACGATTTGGCACACCAAATCGACATGGCCTTGGCCCATGTCGATTCGGACGGCCAAATCGACATGGAATTTGATTCTAAAGCATTTTTCGGTTTCCTAATTAAATTAGAATCCTTTTATGTCTTGGATTTGGAAGATTAGGTTGAGGTTAAGCCAGATTTTGCCTAAAAATAATAACCTGGAATACTTTAATAGGGATAGCAACAAAGGAAGCAACGTAGTTAAAAAAAAGAAACAATGAACAGAAAACCCTAGCAACTCGAGAGAGCAGGGGATAGAAACATCAAACCAGAAGGCAGTGCTATACGTCTATCTTCAACTTGTTTCAACTAAGATTTATAAGCTTAAATATCGGTGGAACCTACGACTAAGGTTTGCAATCTTTCATTTAAATTGTTTTTAGGATTACAGTAATTCAATTATTCCTTTTCATTATTTTATTTTCATTTTTTGTTTCATTGTTTGCTTTGATTATTTCATTGATTAAAATATCCAACTGTCATTGCCTTATTTAATTGATACAAATATGCAGTAGCCATGTCCTGCCATTCTATTTCATTTATATCCAGTAGCCATGAATCCATAATCCATAATCGATTTTAAAACTCCAGTAGCCTAAAAAAAAAATCAATTCTCAAGTCCTCTTAAGTTTTAAAATAGTTTTCTTTAAACCCTAAAATAATTTTTTCAACACCAAAACCTACAACTCTAAAAATCAATTTTCAAAATTTTCTAGGACGCGGCCTCCTTGATCCCCGCCAGCTAACCGGCTAGCGGGACTGCGGTGTGGGCTCATCGAAGGTTATAAGTCTTTGTGTTTAACTTCCTTTATTTAAAATGCTAATTTAGTTATTAAAATTCTAAAACCCTAATTTAAGATGTAAACCCTAAACTTATACATTTATTGCTTATTTAATTTTATATTTGATTATGTAATTTATTATATATTTTGATGATTGATTTATTTGATTTCAATGTTTGATTTTTTTAATTTATGATGGATGGATGTTTTCTTTATTATTATTATTATTATAATAATTATTATTATTGTTATTTGCTTATCTTGGTATTAATAATGTACGAGGTATGTTTCTACTTAGAGGTATGTTTCTACTTTGTGGGTGCCTCATTAGTTAAGCTTCATGTAATTTAAATTATTTTCATATTTTGGGATTAATATGAAGGACACGTTTCCTTCTTTTGGTGGGTGTCCTATTTAGTTTTAGACATTGGACGATGTAAGGACATGTTTCCATCCTCGGATGGGTGTCCATTTATTTGTTTTGTTTGAACATTACTTTGATTTTAATACATGATGCTTTTGTTTTAATTATTATATGTAGTATGGATTATATCATAATAATTAAGAATTCTATAATGTTTAGACCTAAAATGGAGGTTGGTTCTAATGAGCCGGGCGTTGTTGGGGTGCTAGGTCATTCTCACCTTCCCCACACGTACCCAACTTTTCAAATCCATTAAGGGGTTAGGGATTCCTTAGAAATTGAGTCATCCACCCCTTTTTATTTTTCCAGTCTGTCCAGGTGGCGACTCCATTTTCTCTACGCTTAGGCTCGTATTCTCTAAGGCCCTGAGCCTAATAGTGCCGAAGTCGCTAGAACCATTCCATATGGGAGTGGGGACAAAAATCCCCTCTCACAGTGACCACTGAGGATAGTGGCATTTCAATTTTGGAGGATTTTTCCCTCAAATTGGTTGAAGAATGTTTCAAAACTTGTGGTACTTTGTTATTTAATTTTCTTTTTAGATATTTTTCTTATATTTTATGCTTGTTTTTATTCAGTATGATTGAATTTATGGTTTTTTATTATTCTATTTTGAATTTTTATTTAATATTTCAAGTATGGCTTAATATTTGTGTGTGTAGAAAATATTATGGATGAATGGATTTCTATGTATAATTTGTTCTAAAATAGTTGAATTCACAATAGACTACTTATATGTGATTTTATGTGCTAAAACTTTTCAATTAAAATTTATTTTAAATTTAAGGTCAAAATTTGGTAAAATAACTATATTTTATGGATTTTGAACCAAATGAGCTCTTGAATTTAATTGAAAGTGTTTGATTATTAACATTTAGAAAAAAGTGTATATTCTTTAACATTATTTTCTGCCTAGACCTATAACATATTTAAAAGAGCTTTTGAGATGAAATTAAAACTTGCTACGTAGAGGAAAAAATGATGTATGCATTGTTTGTATAACCAAATTCTTATATCCACCAATTTTAGCATTGCCTCTAATTTTCCCCTGCGAGTCTAAATTAAATTTTTAACTTGAATTCTTCTTTGTCGAAAAAACCAAAACAACTACTTTTTTCAAGGTTAATTATCTTTTGAAAAGTTGCTCAAGTAAAGTGCTCAATTATGGAGGATAAGTATAGAAAATCTCCTTTAAAATCTACATTAGACTCCTAAGTTTAAATTTTGGGGGAATTTATTTGATTTGATTTTAAAAAAAATTCCTAATGCAGTAAAAAAGAGAGGCAAGTAAGGAGTAAAAGCCAAAGGATTCTCCATGTGTACAAGAGATTCATTCAATGGTATGAGAAAAATTTTGAAAGATAAGTAACCTATTCCATTTAGCGTTATTTTAGCCCTCACCTGTATAGACCTCATTACAAGCCAATAAAAGTCCTTCTAATTTTTCTTGAATTAGTGAGTCTATTAGTGAAAAAAAACTCAATTAAACATGCATATGAGAATAGGCTAAGTTTGCATAAAAAGAATATTTGCTTATCTAAAGTTTAATAATTGATTACAAATAAATTAAATTTCTTGGGCAAAGGAGGTGAGAATGAAGTAAGTAGAGTTATGAAGCTGAATTTAAGATATAAATTTCAAAGTTTTAATTGTTTAAATTTTTGTATATAAACTCAACATATAAGGAATTCTATAGTGACAAACTTTAATTGCTTAAGGACAAACAAAGGTTTAAGTTTAGGGGAGTTTGATAGAGTGAAATTTTAATAAATATTTTGGATAATTCTAACCATGATTTAACTTATTTTCCAATTGGATTTAATGGATTTTGTTTATTTGAGTTAGAATTCTCTTGTTTTAGCTTAGAAAGGCAAGATACAAGGTTTTTAATAATAAGTGGTACAAAATTGAAGAAAAGTATGCAAAAATGAAGAAAAAGCAAAACCCTACACCCATAGCTCTTCAAGGCCACGACCTTGGACTTCAAATTAAATTTACCATGAAGAAAAACAATGAATTCTAGAAAAAAATGAAACTCGCTATTGTGGAAATCAAAGGACATGCCCATGGGATGAGTTTGCTTACTGTCCAACTTAAGAGAATGATGACAAGTCAGAATTTCCAGCTTGATTTCAAAAGCCACGACCATAACATTTAAACACCACGCCCGTGGTCTACTTAGCCACCATTTACAGCTGAAATTTTTTTGAAAACATTCCATTCCCACCCAGGCCATGATTGTGGCACTCATATGCCACGACCATGGGGCTGAAATTTATGAATTTAGTTGGAAAATTTGAAAATTGAAGAACCAAATAGCTATAGAAAGTTTTTTTTCCAGCATTTGCCAACTTGCCTCCACCAAGAAGTTTTCAAGCACTCTATATAAACACATATCCTCCCAAGGTCTCAAGCATTAAGAGAGATTGAAGTGAGATCTAGGATCATTTCCTTAAAAATTAAATTAAAGTTTTGATTATTGTTTGTATTAGACAAAATTCTAGAATTTCTTTGGAAGAGAAGAGTGAAACTAGGTTCAAGGAAGAAATTCATGATTCCAAGTGGATTTCTTCTTCAATTCAAAGAAATAGAGTTTGATCTTTCTTGATCTTTAGATTATGCTTCGATTATTATCTTTAAATGTAAAAGTGTTTTTATTTCAATTATGAGGAACTAAATCTCATTTAGGGTAAGTCCCTTATATTGAATCTATTATGAAATAATATATGTTATTTGATTTAATTAAGTTTATCCTTTAATTATTTTGTTATCTTTAATCTTAATGCTTTAATTATGTGGCCAATAATTAATTGAATTGAGATGATGTGTGATGGGGCGAGAGTGTAAGCACAATATTAGTCTAAGGAGGTAACAATCTTAAGTAAGTTTTCACTTAGAGATAGGTTAACATTTAAGAGGTTGATTCAAGATTCACACAAAACCTAATGAATTGGGTTAAGGGTTAATTACTTATGGTCATGAGAGTAGACATAAGGACTAATTCAATATTAGTTCTAGTACTTGAGAGAGACTTGAACTTAATTTAGGAGAATCCAACCATTAATCAAAAGAAAAACTGAATTAAATCAATATTTTTAAAAAATCCATAATCATTCAAATTAGGTGGCTTAACCCTAAGGTTACAAATTAGTAGATTTAAATTGAGAAGAAACTCGTTTTATTTAGTTAAGTTTAAATCAAATTTTGTTACCCAAATAATAATCAGTTTAATTATTTGGTACTTAAAATTACCCTCCTCGTGGGGAATGATACTTTACTTATTACTTTATTACTTGATTAATACCAATACACTTGCAGATATTTGGGCTAGGACCTAGCACTCATGTAATCAAGAGTTTGTTACTCCCCAAATCATATTTTCCCAGTCCACAATAGGGGGCGACTCCATTTTCACGGACCTTATCCAGCTAGATCTTTGAGGTCAAGAATCTAACAATACTGAGGTCACAAAACCATTGAGAGCATAAGCTAAACTAGGCTCATAATTATTTAATTAAGTATACACATACATAATAACATGGACTCATGACAAATTACATTGTGTAGTTATTATATGAGTTGAAATAAGTTGAGCTTTATATATACATATATATATATATGTATATATTAAGATTATAAAAATTCCTCTCGTCTAAAGGAATCATCTAGAAAGTATTTTTTTAATGCATTAAGGAAAAAAAGCTGACATAGATGTTATGAGTTAATTTTTTTTTATTTCGTGCATGCCTTATAGCTAGAAAAATTTCCATATTCCATAAAGGAGCCAAATAAAACCAAAGTTGCATGTTCGATTTTGAATTAGAGACGTTAAGGATGTTGAATCAATGTTGACGATAACCCTTAGCCTTCGAGGCTAATGATGTGGGTTTGATTTCTGCTATCCGTTTGTTTCCCTATACTCTTTAAAAATATAGAAAAAATAGACATACTATATGCATAGATTAAATATTTATATATAGAAATTAATATATTTCTTTTTATTTCTATTCAATTTTATTTCTATTTTTTATTTATATATATTTATAAATATTTTTATATATTTAAATAGTCTATTTAGTAGTATATTTAAAAAAAATAATATAATAGTCTATTTAAACTATACTTCCTATATGTACTTTTTTATATGAATATTATTATATTATATTATATTATATTCTTGTTTCTGATTTTATTATTCTATTTTTTTATTATTATATAGATAACTATATAGAAAATAGATTTTAACAATACTACTATACATATATATTATATTGTTAGTTATAGTTATTTAATTAGTTATTATAGATTTATAACTATATAATTATCTGGTTTTGTATAGTTATAGTTTGTTCTATTTAAATAGACTATATAATATCCGAAAAACTATAAATCTCTTTTCTCCATCTTTCTCTTCCCTATCTATCTCAAAATTTTTAATTTCCCATTGCACACCCTAAACACCAATTCAACCCCCCCTTCTTGGTGCCATCCATATAGGTCCGACAATTGGTATCAAAGCCAAAACAATCACAAAAAAGCTTTATTGCATAATTGATGATCGAGGGAAATGAATGGGAAAATAGTCTCCAACCATTTTTCGAAGGTTTCAATTATCCTCTTTGGAAATACAAAATGCAAGTCTACCTTGATAGTGCTCCCTCAAACTTGTGGGACTACATTATAAAGAGTAAAAGCCTCCTACAAGAGCGGTAGATGGTGTTAAAGAAGAGATTTCATGGGAAGCATGGAATGAAGAACAAAGAAGAAGCAATGGGAGAGATAAAAAAAGTAACAGTAATTCTTTTAAGCTCATTATCTAAGGAAGAATGTGGAAGAGGTCTTGATTGCTAAAGTGCTTATAGCATTTAGAAGACCTTGGAGAATTACCATGAAGGCACCAATCAAGAAGGTTCAAATGCTTGTATATGAATATGAGCTCTTCCAAATGAAGTCCTATAAAGATGTAATGAAGATGACCAATTGAGCTCTCTCTAGTGTCACAAATTTGATTGGCAAAAGTCTATGCTTTGGAAGACATCAACAAAAAAAAATTCTTAGAGCTCTTATAGAGAAGGACTTTGAATCAAGAGTAGCATCCATTGAGAAAGCAAATGATTTAAGCAAGCTTTCAATCGATGTCCCTATTGGGAAGTACGAGGCCTCGCCTGAGACTAATCCGGCCTACTCAGGAATTAGAATCGAAATGCTCATTTGGGCTCGGTCTTAATAATACTGTAGCCTACTATCTCTAGTCAATTCAGTAAGCATGGGTTTGAGAATTGATTTTCTATTTTGAGAAAATATTTTATTCTTCTTTTATTATGAAAAAGAGGAGATGGCTTTTATTTAGAAAAGCGTTAATAAGAGAGTTGCCAACTTAAATTATTTTGGTTTGGGAAAAAATTCAAGGAAAAATCCATTTTAGTTGACTCCATAAAATTTAATTAATTTTACCAAAAAAAAAAAGCACTAGTCTGAAACTAATCATGATGGCTTTCGAGCTAAGTTTTCAAATAAAATTTAATAAAGAGGATTCTCTTTGATTGGCTTTAACCTTTGTGATTAAAAAAAGATTTTTATATTGATGACAACAATTAGTATAAATGACAATTTTGCATAAGCAATTAATTGTATAACATCCACGAATGTAAGATAGGTATATTACAACTCCAATTACATGCATATGGAAGCTTTGACTCTAGCTCTTATAGGTACTAGGTCAAGCGCAAATTCTCAACTAAGCTTACTTTGAACAAATGATAAATTAATTAAATTATTTTCATCCATTCAAATTAAATCATAATTGTTGCACATGGGGTGACGGTTGAGCCAGGGAAATATAGATTTAATTTATTTTTTTCAGTTTTTATTTAGTTTTATTATTTTCATGTGTTAGGAGTCGCAACCAATCAATTATAAGGTTTGATTAGACACCTTATAATGGTCAGCGCTTTTAGAGATAGGATCTGGGAGGTTGATTATGTGTAAAGAAGAAAAAATTCCATACAATGCCCAAAGATTAGCACTATAATTATTGTGATATTTTTATTATCTATATTTTTTATTTGTAAAAAGAATTATACTTGTTGCCTGAATATAAATTTTAATAATATTTTTTTATTATTCTCATATTTTTATTATTGTATCTACTATATGGACATAAATATATGTTTTATAATTTTTATTATTTAGTTTTATTATTACTAACGGTTTATTACCCCTACGGGTACAATTTTTATGAATTAATCTATAATCACTATCTGAATGTAGAAATTTTATGCTGTTAAATGGCTTAATATTTGTTAAATTTATTATTTTTTTATTATGACCACTCCTTGGACATGACTGTTCTAGTTTCACAATTTTATTAAATATATATATTTTTTATTTTTTAATTTCATTAATATTTTTTAGGAAAAACATATTTTTTAATTAAAGTGGACTTGAATGCGAAACTTGATTTTGAATATCTACGTATCCGCTTAATAGAATCAAAACACCCATAGTTTGACTAGCAATAAAAGTTAATGAATGAATTATTATTTTTATATAATTAATTTGTTTAAGCATGCTATGTTTTTTTTTATTGTTGTTATTATCATTATTACACCTACTTTATGGATATAGATCTTTATTATATTTAATTTTTATTTATTTATTTCCAAATCATTTTAGATCTATATAACACTCTTATAGCCTATATATATATATATTATACTTATACCATATATACATAATGTACATATACAAAATATAAGAGTGTCACCATAATTGCCTATGAAAATCTCATATTTTCAATTATTAAAATAATTACCTTTTTAATGACTAATTTATTAAAACAAATACATTTATATTTAGTATTTTAGAAAACCTTTATGAGAAAATCTTTAGAAAAAATTTGCCATAGTTTTATCTATAATTTTAATAAATCCCAAATTATCAACCAAGGATACAACCTGCAATTTGAAAAGCACTACTAAAATACATTTTTCACAAACCAACATTTGCTCCAATTATAACCAAATATTTATTTCATAAGTTGGTATACGTTATATACATTTTCAAAACTTCACAAACATCAATTGTTTTTAAACATATTTACATATGGTAGCCACAATATACAACACCAAAATGTCTTAAATAAAATTATACATATATGTAGCACATCTGACTTGGTCTCATGGAAAAATCTTACCTTCAAGTCTCTAACTCAATACTTTGACTCAACCAGATCAATCCACACTTCTAATCACCTGCGCAATATACACTACCGCTCTAAGCTCGAAAGCCTAGTTGTACATTCTTTAATAATATAAATAATTTAAAAACAATTACATGCTTTCATGACAAATGATACATTATGCAATACTCATTTAACAAATTTTCAATTTCATAAACACATTACAAACACACACATTGGGTCCAACAAATCCATATACAATATCCAAGTTCAATAAATATTGATTTGGCCCATCGTGATACTAATATTTCTAGCCCCAAAGGCATAATATATCATTGACACCAACGTGTCTTGTTGAAGGCATAATCATGTCTATGACACCAGAGTGTCTTGCCTAGCCTAATCACATCTGTGACACCAGGGTGTCTTGCCCAAAGGTGTATGGCATGCCAAACATCAATAAAATAACTTTCTAGAACTAGATATTGAATAAGGCATCATGCATTACTTTTTATTACATTTCCATATTTACATTTCCTTTTCTCTTTCTTATTACTACTTTTATATTTTCCATCTTTCATATATTATTTATCAATCATATAACTTGGTCATGAGTCACTTCCACAATGTGACTCTTTCCACTTTATATCATTCTCACTCACTTTTCATAAATTATTGTCATTTCTTATTCTCAAAACATTGTTTATACCTTTTTATTCTTTCCAATCTTATAGAAAACATATCTCCAAGCCACATTCACGTTGTGGCCCACTTTCCCCATTCTTAACACATATTATGCACTTTTCACAATTTAAACATACTATTGTCATTATTAACCATTCTATAATGGTTTGACAATTCATATTACTTACAATTCACTCTCTTTTTTAGTATTACAATGTACAACTCAAAAAAAAAAAAAAAAAAAAACCAACATCAAGTAGCATAACACATTTACCAATCTCAATGTGTTATACCAAATCAAATTTATTTAAAACATAACTATTAAAGTAGGTACTAACCTCAATTATATCAAGTTTCAAGCTTTAATCACCCTCCAACTCTAACTTCACTATTTGCCCTTCAATACTTTGATTCCACCAACTCACCATACTCAATCCTAAATCAAATTACAGATAGAAATAATTTATTAACAACACATTCCAAACCATTTAAACCAATCAAACACCAATTATACTCATTCTTTCCAAATTCCACCAAAATTATATTTGAACACTACTACTTCTTTCAAACTACCACTCAACCTATCCATTTCCATCATTCAACCATAAATTTATTATATTTACATCAAAACAACATTAAAACAATTCATTTTCACAATTATTAAACTCTCTTTCAAAAATCCTAATTACACATAATATATCCATAAATCATAACTTCATCTAAGTTTACCCGTATTCAATTTCTAACCATAAAATCATCATTTATATAATAGAACAACATTAAATCATCTCAATTTGATAATTAAAACCACCCGTATAAAAACTCTAATTTACTCTTAATATTTCAATAACCCTAAATTAACACTTAAATGGTTCAATAATATACTTAAACATGATTTTAAAATTAAAAGTCAACAAGCATACTTTTAAATTCCACAAACATTATTTTGTTTCATGATATAAAAATTCCATAACCAAATACCTTCACTAATTAACCCATAATCAATATTTTTCACAATTAAATCCAATTAATCAATTCAAAAGCTTCCATAAGCAATTAAAATCAAAGAAAATCCAAATAATAGCAAAATATTAAATATACAAGCACTAACCTTTTCAAATAGCTTTTTCCCTCTCTCTTTCTTTCAATCTCTTGGTTTATGATAACTTTCTTGAAGAATTACTCATAAAATCATCAAATTCCACCAAAACTATGAATTATTTTGGTTTTTGAGTAAAGTGATGAAAGAACAAGAAGAAAGATGAAGATGGTAATGGAGATGTGGTGGCTACAGGCAGAAGAAAAAAAATGGTGGAAACAAAGACAAATTTGGCTTTTAAGGATGTTTTAATGCTATAAGGTGTGCTCACTATAATTTTAGTGCATCCACTTTCCTAATTTATTTTGAAATCCAACTTTTAATTCAGTAAAACCATAAAAATAATTTCTTTAATTAATTTAAAGCTCTAATACTCATATTTCTCATCCCAATTTTAATAAAATTTGACTCTAACGTCATAGAGGCATTTTTGTAATTTTTACCATTTAAAAAATTCTTTTTCAAAAATATCATTTTCGTCCATATCAGGATTTAGCTTTTAACCTTTTAAGGCTTGACTAACTCCATTTTTTCATCAATTTCAAGTGTCTGGGTCACTTTCAGCACTATACACAGTCCAATATCCATATAATTTAGAAATTTACTGCTTAAAAATTTAGGACATTATAATCTATCTTCTATATATATATATGATGGAGTGAAATTTTGATCAATATTTTGCATAATTTTAACTGGGATTTAAGTTGTTTTCCAATTGAATTTGATGGATTTTATTTGTTTTAGTTAGAATTCTCTTATTTTAACTTGGAAAGGCAAGATATAAGATTGTTAATGATAAGTGGTATAAAATTGAAGAAAAGTATGCAAAAATGAAGAAAATGCAAACCCCACGCCCATGGCTCTTCAAGGCCACAACCCTAGACTTCAAATTGAATCTGCCATGAAGAAAAATAATGAATTTCATAAGCAAAATGAAATCCAGGGTCGTGGCAATCAAAGGCCATGCCCGTGGGATGACTTTGCTTATTGTCCAAGTGAAGAGAAGGAAGAAAAGTCAGAATTTCCAACCTGATTTCAAAAGCCACGATTGTGGCATTCAAATGCCATGTCCATAGTATACATAGCTACCATTTACATCTGAAAAATTTCTCAAAACAACCCATTTCCACCCAGGCCACGACCGTGGCACTCATATGTCATGACAATGGGGCTGAAATTTATGACTTTAATTGGAATATTTGAAAATTGAAGAACCAAACAGCTATAGAAAGTTGTATTCCAGTATTTGCCAAGTTGCCTCCACCAAGAAGCTTCCAAGCACTCTATATAAACACATATCCTTGTTTAGGTCATTTTTGTACTAGTTTTTAGTATGATTTTATGTGTGTTTTAGTTAATGTTTTGATTAATTGTTGTTTTAAGTGTGTTTAAAGTGTTGTTTTTAGGTTTAGGTACAAAAACACCATTGGAAGATCAAAACAGGGCAAGAAAAGCATGAACCAAGAAAGACATGGCCAAGCCACAGCAAGCTTGGCCATGTCCCTCAAAAGAAATTCAAGGCAGAAGCAGACACACCCAGAGACACGGCCAAGCCTCTGGCCGTGTCTCACTCAAAGAGCAAATCAAAGAACAAGCCAAAGAAGAGAAGGAAAAGAAGGAAAATAAGCAACATAGAGAGACACACCCAAGGGACATGGCCAAGCCATAGGCCGTGTCCCTCCAAGCATGTCAAACACGGCCAAGCTCACTTAACTTGGCCGTGTCACTCACCATTCCAAAGAAGAAAGAAAAGATGAAGATCACATGAGACACGGCCAAGCCACTCTTGGCTTGGCCGTGTCACACCAAAAAACATATAAATTCTTTCGCACGATAGAAAAAGAGGAGAGGACGGCTAGGGTTTTGAGTTAGAGAAAAGAAAAGAGAAGGAGAGGGCAAACTTAATTTGGGATGAGGAGAGAGTGACACTCTCCTTGTCCCTCATCTTCATCCTCCATCTTCATCTTCTCCATCTTCCATTGACAAGCTTCAATTTGGTTCTTTGGGATAACACTACAAGGAAAATTGAATCAGACAACGCTTTTCTAGCCGTTTTCTGATGAAGACAAAAACCGTTGTCTATTGAAGCGATGTCTGATAGCATTTCAGACAACATTTTTAAAACCGTTGTCTGATGTAGGTTTGCACAACGGTTTTTAATTTTATCAAACAAACGGTTTTTGGCCGTTGTCTGATGATGGTTCAGACAACGGTTTCTAATTTTTCAGACAACGGTTAAAAACCGTTGTCTGATGGTTTCCACAACGGTTTCTAAATTGTCAGACAACGGTTTCTAAATTTTCAGACAACGGTTTTTAACCGTTGTCTGATGAAGGTTTAGACAATGCTTTTTGACCATTGTCTGATGAAGACAAAAACCGTTGTCTATTGAGGCGATGTCTGATAGCATTTCAGACAATGGTTTTTAACCGTTGTCTGAAGATGGTTTCCACAACGGTTTTTAGTTTTATCAGACAACGGTTTTTAACCGTTGTCTGATGAAGGTCTAGACAATGTTTTTTGACCGTTGTCTGATGAAGACAAAAACCGTTATAGAAAGACGCTAAATACAACGGTTAATTAATCTAAAACCGTTGTAGAATGACGCTAAATACAACGGTTAATTACTGTGGCACACTGAATATTAGACAATAGTTTCAATGTTCATTTTAATTTCACCACCATTGTCTGTTAAACTGTACATTATACATATAAGACAACACTTTACAATGAAGGATTGCAAATTTGGAAATCAAAAAACCTCCACAAATTCAACCATTCAACATATTAACAAACTAAAAAAAAAAATCAACACTATACATATATCACTGAATTATACTATTAACTTCAACTTGAATGACGCTTCATGAAATATTTGGCGAAGTCAATCCTAATCTCGTTGATGTCGGCATCACTATACTCCAAGTTGCCTCTACGTAGCCACTGAAAAATGAATCAAATTTTGGTTCCTGAAGAAAATAGGTCCCTTCTCCAGTAGAAGAATTATCTGCACTAAAAACAGGACTATGTATGCCAAACAGAAATGATGTAACATGAAAGCAGTGGCTGAAGTGAAAATGAAGATTGTGGTCATCAAAATCAAATCTTACTTTCAAGTTAACAAATAACAAGAAAGAAATGAAGCAACACATACATGACACTTGTGCTCTTTCAGGTGCAAACTTGTCATCTTCAAAAACCTTTGATATTCTATTAACTAGATTGCTTTTTTCAGATCCCTTAGAACCAATTAGTAAGAGTGTGGTTGTTTTTGGCACATTATAGTCAGTCAACTTCATGCCACCAGCCTTCCCAATCCATTCTCCAGGTGTGTAACTTCAAAATCATCTCATCAATTTACAAAAACATTTAAATGAATTTTCAGATATATACAGCAAAAGCATATGATCAAAATATTTCAGTTAGACAAGTATTCAGATTCAAGGAAGCCTTTATGTAAAATGTCATCCAACTGCACTAGTACAGCCAACAAATACTTGTCATATACCACATATTTCTATAATTCCTAAGTCCAATTACTGCTGGAGTAACTGGATGTAACACAATTTGAAACATATCGATGTTTCAGTCTTAATATTTACCTTCTTCTGCAGAATTAATTCTGGGTTTAAAACAAGCTTGCCTCTGAGGACCAAGACATAGAGTACAATACCTAAGTTGCAGTGCTTCATGTACATATAAATTTGTAAACCAGAACAATTTTGATTGACCTTTGTCCAACTCTAATGAAAAACGAGATTCAATAGATGCATGCTATAATCTATCTTTGTTGAGATTGGGAAACCTACTTACTCGAGAGCGAGGCAACATACCTGTGAATGCGATACTAGTCTCTAACCAAAACCTTCAAATATTTAAGGCAATGGGTTTATGATTTTATATCCCTTCTTAATCTCTCCTCTTTACCATGTAACACTAGATTATGTGCAAGATAATAATTTGAGATAAAATGCAGTATATCTATCTACCATGTTCTGTTCACCCAAACAAATAAAAGTCTACTGGAAAGAAGAGAAAACAAACATGAATACCTCAAAATTATCCTCTTGGCCTCCTCCAATCTCTCAGTTCTACCCTGCAACTGATGATAACTCTGTAACACTTCCTTGTAAGCATTGTCTCTCCTCCTCTTATTCACTTCAAATTCCAACTAACTTGAAGAAAAATTTTTAAGATCCACTAGTTAAGACTCTCCAAAAACCAATCCATACTCTTCATTTACTGTTTTATCCTCAATCTTCCTGCTTGAATCATCTCTGATAGATCTCAAAATACATACATATATATATATACACAAGCAATCAGATTCAACAAAACCCAACATTACGCAACTCCATCAATAAAATTCAGTGTCAAAAACTAAAAAAATATAATTAAACATAGAATTTGAGTTCAAAATTTTAATTTTCTCAGGGTTAACTTAATCTATAGGCAAGCGAAATCTTTAAAAAAAAAGACAAGGAATTAGAGAAAGAGCAAAAAAAAAAGTATTAAATGAAACCTGAGGGTATGAGAAGAGGGGCTAACTTAATCTCGCAACTTTCAACTGTGGCTGACTACCCATTTCTTCCAAGTTCAAGTTCAAGGCCTGTACGAATCTGGCTGGTACTAGAACAGTTGAGCAAGCTATTAAGAAATTAATAAAATCTTAATTAGTATCAAGCCAAGACTAAAAAGAATACCCAGATCTGTAAAAAGCAAAAGCAATTAATGTAAAAGCCAAGACTAAAAAGAATACCCAGATCTGGTAAGAAAGTGACTGCTCCGGATAAAGACCAATATCATGATTTGAGTTTTTCAACGGAAAAGAGACTGGAGATGGATTTTGAGGTGGACCTAAGATGCCTCTGTTATGACTATTGAAGCCATAGCCTTCTTCGTTCATTCTCATTCTTGCTACTTCACCTGCAGCAGCATAAAGCAAATCCCATGTGGCCGGCGGTGAGGAGACTCTGGATGATCCATTTGGGCTTCCACGGCTAGACCCTTGCCTACACCCACATCCATTTCCAACCCCACAAAGCGTTGATTGCGGTGAACCAGAGACAAGCAAACCCTGCAAGTATAAACGAAAAATCCCCAAATCAGTACATAAGCAAGTTAAAACGGCCGTGTTTGTTTTTTTTGCAAAATGGGGGCAAATGAAATTTTTTTTTGGAAAAAAAGAGGTGAATTTAAGTGTTAAAATTTTTTGAAGTTTTGACATCCCTCTTTTGAAACAAAATGAATTTTTCAGAATTTTGTTAAATTAACTTTATAAATTCACATATATATAGATGACTTATAAATACTAATGTATATTCTTGTATATATTAATGTATATATTTATATATACTTGTATATACTAATGTATATACTTATATATACTAATATATATACTTGTATATATACTAATATATACTAATGTATATTCTTGTATAAACTAATATATACTTGTATATACTAATATATATACTTGTATATACTAAATATACTTGTATATATACTAATATATACTAATATATATACTTGTATATACTTGTATATATATATACTTGTATATATTAGTATATATACTAATATATACTTATATATTATATAAGTATATATTAGTATATATACTAATATATACTTATATATACTTGTATATACTTATATATATACTTATATATACTAATATATACTTATATATACTTATATATACTTATATATACTAATATAGACTAATATATATACTTATATATACTAATATATACTAAATATATACTTATATATACTAATATATACTAATATATATACTTATATATACTAATATATACTAAATATATACTTATATATACTTGTATATATACTAATATATACTAATATATATACTTATATATACTAAATATACTTGTATATATACTAATCTATACTTGTATATACTTGTATATATACTAATATATACTTATATATACTTGTATATACTTATATATACTTGTATATATACTAATATATATACTTGTATATACTAAATATACTTGTATATATACTAATATATACTAAATATATACTTATATATACTAATATATACTAATATATACTAATATATATACTTATATATACTAGTATATACTAATATATACTAAATATACTTGTATATATAATAATATATACTAATATATATACTTATATATACTAATATATACTAAATATATACTTATATATACTAATATATATACTTATATAAACTAATATATACTTATATATACTAAATATATACTTATATATACTAATATATACTAATGTATATACTCTTATATACTAATATATACTAATGTATATACTTGTATATACTAATATATATACTTGTATATACTAATATATACTTGTATATACTTGTATATATACTAATATATACTTGTATATACTAATATATACTTGTATATACTAATATATATACTAATGTATATACTTGTATATACTAATATATACTTGTATATACTTGTATATATACTAATGTATATACTTGTATATACTAATGTATATACTTGTATATATACTAATATATACTTGTATATACTAATATATACTTGTATATACTTATATATATACTAATGTATATACTTGTATATACTAATATATACTTGTATATACTTGTATATATACTAATGTATATACTTGTATATACTAATATATACTTGTATATACTTGTATATATAATAATGTATATACTTGTATATATACTAATATATACTAATGTATATACTTGTATATACTAATATATACTTATATATACTTGTATATACTAATATAAACTAATGTATATACTTGTATATACTAATATATACTTGTATATATACTAATGTATATACTTGTATATACTAATATATATACTTATATATACTAATATATACTTATATATTCTAAATATATACTTATATATACTAATATATACTAATGTATATACTCTTATATACTAATATATACTAATGTATATACTTGTATATACTAATATATACTTGTATATATACTAATATATACTTGTATATATATACAAGTATATACTAATATATATACTTGTATATACTAATATATACTTGTATATACTAATATATATACTAATGTTTATACTTGTATATACTAATATATACTTGTATATACTTGTATATATACTAATGTATATACTTGTATATACTTATATATATACTAATGTATATACTTGTATATAATAATATATACTTGTATATACTTGTATATATACTAATGTATATACTTGTATATTCTAATATATACTTGTACATACTTGTATATATACTAATGTATATACTTGTATATATCCTAATATATACTTTTATATACTAATATATATACTTATATATACTAATATATACTTGTATATATACTAATAGATACTAATGTATATACTTGTATATACTAATATATACTTATATATACTTGTATATACTAATATATACTAATGTATATACTTGTATATACTAATATATACTTGTATATATACTAATGTATATACTTGTATATACTGATATATATACTTATATATACTAATATATACTTATATATAATAAATATATACTTATATATACTAATATATACTAATGTATATACTTCTATATACTAATATATACAAATATATACTTGTATATATACTAATATATACTAATGTATATACTTGTATATACTATATATACTTATATATACAAATATATATACTTATATATACTAATATATACTTGTATATACTTGTATATATACTAATATATACTTGTATATACTAATATATATACTTGTATATACTAATATATACTTGTATATAGTAATATATATACTAATGTATATACTTGTATATACTAATATATACTTGTATATATACTAATGTATATACTTGTATATACTTATATATATACTAATGTATATACTTGTATATAATAATATATACTTGTATATACTTGTATATATACTAATGTATATACTTGTATATACTAATATATACTTGTATATATACTAATATATACTAATGTATATACTTGTATATACTAATATATACTTGTATATACTTATATATATACTAATGTATATACTTGTATATACTAATATATACTTGTATATATACTAATGTATATACTTGTATATACTAATATATACTTTTATATATACTAATATATACTAATATATACTAATGTATATACTTGTATATACTAATATATACTTGTATATACTTGTATATATACTAATGTATATACTTGTATATACTTGTATATATACTAATATATACTTTTATATACTAATATATATACTTATATAAACTAATATATACTTGTATATATACTAATATATACTAATGTATATACTTGTATATACTAATATATACTAATATATACTTGTATATACTAATATATACTAATGTATATACTTGTATATACTAATATATATTTGTATATATACTAATGTATATACTTGTATATACTTATATATACTAATATATACTAATATATATACTTGTATATACTAATATATACTTGTATATATAATAATATTTACTAATGTCTGAAACCGATTTTTTTACTAATGTCTGACAACATCTTATATATACTAATGTATATACTTGTATATACTAATATATACTTGTATATACTTGTATATATACTAATATATACTTGTATATACTAATGTATATATATACTTGTATATACTAATGTATATACTTGTATATATACTTGTATATAGTAATATATACTTGTATATATACTAATATATACTAATATATACTAATATATATACTTGTATATACTAATATATACTTGTATATATACTAATATATACTAATATATATACTTGTATATACTAATATATACTAATGTATATACTTGTATATACTAATATATACTTGTATATATACTAATGTATATACATGTATATACTTATATATACTAATATATATACTTGTATATACTATTATATACTTGTATATATACTAATATTTACTAATGTCTGACAACAATTTTTTTACTAATGTCTGACAACATCTTATATATACTAATATATACTAATATATACTTGTATATACTTGTATATATACTAATGTATATACTTGTATATACTTGTATATACTTGTATATATACTTGTATATACTAATATATATTTGTATATATACTAATATATACTTGTATATATACTAATGTATATACTTGTATATACTTGTATATATACTAATATATACTTTTATATACTAATATATATACTTGTATATACTAATATATACTTGTATATATACTAATATATACTAATGTATATACTTGTATATACTAATATATACTTATATATACTTGTATATACTAATATATACTAATGTATATACTTGTATATACTAATATATACTTGTATATATACTAATGTATATACTTGTATATACTTATATATACTAATATATACTAATATATATACTTGTATATACTAATATATACTTGTATATATACTAATATATTTACTAATGTCTGACAACGATTTTTTTACTAATGTCTGACAACATCTTATATTTACTAATATATACTAATGTATATACTTGTATATATACTAATATATACTAATATATATACTTTTATATACTTGTATATATACTAATATATACTTGTATATACTAATATATATACTTGTATATATACTAATATATACTAATGTATATACTTGTATATACTAATATATACTTATATATACTTATATACACTAATATATACTAATGTATATACTTGTATATACTTGTATATATACTAATGTATATACTTGTATATACTAATATACATTCTTGTATATACTAATATATACTTGTATATATACTAATATATACTAATGTATATACTTGTATATGCTAATATATACTAATATATATACTTGTATATACTAATATATACTTGTATATATACTAATATATGCTAATGTCTGACAACGATTTTTTTACTAATGTCTGACAACATCTTATCAGACAACGATTTTTTTTTTACCAAAAAAACACTTGTCTGAACATATATTACAAAACGGTTCCTAAAAACCGTTGTCTGTATGCTTGATTCAGACAACGATTTTTTTTAACCGTTGTCTGAAACGCTGAATTATACAACACTTTCAAAAAAACCGTTGTCTGAATCATCTTATCAGACAACGGTTTTGTATGACCAGAAAAACAGTTGTCTGAACATATATTACACAACGGTCCCTAAAAAACCGTTGTCTGGTGTGACCAAAATGAAATCTAATAGACAACGGTTAAAAAAAACACCAAAAACAGTTGTCTGAAAATTAATCAGACAACGCTTTTTTGGGGAAAAAATAAAACAGTTGTCTGTTTTTTTCATACAATGGTTTTTTCCTTAACCGTTGTCTGATGACTGTTGTCTGATTCAGTTTTTCTTATAGTGTAAGTTGGGTTAACAAGCTCTTGAAGGTTGAAGAAGCTTCATTGAAAGGATTGGTGACTTGAGAAAGCTCCTTTCTATCTTCCAAAAGCATAATCATCCAAAGGTTTGGTGACTTGAGAAAGCTCCATTCCATATTGCAAAAGGGGAATCAACCATTGAAGAGGGCTTGAGTTCTTCATCAAACATCAAAGTGGAGCTAGGAGGAAGACTAGCAATCCTACTCTTGGCATCTTCACAAGGGGTTTTTCTATTCTCTCTTTTAATTCATTTCAATATTGTTTTTGCTGTATTAAGAGATTGATATTACAATGAACAACTTGTATTGGATTTATATTGAGTTGAATGAATGTTTTAATTTGATGATGTTGAGCTAAATACCCATGCCTTGGGTTTGTAGTATATTTGGTTGAATGTTTTGATTTGATATTTACATTGATGTTCCTTGTTGATTGGTTGATTGTATTGTACTAAATGCTAGGTTGATAGATTAGCTACCTATTAATCTTTGAATATTGGATGATGGACCAAGAGGTGAAATCCGATATCAAAAATATATAATCGACCACCCTATGAATGAATTAGAAATATAAGTTCTAGGGTTTCATTAATTTGGTAATGTAAAATAATTGGTTATTGCTAATTCATGAATGTGAGAACTAATGAATTGGTAATTGACTAATTAACCTTAAGGAAAAATTAATTACAAGGCTATGTTAATGGATAATTGAGAATTGAGTTTTGATTGAATGGACCTATAACCCTAGGCACTTTCCCAAGAACTGAATTGATCTTGTGCACCTATCACACACATCAAACCCTAAGTACGTTAAATTTAGGTTTAAATTTTTCTTTAGCATTCCAAACAACAAACTCTCGCTTTTAATTTAATTGCTTTAATCAAGCTATTATGAACCACACCTTCTTGGGGAAACGACCTTGGGGCGATCACCTTTGCTACAGCTACCTCGTATACTTGCGAGTGCCGCTTGTAGTATACTTAATTCGAGCACAACAAGTTTTTGGCACCGCTGCCGGGGAAGGTTGTTTAAGTAGTGATAGTTTGATTCTTCTTTACAATTTAATTTTTTGTTTATTTTCTTTTAATTGTTTATTTATTTTTGTTTGATTTTCTTTCAATTTAATTATTTGTTTGTTTTCTTTAAGTTGCTGAGTGCCTTGTGTAAATATGCAATTTTTAAGGTACGCAGGGGTTTATGATGATAACCCAGATTTTGACATGGCATGACAATTAGCAGAATTAACGAACCAACTTAAGATGCTAAATGCAAGAGGACAAACACCTATGCCTACTCGAGGAGTATGTTCAGCATGTGGCATTGCAAGACATAGCGCAAACATGTGCTCATTTGGTTATGGACAATATCAAGAGAGGCAAGAGGATGAATATGCCTATGACAGTTTCCAGCAAATGGGTGGAAATGACCCATGCCCCAGACCTTATAATTCAAGATGGGGAAGCCACCCAAATTTTTCTTGGGAAAACCAGCAGCACATTCCACCTCCAAATTTTTTTCAACCTTACCAAAGAAGTTCTTACTCTCAAGAACAATATTCAAATCAAGAGTACCTTAAGCGACCCACATTAGAAGATAGTTTGAATGCCTTCATTCAAATTAGCGCGCAAAATCAAAGTAAACTTAAGGAACCCACTTTGGAAGATAGTTTGAATGCCTTCATTCAAATTAGCTCACAAAACCATGATAAATTCGAGAAATCCACAGTGGAAGATGATTTGAATGCTTACATTCAAATTAGCATAGAAATTCAGGAAAGAAGCAATGAGAGGTTAGATTCTTTGGAGGAATCATTGAAGAGGGTGGAAATGCAACTTGGGCAACTGGCACATCAACTCCAAGAACACCAAGAGGAGGAATTTCCTAGCCAATTGGAGCAAATAGAGATAATCACAAATTTTAAGAATGAACAGGTGATATATAACGATTTTTGTGATTCCTTTGATGCAGGAACTAACAAAGAAGAAAATGGCGAGGAAATGCAATCAAACATAGAGGAGTTAATTCAATCAAAGGAGGAGGAGAATTTGGAAGCATCGACTTCGATAAATTTGTATGAACATCCAAATCCTTGTATGCCACCACTCCCATTCCCAAGTAAGCTGAATGCAGAGAAACAAGGTATGCAACTTTCTGAACTCCATGACATGCCCTATAGTGAAGATAGTGTAGATAAGCTTGAGGTGGCTATGACCATAGAAGTAGAGCCTAATTCTTCCAAATTAGAAATTGATGAGAGCAATTTACTAGTGAATAATGAGATTGTTGAGGGAGAACTTCAAATTGCTAAAGAGAATGTAGAACACATTCAACCAAACTTGGTTGAACTTAAAAAGACCCCAGAAATTTTGAAAGATGTTTTGGTTGGGGAATACAGTATGCAACAAATTATCATTTCTCCCACTCTTGGTGGTGAGAACGAGCAAAAACCATATAAAACCATGTTGCAAACTGAAAAAGGTTCTTACTACGTCCTTATAGCATTAAAAAATCAAGCTAAGACAACCCTCACATGTTCTTTTTGGACAATTGCTCCCCTAAGAATGCTACCTAGGCTTTTCAATACATTGGGCACTTTTCAAAGTTGCATGGTGTTCATCCTCTCAGTCATGGACTCCAGTTGCATTATGGGTGGAAGGAGCCCCACACATCGTATATGGGAATGATGGAAATCAGGTTTCATCTAAACCCCCTCTGTAGTATGCATGCTCACATTGAGGACAATGTGAATTTTTAAGTGTGGGGTGCATTTGGTGTTTTATGTTTTTACTTTTAATTGCATTTTTTTTCATGTTTTTACCTTTAATTTGTTTTTGTTTAAGTTTTAGTTAATGTTCTTAATGTTTTTCTTTGAATAAATGAAATTTGAAAAGTTCAATTGTTATAAAATTGTTGATAGATGACCTTTGAATTTTTGAAGCATGAATTTGAGAATTGAGTAGAATTGGTGCTTATTGTCAATTTTGTTGGTTTTTTTTTGCATTGCTATTAACCTAGTGAGGAATTGAGCCATCAACTTATCATTATTTTTGTGGGAAAACATCTTTGATTGATTATTTGCTAGAACTTGCTTTGAAATGCTTTTTAAGACTACATAAAAAATTTCAATTTGGCATCAAGATGATTAAGGCAATTAGGTGAACCCACTTTGGCATCAAGATGATTAAGGCAATTAGGTGAACCCACTTTGGCTTAAAAAGACCAACCCTATTTTTAACCTTAGTTAGCCAATTTTAAGCCTATTTCATTTTCCTTTTCTTTCTTTTTCACAACACCATTAGCTTGAACCTTATTGTTTAACTCTTATCCTTTCATTAGGTCAAGAGCATTTTAAGAGCGTTTATGACCGAGTGTTGTGTTGAATTAAGTGTGGGGTTAAATTTAGTAGGTTTAAGATTGCAAAGGAAAATAAAAAAAAAGAAGAAGAAAAAGAAAAAAAAATATTTGTATATAATAATAAGAATAATTGTTGTTCTTGTTGAAAGGATTGGAATGTATCATTACAAAATGTAATAAGTGAGTTCCCTTGAAAAGCCCTTTAATGTCAATGGGTATATGAGAGGAAGGTGTTTTGGGATTGTTAGTTATACATATGATCGGTTACTTCACTCTTGAAGTGCTCTTGAACTTAATGATTAAGCTTACATTTCCTAAATGTCATGCCTTTACCTTAGCCCCATTACAACCAAAAGAAAAACCTTTTGATTGATGCTTGATTGAAATTTGGTGGTGGAGATTTGATTGATAAGCAAGCTTATGGTAATAATCTTTCATTAATTATTATGAGTGTAAACACCACCATGATCAAATACTTGTAAGAGTTGGTGAGGGAGCGACAACATAGGTTTTGCATGGAAAACCATTTAATTGCATGGGTGTCGATATTTTTTATTCAATATTGATTGTGGATTTAGGGATAAGGAAGTCTTGATGCATCTTTATAACTCTTGAACTTAACAAAATTCATCTGGTTAGTGTGTTTTGATTTTAGCCTTGCTTGGGGACAAGCAAGGAGTTAAGTGTGGGATAGTTGTTTAGGTCATTTTTGTACTAGTTTTTAGTATGATTTTATGTGTGTTTTAGTTAATGTTTTGATTAATTTTTGTTTTAAGTGTGTTTAAAGTGTTGTTTTTAGGTTTAGGTACAAAAACACCCTTGGAAGATCAAAACAGGGCAAGAAAAGCATGAACCAAGCAAGACATGGCCAAGCCACAGCAAGCTTGGCCATGTCCCTCAAAAGAAATTCAAGGCAGAAGCAGACACACCCAGAGACACGGCCAAGCCTCTAGCCGTGTCTCACTCAAAGAGCAAATCAAAGAACAAGCCAAAGAAGAGAAGAAAAAGAAGGAAAATAAGCAACAGAGAGAGACACACCCAAGGGACACGGCCAAGCCATAGGCCGTGTCCCTCCAAGCATGTCAAACACGGCCAAGCTCAATTAAGCTTGGCCGTGTCACTCACCATTCCAAAGAAGAAAGAAAAGATGAAGATCACATGAGACACGACCAAGCCACTCTTGGCTTGGCCGTGTCACCTCATGGAAAGGAAGAAAAGAAGAAGAGACACGGCCAAGCCACTCTTGGCTTGGCCGTGTCACACCAAAAAACATATAAATTCTTTTGTACGACCGAAAAAGAGGAGAGGACGGCTAGGGTTTTGAGTTAGAGAAAAGAAAAGAGAAGGAGAGGGAAAACTTAATTTGGGATGAGGAGAGAGTGACACTCTCCTTGTCCCTCATCTTCATCCTCCATCTTCATCTTCTCCATCTTCCATTGACAAGCTTCAATTTGGTTCTTTGGGATAAGTTGGGTTAACAAGCTCTTGAAGGTTGAAGAAGCTTCATTGAAAGGATTGGTGACTTGAGAAAGCTCCTTTCTATCTTCCAAAGGCATAATCATCCAAAGGTTTAGTGACTTAAGAAAGCTCCATTCCATATTGCAAAAGGGGAATCAACCATTGAAGAGGGCTTGAGTTCTTCATCAAACATCAAAGTGGAGCTAGGAGGAAGACTAGCAATCCTACTCTTGGCATCTTCACAAGGGGTTTTTCTATTCTCTCTTTTAATTCATTTCAATATTGTTTTTGTTGTATTAAGAGATTGATATTACAATGAACAACTTGTATTTGATTTATATTGAGTTGAATGAATGTTTTAATTTGATGATGTTGAGCTAAATACCCATGCCTAGGGTTTGTAGTATATTTGGTTGAATGTTTTGATTTGATATTTACATTGATGTTCCTTGTTGATTGGTTGATTGTATTGTATTAAATGCTAGGTTGATAAATTAGCTACCTATTAATCTTTGAATATTGGATGATGGACCGAGAGGTGAAATCCGATATCGAAAATATATAATCGACCACCATATGAATGAATTAGAAATATAAGTTCTAGGGTTTCATTAATTTGGTAATGTAAAATAATTGGTTATTGCTAATTCGTGAATGTGAGAACTAATGAATTGGTAATTGACTAATTAACCTTAAGGAACAAATTAATTACAAGGCTATGTTAATGGATAATTGAGAATTGAGTTTTGATTGAATGGACCTATAACCCTAGGCACTTTCCCAAGAATTGAATTGATCTTGTGCACCCATCACACACATCAAACCCTACGTACGTTAATTTTAGGTTTAAATTGTTCTTTAGCATTCCAAACAACAAACTCTCGCTTTTAATTTAATTGCTTTAATCAAGCTATTATGAACCACACCTTCTTGGGGAAACGACCTTGGGGCGATCACCTTTGCTACAACTACCTCGTATACTTGCGAGTGCCGCTTGTAGTATGCTTAATTCAAGCACAACAATCCTCTCAAGGCTTTAAGCATAAAGAGAGATTGGAGTGAGATCCAAGATTTCATTAAAAATTAGATTAAAATTTTGATTATAGTTTATATTAGACAAAATTCTAGTGTTTTTATGGAGGAGAAGAGTGAAACTAGGTTCAAGGATGAAATTCAAGATTCCAAGTGGAGTTCTTCTTCAATCCAAATGAAATAGAGTTTCATCTTCCTTATTCTTTAGATTATACTTCAATTATTATCTTTAATGTTTGTAGTGCTTTTATTTCAATTATGAGGAATTAAATCCCATTTAGGGTTAGTCCCTTATATTGAATATATTATGGAATTATATATGCTATTTGATTTAATTAAGTTTATCCTTTAATCATTTTATTGTCTTTAATCTTAATGTTTTAATTATCTAGCCAATAATTAATTAAATTGAGATGTTGGGTCATGAAGCGAGAGTGTTAGCACAATATTAGTCCAAAAAGATAACAATCTTAAGTAAGCTTTCACTTAGAGATAAGGGTAACACTTAAGAGGTTGATTCAAGATTCTCACTGTAGACCCTTAGTTTTGGTCCTACGCTAGTCTGATCCCAATTGAAGAAGGCCAAGCAAAATTTTATCTAATTTTAAAATATTAAACCTAGTTTATAGCCTTAAAATAGGTCGGTCCAGTTTTGAAAGGCCTAAAATAAGTTGGTTCAATTTTTAAAGCCCTAAACCTAGTCTGATTATTATTTAAAGGTCAAAACATGTTTGATTCAACTTTAAAATACAAAAATTAAGGCGGACCGGACCCTAAATCTAAAACCATGATGAATTGGCTTAGCCAATTCGCCATGGAGGGTCTCTATGGCAAATTAGCCAAGCCAATTAGCCATGACAAATTGGCATTAGCCAATTCACCATAGTCCAATAATCTGACCTTAATTCAGTTTGTTAAGTTTCCTAATTAAGATTGAACTTTATTTGACCGTCGAATTAGCATATTAGGGTTTTTTTTTAAACTTTCTTTGCCTATAAATAGTAACAAGTAATAAAAAAAAGGAAGATAGAAAAAACCAACAACAAATTAACACAGAAATGAAGCAACACTTAAAATCAGGCGGTAACACCAGTTAAGCAAAAATCAATACCCAACAATTGTCCCAACAATTGCTTTGCTCAACCATCACTCTCAACTTTGGTGGAGCCAACAAATGGAGGTTTGGTTTTGTCACTTAGCTCATTAAAATTTACCGTATCTTCACTTATTATTATTTCATCCATTGAATCATCTTTGTCCATTAATTTGTTCTTTTGCCTTTAATTCATATAAAACATCCAATATCTTATTTATTCAAACCTTATTTCATCCAGTAGCTTAATTAGCCAGCATCTATTTGTTTTAGATTTACAGTGACTTAGGATTTAATTTAAACCTTTAATTTAATTACTCAAAATCTTAGTTACATGTTTTAAAAAATCAAAACCTTAATTATTATCCCAAAACCCTAAAATCATGTTTTAACCCTAAAAACCCTAACTTCCATCTTAAAAACCCTAGTTTTCATTTCAAAACCCTAATCTTATTTTCCAAAACATAAAACCCTAGCTTGCATATTTTTAAAACCCTAAATCACATGATCAAACCCTAATACACATGTAAAGCCCTAGTTTAAGAAAACCTAATTTATATAAATATAAAATCCTAGTTAAGATAGAAATCCTAATTCCCCAATAAAATCATATCATGTAAATCATTTACTTTCCGAAGGCGCTGCCCCCTTGATGCCCACTCGCTAACCGGCCAGCGGGACAACAGTACACGACCCCTCATTAATGGGGTCAATATTTATTTATGGATTATAATTCTTTATGAATAACTTTAATTTTTTTTATTAAACTCTAATTTATTATTATTGTGATGGATAAACTACATGTTTGGATTATTTGTTTTTCTATAAATGATTGAATGGTGTTAATTTTACTATTTGGATCTTAAGGATGTAAAAGGCATGTTTCCACTCATGGGTACCTTATTTGTTTAATTTATTTATTTTCTATAATTTAATTTATTTAAAGATTTTGGGACAATTGTAAGGGACATATTTCCACCATTTGGTGGGTGTCCTATTTTATTTATTTTCTTTGTGGACATTAAAACATTATAAGGGCTTGTTTCCATCTCGTATAGGTGCCCATTTTTATTTGTTTGCTTAGACTTTCTTTGACTTTAATACAATGAATGTTTATTTATTTGAAATTGCATGTAGTATTGTTGATATCTCAATAAGCTAAGAATTTAATAATATATAGACCTGAAAAGGAGGCCGGTTCCAATGAACCGGCCATTATAGGAGTGATGGGTTATTCTCACCTTCTCCATACATACTTAACTTTCCAAACCCAATAGGGGGTGGGGGATTCCTTAGGAATCGAGTCATCCACCCCTTTCTATCTTCCTGGCTCGTCCGAATAGCGACTCCATTTTCTCTAGGTTTAGGCCATTTTCTCTAAGGCCCTGAGCCTAACAGTGTATAAGTTGCAAGAACCATTCCATATGGTAATTGGGGCAAAAATTTCCGCTCACAATGGTAACGCCATTGGGGATAAGAGAAGTTGATCTTGTTGGTTTTTATATTATTTTATTCTTTCTTATTATGATATTATTCATTGCATTATTTCGATTGCATTTGTGTGTGTGAGTTAGGATGCCCGTGTAGCTCGTGTTATGTTGTGTAAGTGATACCATACTTTCACTCAATGTATAGAGATCGAGCACAGCATAACCACTCATAGCCTCGTACCATTTGGTATATACTTGCTATGGGAGCCTAAACTTTTCAACCCAAAGCCTAAAGCTTATGTAATTGGCCTAGTTACTTTCTTAAGATTTTTACCCAAATGCTTATTGTTTGACTATGATTGATATATCTTGATGTGAACCATGGCTTATTTGATTTGTTCTTTTTTTTTTTCCTAATATGACCTAATTATGTCATAAGCTTAAAATAGTTTTATTCCTTTAAACCCAAAAGATCAAAATTATTTTCAAAACATTTCAAGATAGTCTTTGGACATAAAATCTTTTAAGGATGGGTTAAAGAATTCTTTTCATCTCATAACCCAAGCTCAAAGCCTAAAATCTATTTTTAAATAAATCTTTTTACAATGGGCTTTGATACAATTTATTTTTATGGGCTTTGAAACACTTTTCACTTTTTGACCCAAATTCAAATTTTTTTTTACTAAAACCTTTTTCTTAAAGGGGTTTACAGCTATTTAAGTCAATTGTGGGCCTAATTTATACCAAGAATTATTAATCATGGGCTTATTTGTAACATGAATCATTAGTTACCTTTCCAAATGGGAAATCTATTTATGATAAAATTTTTAATTTGGTTGGCCCACTGGATTAAGATTAATTAATGGGAATTATATGGACTGACTTCTAAGTTTGAAAATACAACTATTGGTTACACCGTTCGAGTGAATTTTTCAAAAACAAAATATCCCATGTTGATATTTTGTTGACCATATACCTAAGAAAAGAGACTCGCGATTCGTGTATGGGTGATATAAGGTTGGAAGGGTCATTCTTACTCTTTTTGCTTGTTTGTTATCTGTGCATACTTGCATATTGTATTATATGGCATTGATCCTTTTTAACTCATGGACCTGGAATACAGTAGTTGAAGAGCATACGATGACACCACCTATAATAGTGATTTTGATTTAAGTGCTTCAGTGGGAGGCTGGATGAAAACCAACTTAGGGATATAGTCAATAAAGTTCTTGAAACAAGGATGGCCAAGCTATGGGATCAATTGGCTAGGATTATAAAGACCCAGTTGCTTAAGATTTTGGAGATCATCAAAAATGCTAATGAGGCATCTCCCACTAAAATAAGGAACAATTCCACTGATAGAGATCAAATAAGAAATAAGAGGTCAATCCCTATTCTGCAAGACCAATCGAATCATTCATTGTCTAAGTGGAGTAACAAGGGTGGCTACCACCCCAGTGGGCAAAGTCAAAGGGAAAGAAGAGGTGTTAAGTTAAATGCAACAACTGAGCCAGCAAAGAAGCATAAATTTTCAGACTTGGGAGAACCTTTGTCAAAGATATTAGAAAATCCAATGAAGATGGATTTGCTATAACCATTGGCACCTCAACCTCTACATAAGCCTCTGCCATCAAACTTTGATTTCAAGGCCTTTTGTCAATTTCATCAAATGCAAACACATGAGATAGATAAATGTGTTTGATTAAGGCACGAGATCTAAGACTTGATTGATAGTGGTAAGCTACCTAAGCCTAATAAGTCCAACACCAAAAGTAATCTTTTGCCTAAATTTGGAAGAGTGCCACCACCAACAACCTTTATAATGGAGGAAGAAAATTTTATAGACAAGGAGACAATGACTACTTGTGTTGTAAATGAGTTTTGGGACTCAATTGATAGTAATAAATCTAAAGAAGAAGAATGGACTCTGTCCAAGCCTGAAGAGAAAGAAGAAGTGTTGAATACTTGCTCTAACAAGCCCTATGAAGTGAAGATTGACAAAGGTAAAGATGCTGAGATAGAAGGAAGAAGATGATGTTGTCCTTAAGCAATTGAAAAGGACCCAAGCTAGCTCCTGATGTGTTCAAGTACATGAAGCTCTTTTTTTACTCCAACTCAATAAAATTCTCTTGGGTTATTTGGTTTTTGTTTCATTTTCTTTCTTTAATGTTTTCTAGAATAATTATGTTTTCAAATTAAGAATTGTTTGAATAAATTACTTTTATTAAATTTTTTATTCATTTTAGTTCTCAATCGATGACTAGTTTACCTTGATTTTCATAAATTAGTGTATCTATGCATCATGATTTAAATGACTTTACTAGGTGAGGGAGTTGTTCTATAACATTGAGTTGTGTATGCTTACTTAGAGAGGGCTCCTGCATTATTATGAGTGTCTAGGTCCTAGTTAAGTCTAGAACATATATTGACCAACTTTTGAGGTGAAATTGAACTTTGCTTATTTAAGGGAGAAATGATCTAGGCATTATTTGGTAAGCCAACAACTAGAATCCACCCAATTAAATATCAATCCCTAGTTGTCCCTTTGAGCCTTCATGAGATTTTAGCTTGCTCTTTATTGGCTTGTAAGCCCGATAACCTACCTTATGCTATTGTGACTCTTATGATAAGTCTGATGTTCACTAAGGTGAAGGGGCATGAAGATCAAAGAAAGGAATGCATAGTCAAGACCATAAGGATAGTTGAAGTTCACTTGATACTAGATTTAATATCTCTGATCTATTAAGATGACATTAGGGCAACAAATTATTTATTCTTGTTCAAACAAAATCACTCTACTCCACTCATCCATAGTCAGAAGCATAAAATGATGAAGACAAGACAACTTTCTTAGAGCTAGGACAAAAAAAAAGAAAAAAAAAACAACAATACCAAAAAAACAAAAAATGAAGAAAAGGAAACAAGGAAAGGAAAAAAAAGAGAAAAGAGGAAAACACAATAAGGAAAAGGAAAGAAAATAAAACCCAATAAAGGGAGTTCAAAAAGCTAACAGGATTCTTTTTACCTAAAGTAGCAAAAGACTTTCACTCAGTTTATGAGAATAGACTGACTTGAATTAGTCCAACCCAGCCAAAGACTCAAATAAAATCAGATAATAGAGGAAAGACTATATTTCATTCAACACAGCTCCAAATATGCAATTTTGAAAGTCTTAAATTTGATATTCTAAAAAGAGAAAAGGGCAAAATGATGGTCCTGAGTTTCTGCAAAAGAAGGAGATTAAAATTGTACTAATTAAATCCGGATTTCTACCAAGAAGATAACCTTTATCCTTTCATGAAGCAAGATTTCAAGTTTTTCCTTTCTATGAAGCAAAATAAAAAGATGCTTGAAAGGTGGAAATGAAGTCTAAAGTTGAATGTCTCCAATTATCTATAGTTCCAGCAGAAAAGTTTATAGTGTAAAGGTTTGTCTATAGTGTTATATCAGCTCCAATCTAAAGATGGCCTTCATTTAACCAATGTCCCTTATAAATCCCATTTTAAGCCTAATATAGACATGTTGATCTCTCTTGGTAGGCAGAGTCTATTAGTGGAGATTGTTTGAATAAGCATGCATATGAGATATACAATATTTAAACTCAATGAGACCTTTGGCCAAGTAATGTGTATGTGCCTATCAAGTAATGTGTATGTGCTTATCTAAAGTACAATAGTTCTTCCTCAAATGGAAATAATTTTCGAGTTTAGTAAGGTAACTAGGGTTGTCATATTATAGATGTGTTAATTTGGAAAAATCGAGTCCTGAGGTATAATGACACCACTCTGTCAAAGCTAAAATGTGATTTTAAAATTAAAAAAAAAAGAAGTTTTTTTTTTGTTACATGAGCCTTCAAGCTTAGTGTGAGCGGAAATTTTTGCCCCCACTCCCAGTGGAATGGTTCTTGAGACTTTGGCACTATTTAGGCTCGGGGCTTTAGAGAACACGGACCTAAGTCTGGAGAAAATGGAGTCGCCACCCGGACGGACCGGGAAAAAGAAAGGGGTGGATGACTCGATTCCTAAGGAATCCCTAACCCCCTAATGGTTTTGAAAAGTTGGGTACATGTGGGGAAGGTGAGAAATGACCCAGCACCCCCACAACACCCGGTTCATTGGAACTGGCCTCCTTTACAGGTCTTAATATTATAAAATTCTTAAATATAATAATATTATCCATATTACACACAATAATTAAAATAAAAGCATCAATATATTAAAAATCAAAACAATGTCCAAACAAAGCAAATAAATGGACACCCATCCGAGGATGGAAACATGCCCTTACATCCCATGCCTAAATAGGACACCCACCGAAAGGTAGAAACATGTCCTTTACATTGATTCTAAAATAGAAAAGCAATTTAAATTACATGATATTTAACTAATGAGGTACCTAGAAAATGGAAACATACCTCTTACAACATTTGGAAATCTGAATAAATCGATAAAAGTAAATAACCATTCATCATAAATAAATCATTCATCAAAGATATTAAAATAAAATGTAAACATCCATCCATGATAAACTAAATAAATCAAGTATTGAACTTAAAAAAATTAAAGCATATAAAATAAATCAAAGCATAATCAAATATAAAATTGAATAAGGCAAATAAAGATTCAAATTAGTGCTACTGTTTCTATTTAAGATTCTTTATTTCATGTATTTAGGGTTTTGGAATTTATGGGTTCAAGCTACTGTAAATTTTAAAAGAATTAAAATGGAGCAAAGCTTTAGAATTTAAGAGGTTGATAAAGTTCTTTGATTAACCAATTTAGTGTTTGAGTGGTAAAATCATGAAATTAGGGTTTGAACACTTTAAAATATTTAGATTTATGATTTACAGTTACTTACTGTGTTTGAATTTTAATATTTATGTTTATAAGGTTTGAAAGTTTAAAGGATTAGGGTTTAGAAAAATTAGGGTTTAAGGTTTTAAGGGAGTTAGGGTTTACTGTTTTGGGTTTTAGAATTTTAGAATTAGGGTTTCGGAGAATGCATAAGGTTTTAAGATTTGAAAATCAATTGATAATTTTATGAAGCTTTATGACAATAAACAAAATAATTTAAGGTTTATAGAAACAAAAAAAAGATATTTTTTAGGGTTTTTGGAAAGAAACTGATTCAATTTAGGGTTTTGAAAATTTGGAAAGCAAATTAGGGTTTTGAGATTTTGAAGAAACAAAAACAACTATTTTAAGATTTTTGAAAAACAAATAAACGAATTAAGGTTTTTAAACTTTAGAAAAGGTAAATTAAAGTTCTAGGGTTTTTGAATCAAAAGAGACAATTAAATGGTTTAAGCTACTGTGAAGAAATTAGACATTCATACCTCCGTTTGTTGGTTCCACCAAAAATTACTTCTTGGATGAACAAGAACAAAGGCAAGCTTTGCTGCCTTTGATGGACTGAATTGCTTGTTTGCTCTCTCCAAAAGTCCCCCTTGATTTCACTGCCAGAAGGAACCTTTAAAATCTGATTTCCTTTTAAGGTTTTCCTCCTCAATTTCGGTCTCAATTTTTCCTCTAAAATTCGATCCCCTTTTTGTGTTGTTTTAGTCCTTATTTATAGAAGAATTTAATGATTAATTTTAGTTATTCACGGAATCTAACATTGATTAAGAAAAGGAAACCGAAACCTAATTGTATTTGGTTTTGAAAAAATTTGTGTGGGAAAAATTTCGCTGGAGAAAAAAGCTGCTGCGGAAAAATTGCACTGGCGAAAAAAAACTGCTGCAGAAAAAATGCGCTGGCGAAAAAACTGCTGCAGCTGGCTGCGGGCGAGACTTTCAGTAGAAGAGAGCAAAAACCAACATGACTTTGAGCAGATTTTGGATGAGGATGAATACTTGAATTTGATTTGGGTATTCGGACCCGAGACTGAACATGATTTGGGTACTTGGACCCGTGATTGAATCTGATTTGGGTACTTGGACCCAAGATTGAATTTGATTTGGGTACTTGGACCCAAGGTTGGGTACTTGGACTCGAGATTGAATTAGATTTGGGTACTTGGACTCAAGAATGAATTTGATTTAGGTACTTGGACCAGAGATTAGGTACTTGGACCCGAGACTGGGTACCTAGACCTGAGACTGAATTAAATTTGGGCACTTGGATTCGAGATTGGGTACTTGGACCCTAGACTGAACTTGATTTGGGTACTTTAACCCGTGATTGAATATGATTTGGGTACTTGGACTCGAGATTGGGTACTTTGCCCTGAGATTGAATTTGATTTGGGTACTTGGACCCGAGATTAGGTACTTGGCCCCGAGATTGAATTTGATTTGGGTACTCGGACCCGAGATTAAATTTGATTTTGGGTGTTTGGACCCTAGGTTGGGTACTTGGACCCAAAACTGGATTGGATTTGGGTACTTGGACCCGTGACTGGGTACTTGTGTAACACCCCAATACTCCATATAAATACTATACATATACCTAGTATACATACAGTAAGTATATAAAGTATAAGGATGCCACTTTTCTTTTTACCTTTCAATACCTGTAACAAAATTCAAACCATAATAGGTCAATTTAAAGAACACTTACAAATTATTGTCTTTATCAAAACTTCATTTATACATATAATATAACATACTTAAAGTGGATACATGTATGCATTACCCTTTAGTTGGTCTCGACAAAATCTTACTCTTCTCGTGGCATACCAAAAGACTTCATATCTTCCACCAAGCTACCTGCGCGATAATACATCCGCGCTAAGCTCGAAAGCTTAGTAGTACAAATATAACATACAAACATATATCATGGAAACACTAACATATAAAGATATCTCAATTCCATATACTTTTAGTTCTTATTAAGTTTATCCCTATTCATTTGCACATTTCATATCTTTCAACTAATCTCATATCTTATACACATATAAACATAACATTTCTACCAAGTCCAACCCATCACTAATATTCACAATCAACATCTCAATACACACATTATACATCATACTAATCATAAGTCACATTTCCAATTAAGACAATCATTGTCATCAACCACAATTCATCAATTGAATTCACAATCAATGCTAATACACACATTATACATCATACCAATCATAACATTTCTTTATTCACAATTCAACATTGATGATTCATCACTAGTGCTCATAATCAATATTTCAATGCACATATTACATATCATCAATCACATGTCCAATGAAGTATACCAAAGATTTCATTATCCACTTCTTTCAACATTTGTATATCACATTGACAACAAAGACAGACTCAGGCCCAACAGACACCACTATGTTATTCAGAGTTCAGAGTTACTGCTTTGGTCTATAATCATAATCATCAAGCCCATAGGCATCATATATCAATATTTCTATCCATGGATAGTGTAACAGACCCAGTCTCTTGGACCATCAACTCATCATGAGGAGATCCTCCACCCGGCAAGACTGTTACCAATCATATATTTCATATTCACAATTCTCATAGTGTAACAGACCCAGTCTCTTGGACCTCAATTCAACTCAATTTGAAGAGATCCTCAACCCGGCAAGACTGTTACCTTTTTCATTTTATAGGCATGCCTCCAAACCCAGAACTCTGAAGACTGAATAACACATTAAACACATATTTCACTTATTGTTTCATTATCAATTTCAATCTCAATGTTCATTATCATCTAGGCAAACATGCCTTATTTCTTTCAATTAGATCATCATAGCCAATCACAATGGCTTCATCTCACATTTGAATCATCATGGCCAATTACAATGGCTTCACAACATATCATATCTCAATCCATATGATACATATAACATCATTGCTATAACATTACAAAGTACCTTATTCATATAGCACAATACAATTCACAAGATTCATAATACACAAAACATAGTATTGTTCATATAGTATCATGTGCATCATCATTATAATACTCAACATCAATTACATTAACCAAATGAACATATCATTATTCAATCACATGAATCACATTATACATATAGCATCATTGCTATAACATTACAAAGTACATTAAAGTAATTCTTCATAAAAGTGTTTATCATAATAAATTTGCATAGCTCATACCTTGTTGAATGATCCTCTTCTCTTTCACACTATACAAGTCACATTAGATTAACAATGTAATAATTTACCTAACATTATTTAATTATACTCAATCAATTGTATTCTCATACATTAATATTCATCAAATCATTCACATCTTTCATTTTCCCATAACACAATTATATATATACATATCATTAATGATATAAACACATCAAAATACATTAGTGATATGCATTAACAATGCAATCATGCAACATTGGTACTTACCTTAATAACATTTCACACCACTCTAAACTCTTCTCCACTCACTAGTTCTTCACTTCACAAATTAGGGCAATTCAACCTCTTCACAACCTAATCCAAAAGGAATATTAGCAAAATGACCATATGAATAGTACATTCTGGTTTTAGACTCCATTTTATCCTTATTTTGAAAAATTGTATAAAATAATCTACTTGACTAAAAATTCTAAAATTTTTACAGAATTTAGTTTTGTATCTTAAAATCATTCCTTTAAAATTTCAGATCAAACTGAACACAAAATCTTGGTCAAATAGTTCACCTAACCAGACTGCCCCACTTGCCCTGCATCCTGGCAGCAGTTCTGAACTTTGTGAATTCCATAAATCAAATTCAATCAACGTGGTTCCAAATTATTTTTCTCAAATACTAGACTCACTAAGAAACAACATATCCAAAATTAAATTGGATATGATTTTTCTACATTTTATTAAAAATCCCGAAATATAGCTGTCTCAGTTAAGGTACCTGCTGGAATAGGTCTAATAAAAATAATCTTTCTAAACTCATAACCATTCCAAAATCGAATCAACATATTTTTCAGTCATTCTAGACTCATAGAGGCACAACATATCAAAAATTCACTTCAAGAACATTTTTCTATAATTAATTAAAAATCATACAAGTCACAGCCTTTACTAATTGTAAAACAGAAAAATATTCACTAAACACAACTCTTACTCTTCCATCACCAACACCAATTTAACTTCTTATTTTAAAATCAATTTCAACTCTAATCAACAAATCATCAACACACTTAATCATACTATCAATAACCCTAACTCAACTCACACACATCTTCAAAAATAACAAAGGCAAACAAGAGAAAACTTACTAAAATCATGAAATTCTTGAAATTCCAACTTGTATACTTGAGATCTTCCTTCACTTTTGAGCTTAAAATTCCAAAATCATCACTTGCTCTCTTGCTTTCCTTTGTCTTTGAGTGAGCCGGCCATCAACAAGAAGAAGAAGAAGAAATGATGAAGAAAACACAAAGTCAATAGGCATTAAATACCCTTCCAAAAGAAAATTACTAAACTACCCTCAACCATATAACTAAACCTTTGTCTTTTACAAGCCCATGTTGGTAATTTCACAATCACAAATAAAATATCCTCTTCCCTTGACCAAGCCCTTTGACCAACTTATATTATATATATATAACCATATACACAACATATACACTTCACTCTACACAATGCTTTTCTTCAAACAACATAATTACCACTTATCAATCACACACTCAATTCAATAATAACAACATTATCATAACTTCTAAGCACACTTAGGGATATTACAACTTGGACCCAAGATTGAATTGGATTTGACTGACCTTTTATCAGTTGAGGATTCTGGCTTAACTAGTTGTTCCATTCTTTTGTTCTTCCTTTTGCAAAAATTCAGCTATTTTTAGTTGGCCCTCATATCTTCTCCTTGCCCCCCTGCGTGGCAAAATATCTGCAAGTGAGTTTGAAAATGTTTGGTATATAAACTTAAAAAATTAAAAAGAAGAAACTTTGCCTCCTGTGTAGGCTCAAACCAAAGATTTTTTTCATGCAAGCTTTGATTGATGTTTTTGTTGTCTAGTTCTTCGTACAAGCACACATTTCTTCTCTTTGCAAAATTATTGGAGCTTTCTCAAGCAATGGGCTTTCCATGTCCCCCTGATTTGATATCTTTTTTTTTTTTATTCTTTACTTCACAGAGTGTTTGCTATTCACTTTGACAAAGAATAGATAATACAAGAAAAAAATGCCGTGTGATATGCTCATGTATGTATGATATGCATGAGTAATACTTATAGTGGTTCTATCGACTTACAGACCGAGATAATCAACTGAAGTGTTCTCATTGCCTCCTTCCAAATGCCCGTTCAGGTCTTGCTTTGGAATGATAAAATGCTTCACATTTATGGCTTTTATCTTCAAGATGTTTTAAGATGAGTGGTGGATACCCCAAGCTGCAGAGTCAGGGATACATTCATTTCAAACTATGTTTTAGCATGTTAGTTTGTAGCTTCTTCATGACCTTGCCAATAATCATTTACTTTGCCCAATGTATCTTTCTAGATTTGACAGTTCAACATACTCCCCTTCTTCATGACAAAAATATTTTTTATTTTTTGAATTTTGATTTTGAATTTTAATTTTGAAATTAAATGTTGGCTTTGCCAAATTAATGTCAATTTACCTCAGGACTTGATTTTTCAAATTAACATATCTATAACATGACAACCCTAGTTATCGTACTAAACTCGGGAATCATTTCTATTTAAGCAAGAATTGTTGCACTTCAGATAGGCATATACACATTACTTGGTCAAAAGTCTCATTTGAGTTTGAATATTGTCTATCTCATATGCATGCTTATCCAAACTATCTCCACTAATAGACTCTACCTACCAAGAGAGATCAACAGGTCTTTGATAGGCTTGAAATGGGGTCTATAAGGGACATGAGTTAAATGAGAGCCATTTTGAGATTAGAGCCGTTGTGACACAATGGACAAACCCTCACACCAAAAATTTCTTATTTGAACTTTAGGCAGTTGGGAACAATCTTGTTAGATTCCAAATTCCTTCTATATCTTTTTAGCATAAATCTGGATCTTGATTAGGACAGTCTTTTCCATTGCAAAAAGTTTGGTACCCAAATTCATTTCTTTTCTTCTTCTCCTTTTTATTTCTTTTTTTATTTTTCTTACTCTTCCCCGTTCTTTGAGCATTTTATCAATTTGTCCTTCTTCCTAGTAGGACTGTCAAGTACAAAACCTTCGAGAATTGGATGGTCTTTCTCTTTTTTCTCTGATTTTGATTGAATCTTTGGTTGGGTTGGACCAACTTAAGTCAAATGGAAGCATTTTGCTGCTTTTAAGTTAAAGAGAACTCAGTTGGATTTTTGAACCGCCTTTTCAGGTTTTATCTTTCTTTTTTCCTTCTCTTTTTTCCTTCTTTTTCTTTTGTCCTTTTTTTTCTTTTCTTTTCTTCTTTTTTTTTATTTTTTTTATTTTTTCCCCTTTTTTCCCCTTTTTTTCTTATTCTTATTCTTATTTTTTCTTTTTCTTTTCTCTCTCTCTCTTTTTTTGTTCTAGCTCTAAAAGAGTTGCTTTGATTGTACCAACTTGGGTTTCTAATAATGGATGAGTGTAGTGACATAAATCTCCTTTAACAGGGATAAATCATTTGTTACTCTGATGTCGTCTTGATATACTGGAGATATTAGGAAAACTTGGTCTTGAGAACTTCAACTACCCTTATGGTCTTGAGAACTTCAACTATCTTCATGGTCTTGACTATTCATTTCTTTATTTGATCTTCTTGCCTCTTCATCTTAGTGATCATAAGACTTGTCAAAAGTATCACAACAGCTCAGGGTAGGTTGTTGGGCTTATAAGTCAATGAAAAGAAAGCTAAAATTTTATGAAGGCTTAAAGGGACAACTAGGGATTGATATTTAATAGGGTGATACTAGTTGTTGGCTAACCAAACAATGCCTAGATCATCTCTCCCTTAAAATAAGCAGATTTCAATTTCGCCTCGAAAGTTTGTCAAAGCATGTTATAAGACTGACTATGACCTAGACAAAGGTAATTATGCAGGAGCCCTCTCTAAGTAAGCATACGCAACTCAATGCTATAAAGCAATTCCCTCACCTAGTAAAGTCATTCGAATCATGATGCCTAGATACATGAATTTATGAATATCAAGCTAGATTCCTCATTGGTTGAGCACCAAAATGAACAAAGATCAACAAAAATTTTAATGAAAGTGATTTATTCAAATTTGAAAAACACGATTGTTCTCATTAAATATTAAAGAAAGCAAAATTGAAAAGCAACATTCAAGCTAAGGAAAGTTTGTTGAGTTAATATTCTTTTCCTTTCACACCTTCAATTTTTTCACCTTGAAAAGAGGATAAGACAAAATCTTCTTCCAATCCTTTTCCTACCATGAAGGTTGTTGGTGGTGGCACTCTTCCAAATTTAGGCAAAGGATTGTTCTTGGTATTGGGCTTGTCTGGCTCAAGTAGCTTTTGTTTTATTAGTTTTTGTTATAGATTTGTGTCTTGTTTATTATGATAATTATTATTTTCTTTAGGTATTTTGTTAGTTTTAATATGTTTATTTAGTGTTTTCATTAATTTTGGTAGTTTTAGTTTATTTCAGTGTTTATGTCGTTTTTGTCCTAGTTTTTAGTGTGTGTTTACATTTTGTTGGTTAATGTTCATTTAATTCTTGTTTAAAGTTTGTTTCAAGTTTTGTTTTAGGTTAAAAAGCCAAGGAACCAAATTGAAGAAAAAAAAAGGGACAGTAGCTGACACAGGCAGAGGACACGGCCAAGCTTGTGGCCGTGTCCCATACCAAGTTAAAGAGAAGATCAAGACACAGAGAGAGACACAAGCAAGGGACACGGCCAAGCTTGTGGCCGTGTCCCTCCAAAGATGCTCAGACACGGCCAAGTTGCTTAAGCCTGGCCGTGTCTCACTTAAATCCAAGGCAAAGAAGAAGAAACTCTCACAGAAGCAAAAACAAGCAAGGGACACGGCCAAGCTTGTGGCCGTGTCCCTCCAAAGACATCCAACACGGCCGTGTCTCATCCAACTTGGCCATGTCTCACTCAAGTCCAAAGGAAAGATCAAAAGTAAGCAGTAGTGAACACAAGCAAGGGACACGGCCAAGTCACTGGCCATGTCCCTCCAATTCACCTCCAACAAGGCCAAGTTCACTTCAACTTGGCCGTGTCACTCATGGATTAATGAAGACGCACGGAGGTTTCGTATAAATATTAAAGTTAGGGTTTTCTTAAGGTTGTTGGCATAAAATTTAGGTTGTTGGGCTTCAAAGAGAGTTTAGGTTTTTGAGAGCTGTTTTGAGCCGTCAAAGAGAGTTTAGGTTTTGATAACTTGTTTTCTTTGATTTTTTATTACACTTTGGATTAAACTAGCTTAGATTAGATTGTTCTAGCCATTGATACATTCTTCTTGCAAGATTTGAACAAGAGATTCTTCAGAAGCTTCAAGGAGTTTGTAATTTGGTTTTGTTCTTGAACTTTATCTCTTTATTTTCATTGGAATTGTATTTATGGATATTATCATGTCTAAATTGATTTCTTTGAATATTAATGAGATGAGTGTGTTTGATAGCATTATGAACTAATTTGATCTAGTCTAGGGTTTGTATGGATTTGCTATGATTGTATGAATTGGTTATTACTCTTAACTCAATAATTTCTTTAGCCTTGATTGAATGAAATATTATTAATATATAATTGATTGGCCACCAATTATGTGTTTTAGGTATTAGATGATGGATTGAGAGATGAAGTCTAATGCTGGAACAATTCAATTAAGGACTTAGGTGAATTAGAGATATAACCTAGGAAAAGATTATTTCAATTGGAACAAGATTATTTGAGAGAGGTTTGAATGCGAGAGCTTATTTCCTTTATTCAATTAATTAAGTTGCTTGAGATTTAATCTTTGAAATTAAATTGGTTAAGAGGAATAACCATTCATACTTATAAGTAGTAGAGAAGTACAAACCCTAGACCATTTTATTAAGTGAATCAAAACATTAGCTCAATTTACTTTTATTGCTTTAAACTTCAATCAATCTTCTTCTTTAGTTAACAATTTAAATTTTCTTCATTACTTGTTATTTATAATCTGATAATCAGTTAGCTACTTTAGCTTCCTTGTGAGACGACCTTGAGGTGATCTCCTTTGCTACAGCTACCTCATATACTTGCGAGTGACGCTTTGTGGTAGAGCTAATTTGAGCGCAACAAGTTTTTAGCGCCGTTGCCGGGGAGGCTAATTGGCGTAATTGTTTATTAGGCAAAAATACTTTAGATTATTTTTCATTGTTTACTTTTGATTTTATTTTGTCTATTGCTTTTAATAATTTCTTTTTCTAGAAATTTTGTTTATGTGAGGCAGGAGATCACTTGAAGGAGAGCTATATCCATTCATTCCAGAAATTCAGAGAGTGAAAAGGAGCAGGGAAGAGTTTGAACTGTACACCGGATTTGATACTATAGAGGAGGACACTTCTGATTTTGAGTCGGAATCTACACAATCTGTTAAAATGGCAGAAGAAAGACAAAGGACTATGAGAGATTTTGCTAGACCTATCATTGGAACTTCCACCTCTTGCATAAGATTGACGGATGCAGCAAGAAACTATGAGTTGAAGAACATTCATTACAATATGCTGCCATCATTCTATGGAGTTCCAAATGAAGATCATTTGAACTTTATTCGGGATTTTTATTCTACCCTCAACACTTTTCCATTGGGAGGATTAACAGATGATTAGTTGAGGATGAGATGTTTCCCGTATACATTGAAGGATAGGGCTAAGAGCTGGTTAATGATGTTGCCCGAAAATTCTTTGACAACTTGGGAGCAAGTTTATAACAAGTTCATGGGCAAGTTTTACTCTCATCAAAAGACAGCTGAATTGAGAGGGAAGATAGCTACATTCTCTCAATTTGAAGGAAAGCCATTTCATGAGGCTTGGGATAGATTTAAGATGCTATTGATCCAGTGTCCACATCATCACTACCCACTTCAACTTCTTAATCAGTTCTTCTATGATGGATTAACCCAGCAATTTCAGAACACTGTTGATAACGCAGCTGGGGGAGCTATGGGAGAAAAGACAGCTGATGAAACTTATGATATCTTTGAGATGTTGGGAGCTAATTCTCAACAGAAAAGTGTAAGGGGAAGAAGTAAAGGGGTGAATCAATTGGAAGCCAATAGTGAGATGGTCAATCAGATAGTTGAATTGACAAGGCAAGTGCAGATGCTGAATATGAAAAACAATTCTCCTTCATCCACTCAAGAAATTTATGGAATTTGTGGAACTCTTGGGTATGGAGCAAATATTTGCCCCTCCGCATATGAGTCTTATGGGAATGAAGCTGAACAAGTCAATGCTATGGGGGGATTTCAACCAAGGGCCCGGAATGATCCTTATTCAAATACATACAACCCTGGTTGGAGGAATCACCCAAATTTTTCTTGGGCAACAAATAATTCTCAGCACCCTTTCCATTTGCTCCAGAGACAGAATCAACAATAGGGCCAATCCTCAAATCGAGGACAGTCTAAGATAGAGAGTTTAGAGGAAAGTTTACAAGCTTTCATCCAAGTCAGTGCTAAAAATTAAGAGATGACCAACAAGTGGCTGGATTCATTAGAAGCATCTTTTAAGAAAGTGGAGACTCAAGTAGGGCAACTTGCACAACAGATGCAGATTCAACAAAAGGGGAAATTCCCAAGTCAACCTGAGCAGGCACAATCAGTGACTGTTCTTAGAAGTGGTAAGGAAATTAACAATAATGTTGAAAATGATTCTGTGAATGCAGGTGACCAAGAGAACAAGGAGGAAGGAGAACCAGAGAATTAAGGTGCTGGAGATAGATCAATGAAGAAGTCCTCTTCAACAGATTTACATAAGGCAAGCAATCCATATCGGCCACCTATACCATTCCCCAGCAGGTTGAAGGATGATAAACCAGATTAGCAATTTTCTAACATCTTCAACATGCTGTCTAAGGTAAGTATTAACTTACCCTTACTTGAAGCAATAAAGAACATGCCGGCTTATGCCAAATTCTTCAAAGAGCTGATCACCAAGAAAAAGAGGTATGAGCCGAATGAAAAGGTGATAGTTTCAGAGGTAGCTAGTGCTGTTCTGTAGCATAAACTACCTCCCAAGCTAAAGGATCCTGGTAGCTTTATAATTCAAATTACTGTGGGGAATGGAAAGGGGACTGATGGCATGTGTGATCTAGGAGCCAGTGTAAATTTGATGCCTTATTCTGTGTATAAGGAATTAGAACTAGGGGAACTTAAACCAACCAAAATGGTGTTGCAATTAGCTGATAGATCTCTTAGATTCCCGAAAGGGGTTATAGAAGATGTGTTAGTTAAGGTTGGAGAGTTGATAGTACCTGTGGATTTTATAGTTCTTGACATGGAAGGAAGTAACCCTACACCATCAGCACACACTATTTTGCTGGGTAGGCCTTTTATGGCGACTACCAACACCTTGATAGATGTTAAAAATGGTAAATTGACAATGACTGTCTTAGGGCAAACAGTTGAATTTTCTATTTTTAACACTTCTCCCATTCCTACAACTGCTTTATATGAGGAATGTTCTTTAATTAATTGTGTTGAAGCAGTTGTTTCAGATACTTTCTTGCAGACAGGTTCCTCAGATAAATTGGAGCTGACACTGACTTTAGAAGAGGGGGCTAAACCAATGGGGGATACCTAAAAGTACCTTAACCCAAAGGCATATGAGAGCTTGAGGAACTATAAGGATCGCACTAAAGCACTTCATGACAGATTTATTGTGCGAAAGACATTGAGTCCAGGTATGAAAGTTTTACTTTTTAATTCTCGACTCCGTCTGTTTCCAGGTAAATTCAAATCTCGATGGAGTGGTCCTTTCGAGATAACTAATGTATGTCCTTATGGTGCCATTGAATTGCTTAACTCTCGAACCAAAAAGACTTTTAAAGTAAATGGACAGTGAGTTAAACCATATAAAGGAGGATTTCAAGAAGTGAGGATCACTAACAGCACTTTGATCCACGATCCCTAGTCTTGCAGTGATGTCCAGCTATATGACATTAAAGAAGCGCTAAATGGGAGGCAACCCATCGGTTTACATTTCTTTTTCATAGTTGTAATTTTAAATTTAGCAAATTTTGATTTTTTTTGGTTTAAATAAATGGAATGGGTGCTTTGATCGGTTTTTATTTTGTGTTTCAGGGTGGTTTAAAGAAGAAGGTTTGCAAAATCTTTAAGAATTGAATTAAAAAAAAAGTTAAAAAGGGCAGTAGGTGACACGGCTAAGGAGCTTGGCCGTGTCCCTTGGTCGTGTCACATGGGACACGACACGGCCAAGCTTCACCACCAAATCAATTTTCTTTCATTTTTGCAAATTTTCTTACAGTAGAGGACACACTCATGGGACACGGCCAAGTCACTGGCCGTGTCCCTCCAAGAGTATCAGACACGGCTGTGTCCACCAAGACTTGGCCGTGTCTCTTCAATTTCACACACTAGACACGGCCAAGTTCACCCCAACACGGCCGTTTCCCTTCACTTTTGTTCTTTAAAAAACACGATTTTTGCACTTTTTCCTCATTCAATCCCTAATTTTCTGTTTTGGTCTCTCTCACTCTCTTGACTTCTCTCTCCCAAAAACTCCATTACTTGTGCTTACAAGCTCCAAAACTTCCATTAAAGCTCATCTTTCTTCACCAAAACTAGAATTAATCTGTTAAAACTTCTCTTTCTCTCACAAAAGATTGATTTAATCAAGTTTTGGTGTTGAATTTTTCAGATTTCTCAAGATGCCAAGAACAAAGATAGTTTCACACCACAAGAAGAAAAGACCTACAACTGAAGGGGCTTCTTCATCTTCATCGGTTTCATCTTCGAAGAGAGCAAATCTTTTGGCTCGGGATTTCTTCCCGACGAGGTATGTAAATGATGAATCCCTTGATGCTCTGCAAATTAGGACTAATTTTTATCGTTATGTGCAAATTCTTGGGTGGGAGAACCTAGTCTCCTTGCGACCTTTGCATTTTCAAGAGCTGAGTTTGGAATTTTTGACATCTCTTAAGGTTGAAAGAGATGAACAAAAAATTTGCTCTAGGATGAGTTTTAGATTGCTTGGGAAATCGTTTGTGATTAATATTGAACAATTGAATGCTATATATGGTTTCCATCAACATGGGGAAAGGTCGGTACCTAAAGAGTTTAAACAGCAATTTGCTTGGGGAGCATTAGGCTCGGCAACTTATGTGGCCAAATCGGCCAAAGCATCTAAATTGAGAAATTCCGCTTTGAGGTATTTGCATCATTTTATGTCCTGCGGATTCTTTGCTAGGAAGGAGAGCCCGGGTGTGGTGGAATTGAGTGAGCTATTTTTTCTGGATTGTGCTTGTAATGCAGTGCCTGTTAGTTCTGGCTATTGGTTAGCCGATGTTTTTGATAGTGTGGCTAATAAAAGGAGGGGGGCAATTTGTATTGGAGGGTTGATTACCACATTAGCAGTAGCCCTTCTTGATAATTTTGACCCGAGTACCAGTCGCATGACTAGAATTTTGGGTAATGACTCCTTGGATTTAGCTACACTAGAGAAGATGCATATGGTGGTGCACAGGAGAGGGGCTTATATGATGGCTTCAGCTGAGCCAGAAGCACCGGGGGACAGGCAGAAGAGAGCACGGGTTCAAGAGGAGTCCGACTCGGATTCTCTTGGTTTAGATGAAGATGCTCCGGTCTCGGGTAATCAAGAAATACTTAATAGGATTGAGGCATTGGAGGGCAAGGTGGACAGTAACCATGCTGCGGTCTTGCAGCAGTTGGAACAGATTAATAGCAACCTTGCAAAGATTTTGAGTCTTCATCCCTCGCCTGCATCATCTTCACACCCGCCTTCACCATAGATTTTGAGTTCCTTGCTTTATTGTGTTTAGCTTATTTTTGTTAATTTTCGTTTTTGTTTTTAATTTTAACATTTTATAGTTTGGATATTTTATTTTATATATTGTATTTTGTTTGTTTTTGAACATTTGTGTTTGTGATGAAAAGTTAGGGTTTTGCCTCACCAAGGTACGATGGAAGACAGGTTGTACTTAACTCTTTCTCTTTATTATTCTTGTTTTCCATTGAGGACAATGTAAATTCTAAAGTGTGGGGTAATCTTTTAGCTTTTCTTTAATTTTTGTTTGTTTGTCTTGGTGTGTTTTATTGTGTGTTGTGCATGGCATAATTGTTGAAAATTTATTGATCTTTTCTGTGATTCTAGAATTATAGTTGAGACTTTAGTATCAGTATAGAGATTAGCATTTGAATTCATTCAGGATCAATTTTCACATTCTGCAATTCATGACATATAAATCTTTGAAAACCCACCTTTGTGAGTTTTGAGCCTCATAGATTGAATATTATTATCAGTTGATTTCCTTTTCTTAAGTGTGCACCTTCATGATTTTGCATCTCTAGAGTTTGGTTTTGCATACTAATTGAACTCACATTATGATTTCATCTCGAGTTTTAAAATGAGGAAGGCAAATTAGGTTAGCCCTTTAGCTTAAAAAGACCTCCCTTAGTATTGAATTCCTTAGTGAGCCAAGTTGAGCCTTTGACCTTTTTCTTGTTTGATCAATACAATGCTCAACTCAACTTTTTCTTACTATCATTATACCTGCATTAAGGAATGGAGTTTCTTATGATATGACAATAGGGTGGTTTGATTCAAAAGTGTGGCGTAAGCAATTAAAAAAAATGGTATTGCTATTTGAGGTTGAAATGCATACTGTGCACATTGTATTTGACTAAGAGTTGATTATTCTTTTCCTCTTCATTTTAAGCTAGATGTTTCATGCAAGTTTATATTTTGTATATATATATTAAAAAAAATAAAAGAAAAAGAAAAAGAGAAAGAGAAAATAAAAATAAAAATAAATATATATATATATACAAAATTCATATATTTTCTAGCATTAGAGGAATGTTGACTCGTGTATTTTTCTTGAAGTATGCAAATATGTGAAAGTATTAAGGGATTGGTGAGTATGCCATTTGAGGGAGTTATGAGTTTCTTAGCAAGAGTATTGTCTAAATTAGATACTCCATTTCTTGATGCTCCAGCTTAAATGTCTTTTCTCACATCTTCACCTTAGCCCCATTACATCCAAATGGAAGACCTTCGGATTATTTCTTGAGAAAATCAGTGAGGGAGATTGGATAATTAAGCAAGTTTATGGTAGTATGCAGTCATGAGTGGTTTGAGTGAATTAACCTTTGAAATCGAGTGAAACACTTAGAAGAGAGATAAGATTTGTATGTCTGGATTAATGAATGAGTTAAGAAAATCTTGATTGAAGAAAATTGCAATTATTTATGTCTGAGTCTTGAAGGATTTCATCTTATATACTGGAATTATAGCTAAGGTTGTTTGAGTTTTTAATTTATGCCATGTGAATTTGCTTGAGGACATGCAAAGTTTTAAGTGTGGGGTAGTTGTTTTATTAGTTTTTGTTATAGATTTGTGTCTTGTTTATTATGATAATTATTATTTTCTTTAGGTATTTTGTTAGTTTTAATATGTTTATTTAGTGTTTTCATTAATTTTGGTAGTTTTAGTTTATTTCAGTGATTATGTCATTTTTGTCCTAATTTTTAGTGTGTGTTTACATTTTGTTGGTTAATGTTCATTTAATTCTTGTTTAAAGTTTGTTTCAAGTTTTGTTTTAGGTTAAAAAGCCAAGGAACCAAATTGAAAAAAAAAGGGACAGTAGCTGACACAGGCAGAGGACACGGCCAAGCTTGTGGCCGTGTCCCATACCAAGTTAAAGGGAAGATCAAGACACAGAGAGGGACACAAGCAAGGGACACGGCCAAGCTTTTGGCCGTGTCCCTCCAAAGATGCTCAGACACGGCCAAGTTGCTTAAGCCTGGCCGTGTCTCACTTAAATCCAAGGCAAAGAAGAAGAAACTCTCACAGAAGCAAACACAAGCAAGGGACATGGCCAAGCTTGTGGCCGTGTCCCTCCAAAGACATCCAACACGGCAGTGTCTCATGCAACTTGGCCGTGTCTCACTCAAGTCCAAAGGAAAGATCAAAAGCAAGCAGTAGTGAACACAAGCAAGGGACACGGCCAAGTCACTGGCCGTGTCCCTCCAATTCACCTCCAACACGGCCAAGTTCACTTCAACTTGGCCGTGTCACTCATGGATTAATGAAGACGCGCGGAGGTTTCGTATAAATATTAAAGTTAGGGTTTTCCTAAGGTTGTTGGCGATTTTGAGAGTTGTTTTGAGCCATCAAAGAGAGTTTAGGTTTTGATAACTTGTTTTCTTTGATTTTTTATTACACTTTGGATTAAACTAGCTTAGATTAGATTGTTCTAGCCATTGATACATTCTTCTTGCAAGATTTGAACAAGAGATTCTTCAGAAGCTTCAAGGAGTTTGTAATTTGGTTTTGTTCTTGAACTTTATCTCTTTATTTTCATTGGAATTGTATTTATAGATATTATCATGTCTAAATTGATTTCTTTGAATATTAATGAGATGAGTATGTTTGATAGCATTATGAACTAATTTGATCTAGTCTAGGGTTTGTATGGATTTGCTATGATTGTATGAATTGGTTATTACTCTTAACTCAATAATTTCTTTAGCCTTGATTGAATGAAATATTGTTAATATATAATTGATTGGCCACCAATTATGTGTTTTAGGTATTAGATGATGGATTGAGAGATGAAGTCTAATGCTGGAACAATTCAATTAAGGACTTAGGTCAATTAGAGATATAACCTAGGAAAAGATTATTTCAATTGGAACAAGATTATTTGAGAGAGGTTTGAATGCGAGAGCTTATTTCCTTTATTCAATTAATTAAGTTGCTTGAGATTTAATCTTTGAAATTAAATTGGTTAAGAGGAATAACCGTTCATACTTATAAGTAGCAGAGAAGTGCAAACCCTAGACCATTTTATTAAGTGAATCAAAACATTAGCTCAATTTACTTTTATTGCTTTAAACTTCAATCAATCTTCTTCTTTAGTTAACAATTTAAATTTTCTTCATTACTTGTTATTTATAATTTGATAATCAGTTAGCTACTTTAGCTTCCTTGTGAGACGACCTTGGGGCGATCACCTTTGCTACAGCTACCTCGTATACTTGCGAGTGATGCTTTGTGGTAGAGTTAATTTGAGCGCAACAGCTTTCCACTGTCTATTTGATTCTAGATCTCATGACTAAACTTCATAAAATTTTCCATTTCGTGTCCAGGCCTTTGATGGAATTGGCAAAATGCATTAGTATCAAAGGTAAGTGGAAAAGGATTAGGCAAAGGACAAGGAGTCAAGGGTTGCAATAGTCCCTTCTTTTGTAGCTTATTGAGAACCCAAGATAGTGGCTTCCCTAATTTTGAAAACTGCCTCATTCCTCCTTGACTAGTGGCATTAACATTAGCTTCCTTTTGTGTACTTTGATTGCTAGGCTGATAATTTTCTTTTCATTCCTTCTTGCTTAAAAGCGGCACTTCTCCCTTTCCCATTCTTCAATTTGCAAGCCAGCTTGCAAAAGATCTTTGAAATCACGGATGAGTGTATGAGACATTCTTTCATGAAGACTGGGCAACACCCCTCTCACAATCATCTTTATTTGATCAGATTCATCGGGCCTCTTCTTGAGCAAAGCAGCCTTATTTCTCCATCTTTTCATATAGTCCACAAAATTCTCATTTGGCCTTTGTCTAATGGACTCCACTTCCATTAAGGTAACTTCCATCTCGACATTGTATCCATATTGTTGGATGAAGGCCTTGTATAGCAGATCCCAATCTTTTTGAGTACTTTTCTCTAGGGTGTTGAACCAATTTTGGACACTAGGTTCCAATGAGAGCATAAAATACCTCAGAGTTTGAGCTTTAGTAGCTCGAGCAGACTGTATAGCAGTGATGTACTGCTTCACATGGAGATGAGGATTTCTAGTACCATTGTACCTAGTGAAGGAAAGCATCTTGAATTTATAAGGGACCTCCTCATCTTGTTCAAAAAGTTTGTCGATCTTGGACATCTCTTCAGTTTTTAACTTCTTCTCAAATTTCTTTTTTAGGTCAGCAATCATCTTCTCAACATCAGAATTTTTAGTCTTTTCAAAAGTTGTCTTATCAACAACCTTTGGCTCCTTTTTATCTTGAGGATCTTGGAAGTATTGAGCCCAATCATCATCATCAATGATTACCTTATCATCATCAAAAGCCACTTCTCCAACATTAGCCTCCCTTTTGTCCTTTGGCTTCTTGGTGCTAGCGTATGCTTCGACATTATTTCCTAAAATTATAGCCAATTGGTTCTTCACGGTCTCAGTTAGGGCCTCTTTTATTTCTTCCATCTTGGAATTGAGGGCATCATCCACCATTCTTTGAATTTGTTCGGGCTTCATTGCTTTTGGCAGGCAAGTGATTGAGTTGCTACTAGATTCTTCATCTCCGGCATAGGTTGGATTGTCGTAAGCTTTTGAACTATCGTAATCCAGGGCTGTGAGCTAGAGAGGATCAATGATATGAGATGCAAATGTATGTATGCATGTATGCACAAACAATAGACAAAGAAAAATTAGGACGTTCCTTCCAACCTTGTAACATCCACACATGAATGACGAGTCTCTTTTCCTAGGTATATGGTTAACAAAATACCAACATGGGGTATCTTGTTTTCGAATAATTCCCTCGGACTTTTCAACAAATAGTTATATTTTCAAAATGAAAATCAGTTCATGATAATTCCCATTAATTAGGTTTTAATCCATTCAGCCAACTAAAGTAGCTTTTATGCTACATTGGATTAAAACTAAATTAAGAGGTTTATTATAAATATATTTCTCACTTGAAAAAGTAACTAATGATTCATGCCAAAAACAAGCCCATGGTTAATTATTCTTAGTATAAACTAGGCTCACAATTGATTTTTAGTATTTCATAATTGACCTAAATAATTTGCAAGCTCTTTGTAAGAAAAGGTTGGATGAAAATAATTTTATCTCTAAGCCCATTGCAAAAAAAGATTTTAGAAAAAAAAAATGGATTTTGGGCTTTGTTTTTGAGTCCTGAGCAAAAGAATTTTTAATTTGTTTATGGAAAAGTTTTATATCCAAAGGCCATTTTGAAAAGTTTTGAAAATAGTTTTGGTCTTTTAGATTTTAAAGAAAAATTTATTTTGAGCTCACAATGTATTTAGGCCATATTAGAAAAAGAACAAACCAAATAAGCCATGATTTAAGCTAAGATAAATTAACCATAGTCAAACAACATGCATTTGGGGTAAAAACCTAAGGAAAGTAACTAGGCCAATTACATGAGCTTTAGTCTTTGGGTAAAAAGGCTTAGGTTCCCATAGCAAGTATATACCAAATGGTACGAGGCTATGAGTGGTTATGCCATGCTCGATCTCCATACCTTGAGTGAAAGTATGGTATCCCTTACATAACACAACACGGGTAACACGGGCGTCCAAACTCACGCACACGATACAATCTAATATGATGCAATGGATAATATCATAATAAGAAAGAATAAAATAATAAAAAGACCAACAGAATCAACTTCTCTTATCCCCAGTGGAGTTGCCACTGTGAGCGGGGATTTTTGCCCCCACTTCCTGTGGAATGGTTCTTGCGACTTCGGCACTGTTTAGGCTCGGGGCCTTAGAGAACACAGGCCTAAGCCCAGAGAAAATGGAGTCGCCACCCAGACGGGCCGGGAAAAAGAAAGGGGTTTAAAGAATCCCCAACTCCCTAATGGGTTCGAAAAGTTAGGTACATGTGGGGAAGGTGAGAAATGGCCCAGCACCCCATAACTCCCGGTTCATTGGAACCGGCCTCCTTTTCAAGTCTTAATATTATAAAATTATTAAATATAATAATAATATCCATATTACATGAAACAATTAAAATAAAGCATTATTATATTAAAATCAAAGCAAGGTCCAAACAAAGCAAATAAATGGACACCCATCCGAGGATGGAAACATGTCCTTACATAGTTCATGTCTAAACTAAATAGGACACCCACCGAAAGGTGGAAACATGTCCTTTACATTGGTCCAAAATATAAAAGCAATTTAAATTACATAATACTTAGCTAATGAGCTACTCACAAAGTGGAAACATACCTCTTACAATTTTAATACTAAAAAAAACAAATAATAATCATAATAATAAAGAAAATATCCATCCATGATAAATTAAATAAATCAAACATTGAAATTAAATAAATCAACCATCAAAACATATAATAAACTACATAATCAAATCTAAAATTAAATAAAGCAATAAATATATAAGCTTAGGGCTTTAAACTTGGGCCTCCATGTCGACATGAGCCAAGGTTCATGTCACTTGGGCCTTTGAACTTGAACTAATTTTACATTTTTTTAATTTTATTGACCGGACCTTCTAAAAAAGACTTGGTTTAGGGTTTTATAGTTGAGTTCGTGACTTTTAAAAATGGATAGACTTATTAGAAGTTGTAAATTGGATCGAATTTATTTTGACATCCTTTAATTAAGACCGTATCAAATTGGAGTCAAAATTAAGGGTCTACACCATGTCTCTTGGGTGTGTTCACCTCTGCCTTTGCTTCACTTGTCTTTGCTTTATTCTTTTGGTGGGACACGGCCAAGGCCTTGGCCGTGTCATGTGACACGGTCAATGGCTTTGTCGTGTCTCTTGGGTGTGTCCACTTCTGCCTTGGCTTGTTCCTATTTTGTTCTTTGGCTTCATTTGGTGAGACATGGCCATGGCCTTTGCCATGTCTTGTGACATGGCCAATGGCTTGGCCATGTCTCTTGAGTGTCTTCATCTCTGCTAAAATTTCCTGCCTCTTTCCTTGGATGAGGGACACGGCCAAGCCATGAAGTGTCTTGGTCGTGTCTCATGTATTTCCACCTTAATAATCCAACAAATTGAATTAAAGCTCCATTGTTTTGTTCTTCAACCTGAATCAAATACTTCAAACAAACTTTAAACACAAATAAAAAGAAAAATCAATCAAAAGCCAATAAAATCACACTAAAAATTAACACATAAAAGATCAAAACAACTACCGCACACTTATTCTTTGCTTGTCTCCAAGCAAAGTCAAAATCAAAACAAACTAAATAAGATAAATTTAATCAAGTTCAAGAGTTATAAGGATGTATCAAGACTCCCATTTTATTAAAACCACAATCATTATCAAATCAAGAACAATCAGTACTCAAGCAATTTAATGGTCAATCCATGCATACCAAAAATTGTCACTCCCTCACAAAACCTCTTAAGTGTTTAATCAGGTAGTGTTTAAGCTCTCAACATTAAATGAAAGATTATCTCTATAGGCTTTCTTATCAATCAAATCTCCACCACCTAATTACAATCAAGCATCAATCATAAGGTCTTTCTTTGGGTTGTAATGGGGCTAAGGTAAAGGCATGACATTTAGGAGATGTGAGCTTATTCATTAAGTTCAAGAGCACTTCAAGAATGAAGTAACCGATCATATGTATAACCCAACAATCCCAAAACACCTTCCACTCACCTACCACTTGACATTAAAGAGCTTTTCAAGGGAACCTACTAAATTTAAGCCCACACTTTATTTAACACAACACTCAATCATAAACACTCTTAAAATGCTCTTGACCTAATGCAAAGTTAATAGTTAAAACATCAAGGTTCAAGCTAATGGTGTTGTGAAAAAGAAAGAAAAGGAAAAATGAAATAAGCTCAAAATTGGCTAAATAAGGTCGGATATAAGGTTGGTCTTTTTAAGCCAATATTGGTTCACCTAATTGCCTTAATCATATTGATGCCTAATTGAAATTTTTATGTAGTCTCAAAAGGCATGTCAAAGTAAGTTCTAGCAATTCATCAATCAAAGATGTTTACATACAATAAAGAATAATAAGTTGATGGCTCAATTTGTAATATCCCAATGTGTGTCCTAGAAGTTTGGATACAATTGTTGTTTGTTTGAATTATGTGTATATGTTATGTTGATAAGAAAAGAAATTGAAAAGAGAATGTTTAGGTATTGTTTAAAAAGGAAAATAATGTGTAGAGAGAAAGTGTATATGTTGGGTATATGGTAATATATATAACATATATGTTCAAAATGAGGAGTCAAGGGAAGAAGATATTTTATTTGTGATATGTGAAATTACTTAAATGGGCATATAAGTGAAAAGAAGTTAAATTAAATGGATGAAGGGCATTTAGGTAATTGCATTCTTAGAATTGCTTGGTGGAGATTTAAAGAAGAAGAAAAGTTTGACTTGTCTTGATTTTCTTTTCTTTGCTTGGTGTGGCCGGCTACCAAAGGAAGAAGAGAGCAAGAGAGGTGCTTTGATTTCTAAAATCAAATTGAAGGAAGAATCAAAGGATTAAGTTGGAGATTTGTGGAATTTCCTCAATTTTGGTAAGTACTCTCTTGTTTTCCTTTGTTATTTTGAAGTTGTGTTTGAGGTGAGTTATGATTTGTTGATATTATGATTTGGTGTGTTTGAGATGTGTTTATAAGTGTTGAAATTGAGTGTAAGTTAAAAAGATTGAATTGGTGTTGGTTTTGGTTTGAAGATGGTAAGTTAAGTGGATGTTGATATTGAAAGAATAAGAGTGATGTTGATTTTAGGGTTTTAAAATGGTAAGTGATTAAATGTATTATTGATGTATTGTTAAGGTGAATATTGTGATGAACTTGTAAAATAAATGTTAATAACATTGATTATATCCATTTGAATAAGGTTAAGTTGTGTATAATGTGATTTAATGCAATCAAGGAGGCTTGGCCGTGTTTGGTTTTGAATTTGTTGGGAGACACGGCCAAATCTAAAGGAGAGACACGACCAATCTATGGGAGACACGGCCAAGTTAGAGGAGACACGGCCGTGTTGGGTCATTTTTGGAGAGACACGGCCACTGGCTCAGCCGTGTCCCTTGCTCGTGTCTACTATTGGATTTTTGGTGTTGAGAGACACGACCACAAGCTTGGCCGTGTCCCTTGAAGGTGTTGGCTACTGTGATTGTTCTTTGCCTTTCTCACATTGTTTTGATTCTTCAAAGGTCTTCTTGCACCTAAACATAAAAATAAACACTCTAAACACATTTAATACAAATAATGATCTAAACAAATATATGTGGAAGACTCTAAATCTATGAATAATGTTATATTGTGTATAATGTGGGACACAATGTGAGTAATGATGATGCATATGATACTATATGAATAATGTTATGTTTTATACATTGTGAATCTTGTGAATGGTAATGTGTTATATGAATAATGTACTTTGTAATGTTTTATCAATGATGCTATATGTAAAATGTGAAGGATATGATGGGGTAATTGATTAGGTATACTATGAAATATTATAATATGAATTGAGACATGACATGATGTGAAGCCATTGTGATTGGCTATGATAACTCAAATGTGATGTGAAGCCATTGTGATTGGCTATGATAACTCAAATGTGATGTGAAGCCATTGTGATTGGCTATGATGATTCAATTGAGAATGAAATTACTAAATGAATTGTGTGAATAATGTGTTATTCCATTTTCAGAGTTTGTTGTTGGTGGCATGCCTAATATTGGTAACAATCTCTTGAAGTTAGGTTGGATTTGATCCTTGAAGCCTAATTGAGATGTTACAACCCTCGAAGCTAGGTTGGGTTGGTTCTTGAAGCCAAGTTGGGTTGATACTTAGCATGCTTTGTTCCCCTTGAAGCTTGGTTGAACCTAATCCTTGAAGCCTAGTTGGGTTTATGATAATGATAAATGTGAAAACAAAACCAAAGCATTAACTCTTAAAATTGAATGGCATATTAGTGTGTTTTGGGCCCATGCTTGTCTTTGTTTAATGTGATTCATGATTGGTGAATTATGATTGGTATAATGTTTGCCTTTGTTGGAAATGTGATTCATGATTGGTGAATTATGAATGGTATAATGTTTGCCTTTGTTGGAAATGTGATTCATGATTGGTGAATTGTGAATGGTATAATATTTGCCTTTGTTGGAAATGTGATTCATGATTGGTGAATTGTGAATGGTATAATGTTTGCCTTTGTTGGAAATGTGATTCATGATTGGTGAACTGTGAATGGTATAATGTTTGCCTTTGTTGGAAATGTGATTCATGATTGGTGAATCGTGAATAAAATAATGATATGAAGTATGATATGTAATATGTATATTGATATAATGATTGTGAGTATTAGTGATGGATTGTGGTTGGTGTTAATGATATATATATATGTATATATATATATGAGATTAGTAGAGATATATGAAAGGTGTAACTAAAAAGGGAAACCATGATAAGAAACTAATGGTACATGGAATTTGATATATCATTATATGTTAGAACTTCTATAATGTATGTTTATATTATTTATTTGTACTACTAAGCTCTCGGGCTTAGCGCGGATGTGTAATCGCGCAGGTGACTAGGTGGAAGATATGAAGTCTTTCGTTATGCCACGAGAAGAGTAAGAGTTTATCGAGACCAACTAGAGGGTGATGCATACATGTATAATTTTTAATTATGATGTATTTCTGACAAGAGTGTATTTATATGTATAAATGAAGTTTTGATAAAGATAAGATTCTTATATATAGGTAAGATCATTAAAAGTATAATGATTTCATAAATGCTCTTTAAATTAATGTATTGTGGTTTAAACTCTGTTAAAGGTTTTTAAATTGTAACGAAAAGTGACATCCTTATACTTTATATACTTACTGTATGTATACCCGGTATATGTATAGTACTTATATGGGGTGTCGGGGTGTTACAATTATTTTGGTATCAGAGCTTAGGTTCGAGATTCTCGGCCTAAGTGAAATTAAAAAAAAAATTGAAACGCTTAAAATGAATTAAAAAGAAGAGTTTTGAAATGCAATTGGTAATACATGCATATGCATTAACACCTAGGTTGGTCTCGAGTGTGGCATTATATGATTTGTAGTATATCTGTGTTATATGAGATGGATGCTAGAGTGTGAATGATGTTTTACATGAAAGAAAAGCTAGAGAAAGTAATGATATGGATTTATATAAGTTTAATTGATAAATTAAAAAAAAATGGAAATTTATGCAAGTAAAGTGAATTGTTAAATGTGTTGAAGAATAAAGAAATGAAAAGGAGAATAAAGTTGAAAATGAGTTTGAAACAAAATCAAGATTAAAGTATGTACTCTTTCCTCTACACTTTGAACATCTTTATAATAAAGTTTATGTTGGGTTTGCTAGACAGAGGAAATATTGTTGGATTGTTAATATTGAAAGATATGTTATTAAAATGAGGAGAGTATGGTGGAATATTGAATGAGTTGATTAGTATAGACAAAGTGTGATTATTTAAAGTTTGGGGTATATATATATAAAGTTAAGGTTTTGTTTAAAGGAAAAAGAGATGATATTGGTTAAGTAAGAATATAAATTGGTATTGTTATTTTAATGCAAACATTGTAAATTCAATGTTGGAAATGTGAGATGCTTGGATATTGTGAAAGCTCATGGTAATGGTGATAATATGTGACATTTGTATTTTTTTTTGAAATGAGCTTGATAATTGTGAAAATTATATGTTTTGATATTGCTTTGTGATATATATATATATATATATGTTGTTTTTAAAGTTGATATTAAGAAAAGATGAGTTTGGCAAATTGAAGCTTAAGCGAAATAGTAAGTTGAAAAGTTAAAGTTTTAGTGGAATTTGATAAAGATTATTTGGATATTGATGGTTTAATGTATATTCAATACATGAGCTAGGTGAAATGACTAATATTGCACATGAAAGTATTATGAATTGAGTAATGTGATTGATAGTATCAGAATTTGTTTGGAAGTAAAAAGGGAAGTGGATAAGCAAATGAAAATGAGCCATTTTAAGTCATTTTACTGCAAAGGGTAAAAATGGATATGGAAGTATATTAAATATTTTTAAAGAAGAAAATGAAAGAGATGTCACATTGGGAATGTGACCAAGAAGGATGTGAAGTGTTAGTATAGTCAGAATATATATAATTGGAGTGTGAATAGATACTTTATATCATATTGGAAGAATGAGAATGATAGTGTTTAAAAGAAAGTGATAAACATTAAATTTGTATGGAATGTATGAAAAAGGAAAATAAAATAAGAGCATGTAATTAAGTGTGTACATTTATATGATATGTGAACTGAGTTTTTCAATATGAATGAAATTATGATATAAAAAAAATGTGGATCACATTATGAAGGTGACTTATGAATATGTATGTGGTATTATTATAAAATTAGTGATATGGAAAAAGATGTTGTATGTATTAGTGGACCTAAGAGAGATTAGGTCTTGAACTGTGTAGAGCTAGATGGATTATGTGATGGAAGTGAGAAGGGAATGGACTTGAGTAATATTGGACAGTGGAAATTGTTATGGTGAGCACTGAACGTGATGATCATATGATATTTAGAGTCCCAAAGTATTCACATATGGAAAGTTCTATGTAATTATATATTATAAGAGATTGTAAATGGATTAGAAATGAAGTGACAAATAGAAATTGTATAAGAACTGCATATGATTGAAAATATATATAGTAATATTGTTGAAACATGAATTAAGTTGATAAGGATCATTTAATCGAGTGCAAATTGGTTTGAAACGGAGTTGGAATGTGTTAACTGCTGATATAGCAAAAATTTAAAGAAGGAATATGTCGTAAAGATTGAGAAATAAAATTATAAAACAGAACAGTATTGATTTGAAAGTCCCAGGCTTGAATATTAATCTCTTAAAGCCATATGTGTTGTTCAGTATATTTGATTGGTTAATTTTGTTATCCATAGATTTGGGTCTTAGATAAAATGATTGTAATACAGATTTGGTAAAATTGAAAATTTTGTTTGAAAAGTATAGTTAAAAGTTATGATGGATAAAGTTGTACCTTATCATTTTATGTTAAGAATTTGGTTATAATTATGAAGGTAAAGAGAGAAAAAGAAATTATGGAAATGTTTTGAGTTATGGATAATATGACAAAAAGGTAATCAAAATAAATATAACAATGATATGAAATGTGAGGAGATATTAAAAAGGGAGAAAATATAAAATGTGACTGAGGGTTATACTGAATATGTTTATGGTATATAATGAATAAATGAATGGACTTGAGGTTTAAGTGAATGAACTATAGATAGTAAATATGGTATAAAATTATTATGAGAATTGGTGAGAATTATAGTAAAATAATAGAGAATAAACTATGTGTATATTAAAAGATAATTTGAAGTGATTTGTTATTATGATAATTTGTCTGAATATGGATCGGAAGAAATCAGGAATTGAATATAAGTTTGCCCTAATGGAATTAAGTTATATATATACATGTATGAAAATTGTGAAATTTCATGATAAGTTAAATAAATTAATCGTTGGTTGGAATTGAACAAGATTGGAATGTGGGTATATTGTGACAGATAGATCAAGTGATCTGGATTTGGCTAAGATTATAAATCATTATTGAGATTTAATATGTATAGTTATACTGAGAGTATAATTATTTACATGATAATGTATAGGATGTAAAATTTTAAAGTGTGATTGGACATGAATGAATGGAGTTAGTAGTTTAAATCATGATAAAAATGGGAAAAATTGGTTATTTATAAAATAAGTTGAAAGGTAGTGTATTAATATGTAAGTTAAGTGAAAAGCATGCTAAAGAAGTAACTCAGTTTGTGAAAAATAAGGATCTTGTTATCCATTGAGGCTTGATAAATGTTTATTTAGACAGTGATTGTAATGACGGGATAATTAATGCTAAGATATAAACCAATGATTTTTAAGGTTAAAGTTAAGGGGGTAATTACAAAGAGATGAAGGAACAATATATATTAAATATAAAGATTTGACGAAGTATAAAATGATCTGATTATTGTATTAAGATATTAATAGGAATGTAATGAGTTCTTTTGAATGGTTGATCAAGGAAGTAATAAGATATATAAACATATAGAATGATGAGTTATGGAATTTTGAGAAGATGGTTAATTCTAAAGGGGAGAGTTAAAGGTATATGATTTGATGACATAATAACTTAAGCATATAATTAACTTCATATGGAAGTTAAGATAGTATTTTGTTAAGAATGAATTAATATGGTACTGGTAATTTCGAGGATGAAATTTCTTTTTAGAGGGGGAGAATTGTAATATCCCAATGTGTGCCCTAGAAGTTTGGATACAATTGTTGTTTGTTTGAATTATGTGTATATGTTATGTTGATAAGAAAAGAAATTGAAAAGAGAATGTTTAGGTATTGTTTAAAAAGGAAAATAATGTGTAGAGAGAAAGTGTATATGTTGGGTATATGTTAATATATATAACATATATGTTGGTCAAAATGAGGAGTCAAGGGAAGAAGATATTTTATTTGTGATATGTGAAATTACTTAAATGGGCATATAAGTGAAAAGAAGTTAAGTTAAATGGATGAAGGGCATTTAGGTAATTGCTTTCTTAGAATTGCTTGGTGGAGATTTAAAGAAGAAGAAAAGTTTGACTTGTCTTGATTTTCTTTTCTTTGCTTGGTGTGGCCGGCTACCAAAGGAAGAAGAGAGCAAGAGAGGTGCTTTGATTTCTAAAATCAAATTGAAGGAAGAATCAAAGGATTAAGTTGGAGATTTGTGGAATTTCCTCAATTTTGGTAAGTACTCTCTTGTTTTCCTTTGTTATTTTGAAGTTGTGTTTGAGGTGAGTTATGATTTGTTGATATTATGATTTGGTGTGTTTGAGATGTGTTTATAAGTGTTGAAATTGAGTGTAAGTTAAAAAGATTGAATTGGTGTTGGTTTTGGTTTGAAGATGGTAAGTTAAGTGGATGTTGATATTGAAAGAATAAGAGTGATGTTGATTTTAGGGTTTTGAAATGGTAAGTGATTAAATGTATTATTGATGTATTGTTAAGGTGAATATTGTGATGAACTTGTAAAATAAATGTTAATAACATTGATTATATCCATTTGAATAAGGTTAAGTTGTGTATAATGTGATTTAATGCAATCAAGGAGGCTTGGCCGTGTTTGGTTTTGAATTTGTTGGGAGACACGGCCAAATCTAAAGGAGAGACAAGGCCAATCTATGGGAGACACGGCCAAGTTAGAGGAGACACGGCCGTGTTGGGTCATTTTTGGAGAGACACAGCCACTGGCTCAGCCGTGTCCCTTGCCCGTGTCTGCTACTGGATTTTTGGTGTTGAGAGACACGGCCACAAGCTTGGCCGTGTCCCTTGAAGGTGTTGGCTACTGTGATTGTTCTTTGCCTTTCTCACATTGTTTTGATTCTTCAAAGGTCTTCTTGCACCTAAACATAAAAATAAACACTCTAAACACATTTAATACAAAGAATGATCTAAACAAATATATGTGGAAGACTCTAAATCTATGAATAATGTTATATTATGTATAATGTGGGACACAATGTGAGTAATGATGATGCATATGATACTATATGAACAATGTTATGTTTTATACATTGTGAATCTTATGAATGGTAATGTGTTATATGAATAATGTACTTTGTAATGTTATATCAATGATACTATATGTAAAATGTGAAGGATATGATGGGGTAATTGATTAGGTATACTATGAAATATTATAATATGAATTGAGAGTGAAGCCATTGTGATTGGCTATGATGATTCAATTGAGAATGAAATTGCTAAATGAATTGTGTGAATAATGTGTTATTCCATTTTCAGAGTTTGTTGTTGGTGGCATGCCTAATATTGGTAACAATCTCTTGAAGTTAGGTTGGATTTGATCCTTGAAGCCTAATTGAGATGTTACAACCCTTGAAGCTAGGTTGGGTTGGTTCTTGAAGCCAAGTTGGGTTGATACTTAGCATGCTTTGTTCCCCTTGAAGCTTGGTTGAACCTAATCCTTGAAGCCTAGTTGGGTTTATGATAATGATAAATGTGATAACAAAACCAAAGCATTAACTCTGAAAATTGAATGGCATATTAGTGTGTTTTGGGCCCATGCTTGTCTTTGTTTAATGTGATTCATGATTGGTGAATTATGAATGGTATAATGTTTGCCTTTGTTGGAAATGTGATTCATGATTGGTGAATTATGAATGGTATAATGTTTGCCTTTGTTGGAAATGTGATTCATGATTGGTGAATTGTGAATGGTGTAATGTTTGCCTTTGTTGGAAATGTGATTCATGATTGGTGAATTGTGAATGGTATAATATTTGCCTTTGTTGGAAATGTGATTCATGATTGGTGAACTGTGAATGGTATAATGTTTGCCTTTGTTGGAAATGTGATTCATGATTGGTGAATTGTGAATAAAATAATGATATGAAGTATGATATGTAATATGTATATTGATATAATGATTGTGAGTATTAGTGATGGATTGTGGTTGGTGTTAATGATATGTATATATGTATATATAATATATGAGATTAGTAGAGATATATGAAAGGTGTAACTAAAAAGGGAAACCATGATAAGAAACTAATGGTACATGGAATTTGAAATATCATTATATGTTAGAACTTCTATAATGTATGTTTATATTATTTATTTGTACTACTAAGCTCTCGGGCTTAGCGCAGATGTGTAATCGCGCAGGTGACTAGGTGGAAGATATGAAGTCTTTCGTTATGCCACGAGAAGAGTAAGAGTTTATTGAGACCAACTAGAGGGTGATGCATACATGTATAATTTTTAATTATGATGTATTTCTGACAAGAGTGTATTTATATGTATAAATGAAGTTTTGATAAAGATAAGATTCTTATATATAGGTAAGATCATTAAAAGTATAATGATTTCGTAAATGCTCTTTAAATTAATGTATTGTGGTTTAAACTCTGTTAAAGGTTTTTAAATTGTAACGAAAAGTGACATCCTTATACTTTATATACTTACTGTATGTATACTTGGTATATGTATAGTACTTATATGGGGTATCGGGGTGTTACACAATTTCTCACTAGTTTAAAGGTGATGCAAAGAATAACCATCAAAATTGACAATAAGTACCGATTCTATTCAATTCTCAAATTCATGCTTCAAAAATTCAAAGGTCATCTATCAACAATCTTATAACAATTGAACTTTTCAAAATTCATTTATTCAAAGAAAAACATTAACTATTAAACAAAGATAAGTTAAAAGTAAAAACACAAATTTCACCCCACACTTAAAGATTCACATTGTCCCCAATGTGAGCATGCATAAATTAAAAGAGAAAGTTTAGAAGAAACCTAATTTCCATCGTTCCCATATTCAATATGAAGTGCTCCTTCCATCCTTAATGAAATTGTCGCCCATGTTTGAGAAAATGAATAGCATGCAACTCCGAAAGGTACCCAGTGTATTACAAAGCCTAAGTAGCATCCTTTGAAGAACAATTGTCCAAAGGGAACATGTGAAGGTTGTCTTGTGGTGATCCTCCAATTCTATAGAAATTTGGTAAAAATCATTTTCAGTCTGCAACATGGTTATATTCATTTATTGCTCTTCCTCACCACTGAGAGTGGAAGAGATGATCATTGGTTGCATACTGTTCTCCCCATCCAAAACATATTTCAAAATTTTTGGGGTCTTTTTAAGTTCAACCAAGTTTGGTTGAATCTCTTTCTCATCCTCTTTAGCAATATGTAGTCCCCTCTCTGTAACACCCCATCTTAGCCTACATTTATAGACTAAGATGGACTGTTATCTCATGGTGGTTGTGTCTTAATATTTTACTTAGCCAATTTTAAGTACAGATTTTAAAAAATAATTTGCCATAACCTCCCCTAAAAATGGACGTCCCAAGTGTCGACAAAACTGATTTTTTCTTATGTTTGAAAAAACATTTTGTTTCACAACTCAACTCAAGCACACTCCCAATAATCCACCCTTATAACCTCAACTACAATCCTATAAGAAGAATTCACACTTCTATATTCACAACCCAACTCAATTCAAAATCATACAGTTATTATACATTACTAGATTTACATGCTACATCAAGTTAACTCTTTGTATTGTTCAAATAAGTACATGCCGGTTTCTAATACCAAAATACAAAATGAAGAGCACCACTTAAGTTTGTTGATGATCGGCAGATCGCAGGACTCTTCTGCTCGCTACTGGCTCTTAGCTAATGACCTACGAGTTTAGAAGAAACTAAACTCGCTAAGCATTGCTTAGTGGGTACTTTAACCATTGCCGAATATAAATAGTGCAAGGAAGGTTATTGAAACACTTATAAAAGTAGAATATTGCATAATTAAACTATTTTCATACAATCATCATATTTATATTTTCTAATTAAGTTAAGATTCACATTCTGTATGTAAACAACATGTAATATAACTTTATTATAATTACGAGTTAATCTGCTCCACTAGGTAATTCTGAATACACCGATCTCGAAATGAGGCCTCGTATAGACTTATGCGTGGTCTTGACCTCACACGACTAATTGCCATGGTCTTGGTCTCACACGATATGGAATATACAAGATAACTGCGTGGTCTTGGTCTCACACGTCTAGTTGCCATGATCTTGACCTCACACGATATAACCTCGTGGTCTTGGTCTCACATGACTAGTCGCCATGATCTTGACCTCACACGATATAACCCCCATTTCAGACCGATGTTACCCATTTACCGAGTAGAGCATATATTTCATATATATCCATTCACTTCGTATATATACCACATATTCTCCATGTATATACAATGTATATTTACACAAATATCACATATACTCACATATGTATCATATGTATTCACATAATTTCCATCTTAATTTATTCTTCATATCATAATTAAACTCAATACCAAAATAAAATAATAAAACACCCACACCAAGTTTTTGACCAAGTTAATAATGAAAAATTACCATATGAACAATAAACTCTGGTTCTTGACCCAACTTGATCCTTGTTTTAGAAAATTTGTATAAAATAATCCACTTGGATAAAAACTCTAAAATTTTTAAAGAATTTAGTTTTGCATCTTAAAATCATTCCTTTAAAATTTTATATCAAACTGGACACAAAATCTTGGTCAACTTGTTCACCCAACCAGACTGCTCCAGTTGCCCTGCATCCTGGCAGCAGTTCTGAATTTTATGAATTCCTTAAATTAAATTCAATAAATGTGGTTCCAAATTATTTTTATCAAATACTAGACTTACTAAACAACAACATATCCAAAATTCAACTCAATATAATTTTTATATATTTAATTAAAAATCATACAAGTCACAACATTTTACTAATTGTAAAACAGAAAAATTTCAAAAGGAGTTCAATGGTTAAAGTACCAAACCTTGATCTTTTAATTCCCTTTTTCTTTTCCTTCTTCTCCTTCCTTAATCTTTGTTTTTCCTTCAAGATATTCAAGAACACAACCTTAAATATAAACCTTAGAAATTTAAAATAATAAGTTATTCTCCATTTCTTTTCAACCGAAACCCTAATCCAACCTTATTAAACTTTATACATCTTGATTCTTCCATTTAATCAATTAATCTCATCACTTACTTAAAATTTTTCCAATTCCACATAACGACTCTAATCTCCAATCTCCCAATAAATATATAAATACCTAAAATTGATACTAAAATTAAAGTCTACATACTTGAAAACCTTAAAACTTACCTTGAAAATCAAACTTGGAAAAACTTGGAAGTCCTTTGGTATTTTCCTATTGTGGCCGAAATTTGTAAGTGGAAAAGAGAGAATTTGTTCTTCATTCATGATATATATATATAAGGGAAATGATGATTACCTTATGTGTTGGATAAATCCTTTAAGACCACTTGTCCACTTTTCTCTTTCTTCATTTAATACTCATGCTAAATGGTAACTTTTGATTGGCCAACAAGAGATTTTTATAGTTTTCTTTCCCATTACTTCTTCCCACTTGTCCCTCTTCGCATTGGATACCCTAAAGTTGTCCCGTGTTACCCATACGGTCCCGACACGAAACCGGGCCCACTTTATGTTCCGACGATTAATCGATCATATCTTTTAAACCGTACAATTCCACGAGTCAAACTACATATAGTTTTGATCCTCTCGACCTCTACTTTCTATTTATAAGGTCTATTTTAGGTTTCCAAGCCGTTTTGAAAAATTACCAATAAGCCCTTGACTTTTTACAAAATTCCCTTTAGGTCCTTTCTTTGCTCGGGTTTTGCCCGGGTTCCGTTTCTACTGACGATCGTTTTATATTCAACCTCTCGACGTTCTCTACTTACTCTTATGTTTATTTTCTACTTTAAATTCATATATAACTTTAATTGATAATGACCAAAATGCCCCTAGTCAACATGTCTTCGTTTTTCTTTAACGGGACATTTCCTGGAAAAACCGTTACACGTCATTGCGATCCAATTTTTCTCTACACTCCATTTTTGGAATTTGTTATATGCACTATTAAGAACCTCCAGTACAACTTTTTAGAAAATTACTCTTAGGTCCTCGGCCTTTCGAAAAATTACCATTAGGTCCCGTCGACTTCACGGGCCTCCTTTGCACACCGATTTTGTTTTTGACTATCTCGAGCCTCTATTTGACCACTTATTTATATCCTTCTTGCCTAATACTCAACTACCTAAATTTTGGGATGTGACACTCTTAACAACCTCGGTATTTAAGATTAAATTGCACTCCTAAATTTCTAAAGGCTCTACTTCCAAGGTCATGGCCATCTCAAGCTTATCTACACTATCTTCACTAACTTCCTTGGAGGGCATGTCGCAAAGTTTAGAAAGTTGCATACCTTGCTTCTCATCCTTCAATCTACTTAGGAATGGAATTGGTGACATATAAGGATTTGGAGGTTCATGCAATTTTGTTGAAGTTGATGTTCCAAATTCTCCTCCTCCTTTGATTGACTTGGCTCCTCTATGTTGGGTTGTATCTCCTCACCATTTTCTTCTTGATTAGTACCTTCATCAAAGGAATCATAAACTTTGTTATGTATTACCTTTTCACTCCTTAAAATTGTGATTGCATTGGCTTGCTCTATTTGGCTAGGAGATTCCACTTTTTGGTATGCTTGGAGTTGATTTGCCAGTTACCCAACTTGAGTTTCCACCTTCTTCAATGATACCTCCAAAGAATCAAACCTCTTATTGCTCCCTTCCTGATTTTGTATGCTAATTTTAAGGAAAGCATTCAAATTATCTTCCAATGTGGGTTCTCGAATTGATCTTGATTTTGTGCGTTAATTTGAATGAAGGCATTCAAATTATCTTCCAATGTAGGTTCCTTAAGTTGATCTTAATTTTGTGTGCTAATTTGAATAAAGACATTCAAACTATCTTCCAATATGGGTTTCTTAAGGTGATCTTGATTTGAACATTGTTCTTGAAAGTAAGAACTTCTTTGGTAAGGTTGAAAAAGTTGTTGAGGTGGAGTTTGTTGTTGATTTTCCCAAGAAAAATTTGGGTAGTTTCTCCAACTTGGATTATAAGGATTGAAATATGGGTCATTTCTACCCTTTGGCTGGAAACTTTCAAAGGCATATTCTTCCTCTTGCCTCTCTTGGTATTGCTCAAAACCAAATGAACACATATTTACATTATATCCTGCAATGCCACATGCTGGACATACTTCTTGACTAGGCATAGGTGCTCTTCCTCATGCATTTAGCATCTTAAGTTGACTTGTTAATTCTGCTAATTGTCATGCCATTTCAAAATTAGCATTCACATCATAAACTCCCTCGTCCAATGAAAAATGCATCCTTACAATAAACACTTATTAATTCAAAAGGAAACACTTTAAACAATTAAACAATTTAAATAAAAAAAATCAAACTATTAACAACAATTGCCTTCCCTAGTAACGGCACCAAAAACTTGTTGCGCTCGACTAATTACTACTACAAGCGACACTCGTAAGTATATGAGGTAATTGTAGCAATGGTGATCGCCCCAAGGTCATCTCACAAGGAAGGAATTGTTTTGCAATAGTTTGATTAACAAGAAATTTAAAAGCAAGAGTGTGATGTGTTGGAATGGTGAAAAGCAATTAAAATCTAAAAGTAGCGTGCGTAATGGTTGTGCAAAATTAATACAATTCTAGGAATGGTGCCTAAGGTTGTAGATCCATTTAATCAAAGATTAATTTTCAAATTATCCATTAACATGACCTTATATTTTAATTTATTCCTTGAGTTTAATTAGTAATTACCAATTCATTAGTTTTCACATTCATGAATTAACAACAACCAATTATTTTGCAATTACAAATTAACAAACCCTAGAACTTATATTTCTAATTCATTCTTAGGGTAGTTGATTGCATAATTCCAATATCAAATTTCACCTCTAGTTCCTTCATTCGATATCTAGAGATCAATAGGTAGCTAATCTATCAACCTAACATTCAATCCAATACAATCAACTAGTAACAAGGTATATTAATGGAAATATTAAATCAAGTCATTCAATCAAATATACTACAAACCCTAGACATGAGTAATTTAGCTCATCATCATTAATTTAAAACAAATATTCATCTCAATATAAATCAAATCACAATTGTCCATTGAAATATTAATGTTCTTAACAAACAATAACAATCTAGAAATGAATTAAAAGAGAGAATATAAAAACCCCTTTGAAGATACTAAGAGCTGAACTTCTAGTCTTCCTCCTAGCTCCACTTTGAATGTGATGAAGAACTAACAAGCCTTCTTCAATCAATGGCTTTCCTCTTGAAAGATGGAATGGTCACTCTCTCAAGCCCCCAACTCCTCAATCAAGCTTTCTTCAAACCCTAATTTTCACAAGAGCTTGCTCACCCAATTTTATCCCAAAAATGTCAAAGATCTTGTTTATGGAAGAAATGGAAGATGAAGATGAAGGTGAGGTTCTTGGTCTCTCTCAAGACCAAGAACAAGATGATGAACCAAGAGAGAACTCCCTTTGAAGCCTCCAAAATGTGTATATGTATTCCCCTACTTTCATCTTCTTTTAATTTTTTAAGAGGCCATCCATCTCTTGCCAACTCTCACACCACACTTGTCTCCCACCTTTTTCTTTATTTTATATTTCTTTCATGAATTAGACAACCTTTTTGATCTTTTATTGTTTCTTTTTAAAAGATAGCACTTGTTGTCTCCTACTTTATCCCCCATTTCATGTAAATAATTGAAAGAATTCTTACAAGACACGGCCAAGTCAAGAGTGACTTGGTCGTGTTACTCAATTTTCTTATGGACACGACCAAGCCATGTGACCGTGTCCATGGCTGCCTTAATACCATCTTCCATTTCCATGTGGGACATGGCCAAGGCCTTGGCCTTGTCATGTGACACAGCCAATGGCTTGGCCGTGTGTCTTGAGTGTGTTCTCCATTGCATTTCTAGCTTTGCTTTGCTCTTTATATGGGACACACCCAAGGCCTTGGCCGTGTCATGTGACACAGCCAATGGCTTGGCCGTGTCTCTTGGGTTTGTCCACTTCAGCCTTTGCTTGTTGCTGTTTTGTTCTTTGGCTTCATTTGGTGAGACACGGCCATGGCCTTGGCCATGTCTTGTGACACGGCCAGTGGCTTGGCTATGTCTCTTGAGTGTGTTCATCTTTGCCAAAATTTCCTGCCTCTTTCCTTGGATGAGGGACACGGCCAAGCCATGAAGTGTCTTGGCCGTGTCTCATATTTTTCCACCTTAATAATTCATCAAATTGAATTAAAGATCCATTATTTTGTTCTTCAACCTGAATTAAATACTTCAAATAAACTTTAAACACAAATTAAAAGAAAAATCAATCAAAAGCAAATAAAATCACACTAAAATAAACACATAAATGATCAAAATAGAACTCTTAGATGATAGAATGTCAGCATAATCCATTAAAGAATGGAACAATGGCTAGAAGAAAGACATAACTCTCAGATGATAGAAGGCCAGCATAATTCATTGAAGAATGAAACAATGGCTAGAAGAAAGCCATAACTCTCAGATGACAGAAGGTCAACACAATCCATTGAAAAATGGAGCAATGGCTAGAAGAAAGCCAGAACTCTCATATGATAGAAGGTCAGCAGAATCCATTGAAGAATGGAACAATGGCTAGAAGAAAGCCAAAACTCTCAGATGACAGAAAGTCAGCAAGATCCATTGCAGAATGGAGCAAGTGGCTAGAAGAAAGCCAAAATCCTCAGAAGATCAATCAAGCTAGAAGAGCTGAAGTTGATATGGTTTTTCTTGAATCTTCGAAACATCCAATCTCAGGTCCAGAATACAAATCCAATCTCGGGTCTAGAATCCAAATCCAATCTCGGGTCCAGAATCTAAATCCAATCTCGTGTCCATAACCTAATCCAATCACGAATCCAGAACCCAATACAATCTTGGGTCTAGAACCCAAATCAAGTCTCGGGTCCAAACCTAAATCTAGTCTCGGGTTTAGAACCCAAATCTAGTCTTGGGTCCAGAACCCAATCTAGCCTACCCCTTAATAATTTCTTTTTAACAATGTAGTTATTGCATAAATATTTTGATAGGCACATATTTAGTTTTTAGAACAACGTGGACTTAGTTTAATAATATGTTTTTACTTTTATTTTTATTGTTTACTATTCTAATAAAAAGGAAAAATAGATAGCACAAATCTAAAGCTAAATACTTAAAATAATTGAAACAAAGAAAAAATAATAAATAAATAAATAAATATAATTGCAAGGTAAATGTCATGGGTTGGCCCATGACATTACCAATTCTGAATTCTAGCAACCATTTCAAACTAGCATTAATATTAAAAATTAATATTTAAAAATAAAATAAAATATAATTTATTAAAACTAATCCTAACCACTAACCCTAATCTCTTCTATAAATACTTCCTTTTCCTCCACATCAATTGTGCCATTCTTTTTCACTTCTTCTTTCTTTCTGTGTCTTTTTCTTTTATAATAAAACTCCTATAGAAAATAAACACCCTCTATTCCCATTTTTTTTTCTCCTTGATTTAACTAATATTGGTTCCCCAAACATCTCAAGATTATACCTTTCAAGGTAAAAGAATAGTTTTTTTTAAAAAAAAAAGTTTATTTTCATGTGCATTATTATTGTTATTATTATTCTCATGTTCTCTATTAGGTTTAATTTGTTTTTCTTAAAAAAAGCATAATAATTTCTTTTAACAAATTTTTATAATGAAAATACTGAAACTATTTTTTTTTGCTTTATTATTTACCTTCTAAGTCTAATTTTGTTATTATATTTTTCTAATTTATTCTCATTCTCTTTAGGGAAAACGAGTTTGCACATGTATTCTTATTTTTTTATTTATATTTGTTTGTTCATTTTTTTTTGTTTGTTAGATTTTTAATATTACTTTAAACTAAATTCTTTGTGTTATTTTGCAAAGGTGTGTTTTATTATTTGATTGATTTTTTTTGTTTATTTTTGGATCCTATTTTATTTTTGGTTTATTAAAACATTTTTTTAGTACAAAAATAGATCTAAATTATGCGTTCATTGTTTACGGTTTAATTTTTTGTTAAAGATTTATTTTTATGATATCCCTTTTAAAGTGTTATTCATTTTTTTTGTATCAGGTTTGTGTTATAAACAAAGCAAGAAAAATCCTAATTCAAGCTAAATATTATTTGTTCTTTATTTTGTTTATTTTCTAATATTTTTTATTACTACTTATGATAATAATTGTCTTGGCATACATACATGTATGTATCTTATTGATAATAATCTGTGTAAAGCAAATTTAAGATATTGCATATATGTGTGTAACCATATACTAAATAATACACTCACTTCATGACTGCATGGGCCTATAACCATATATCTAAAAATGCACATAAAAAAATAGATACAATATATCAGTATTCAAATTTACAGTAGAGAAATAAAATTTGGAGAATGGTGATTACCTGATTATGATAGCTAAAAAAAGGGTCGATTTCTTGTTATCAATTATTTTGTCTTCCAAGAATTTTATAAAGTGCACTTCCTGTACTTAATGAAATTCAAATTTCCTTCAAGATTTCCTCTACTAGGAAATAATTTTTAAGATTTTATGCTCTTAATTTTCACTCTTCTTTCTTTTAATTATGAGTTTTGCTCTCTTTTTCTCTCTATATTCTGCTGGGTATTTTCTCCCTGCTCCCTTTTTTTATATATTTCAACCCCTATTTATAGTGAAGAATGTTTCTAGTTTCTTGTTTTTTTTTTTAAATTTTCTCTCTTTTTTTTATATATTTTTCCAGCATCTAATTTTTTATCCCCATACTTTGCAGGTTGCTATTGCTGCAGATTCTTCTTTCTTTTCTTGTGAATTGAAATTTTGTCCTTTTTCATTTAGACTGTATTACTAAAGGAATGTTGTATTTTGTTAATTAAATTTTATTTATTATTAATTTTGTTAGTTTATTTGAATGTTATTTGATTGTGTAAAAAAAAATTGATTTACTACAGTTGCCTCTCCTTTGCATACTTTAATTAATTAAAGTTTTGCAAAAGGTTAGTAGCCAATTATTTTCTAAGACTTGATCTCACTGACAATTTATTATTGATCATAAAAGGGAAAAGATAAAACTTGAGACTTGATCTTTGGATGTTTTATCCTTGACTAAAAAGTTGGTGCAGAACGATATTAGGTTTAACTTTAAAGGTACCAAAAGTTTGACTTTAGGAACTTTGGAAAAGGAGGAGAAACTTAAGGCTTACCTTAAGAGTGTCTAAAGTTGATTTTAAGGGTTTTTCGGAAAGCAAAAAGAGAAACCAATGCCCAGCCATAGGAATAATCATAATGTTTGACACTAGAAATTTTCATAAAAATGATTTTTTAAAAAAAAAAAAAAGAACCTAAGGCTTGACCATAAGAGTGCCTAACACTTGACATTATGAACTTTTAAAAAAGGAAAAAGAAAAGTGAATCTAGGGCTTGACTCGAAGAGTGCCTACTGTTCAACATTAGGGACTTTTGAAATTAGAAAAGGAACCTAAGGTTTAACCCTAAGCTAATATTCGATATTAAGGACTTTTTTTTGAAATAGAAATGGAATCTAAGACTTGACCCTAAGAGTGCCTAATGATTGATACTATGAACTTTTTAAAATGAAAAAGGAACCTAAGGTTTGACCCTAGGAATTCCTAATACCTTAGAAAAAGAAGAAGGAACCTAAGGCTTGACCCTAGGAATTCCTAATACTTGGCACTAGGAATTTTGTTGAAAAAGAATAAAAAAAAAAGAACCTAAGGCTCAACTTTTAGAGTGCCTAAAGCTTGACTCTATGAACTTTTAAAAAATTAGAGAGAAATTAAGAGCTTAACTCTATAATTACTTAAAAAGTGGTTTTTGTATGCATACTCTTTTTAATTATGTTTAGGTGATTCTAAAATGTCTTGAAGTGCTTAGATATTTTTATGCCATTCATGTTTGTATTTAAAGGTTCAGTTGATTATTAATAATTTTTTTTTAAATTATCTTTTTGTAATTAAGGATTTTTATTTTGAAAAAAGAATATAACATCAGAACTGCAACAATCCCTGAATCTTAGAACAAATCCAACATTTAACCTTGGTTACGAGATCTTTAAGATGTCTTCTTGGTTCTGTTTAGGCAACAACTCTTGAACTTAGAACAACCTCATTTGTCAGTGCCCTTATAAATATCTTGGTGCAATTCTTTCGCCCATTGATATGTATTCTTTTTGTTTCAAGTTTATAGTTTTATGTCTCACAAACGGGTCTATTAAGCTTAATTTTTTTTTACAATCTTTTAATATCACGTCCTCTTTTTCAAATATTTCAAGAATAATTTTTTAATAAAATATATGCCTTCAAGAATGGGTCGAGCAGGAATGTTGGATTATTTAGTATCTCAATAGTCATTTTATGGATGTTTTCCATAGTTACTTATTTTCAAAAGGCATAAATATGTGTGAGAAAAAAGGAAAAATTATTTAGGTAAGCCAATGAATCATATAAATCTATTGATTATAAGTCTGAATTGACTTTGAATAATTCCTAACTATGCTTCTCACATCTTCTTTTTCCTCTCCTGTTACAACTTTAGGCATAATACCTCTTCACAACATTTGAATTCACCATATTTGGCAAATCTTCTCCATCCATGTTGGTTAAAATAAGAGATCCTCCAGAGAATGCTTTTTTCACAATGTTTAGACATTCATAATTAGCAGTCCATTTTCCCCGAGGATCTTGATGCCTAAGAATAATCTTTTTGAGCACCAAATTGCCTTTTTGAAATTCCCTTGCCTTCATCTTCTTTGTATGGGCCTTGATAAATCGTTTCTGATATAATTGACTGTGACATACAATCTTTTTTCTTTAATAAAGTTTAACCAATCATAATGACTATGCACCCATTTAGCATCATCAAACTCGACTTCTATAATAATCTTGAGAGAAGAAATCTCAACCTCAATGAGTAATACTACCTCCATCCCATATATTAAAGAAAATAGTGTTGCCCTAGTAGATGACTTGATTGTGGTCCTATACCCGTGAAGAGCATAAGGAAGCATTTCATACTAATCCTTGTATGTTATTGCCATTTTTTGAATTATCTTCTTGATATTCTTATTGGCTACTTCAACTGCACCATTCTGTTAGTGTATGTGCCCTAGGCCATTTATTTGGATCTTTATGTTATACATTCATTATTAATAAATGAGGTTTTATTATCATTATTGTTTGTTTGCATGTTACACAATTTTGATATTTGTCCCTGGTTTACTATTGTTATAGAGATATAAAAAAAAATAATTCTTAACCAGTATGAACATTGATTTGATAATCATCAGATGATTATGTGTATAGTGATACAAATCAATTTCATAGATACTTGTTAGAGAATAATGTATTGGATAAATCCATCATAAGATTACTACATGGGTTAGTGTCATAAGTAAATCTCATGATAGTTATGTATTAATTCTTTGACTTGAGATTGTCATAGTTTTCAATATAAGGACTATTATATTTTGACATGATCAAACATTATCCGTAACTGGATAGTAATAAAGGTTATGATCATATATGATAGAAATTATGTAGAGGATAATGAACAATCAAGATAGAATTTATCCCTCTCTTTGAGAGAGATATCTTTTGGGCCCCTCGATAAGTGAGACTGTGAAATGCATGGCCGTGCTCAAATGAATTAATAGTGTGATCAATTTCATTTTTTTTATCAGTCTACTTGGAGATCGAGTAATCATAAGTTTGGACAATATAAGTATGACGTTGACCATGACTTATGTTCAAGCTAGATATCATGTGACAAAGGGATTATTGCATGTACTATTATTAGGCAAATTGGACATACCTTATATTAATTGGGTAGTTGTAACGCCTTGCTAGAGGACAATTATGACTTGTTGGTTTAATAGAGATTAAATTGACTGCCAATTAATATGGGCCTATCGGGTCACACACAAGAATGCGCTTTGGGCTGGATATAATATTAATAATATTAATATTAGATATTAATATTTATTATTATTATTATTATTATTATTTTCATTTATATATATATATATTATTAGATAATATATTCAGAATCCTAATTAGATTTGGATTCTAATTTTGACTTACCTTATCCAATTTCGAATTGGATTCTGGAGTGATTATATTCACTCCAGACGTTAAGTCTTTATATAGGTAACTTTAGAATATAAAAAATAGAACGAAAATAAAGAAACCCTAATACGTGTTAGAGAAAACATTTTTTCAGCCTTCGCCTTTGCAGAGAGCTAGCACTCCGGACGGTAGCATTCGTGTGGATACGCGATAGAGGGTGTTTCGCGATCGAGGCATCTCTTCCAAACTGTGATTTCAAATCATCAACAGGTTAGTTCTTTGTACACTTTCGTCGAATTAAACGAACAGCATGGATCCTGGTGGGAAATCATAGATCAAAATTTTTTTTTCCGCTGCGTGTTTTTGTTTGCAGTGATCTCCTTGATTTCCTAATAGTGGTATCAGAGCCACTTGTTGTTTTCGTTTAAGTCGAAAATGCCATGTTGATATGATTACATGAGATATATTGATTTCGTATGGCATGTTAACTATAAAACCCTAATTCATTTTTCATATGATGAGAAAGGATTGGTGTTTTTAATTTCGTTTTCATGAGATGATCACGTATATATGATTGGTTGATTAAAATGATTTTCATATGATGAAAATGATTAAGTTTATATCTGATATAAACATTTGGTAATGATTCTGTAATAGGTTGTACATATTCAAAATAAAACAGTAAGAAGGTTAATGAGATTAACGATTCTGTTTTAGGGTTTCACCAAAGAAAAATGTTAATGAGATTAACGTTTCTGTTTGGCTTCGAGGGGAGCTACCCCTCGACCCCGCCCAGGGACGCTGCCCCTTCGAAACCCCGCCCGCTGACCGGCCAGCGGGAGCCCCGCCTGCTAACCGGCTAGCGGGACCGCCGTATGTTCGCGCCCTATAGTTTGTTACCGCGACATTAAGAATGTTAATATATTTTTTTCTATTTAACATGTTGGTGATGAATATGTTATGTTTGTTTGATGTCTTGGCATGGTGCATAGCATGGCCTTTTGAACTATGTGATTGGTTTATTCATATCTTAATTTTGGGTAAATACGGCCTGCGTGTCGTTTATTTTGTTGTAATTTATTTTACTAGTAGTTAGATTTTCTTTTATTGTAATAAATGAAGATTCAAGCTACAATGTTTGTGATGGAGATTCATGCCAAGGAGAAGATGGTTCCATGGTGATGGAAGCACAAGCTCAAGTTTTGAAGATATGTAATATTGCAAGTGTTGTAATAGATAGGTTTTTCACCTAGGGTTGCCTTTATGATCTTCATTTGGTCTCTTGAAGATCATATTTAGTTTGGCCATGCTATGTCACATTTACATATTTTGTCATTTGGTATATGATGCTTATGTGATAAATTATATATATGCATATAGGATGCTAAAATATAATGATATGTAATGCAAGACATGATAATAATTTAGTTGAACCCTCATTAATAATTTAAGTCTAAATGCTATCCACGTTTTGAACACCTATCAAAACTAAGATTGTATTAAAGTAGGTATTGCCAAAGCAATATGCTTTAAACATTCCTAGCTAAGTAGGATGAGTAATAGTGCTACTCATATGTTTTAAAATTGGTTAGACTTAATTAGGCTATCAAAATGGTTTTGGGCCTAAGGCATTAGATGGAATTCAACATGCTATGACATATGATGTCAATATTCCATAATTACTAAGAGTTACATGATATGTAATTGGTAAAGATGTTACCTACCTAAATAACTTGATTTTAAGCGTCACGCCAAAGCTGAGTTTAGAATTAAGTGAAATACGGATCTTAGCCTATTAAAATATTTTTTTAGAGGGTTATATTTTTAGTAGGAGTTTAAATAATTTTAACCTCATTATTAATTAAAATTTGACTTTGCATATTTATCAATAGATGGCTGCTAATAACAATTCCACCTTATCACTGCGATCTATCCTTGAGAAGGAAAAACTGAAAGAATGTGGGACTAATTTTGTTGACTGGTTTAGGAACCTGAGAATTGTTCTCAAACAAGAGAAAAAGTCCTACGTGCTTGATGAAGTTGTCCTTGACCCACCTCATGCTGATGCTTCTAATGCTGCTAAGAGTAAGCATAAGAAGCATGTGGATGATTCCAATGACATAGGATGTCTTATGTTGGCTACCATGTGTCCAAGACTTCAGAAGGATCTGGAGTACTTAGAGGCTTATGAGATGAGTGTGCATCTCAAACAAGCTTTCCAACAACAGGCTAGGCAAGATAGGTTTAACACCTCTGTTGCATTATTTGACTGCAAAATGTCTGAAGGTGAATCTGTTAGTGCTCATGTTTTGAAGATGAAAGGCTATCTAGATCACCTTGCTAGACTTGGATATCCCCTGAGTTTAGAACTCTCCACGAATTTGATCCTACATTCATTGCCTAGCAGTTTCTCACAGTTTGTCATGAACTATAGCATGAATGACATGGAGAAATCCATTCCTGAGCTACATGGTATGCTCAAAACTGCTGAGGGGAATATCAAAAAGCCTACTCAAATATTGAATGTCAATATTAAACAAATGAAAAAGAAAGCCAAAGATACTAAAGGCAAGGGTAAGGCAAAAGGTGCTAAAGGGTCCAAGGGACAAGCTAAACCAAAACCTGAACCTAAGGCTAAAGTTCCTAAGGAAGGGACTTGTTTCCATTGCAACAAGCCTGGGCATTGGAAGAGAAATTGTCAACTCTATTTGGATGAGTTAAAGAAGTTGAAGGGTAGTGCAACTACATCTTCAGGTATTTATGTTATAGAAATTAATTTATCTATTCCTTCTTCCTGGGTATTAGATACCGGATGTGGATCTCATATTTGTACAAATATGCAGGGACTCAAAAGGAGTATGATGCTGGAGAAGGGCGAAGTGGACCTACGTGTTGGCAATAGAGCAAGAGTTGCTGCTATAGCTGTAGGAACTTATGAACTTGTTATGCCCAATGGGTTTTTTTTTTTAATTTTGAACAATTGCTTTTATGTTCCTACTATGAGTAAGAATCTTATTTCAGTATTTGTTTTGGATGATGAAGTTTATTCATTTTTTATTAAGAATAAGAAATGTTCTATTTTTGATAAAAATGATTTGCTTTGTGGTATTGCAAATTCTTATAATGGCCTTTATATCCTTAATCTTGATGATTCTAATGGTAATGATATCTATAACATAACTTCTAAGAGAACTAAGCCAAATGAGTTAAACCCTACTTATTTATGGCATTGTCGCCTTAGCCATATAAATGAGAAACGCATTTCTAAGCTCCATCAAGATGGATTATTAGTTTCATTTGATTTTGAATCATTTGAAACATGTGAGTCTTGTTTGCTTGGTAAGATGACAAAGGATCCTTTTACTGGGCATAGTGAAAGGGCTAATGATTTATTGGGCTTGATACATACAGATGTATGTGGTCCTTTTAGCATTAGTGCCAGAGAAGGATTTCGATACTTCATTACTTTTACTAATGATTTCAGTAGGTATGGCTATGTCTACCTAATGAAACATAAGCATGAGTCTTTTGAAATGTTTAGAACTTTTCAAAATGAAGTACAAAATCAACTTGGTAAAACAATTAAACTACTTCGATCAGATCGAGGTGGTGAATATTTGAGCCAAGAGTTTGATGATCATCTAAGGGATTATGGAATTGTTTCACAACTGACTCCTCCAGGAACTCCACAGTGGAATGGAGTTTTTGAAAGGAGAAATCGAACTCTATTAGATATGGTTCGATCAATGATGAGTCAAGCGGATCTTCCTTTATCTTTTTGGGGTTATGCCTTGGGGACAGCTGCATTCATTCTGAAGTGTGTACCATCTAAGGCAGTTGAAAAGACACCATATGAGATATGGACAGGTAAGACACCTAGTTTGTCTTTTCTTAAGATTTGGGGTTGTGAAGCTTATGTGAAAAGACCAGTTTCAGATAAGTTAGCTCCAAAGTCTATCAAATGTAATTTTGTGGGGTATCCTAAGGAAACTAAAGGATACTATTTCTATACTCCTTCAGAGAACAAAGTGTTTGTTGCTCGAAATGGGATTTTTTTGGAAAAGGAATTTCTTTCCAAGAGAACTAGTGGGAGTATAGTAGAACTTGAGGAAACTCAAGTACCACAAGAAATCATTGAGCCGTCTATAGAGCCTATTTCAGAACCACAAATAGTTGTGGAGTCTGAAGATGTAACACAAATCCCTCGCAAGTCTGATAGGACACATCGTCAGCCAGAGAGATATGGATTTCTTGTGACTGATGATAGTGAAGTAATGCTCATAGAACAAGATGAGCCTACTACCTATCAAGAAGCTATGTCAAGTCCAGATTCAGACAAATGGCTTGGAGCCATGAAATCCGAGATGCAATCTATGTTTGACAACCAAGTTTGGTCTTTAATTGATCCTCTAGAGGGTATTAAGACTATTGGTTGCAAATGGGTTTTCAAGAAGAAAACTGACATGGATGGGAATGTGCAGACCTATAAAACAAGGCTTGTTGCAAAAGGTTTCAAGCAAACTCATGGTATAGACTATGATGAAACCTTTTCACCAGTTGCTATGCTTAAGTCTGTTAGAATTCTCATTGTCATTGCAGCATACTATGATTATGAGATATGGTAAATGGATGTCAAAACCGCTTTCCTTAATGGAAACTTGCTTGAGGATGTGTATATGACACAACCTGAGGGTTTTGTAAATCCTGAGAATTCTATAAAGGTTTGCAAGATTCAAAGATCCATTTATGGATTGAAGCAAGCATCTCGAAGATGGAATCTTCGCTTTGATGAAACAGTTAGGAACTTTGGTTTCATCAAGAATGAAGATGAACCTTGTGTTTACAAGATGGTTAGTGGGAGTGCAGTAGTGTTTTTAGTCTTATATGTGGATGACATATTACTCATTGGAAATGATATCCCTACCTTGCAAAAGGTTAAGACTTGGTTAGGGAATTCTTTCTCAATGAAAGACTTAGGTGAGGCTGCCTATATCCTTGGTATAAAGATCTATAGAGATAGATCTAGAAGGATAATTGGCCTGAGTCAAAGTATATACATAGATAAAGTGTTGAAGAGGTTCAATATGCAAGATTCCAAAAAGGGATTATTGCCTATGTCTCATGGCATTCATCTCAGCAAGAGTCAATGTCCTATGACATCTGATGAGCGAGATCGAATGAATAAGATTCCTTATGCTTCTGCTATAGGATCTATTATGTATGCCATGTTATGTACTAGACCAGATGTCTCATATCCATTAAGCGCAACTAGTAGATTTCAAGCTGATCATGGTGAAGGTCACTGGACAGCTATCAAGAATATTCTTAAGTACCTTTGAAGGACTAAAGATGTATTCTTGGTTTATGGAGGTTTGGAAGATGAACTAGTTCTAAATGGTTACACAGATGCTAGTTTCCAAACTGACATAGATGATTTTAGATCGCAGTCAGGTTTTGTATTCACATTGAATGGTGGAGCTGTTAGTTGGAAGAGTTCAAAACAAAGCACTGTGGCTGATTCTACAACAGATGCTGAGTATATAGCAGCATCAGATGCAACTAAGGAAGCAGTCTGGTTGAAGAAATTCATCATTGAGCTAGGAGTGGTGCCTAGCATTGCAAATCCTGTGGACATTTATTGTGACAACAATGGTGCCATAGCACACGCAAAAGAGCCTAGATCTCATCAAAGGTCTAAGCATATACTCAGGCATTTTCACCTCATTCGAGACATTATCAATAGAGGAGATATCAAGATATGCAAAGTTGACACAAATGATAACATAGCAGATCCATTAACAAAGCCTCTCTCACGGGTCAAGCATGATCAGCACACTAGATCTATGGGTCTTAGAAATTTGTAGGCCTAGTGCAAGTGGGAGATTGTTAGTGTATGTGCCCTAGGCCATTTATTTGGATCTTTATGTTATACATTCATTATAAATAAATGAGGTTTTATTATCATTATTGTTTGTTTGCATGTTACACAATTTTGATATTTGTCCCTGGTTTATTATTGTTATAGAGATAAAAAAAATAATTCTTAACCAGTATGAACATTGATTTGATAATCATCATATGGTTATGTGTATAGTGATACAAATCAATTTCATAGATACTTGTTAGAGAATAATGTATTGGATAGACCCATCATGAGATTACTACATGGGTTAGTGTCATAAGTAAATCTCATGATAGTTATGTATTAATTCTTTGACTTGAGATTGTCATAGTTTTCAATATAAGGACTATTATATTTTGACATGATCAAACATTATCCGTAACTGGATAGTAATAAAGGTTATGATCATATATGATAGAAATTATGTAGAGGATAATGAACAATCAAGATAGAATTTGTCCCTCTCTTTGAGAGAGATATCTTTTGGGCCCCTCGATAAGTGAGACTGTGAAATGCATGGCCGTGCTCAAATGAATTGATAGTGTGATCAATTTCATTTGTTTTTTTTATCAGTATACTTGGAGATCGAGTAATCATAAGTTTGGACAATATAAGTATGACGTTGACCATGACTTATGTTCAAGCTAGATATCATGTGACAAAGGGATTAATGCATGTACTATTATTAGGCAAATTGGACATACCTTATATTAATTGGGTAGTTGTAACGCCTTGCTAGAGGCCAATTATGACTTGTTGGTTTAATAGAGATTAAATTGACTACCAATTAATATGGGCCTATCGGGTCACACACAAGAATGCGCTTTGGGCTGGATATAATATTAATAATATTAATATTAGATATTAATATTTATTATTATTATTATTTTCATTATATATATATATATTATTAGATAATATATTCAGAATCCTAATTAGATTTGGATTCTGAATTTGACTTACCTTATCCAATTTCGAATTGGATTCTGGAGTGATTATATTCACTCCAGACGTTAAGTCTTTATATAGGTAACTTTAGAATATAAAAAATAGAACGAAAACAAAGAAACCCTAATACATTTTAGAGAAAACGTTTTTTCAGCCTTCGCCGTTGCAGAGAGCTAGCACTCCAGACGGTAGCATTCGTGTGGATACGCGATAGAGGGTGTTTCGCGATCGAGGCATCTCTTCCAAATTGTGATTTCGAATCATCAACAGGTTTGTTCTTTGTACACTTTTGTCGAATTAAACAAACAGCATGGATCCTGGTGGGAAATCATAGATCAAAAAAATTTTTTCTGCTGCGTGTTTTTGTTTGCAGTGATCTCCTTGATTTCCTAACACATTCATCTTTGGGTGGTATAGTGAGGAACTATGATGCTAAATTTTAATTTTATATACATCTCTATCATATCTTTATTTCTAAAATTTTTCACATTATCGGTAATTATATGCTCAGGTAGACCATATCAACAAATGATATTCTATTTAATAAATTTCAAGATCACATTCTTTGTCACATTGGCATAAGAGGTTGCCTCTACCCATTTGGTAAATAATCAATTACCACCAAAATGAATTGATGACCATTAGAAGCTTTAGGTTCTATTGGATCAATCACATCTATTCCCCATATTGAAAAGGGCCATGAGGACACCATCACATGCAAGGGTGTTGGAGGAGCATTGATATTATCATCATATATTTGACACTTGTGACATTTTTGGACATAATTAATGCAATATGATTCCATTTTCAACCAGAAGTAACCAATTCTGAGAATTTTTTAGGCCAACACATGTTTACTTGAATGTGTCCCACAAAACCCCTCATTGCCACTTAAAAAGAAATTCATTACTAGTCACCGAATTGTTCTTTTATCAGTGTCTGAGGCTTTTGGAGGGTATGTCCTATTTTTCAAGTACTGTTTGACATCATCAAACCATAGCTTACCATCACATTCCTGTTCAAGGTTTATAAAATAAGCATTGACCCAGGCATCTGCAATTTAGTTCTCGATTTGGGAAACATGATCAAAACTTACAAATTCAAATCTTTGAGTTGAATCAAGATTATATTCTTAATAAGTTACCAATTTCAGATCTCTGGTCTCCCATTTACCTTTCGACTAGTTAATTATTACTGCTAAATCGTCACACACTTCTAGCCTTTTGATCTTCATATCAATGGTGGCTTGTATCCCTAAATCATAAGCTGCATATTTAGCTATGTTATTAGTACATTTAAAACATAATTTGGTTATCACAGGGAAATATTTTCCTTCAAGAGAGATTAAGATCACTCTTATCCCACTTCTTAAGGCAATCGAAGCCTCATCAAATTTCACGATCCAGTTTCTTTGTGATCCATGATCTTCTTCTACCAATAAGATTCCTTCATCGAAAAACTCATAAATTATTTGTTGATAGTCTTTAATAGCTCGATCTGCGAAATAGTCAGCTATAACACTTCCTTTTATCACCTTTTGGGTGATATATATTATCTCATACTCAGTCAGTAGAAACTGCCATCGAGCAATCCTCCCAGTTAGAGCTATCTTTTTAAAAATGTATTTAATGGGGTCCATTTGAGGTATCATGAAGGTGGTATAGTATAGCATATAGTACATTAGTCAGTGAGCAGCCCATGCTAGTGCGGCATAAGTTCTTTCCAATAAAGAATATTTAGCTTTGTAATTGGTGAACTTTTTACTTATATAATATATCTTTCCCCTTCCTTCTTGAATCATCATGCTACCCAAGAACACCATCCATTGAACTTTCAAAAACTGTCAGGTACAATAGGAGAAAGGGACCCAGCATAAGCAGCTGCAAAACTAAAGGACTTTGTAAATAATGTTTGATCTTATCAAAGGCCATTTGACATTCCTCATTCCATTTTCCTGAGTTGTACTTTCTCAAAAGCTTGAAAATAGGCTCACATGTAGTTATTAGTTGTGAAATGAATCGAGCTATATAATTAAGCCTTCCCAAAAAGCTTTGGACCTCCTTTCTAGTTTTAGGAACCGACATTTCAACTATAGCCCTAATCTTATCAAGATCAATCTCAATACCCCTCCTACTAATTATAAACCCTAACAATTTCCCTGATGAAACTCCAAATAATGAACTTTGTAGGATTTAACCGAATATGATATTTCCTTAAAACCTTCTAAAAAATGCAACATGGTCTTCACCATGTTAAGATTTTGCTATCATATCATTGACATACAGCTCTTTATGCATCATATCATGAAATAGGGCAACCATTGCTCTTTGATAAGTTACCCTAGCATTCTTTAATCCAAAAACATCACATTATAATAAAATGTTCCCTAGAGAGTGATAAAAGATGTTTTTTCCTTATCATCAAGATTCATTTTAATTTGGTTGTATTTTGAGAACCCAACGATTAATGAGAACATATGGAATCGAGTTGTATTATCAACCAAAACATCAAATGTGTGGTAAAAGAAAATCATCTTTTGGGCTTTCTCTATTAAAATCCCGATAGTCAACACACATTTTGATCTTTCAATCCTTCTTAGGGATAGGAACAATTTTAGCCATCCACTTTGGATATTTGTCCACCTCCAAGAAACCTTCTTCAAACCGCTTTTTTACTTCTTCTTTTATTTTCAACAAAACTTCCAGCTTTATTTTTTTTTCAACTTTTATTTTACGGGTTTACATTCTAGCTTTAATGGTAAACAATGCACAACTATATCCATACTCAATCCCAGTATATCCTAGTATAACCATGCAAAAATGTCCACAAACTCTTCTAGTAATTTAACTAGCCTTTTTTTGAGTTCTGAGCCACAGATGCACTAATTCTCATTTCCTTCTTATTTTTTTCGGTTCCTAAATTTACTACCTCTACTACTTCTTCTAAAAGTTGCATAATTTTTTTATCTTGTTCCATCATCCTAGTTATTTCAGGAGAAAAATCCTCTTCGTCTTCTTCATCGGATGTAATTTCAAAGATAGTATTATCAAAATCATATCCAGACTTAATTACGTGAAAATTTAATTCATCACTAGCATTCCTGGGTAGAGTGGGTATAAATGGAAAATATTATCAAGATATATAAAGTAAGCAAAAGATAATGAAGGAAGAGATAAAAAAAATCAAGGCAAGTTTAAGAATAGGAATGAGACATGCATATTATTTCATTAAAAAATATTTTGAAAAATTAAAAAAAGGAAGCCCATGCTAACATTTTCCTAGATATTGTGTAGAATCATAGGAAAATAATTATTTGAATTACTTTGAGTCATGAGATGGCAATTCATAAGTTTTCCAATTGTTTAGATCTTATCCTAGTGGCAAAGGTGTGACCCATAAAGTTGTTTCATCTTGAAGCTCATTCTCGCTCACCATAATTATCAATAAATTTTCTAACATTGTCTCCATATCTCATGGATTTTCTACCGCTTCCATTCCCTCATAAAAAAAACCAATGCTTCTGAAGGTTTACATTAAGGTAGGAATTGTCATCTTTTTTGTTGACACCTCCTGATTTGTCAACCTTGCTAATCAACCCTCCTTTTCTCTTTCTAAATCCTCTTCCGATCTTCTTTAGTTATCTTGTATCCTAATCCAACTCTATTTTCATTATTGGGAGGGAACAAAAAGACATTGATTCCCTATTCATGTTTTCTTAAACCTTTTCCTAGGGAATAACTTGCCCTTATTATTTTTTGTTACCATCATAGTTGAGGTTGATAATCGAGGAGTTGGCATGACTAATCCTTCTCCAACATATGAAGTATTTGCTATCTCAAAGGATTGTAAAGAATTTTCAAAGTCTTCTTCCGCTGCTACAACATATGGGGTTAAGATCGGCTTAGTAATAAGGTCTTCTTTCCCTGAAATTTCAATCATCTTTCCTTCAATGATAAATTTGACCTTCTAATGTAGAGATGATGATATTGTCCCTGCCGAATGTATCCATGGTCGTCCCAATAACATGTTGTAAGCTGCTACCATTTTCATCACTTGAAATTTGATATTAAATGTGATAGGACCCACTTGGATGAGTATTTCAATATCCCATAAAAGCTCTCTTCTAGTTCCATCAAAAGCACATACTATCATAGAGTTAGGTTGCATATATGTCTCATCAATTGGTAGCTTTGAGAGGGTTGTTGTAGGCAGAATATTTAGGGATGACTCATTGTCCACTAAAACCTTGGCAACAAAATATCTTTTACATTGGACTGATATATGTAAAGCCTTTGTATGCCCAGTCCCTTCTCCAAGTATTTCATCATTAGTGAAGAATACGTAGTTAGTTATCATCACACTCTCAACTATATTGTTCAAGCTATCTATAGATATATCGTGGCAAACATGTGCCTGATTCAGAACACTAAGCAGTGCATTTCGATGAAATTCTGAATTCAAGATCAAAGATAGCAGTGAAACTCTAGCTGGAGTTTTATTCAACTTTTTGATCACCTTGTACTCACTTTGCTTAACCAACTTCAAGAATTCACATGCCTCATGCTCAAAGATTGGCTTCTTTATTTCTAATTGCGAGTCATTTTTATTATTTGTATCTTGCAATTGTTTGACTTCACTTTCTTCCACCAATTCTACTTCTTTATTTTTCCCCTACCTATGCCTTTCAAGTTCATCCTTTCTTTGATTCTTTACTTCTTCTGGAGAATAGCAATGACCACTTCTCGTCATGCCACCTACTCTAGAAATATTGACCACCAATCTAATTTCACTACTTGCTTGGCATATCCCTGATTTTGACTTGTTATCTCGGACCCATACTTTCAATGCACTACTTTTGAATCCTTATATCTAAAAGGAGTAGTTTGGCTACAAGATTTGGGACATGTGAAGATTTATCAGACTTTTCCCCTTTGATTACTTCTGGCGAACATGCTATTATAATGGGTGTTGAGATGGAAAGATCGATAGACACCATATTCACATCTTCATTTTTCTTTATTTCTATTCTGAATATCACAATTTTAGTATCCATCAACTTTTGAACTTTTATCTTAAACTGTAGGCATTCATTGATTGTATGATCAGACGCCTTACCATGGTAATCACAAAAAGACTATAGTTGAGGGGAAGACTTGTCTCATGATTGGCTTTCAAGAATTATTCCAGCCTCGACCAAAATTTGAAAAAGTTACTCCATAGGCATTTAAACGTCCTCTACATTTTCCTTACACTAATGAATCTCTTCTTCAATTGCAGCATTGATTTTGCCCCCCATCATGGTTTGGCACAGGGTTATTATTCACATTAGGAGTTCTTTATTCTTGATTGAATTTCAACCATCCTGTATTTAAAAGACTTTGGACCTTTCTTTTAAATATAGTATAATTTTTTATGGAATGTCCAGGTGCCCTGCTTGGTACTCACACTTTGCATTAGGGTCATACCATTTGGGGCCAGGTGGCTTTATTGGTTCCAATGGCGTCAAGCACACTTTTTGTCCTTGTAATAGTTAAGGAAATAATTCTGCATAAGTTATAGGGATAGGGTCTAATGTTTCTATCTTCTTTCCAGAAGGTGATTATTCTGTTGCCCTCATTGATTGAGTTGAATTGTTCTATTATTTTCTTCTTGAGCAAATATGGGAGCATCGGTGGAGTGGGATAAAGAGTATTTTGAGAATTCATAAATTGGGGAGTGTGATAAGGGAACTGATACATTACAGGCCCTACATTTACCATATAATGTGATCAGGGATTATGATAGTAATTTTCTCTAAGCTGTGGATGCCCTCCTACCATGTGGGATTCTCCTTTTTTTTGCTTGAATATTGTCTTTTTGAGCTATTTCCTTTAGTATTTTACTCTTCAAATTTTCCTTTTTTCATGCCTTACTCAATCCTTTCCCCGGCTAAGATGAAATCTGAAAATTTGGTAGTTATATTAGCTAGAAACATATTATAAAATGGTTGTCCCAGTATATCCAAGAAATTGGATATCATTTCCTTATTTGTGAGGGGGACTAACTTGTGTTGTTTTGTTCCTCTACTTTGAGCATATTCCTTAAAAGTTTCATCTTTTTTCTTTTTCTGCTAGGTGTCATATCCATGTTATATTTATATTGCTTCATGAAAGCACCTGCCCCATCTTCGAACGTGTGTCCAATCTAAATTCATGTACTACCTTTTTACTGGTCTTGTAAGACTTTCTTGAAAAATATAAATCAATAATTTCTCATTACTAATGTATGCTACCATTCTATTGCAGAACATTAGTAGATGACTTTGAGGATAAGATAGACCATCATATTTTTCATAGTCTAGAGTTTTGAATTTTTATGGTATGTGTAGACCCTTAATTTTTGACCCAATCTGGTCCAATATGTTTTATTTAGTCCAAAATGATTTTTGTTATCTAATTGGTCCAAAATAATTTTAATTAAATAGTTTTTTCTTTATTATCTAATTTTTATTAATAAAAAATAAAAATAAACAAATAAAAGTCAAAAAATAAAAATAAAAATCGGAGTCGAAAAAATCGGCGACAAAAAAATCATCGCCCGGGCCCGTGGGCATTTCGCCCGCAGGAATTTCCTGCGGGCGAAATAGCTTTTCTATTTCGCTCGCAGGATTTTCCTGCGAGCAAAATAGAAAACCTGCGAGCGAAATAAATTTTCTATTTCGCCTGTAGGAAAATCCTGCGGGCGAAATGATCGCTCGCAGGAATTTCCTGGTGGCAACGCCCCAGCCCGCCCACTGCAACAATTTTCTACGGCAATTATTTTTCTCCAATGTATTTTTTCCTGCGGCAATTTTTTTTGGCAGCGCAATTTTTTCGACGCAAATTTTTTGAAACCTAATTCAATTAGGTTTCGGTTTCTTTTTTTATTAATATTACTTGCCTTAACTAATTAGGAATAAACCATATCAAACCACTATAAATAAGGACCAAAGGCAATTAATTTAAGGGACCTGAAAATTGGCAGTAGTTTGGAAAATTTAAAACCAAATCAAGGAAGGAAAAGGAGCAATTCAACTTTTTTTTTTTCTGGAATAGCAGGGACAGATTTAAGCAATTCAAAGGCAGCAATTGTCTTTGTTCTTGTTCATCCAAGAAGAATTATTTTTGGAGAATCAACAAAAGGAGGTATGTTAAATTCTTTTTGGTTTTATTTGTTCAGAGTAGCATAATCTATGGAATTTTATTTTTCAAATAAAAAAAACCTTAGAACTTTAATTTAGTTTTTCCAAAGTTAAAGGCGCTAATACATTACTTTATTTTCCAAAAAGACTTAAAATTGTTATTTTTTCTTCTTAAAAATCTTAAAACTCTAATTAAACATCTTTTTCAACAAAACCAAAATTTGATTATGTTTCTTTCAAAATTTTAAACTAGGTTCTATTTCATTCAAAAAACATTAAAAACATCTTTTCTATTTATAAAAACTTCAATCCATTTGTTTAAATTCATAAAACTTCATGAAATCATCAAATTGTCTTTCTAAACCCTAATTCAAATTCATCACCCGAGACCCTAATTTTAAATCCTAAAATCCAAAATTCAACTTCTAAACCTAAAATAATAAACTCTAACTCCTTTAAAACTTTAAACCCTAATTTTTTCTAAGCTTTAATCCTTTAAAACATTAAAAACCATAAAACATAAATACTTTAAATTTTACACAGTAGCTTGAAATTACCATTTAAAACCATGAATCAAAAGTATTTTAAAGTGTCTAAAACCCTAGTTTCATGATTTCACCATTCAAATATTAATTTAGTTAATCAAAGAGCCTTACCAACCTTTTAAAACATAAAACCCTAATCTATTTTAATTCCATAAAAAGTCACAGTAGCTATAATTGGACTTTTATTTGCTTTATTTAATTCTATACTTGATTATGCTTTGATTTATCTCTTGTGCTTTAATTTATTTAATTTCAATACTTGATTTATTTAATTTATCATGGATGGATATTTATTTTCTATTTTGATTAATAGCTTTGATGAATGATTTATTTATGATGAATGATTATTAACTTTTATCATGTAATTTAGATTTCCAAAAGTTGTAAGAGGTATGTTTCCACTTAGTGGGTACCTCATTAGTTAAACATCATGTAATTTAATTTGCTTTTCTATTTTAGAACCTATGTAAAGGGCATATTTCTACCTTTTGGTGGGTGTCCTATCTAGGCATGTGATGTAAGAACATATTTCCATCCTTGGATGGGTGTCCATTTATTTGCTTTGTTTGGACATTGCTTTGATTTTAATATAATGATGCTTTCTTTTAATTATTGTGTGTAATATGGATAATGTTGTTATATTTAAGAATTTTATAATATTAAGACCTGTAAAGGAGGCCGGTTCCAATGAACCGGGCGTTGTGGGGGTGCTGGGCCATTTCTCACCTTCCCTACACGTACCCAACTTTCTGAACCCATTATGGGGTTGGGGATTCCTTAGGAATCGAGTCATCCACCCCTTTATTTTTTCCCGGCCCGTCCTAGTGGGGACTCCATTTTCTCCTGACTTAGGTCTGTGTTCTCTAAGGCCCCGAGCCTAAATAGTGCCGAAGTCGCAAGAACCATTCCACCGGAAGTAGGGAAAAAAATCTCCGCTCACAGTGGCGACTCCACTGGGGATAAGAGAAGTTGATTTCGTTTGTCTTTATATTATTCTATTCTTTCTTATAATGATATTATCCATTGCATCATCTTAGATTGCATCGTGTGCATGAGTTAGGATGTATGTGTTACCCGTGTTATGTTATGTAAGGGATGCCATACTTTCACTCAAGGTATGGAGATCGAGCATGGCATAACCACTCATAGCCTCATACTATTTGGTATATACTTGCTATGGGAACCTAAGCCTTTTTACCCAAAGACTAAAGCTCATGTAATTGGCCTAGTTGCTTTCCTTAGGTTTTACCCCAAATGCATTTTGTTTGACTATGGTTAGTTTATCTTAGTCTAAATCATGGCGATGGCAGATTGGTCACCCAGCTCCTCGACGCTGCTGTTCTTGTTTGTGCTTGTGCTGTAGATATTGCCATTAACGAGTACTGTAATTGTAGATAGAGCTGAGAGCGAGTGAAATAGAAGTACTCAGAGAGGTAGAGAGCGTAGATCTGGTGCTTATATACTCACTATGACAACTTGATGGATCATGATAGATTCAGTAATTTCAACGTCGGATTTGGGTTCTCTTCAACATCTTGACAACAATATATTTTGGTTCTCTTTTGTTACTGATTTTGGTGACTTTTCTGATCGGTGAGCTCCTCCACACCATATCTCCTTTCCGCTCCTTTAGCAACCAGATCTGCAATCTTGCTTGGTGCCTGGTAAGTTTAGGCCAGGAATAGTAGCTCTCTGAGAAATTCACCACTTCCAGAACTGCAAGAGTGAATCTAAGCGGAAGGGGCGGATCTTCAAACAGATTCATCTGGTCTCCTCTCCGGCCCCCATGTAGAATGTATGTTCCTTCTTTTCCCTCATCTACTTCAAAACGTGAGGTCTGAGGATTGAATAGCAAAGATTTTCGGTAGGAAAGAGCAAAAGAGAGTGATTTCTCCAGAAATTGAGTAATGATGCTCTTCAAAGACAACTACAGCAGCTTTTTCATCTCAATGATTCTGGTCTGGATCTAGCTTTTATAGATTTTCAGTACAGAGAGATTGTTGGCCTTTTGATTGTGCTTTTTGTCTATGCGAGTTCTCTGAGAAAGATAAGCTTAGATTGCAGATTCTGGGTTAACTTTCAGCGTCTGCTTCTACTCACACCAAGTGTTCGATAAAAGTCCTGCAAAAATTTTTGTATGCTTTGGTTTTGTTTGCAATCACAGTAGGAGGGGACTTCACTCCTCATGTGGTAACTGTGAATACTAGAGAGGGTATTGTTTTCTTGTGCAACACGGCTGGTGATTTTCAAGCGGCGGCTCCGCCGGAGCCCGTCGCTCTTTTATCTCGTTCTTTTGCTGAGATTGTGCGTAATGATCAGAAATAGGTTGATAGATCTTTTGCTCCAGTTTTCACGTGTGCTCCTTCGTTGATAGCCAAACAACCATTTATGTTTAAAGGAGTACCTGCAATCTCCTTTTCTAAGGAGGAATCGAAATTTTTAACACAACCTTTTCGATTTGCTATCGTTGGATCCTTCCAATCTGGTCGTCCATCAATGAAGTCTTTAAAGAAACATCTAGATCAGATTGGTTTCAATGGCCCTTTCAATCTGGGTTTGCTTGATCATAATCATGTTTTGATAAAATTTGATTTGGAATGTGATTTTCATAGATGTTGGCTTAAACAAGTCTGGTACTTTAATGGGTTTGTCATGCGGGTTTCCAAATTGTCAAGGGATTTTCGTTCCGATAAAGATAGTTCCATAATTCCTGCATGGATATCTTTTGACAGTTTGCCCATACATCTTTTCGAGAAAGCGGCACTTTTTTCCATTGCTAAATTGATAGGCCCTCCCCTCAAAGTTGATGCTGCCACGGCTACCCTCACTCGGCCTTCTGTTGCTCGAGTCTGCTTTGAATTAGATTTATCAAAAGAGCTTCCCTCTAAAATTTGGATTGATGATGATGGTATCTATTTCTTTCAATTGGTTTCATATGAAGGATTGCCTACTTTTTGTTCTCATTGTCATAAGATGGGTCACGATTTATCTAGTTGTCAATTTTCGGTTAATCTGCCATCTTCATCTGATCCTGAGATTTCTAGAAAAAAGAATCTTGAGAAGGTTTGGGTTCCCAAATCTAAATCTGATGCGATAAGGTTAATGAATCTATTGTTGCCCCTGTTAATAAGGACAATGTTTCGATTCATGATGTTGATTCAGGTAATGATTCTGCTGGTGTTGCTCCTGTTACAGGGAGAGCCCGTTTTATTGACGGTAACTCCGATCCTGCTTCTAATCAGGTTTCTCTGGATGATAAAGAAGCTGCTTCTAATCATGATTCTTTATTTGATAAAGATTCTACTCCTGTTCTTATTCATGGGCCTCTAAATGATAAGGATTCAGCTCCTGCTTCTAAACAACAACCTACCTATGGTCCTGATAATTTGATTGTATCCCCTATTTTACATGACCATTCTAGGAATGTTGAAATCACACCTGAAGATAAATTGGTTAATTCTAATGCTGCCACTGTGTCATATAATTCAGAACCAGAGCATGCTCCTATAGAGGAAGAGGATCCTGATCAGCATAATTCAAATAGTGACTTACCAACAGTAGCTTTGCCAATAGAGGAATTGCGCGTGTCAAAATGCATTCTTAATAGAAAGTTACAGCTGGTTTTAGACACTTCAGGAGGAGACGATTCTGATCATGGCTTTACTGTAGTCCAACGTAAAAAAGTTGGTAAGCATAAGCAAACGCAAGCTTCGAAAGCTGTAAAACAAGGTAAACATTCTTTAACTTCTTCTTCTGCATCTCAATAATGAATGTTCTTCAATGGAATTTGCGGGGTGTTAATTCTTCATTCTCTAGATTATTTACGCTTTGTCGTGATCACAAAATCTTCCTTCTTGTTCTTATTGAACCCATGGTCAGTAACACTAGAAGTTTATATCTAGCTTTGAAGCTTGGTTTCAATAATGTTGAATGCTCCTTAGACAATAAGATTTGGTTCCTTCGGAAGGACCAGTATGTGCACCTTTCGACTTTTCAGGATAATCCTCAAGTTTTCTCATGCTTGGTTCAGTTTCACTCACTTTCTTTAGAGTTTACGTATTCTGCAATCTATGGCAATCATTCCAGATCAGCTCGACAACTTCTTTAGGATAATTTGAATAGACTCTCTGATTCCATTACTGGTCCTTGGATGGTAGGGGGTGATTTCAATGTCATTAAAGCGCCATCAGAGTATAAGGGTAATGCTGAAATTTGTTTGGGCAGTATTCAGGATTTTGTTAGTTGTTTAGATGATTGTGGTCTCATCGATATCCCCTTTAAAGGCAGTGAATTTACCTGGACTGGTGTTCGATCTTCAGGCAGGGTTTGGGAATGCTTGGATCGTATCATGGCAACTGCATCTTTTTTTGATCTTTTTACAGATATCAGCGTTCGTCATCTGGGCAAATCCTCATCGGATCACTCACCATTGTTATTGAATTGTTTGAATTCTAATTTTTAGGCCCCTAAAAGTTTTAAATTTTTGCACATGTGGACATCTCACGATTCTTTCTTGCCAATGGTTCGGGCTAGCTGGGAATCTACTTTTTTCGGTGGAGGTATGAAAGGATTATTTATGAAGCTAAAACTTCTTAAGAATTCTATTAGGGACTGGAATGCCAGAACTTTTGGTAATATTTTTCAAGGTACTGAGACAGCTGAGCGTGAGGCTGAGGAGGCGGAACAACTTTTTCTCACTGACCCATCTACTTTAAACCGAACTGATTAGCAAAGGAAGCAGGTTGTTCTCCTTCAGAAATACAAATTGCAAGAGTCTTTTTGGAAACAAAAGGCGAGAATTAAATGGCTATCTGAGGGGGAAAATAATACCAAGTTTTTTCATCAATATGTTAAAATTTCAAGGAAGCTTCATCGGGATTCCACCATTAAAAATTCTGCAGGTGAGTGGATTTTCGATCAAGCGGCTATTGGTGCTGAAGCTGTCTTTTTTCGAGAATCATTTCAAAGAGGATGGATCTGGTTCCTTTGAATCTCTCATTGAGATAATTCCCAGGCTTGTTACGGATGCTCAAAATACCATTCTTGACCATATCCTAGATGATGTTGAAATAAAAGAGGCTGTTTGGCAACTTGATCCTCATAGTGCTCCGGGGCCGGATGGTTTTGACGGTATGTTCTTCAAACATTGTTGGGATATTATAGCTTGGGATGTTTGTAGCGCGGTGAAGGAATTTTTCCTTGAGTTGCCTATTCCTCAATCTTTCAGTGCTGCTCAAATCATCCTTTTGCCTAAAGTTCAGAATCCTTCAGAGTTCAGTCAATTCCGCCCAATTTGTCTTGCTACTTTCATAAGCAAGGTTTGTACTCAGATTATTGATAATAGAATGGCTCCAATTCTCTCTGTTATTGTCTCTCAGGAGCAGGCTGGTTTCCTCAAGGGTCGTTCTATTCATGAGCAAATCCTTTTATCTAATGAACTGGTTCATGATTTGGACAAGGAAACAAGGGGCCATAACCTTGCAATCAAACTTGACATGGCTAAAGCCTTTGACAGAGTTTCCTGCCGTTTCCTAGAGTCTGTTCTTCTCAAGTTTGGTTTTTCCTCTAAGATCGTCGGTTTGATTATGTCTAATCTTAAAGCTACTTGGTTATCAGTTATGGTAAATGGAATTAACTTCGATTTTTTTGCTCCTAGTTGGGGTGTTAAGCAAGGTGATCCACTGTCACCTTATTTATTCATTTTAGCAGCGGAATGTTTTTCCCGAGTGCTCAACAAGCTCATTGTTGATGGAAAAATTATGCCTTATAAGACTTCCAGAGGATGTCAAGTAGCATCTCATCTTGCCTTTGCAGATGACTTACTAATTTTTCTGAATGGTGATGTTAAAAGTGTCAAGCAATTTTGGATCTTTCTCAATGCGTATCAGCTAGGTTCGGGTCAGGCAATTAATTTTGGGAAGTGTTCTTTCTTTTGCTCTAACAAAGCTAGCCATGGTTTCATAGACAAGATGACTCAGATTCTTGATATCAAAAGGCATCCGCTTCCTTTCATGTATTTGGGGGCTCCCATTTATTGTGGGATAAATCGTTCTTCTTACTACCAGTACTTGTTGCAAAAAGTGGATACTAAGCTTAATGGTTGGACTAAGAAGATGTTGTCCAGTAGTGGACGTATTCTGCTTATAAAGCATGTTTTGAGCTCCATTCCAATTCATACCTTAGGAGCTATGCAATTGCCTAAGAAGATTATATATGCTTTAGAACAAAAATTTGTTTCCTTTTTTTGGCATGCAGGTGTTGACAGGCATTATCATTGGGCCAAGTTTGATAAATTCTGTTACCCTACTTCTAAAGGAGGTATGGGTATTCGATCTATTGATACTTTGCAGAAAGCTTATTCTGTTAAGCTTTGGTGGACATATCAAACTGGAGCATCTCTTTGGGCAAAGATTCTGAGAATGAAATATGGCAGAAATGGTGAAATGAAATTCTTACAAACTGACTCTTCCACATGGAAGAGAATTTGTGCTATATCGCCTGTAGCTTCTTCAATTTTTCAACGGCAAGAGGATGGGGAGTGGCCCAAAACCTTTGTCTTGGCTGATGTTTATGATGTTGTGCAGAACAGGAGGAGTGAATTGCTTTCTTTTCATATGTCCTGGAGTCCTTCAATTCCCAAACGGTATTCTATTTTAGTGTGGCATTTTTGGTATAATGCTTTACCTTTACCTGAACGTCTCCAAAAGATGGGTATTCAAATGGCTACTTGTTGTCCTTTTTGTCTTTCGGGTCCTGCTTCATCTGCTCACATGTTTTATTTATGTGATGAGATAAAAGGCATCTGGCTATATTTCAAGAACTCCTTTCAATTTAATGCTTCTTTTCAAAGTTCTATTAAGCAAGAATTCATGATGTGGTGGACTCAATTCTCGCCTAACTCCTCAACTGGCAAAATCACGGCTCTCATTCCCCAGGTGATTCTATATCATATATGGTTATCTTACTGTAAGCTTACTTGGGGAGGTGAAGATATTTATTTTCCCAGTATTATTCAAGCCATTTGCGCCGCAATTTTTAGTTGGGGTATAGCCTTCTCATCGTCAAAATTTGCCAAGCCTTTATAATTGTTTCAGGAGCTCCTGCCCGATAATTATGGTAAAGGTAAGTTGAGACCTTCCTTGGTTTTTTGGTGTAAGCCATCAGCTTCCTGGTTTAAGTTGAATGTTGATGCGTCGGTGACGATTCACAAGGCAACTGGTGGGGCTATTGTGAGGGATAGCAGCGGATCTTTTGTTTCGGTAATTAATTTTTTCTTGCAGCATTCCAGCCCAAATAATGCAGAACTTCAGGCGGTTTTTATTGGTGTGTAGTGGTGTATTCAAAATCATTTCTTACCGTTGGAAATCAAAACTGATTCAGCCTGGGTTCTTCAACAAATTGCAGCTGTTCAAGGTCCTCTTGCGTCGTCTATAGCTGTTAAAATTAAGCATTTTATTGACAGCACCAAGTCTACTATCTCACATACTTTTCGTGAAGGCAACCAAGCTGCCAACTACCTTGCCATGGATTGTAGAATGCGTATGCGATCTTCTGTTTTCTTGTCCTTTGATTCTTTGCCTAATTTCCTTAAGTGTATTATTAATTCGGATAATATGGGATTGCCATATATCTGGTTCAAATAATTGCTTTTTGCCCATTTTTTCTATAAGGGTTTTGTATTAAATTTTTTATGGCTTTCCACTCTTTTTGATATTATTAATAAAATACTCGGTGGTTCCGTCCACCTTTACCTAAAAAAAAAGTCTAAATCATGGCTTATTTGGTTTGTTCTTTTTCTAATATGACCTAAGTATATTATAAGCTCAAAATAAATTTTTCTTTAAGGTCCAAAAGAACAAAGCTGTTTTTAAAATTTTTCAAGATGGTCTTTGGACATAAGACTTTTCTAAAAATAAATAAAAAATTCTTTGGCCCATGGCCCAAATACTAAGCCCAAAATCCATATTTCTAAAATCTTTTACAATGGGCTTAGAAACAAAACTATTTTTCACCCAATCTTTTCTTACAAAGAGCTTGCAAAAATATTTAGGTCAATTATGAAATACCAAAAATCAATTGTGGGCCTAGTTTACACTAAGAATAAATTAACCATGGGGTTGTTTTTGGCATGAATCATTAGTTACCTTTTTCAAGTGAGAAATCTATCTATAATAAACCTCTTAATTTAATTTTAATCCAATATAGCATAAAAGCTATTATAGTTGGTTGAATGGATTAAAACCTAATTAATAGGAATTATCATGGATTGATTCCCATTTTCGAAAATATAACTATTGGTTGAAACGTCCGAGGGAATTATTTTGGTATTTTGTTAACCATATACCTAGGAAAAGAGACTCACCATTCGTGTGTGGATGTTATAAGGTTGGAAGGAACGTCCTATTTGTCCTTGTTTGTTGATTGTTTGTGCATATATGCATACATTTGCATCTCATATCATTGATCCTCTCTGGCTCACAGCCTTGGATTATGATAGTTCTAAAGCTTACAATAATCTGACCTACGCCGGAGACAAAGTATCTAGCAACGACTCAATCACTTACTCACCTAAAGCAATGGAGCCCGAACAAATTCAAAGAATGGTGGATAAAGCCCTCAATGTCAAGATGGAAGAAATCAAAGAGGCCTTAGCTGAGACCATGAAGAACCAGTTTACTGCAATCTTAGAGAACCATGCCGAGGCATCTGCTAACACTAAGAAACCAAAGGACAAAGGGAAGACTAAAGTTAGTGAAGTGGTTTTTTATGATGAAAAGGTGATCATCGACGACGATGATGATTGGGCTCAATACTACCAAGATGTTTAAGAGAAGAAGAACCGAAGGTTGCTGAGAAAGAAACTATTGAAAAGACCGAGACATCCGATGTTGAAAAGATGATTGCTGATTTGGAAAAGAAATTTGAGAAGAAGTTAAAAACCAAAGAGATGTCTGAGATCGACAAACTATTTGAACAAGATGAAGAGGTCCCTTATAAATTCAAGATTCCATCCTTAGCAAAGTACAATGGCACCGGAAATCCTCATCTTCATGTGAAGCAATACATCACTGCCATGCAGTCTGCCTACTAAGGCTCAAACTCTAAGGTACTTCATGCTCTCATTGGACCCTATTGTCCAAAATTGGTTCAATACCTTAGATGATGGAACAAAAAAGAATTGGGATTTTCTATACAAGGTCTTCATTCAGCAATATGGGTACAATGTCGAGTTGGAAGTTACCTTAATGGAAGTTGAGTCCATTAGGCAAAGGTCAAATGAGAATTTTGTGGACTCTGTGAAACGATGGAGAAATAAGGCTGCTTTGCTCAAGAAGAGGCCTGATGAATCTGATAAAATAAGGATGATTGTGAGGGGGCTCCTGCCCAATCTCCATGAAAGGATGTCTCATACACTCATCCGTGACTTCAAAGATCTCCTCCAAGCTGGTCTACAAATTGAAGAGTGGGAAAGGGAGAAGAATCGCTTTTCAATTAAAGGGAATGAGAAAGGGAACTACCAGTCAGACAATCAAAGCACATAAAAAGAAGTTGATGTTATTGCCACTAGTCAAGGAGGAATGTGGCAGTTTTCAGAATTAGGGAAGCCACTATCTTGGGTTCTCAATAAGCTATAAAAGAAGGGATTGTTACAACCCTTGACTCCTCATCCTTTGCCTAATCCTCTTCCACCTAACTTTGATACTAATGCATTTTGCCAGTTCCATCAACGGCCTGGACACAAAATGGACAATTGTATGAAGTTGAGGCATGAGATCCAAAATTTAATTGATAATGGAAAGTTGCCTGAGCCGGACAAGCCCAATACCAAAGGTAATCCATTTCCAAGGTTCAACAGAGTACCTCCACCGGCAATCTTCATGGTGGGAAAAGGATTAGAAAAAGATTTTGTTTTATCATCCTTTAAAGATTGGGAATATTAAAGATGCGAAGGGAAAAGAAGCTTAAACTCAACGAACTTTCCTTAGCTTGAATGTTGCTTTTCAATCTTACTTTCTTTTTTTGGAACTATTGTGTTTTTCAAATTTAAAGTTGCTTGAATAAATTACTTTCATCAAAATTTTTGTTGGTCTTTGTTCATTTTGGTGCTCAACCAATGAGGAATTTAGCTTGATGTTTATAAATTAATATGTCTAGGCATCATGACTTGAATGACTTTACTAGGTGAGGGAATTGCTCTATAGCATTGGGTTGTGTATGCTTACTTAGAGAGGGCTCCTACATAATTACCTTTGTCTAGGTCCTAGCCAGTCTTAGAACATGCTTTGACAAACTTTCGAGGCAAAATTGAACTCTACTTATTTAAGAGAGAAATGATCTAGGCATTGTTTGGTTAGCCAACAACTAGTATCCACCTTATTAAATATCAATCCCTAGTTGTCTCTTTGAGCCTTCAGAAAATTTTAGCTTCCTTTTCATTGGCTTAAAAACCCCAATAATCTACCCTGAGCTGTTGTGATACTTTTGATGAGTCTTATGATCACTAAGATAAAGTGGCAAGAAGATCAAAGAAAGTAATGATTGGTCAAGATCATGAAGATAGTTGAAGTTCTCAAGACCATGAAGATAGTTGATATTTTCAAGACCATAAGGGTAGTTGAAGTTTTCAAGACCATAAGGGTAGTTGAAGTTCCTTTGATATCTCTAATATATCAAAACAACATCATCATTAGAGTAACAAATGATTTATCTCTAAAGGTTTATGTTACTCCACTCATCTATTATTGGAAGCCCAAGTTGGTACAAACGAGACAACTCTTTTAGAGCTAGAACCAAATAAAAAAATATATAAAAATAAACAAAAAAGAAGAAGAAAAGAAAAAAGAGAAAGAAAAGAGAAAAAAAAAAAAGAAGAAAACCCAAAATGGTTCAAAAAGCCAACTGAGTTCTCTTTGACCTAAGATAACAAAAGGCTTCCATTTAGTTTATAAGAACAGTTTGACTTGAATTGGTCCAACCCAACCAAAGATTCAATCAAAATTGGAGAAAAAGAGGAAGACCATTCAGTTCTTGAAAGTTCTGTACTTGATAGTCCTATAAGAAAGAAGGACAAAATTATAAAATGCTCAAAGAAAGGGAGGAGTAAGAAAAATAAAAAGAAAGAAAAGGGAGAAGAAGAAAAGAAATGAATTTGGGTCTTAAACTTTTTGCAAGGGCAAAGACTATTCTAATCAAGATCCAGATTAATGCCAAAAAGATAGAATGAATTTGGAGTCTAGAAAGATTGTTCCCAACTGTCTAAAGTTCCAACAAGAAATTTGTAGTGTGAAGGTTTGTCCATTGTGTCACATCAGCCCCAACTTACAAATAACCTTCATTTAGCCCATGTCCCTTATAGACCCCATTTCAAGCCTATCAAAGACCTGTTGATCTCTCTTGGTAGGTAGTGTCTATTAATGTGTATGTGCCTATCTGAAGTTCAAAAATTCTTGCTTAAATAGAAATGATTCCTAAGTTTAGTATGGTAACTAGGGTTGTCATGTTATAGATATGTTAATTTGGAAAATCAAGTCCTGAGGTACATTGACATTGATTTGGCAAAGCCAACATTTGATTTCAAAATGAAAATTCAAAAATTTCAAAAAATGTTTTGTCATATAAAGCCTTCAAGTTAAGGGAAGTATGTTGAACCTCCAAAGGACACATTGGGCAAAGGAAATTATTATTGGCAAAGTTATGAAGAAACTACCAACTGACATGCTGAGACATAGTTCAAAATAGATGAATCCCTGACTCTGCTACTTGGGATCTCCACCACTCATGTTTTCAACATCTTGAGGATAAAAGCCACAAATGCAAAAGCTTTTGATCATTCCAATGCAATATTTGAACAAGCATCAAAATGGAACCAATGAGAACACTTCTGCTGATCGTCTCGGTCTGTGAGTTGATGGAACAATTGTAAGTATTATTCATGCATATCATGCATACATGAGCATATCACATCGCACTTTCTTGTCTTGTATTGTCTATTCTTTATCAAGGTGAACAGCAAACACTCTGTGAAGTGAAGAATCAAAAGAAGATGTCAAATCAGGGGGGCATGGAAAGCCCATTGCTTGAGAAAGCTCCAGTAATCTTGCAAAGAGAAGAAATACGTGCTTGTGCGAAGAACTAGATGGCAAAAACATCAATCAAAGCTTGCATGGATAAAATCTTTGGTTTGAGCCTACACAGGGGGCAAAGTTTCTCCTTTTCAATTTTTTGAGTTTATATACCAAATATTTTTAAACTCACTTACAAATATTTTACCACATAGGGGGGCAAGGAGAGGATATAAGGTCCAATTAAAAATAGCTAAATCTTTGCAAAAAGGAAGAACAAAAGAATGGAACATTAGAACTCTCAAAAGAATGAAGATACAAAAGATAAAAGATCAATCCAGCTAAAAGAACTAAAGTCAGGGTGAAGACCCGATCTCAAAGGATGGAAATCCATTTTCAAGGGTAAAGACCCGATGTCAAAAGATGAAGATCAATTTTTAAGGATGAAGACCCGATCTCAAAGGATGAAGATCCATTTTGATGGTGAAGAATCACAATGTATAAAACAGCCAGAGCAGTTAGACTCCTCAAATGATAAAAGGTCAGTCAAACTCAATCTCGGGTCCAAGTACCCAAGCTCGGGTTCAGAACCCAAATTTTCCTTAGGTCGAGAACCTAGAATTATCCTTGAGTCCAGAACTCGAACCGGGTCCAGAACCCAAATTTTCCTTAGGTCGAGAACCTAGAATTATTCTTGAGTCCAAAACTCGAACCGGGTCCAGAAACCAAAATTTTCCTTAGGTCCAGAACCTAGAATCATCCTTGAGTTCAAAACTCGAACCGGGTCCAAAACTCAAATTTTCCTTAGGTTGAGAACCTAGAATTATCCTTGAGTCCAGAACTCGAACCGGGTCCAGAACCCAAATTTTCTTTAGGTCCAGAACCTAGAATTATTATTGAGTCCAGAACTCGAACCGGGTCCAAAACCTAAATTTTTCTTTAGGTCCAGAACCTAGAATCACCCTTGAGTCCAGAATTCGAACCGGCTCCAGAACCCAAAACCTCAACCATCTCAAAAATTAAGTCTTATTGCTTTTCACTCTCTTTCACTAAAGTTTCAGATTTTTCAAGCAGGGGGCAAACTGTAAACCCTTAATATTTGACCCAATCCGGTCTAATATGTTTTATTTAGCCCAAAATAATTTTTGTTGTCTAATTGGTCCAAAATAATTTTAGTTAAATAGTTTTTTCTTTATTATCTAATTTTTATTAATAAAAAATAAAAATAAACAAATAAAAGTCAAAAAATAAAAATTGGCGACGAAAAAATCGTCGCGCGGGCCCGTGGGCATTTCACCCGCAGGAAATTCCTGCGGGCGAAATAGCTTTTCTATTTCGCCCACAGGAAAATCCTACAGGCAAAATGGTCGCCCGCAGAAATTTCCTGCGGGCGACGCCCCATCCCGCCCACTGCCACAATTTTCTGCGGCAGTTTTTTTTCGCAAGCGTATTTTTTCATGCTGCAATTTTTTTCGGCAGCTCAATTTTTCCGACCAAAATTTTCAAAACCTAATTCAATTAGGTTTTGGTTTCTTTTTTTTTATTAACATTACTTGCCTTAACTAATTAGGAATAAACCACATCAAACCACTATAAATAAGGACCAAAGACAATTAATTTAAGGGACCCGAAAATTGGCAGTAGTTTGGAAAATTTGAAACCAAATCAAGGAAGGAAAAGGAGCAATTCAACTTTTTTTTTTTCTGGAATAGTAGGGACACGATTTAAGAAATTCAAAGGCAGCAATTGTCTTTGTTCTTGTTCATCCAAGAAGAATTATTTTTGGAGAATCAACAAAAGGAGGTATGTTAAATTCTTTTTTGTTTTATTTGTTTACAGTAGCATAATCTATGAAATTTTATTTTTCAAATAAAAAAAAACCTTAGAACTTTAATTTAGTTTTTCCAAAGTTAAAGGCACTAATACGTTACTTTATTTTCTAAAAAGACTTAAAATTGTTATTTTTTCTTCTAAATCTTAAAACTCTAATTAAATATCTTTTTCAACAAAATCAAAATTTGATTCTGTTTCTTTCAAAATTTTAAACTAGGTTCTATTTCATTCAAAAAAAAACATTAAAAAACATCTTTTATATTTATAAAAACTTCAATCCGTTTGTTTAAATTCATAAAATTTCATGAAATCATCAAATTGTCTTTCTAAATCCTAATTCAAATTCATCACCCGAGACCCTAATTTTAAATCCTAAAATCCAAAATTCAACTTCTAAACCTTAAATAATAAACTCTAACTCCTTTAAAACCTTAAACCCTAATTTTTTCTAAGCATTAATCCTTTAAAACATTAAAAACCATAAAAACATAAATACTTTAAATTTTATACAATAGCTTGAAATTACCATTTAAAGCCATGAATCAAAAGTATTTTAAAGTGTCTAAAACCCTAGTTTCATGATTTCACCATTCAAATATTAATTTAGTTAATCAAAGAGTCTTACCAACCTTTTAAAACATAAAACCCTAATCTATTTTAATTCCATAAAAAGTCATAGTAGCTATAATTGGACTTTTATTTGCTTTATTTAATTCTATACTTGATTATGCTTTGATTTATCTCTTGTGCTTTAATTTATTTAATTTTAATACTTGATTTATTTAATTTATCATAGATGTATATTTATTTTCTATTTTGATTAATAGCTTTGATGAATGATTTATTTATGATGAATGATTATTTTCTTTTATCAAGTAATTTAGATTTCCAAAAGTTGTAAGAGGTATGTTTCCACTTGGTGGGTACCTCATTAGTTAAACATCATGTAATTTAATTTGCTTTTCTATTTTAGAACCTATGTAAAAGGCATGTTTCTACCTTTTGGTGGGTGTCCTATCTAGGCATATGATGTAAGGACATGTTTCCATCCTTGGATGGGTGTCCATTTATTTGCTTTGTTTGGACATTGCTTTGATTTTAATATAATGATGCTTTCTTTTAATTATTGTGTGTAATGTGGATAATGTTGTTATATTTAAGAATTTTATAATATTAAGACCAGTAAAGGAGGCTGGTTCCAATGAATCGGGCGTTGTGAGGGTGCTGGGCCATTTCTCACCTTCCCCACACGTACCCAACTTTTCGAACCCATTAAGGGGTTGGTGATTTCTTAGGAATCGAGTCATCCACTCCTTTCTTTTTTTCCCAGCCGGTCCGGGTGGCGACTCCATTTTCTCCGGACTTAGGTCCATGTTCTCTAAGGCCCCGAGCCTAAACAGTGCCAAAGTCGCAAGAACTATTCCACCTGGAGTGGGGGTAAAAATCTCCGTTCACAGTATGGTCACATCAGGTACCAGGCATAGTTGGGACACGTCAGTAGTTCCATACACATAAACCTCTTTAATTGCCTTTAAACTCTCCTCAAACCATTCTATTTTTTTTTAAATAGGTTCAGGATTAGGTTTTTTGAAACTGCTTTACACTTTTGGGTCATCCAAGTTTGGGATTACTATAGGTTCTTTAGAAAAAATAGGAGGCCTTGAATTTATTTGAGTTTCTCTTGCTTGCCCTCCTTGTGGCATTCTTTGAAAAGGTTGAGAAGCACTAACATTTTCTGCTGTATGAGTACTATGACTTGGTCCTCTTTTCTACTAGCTTATATTGTGGGATAAAACCTGGTGGATATGTAGGATCTCCCATGGCATCTATAAAAGAATGAGCTATTAGGGTTCCTGATCCTAAGGCATTAGACACGGTTTCTATGGTATTCTTGCCTTTGAGTAATTTCATGAGTTGTTCCAATTGCTTTCTCATTTTTGAAACTTCTTCCAACCAATCCTTTATCTGGTCGATATCTCGCCTCATTTCTTTTTGGGCTTGGTTTTTCATGAGTTTGGTCTTTGACCAAGTCTCTTAATAGTGAGTTAAGTCATATTTATTTTTTGAAAGCCAAGTTATATTGATGTTCCTGATGTTATGTTTATTTTAAATTAAAAAAATATTTTTTTATTTATCCCCTTTTTTATGAAATCATGATGTATAGTTTTACAAGAATAATATGTCATGTACATCCACGAATGCATAAAAAATTAGTACTAATGAAATTCATATTAAGTTTGAGATTTTAAGGCCTAGGTAAGGAATTTATAAAATATGGACAAGAATTATCTTTTGAATAAACCTAGTAGGGTTTGGAAGAAGTTGGGGCATATTTACCTAAGTATGTGGTTAGGTTTTATTTCTAAAGGTATGAGTCTACCTTATTTTACTGGGTTTTGAGGTTCTCAGACTGCTGATAATCCCATTATCATCCACAATTTGGACTAGCGAATTCTGTCAACCAATACATAGCTAAAAGATAGTCTTAATGAGAATTTTTTGGAGGCCTTACCAGGTTTTCCATGGAAGCAACCCTACACCATCCTCATATTAAGCCTATTAAGGTAATATATCACTTCCTAACCTTTAAGTGAGTATGTGATAAGAGACTTTTCAGTTGAAATATGCAAATAATAATATAGACGTAATTAAATATTTTAGAAATATACAAAAAGAAATAAGTTTAATAAATCTCAAAACACAATCAAATAAATAAACATAAATGTCACAACAATATATAGCTTAACCCCTCTATTTAGTAACTAGCTCTTCCCCAGTGGAGTCGTCACCTGTCACACATGGGGCTATGGTTGAGCCAGTGAAATAGAGCTTTAATTTGCATTTGTCTGCTTTTATTTAGTTTTATTATTTTTCATGTGTTAGGAGTCGCCGACATTCAATTATAAAGTTTTGATTGGACAACTTATAATGGTCTGTGCTTTTAGAGGTAGGGTACAAGGAAGAAAAAATACCCTATAATGCCCAAAGATTGATACTATAATTTTTATGATATTTTTATTATTTGTATTTTTTATTTGTAAGAGGAATAATATTCACCATCTGAATATAAATCCTAATCATAATTTTTATTATTCTCACATTTTTATTATTGTATCCACTATCTGGATACAAATATATATTTTATATTTTATATTATTTAATTTTATTATTACTAACAGTTTTATTGTCCCTGTGGTTAAAATTTTTATGAATTAATTTATAATCACTGCCTGAATATAGAAATTTTATGATGTTAAATGGCTTAATATGTAACACCTTTATATCCTATATACGTACAAATACATAAACCCAACTGTGAGCGGGGATTTTAGCCCCCACTCCTGGAGGAATGGTTCTTGCGACTTCGGCACTGTTTAGGCTCGAGGCCTTAGAGAACACAGGCCTAAGCCCGAAGAAATAGAGTCGCCATCCGGAAGGGCCGAGAAAAAGAAAGGGTGGATGACTCAATTCCTAAGGAATCCCCAAGCCCCTAATGGGTTCGGAAAGTTAGGTACGTGTGGGGAAGGTGAGAAATGGCCCAGCACTCCCACAACGCCCGGTTTATTGGAACCGACCTCCTTTGCAGGTCTTAATATTATAAAATTCTTCAGTATAACAATATTATCCATATTACATACAACAATTAAAATAAAGCATCATTATATTAAAATCAAAGCAATGTCCAAACAAAGCAAATAAATGGACACCCATCTGAGGATGGAAACATGTCCTTACATCGTTCATGTCTAAACTAAATAGGACACCCACCAAAAGGTAGAAACATGTCCTTTACATTGGTCCAAAATATAAAAGCAATTTAAATTACATAGAAATTAATTAATGAGGTACCCACAAAGTGGAAACATACCTCTTACAATATTTGGAAATCAAGATAAATCGATAAAAGTAGATAACCATTCATAATAAATAAATCATTCATCAAAGATATCAAACATCAATCAAAATATATAATAAACATTCATCCAATTTAAATAAAACAGTAAATATATTAACTTTAGGGGTTCATGCATTAAGTAGGGTTTCTAGGGTCTTATGTTCAATAACTAGGGTTTTGCATATACTAGTTTAATTTGTTGAGAAATATTTTAAAGTAATAACATAGCTACTGGATGTTAAAAAGATTTAAGGTTTTAGATTTTTTTTTTATGAAGATAATGTTACTGTTATTTAAAAAAAAGTAGGTTTAGGTAGGGTTTTAAACAAACGTCATCAAATTAGGATTTTTTAAGACATAAGGGTTTATAATTTTAAAATATTGGGTTTTAGGTTCACTGGATTATGGTTTTAGGTGTTGATGCACTTGTCATAAAGTTTTGATATTTTTAAAATTAGGCTTTAGGAAAACTAGGGTTTACTGTATTGAGAAAATTAGGGTTTCTTTTGATATTTTGGAAAACATGTTTGATCTTAGGATTTAGGAAAACAGTTTAGAGTTTTATAGAAACAATTATGATTAAAGTTTTTAGAAACTGTAAAGAAGATTAGGGTTTGGAGACTTAAGAAGACATTTGGAAATTTCGGATAAAAAAGTTAGAGTTTAGATGATTAAGAAAATAGTTCGAGGAAAAACAATTTAGGGTTTTAAAGTTTTTGGAAACAGAAGGACAGTTTTTGGGTTTTTGAAGTTTTGGAAATAGAAGAACAGTTTTAGGGTTTTTTAAGTTTTAGAAACAGAAGGATGATTTAGGGTTTTTGAAGTTTTAGAAACAGAATGATGATTTAGGGTTTTTAAAATTAGATTTGTGTTGAACGATATATTATTTACTTTAATTAAGATCTTAAGTATTGTATGAATTAATTCATGCTACTGCATAAATTAAATTTAAGGAATAATTAAATAACATAGGCAGTGTGATGATGATTTAAAAGGTGAGGATGATTGATGATTGATTAAACAAAAGTTAGAGCAATTTACCTACGTTTGAAGGCTTCACCAAATTTGAAGAGATTGAACCAAGCCATTGCCTGCTTCAGATTTGATTTTGGTTGAGCAAAGCAATCTAGAGATGATTGCTTCCTTTGGTTGCTGTCTCTTGCTTGCTAGGGTTTTATTTTTGGCCAATAAAAATTTTGAGCTTCCGATCCAGTAAAACTGTTTTCCTTTCCTCCCAATTCTGTGTTTTAATGTGTAATTTATAGGGAAAAATTATAAACTTATTTCTAATTGTCTAAGAAAATTAAAACCGTTTAGAAAAAGAAACCAAAATCAAATAAAATTTGGTTTAGAAAAAAACTATGCTGGAAAATTGCTCTGGCGAAAAAATTGTTGCAGGCGAAAATTGCGAGCGCTGGCTGGGACGAGGCCAATTCGCCCGCAGGAAATTCCTGCGGCTAATTGGCCCAAGCCGATTCACTTTCGGCGACAAATTTTTGTCGCCGATTTTTTCGTCGCAGATTTTTATTTATTTATTTATTTTTTACTTTACTAACATTACTTTTTTATTTTTATTAAAAATTATAAATAATAAATACTAAAATAGATATTATTTAATTAAAATACCACAAAATTATTTTGGACTATATAAAAAAATATCGAACCAGACTGGGTCAAAAATTAAAGGTCTATAGTTTGCCCCCTGCTTGAACGATCTGAGACAATGACAAAAGAGATAGAAAAATAATAAGACTTAATTTTTCTGAGATGGTTTAGGTTTTGGGCTTTGGACCCGGTTTGAGTTCTGGACTCGGAAAAGACTTGGGTTCTGAACCTGGAATGGTTTGGGTTCTGAACCTGGTTCAAGTTCTGGACTAAAAAAAGACTTGGGTTCTAGACCCGGTTCGAGCTCTGGACTCGAAAAAGACTTGGGTTCTGAACCCAGGATGGTTTGGGTTCTAGACCCGGTTTGAATTCTGGACTAAAAAAAGACTTGGGTTTTAGACCCAGGATGGTTTGGGTTCTAGACCCGTTTTGAGTTCTGGACTCGAAAAAGACTTGGGTTCTGGACCCTAGATAATTTGGGTTCTGTACCCGGTTGAGTTCTGGACTCGGAAAAGACTTGGGTTCTGGACCCGAGCTAAGTTCTGGACTTAATGGTAATTTGAGTTCTGGACCCGATCTAAGTTCTAGACTTAAGAGGGAATTTAGGTTCTAGACCTAAGCTAAGAGAGATTTAATTGTCTGCAAAAAATAATTGTAGTCAGTAGGATACCAAAGGATTTGCAAAAAAAAAATTAGCTAATTTTTACCATGCACATATCTTCTCCTTGCCACTGCGTGTAAAAATATTAAAAGTGCAAAAATATTTATATACACGCAAATATTTGAATGATTGAATTGAATAATTGAGTTTCCTATTTATTTATTGTGTAGTTACTGTTTATGTACTATTCACCACTATTCATTTACTATTTGTAAATAGTTATTTACTATTTATCAATAGTAAAATTTACTTTTTCTCTTTTTTTCATGAGAATACTATTTTTTTCTTTTTGATTTTTGTCTTTTTCCTTTGCCATTTCTCTATATAAACGTTGTAGCTCATTTCTTCATTTCATTCATAGCAGCTCATTTCTAGCTATACATCTTTTATATAAGAGAGTTTAGAGAGTTTAGCATAGAGTTGAGGAGAAAATGCATGCTTCAAGATCAGGAACTCGATCTAATACTGAGTTATTGGAGTTTATTCGGAGGCATGAAGATGGAAATATAAGTTTACTAATCGAGATGCCGCTTCATCGCAGTTCAAATCAAAAGAGCAAGGTAATTATTTATTTTAACAGCAGATTATTTTTCATTTTTCTTTCGTTTTTTCTCTTGTTTTTATTTTTTTTTCTTTTTATTTTTTGTTTCTTATTATTTTTTGTTTGTGTTTTTTTTTAATTTTAGGAAAATAAATTAATTAGATGAGTAAATTTAAGAATTTAACAAACAAATAGATAGACTAAAAATAGAACATAAATAAATTTAGCCTAAAAATCAGCGGTATTGATATGATGACATACTTACCTTGTGTTAACTTACCTGGCTCCGTGTTAGCGTGATCATTACGTTATCCGAGGAGGAGGATGTATCTATAAAGCCCAACAATGGTATGATGTAGCGCCTTCTCAGATAAGATGAATTATTCGAGATTGCAGTTTTGAAAGCTTTATCTTGCAATTACCATCCGAGGAGTATCCGATAGACAGGAGTGTAGTTCAAGCATTGTCAAAACGGTGGATGGACACGACCCATACTTTTCACCTACCTATAGGAGAAATGACTATTGGCCCGGTCGATTATACAGCCATAATTGGTATCCGGTACTATGGCCTTCCGGTCCCTCTTACCAATGATATTCTGATATTCGAAGAAATCCAATAGTTAATTGGTATGAAACCATCATTTAAAGGGCCTTTCAAGATAAAAATTGAGTCGATTTGGAGTTATTGGATGAACTACAAAGGACGGGAGTTATTGGATGAACTAGAAGGACGGGTTCGTAGGGAAATAGCCAAACAATATGCTCGAGGATTTTTACTATATTTGCTCGGGCCGACCATTTTAGGCAGCACCGAATCCACCATCTATTTGTCGACGTTGAGGGCCCTTACTGATATGAGTATGGTACCGCTTTACGGCTGGGATGAAGCTGGCCTTGCCAGTCTTTACCATGGACTTGAAAAAATTTGCAGAAATAAGAAGTCTTTTGTTGGCTTTATGGTGATTGTCGAGGTACTCTTATTCCACCAATGTCAATTCCATTCTTATTCTTGCATGAATTTGATTTTTATTATTGTTGTAGGTATGGGCATATGAGCACAATCTTGTGAGGGTGCCTGGTATTTTCCGAGAGAGAGTCGGGTATCCGAGATTAAATTTTTGGTTGTCAGATCGTGTAGAAGTTTCCAGCTCTCACAATGTGCACTTCCAATGCTATCTCTTGAGTTGCTTAACCTGGGGCCAGGTAAAATAGCATTAGTATACTTTAAAATTTATATAAAAGTCCACTTACCTTATGTCATTTTGTAGGTCAATTTGTCTTGGTGGAACACTGAAGAGCGGACGAACTGGACTTTCTCCATGAATGTCGCACTGCCTTTCAACATACCCACCGAGTCATTGCCAGCCCTGAGCAGTGAAGGATCCCGATGTGTTGCCCGAAATATACTTTAAATATCATGTCAATGCCGAAGAATACATGGTGGTTGGCTCGGCACGGTTATGATGTTGAAACCTTTCTCTATCCACCGGGTGTATCTTATACCCAATTTATTTAAATAGGGCTTTTGAACTTTGACGTATCCCTTATTAGTGTACAAGAGATTCCTGAGGAAAATGAGGATAGAGATGAAGAGGAGTATCATGGAGAGGGAAGAGAGTTTGTCTCACATCTCGGGGCTAGCACTTCTCAGGTAAACTTTTACCATTTTTCCATTGCAATCGCTTCTTTCTTATTTTGACTTTTTTTAATGATTATTGCAGGCTACTGGCTCATTTGGTCATGAGGCGGGACCTTCTTTTACTGCTCCTCCATTTGCACAATCTAATCAACCGGAGATGCCATCTCATTCACAGGGCATTGATATGAATACCTGGTAGGTTTTCTTATTTCATGATAATTTATGCTATATGTATGCATGATTATGTATGCTCTTACTCTTTTCCTTTCTAGCTCACAAAGGATGCTTGAGGAACAAAATAAGAAACTTGAAGAAGAGTTGGCTACTAGTCGTCAACAGGTTTCCCATTTTGAGAAATTGTATCACCAATCAGAGCAAGATTTTCGAGACTTCCAGTTTTAGGGGATGAGAGATCCTGCTACTTCTTCATCTAGAGGGCCCCAAGCTGATGGCCATGAGATCCTTTCATCTACTTTGAATAAGGACCGTTATAGATCTGAATTCCAAGGTAATTCAGGTGCTCCTACTTCGGGCGGACTTGGGACGGGTGATATGCCACCTCCTCTAACAGGTGATGATTTTTTCAGAGATTTATTTGATGATATACCACCTCCTTCTTAGTGATGTATGAGTATTGTATCAATTGAGGAAATATTGTATAATAAGTATAAAAATAATAATGATGATATATAATTTTTATTTTTACTACAACTCTCTTTTTTTTTTCTTTCTCTTTTTTTTATCATCATTATTGCGCTACAATTTTCCTTTTCACATTCAATATTTTCACAGTCACACCAATTTACTAAAACCAAATGCAACGTGGCAATTCAAGAACTTTTGTCACCAATTCCCTACCCTCGTGCATCTCAGTCTCACGCTTTTCCTTATCAATTTTGGAATAGCACAATCCTCCTATATAAATCATTTTTCATGCCATAATTTCATATAGAAGCCAAGCCATGAGATTTTCTACTTCAACGTAAAAACTCCTTTTAACAATTCTAATTTTCCTTTAGTCTTCCGTAATGACCGAACTCCATTTGAAGAAAATAAAAGTTCTATTTAAAAATATGAATGCCATTCATTGGAAATAAATATCTTGGTCAAAAATTGATACTTTGAAGTGTTTTCAAAATGTTAAATTGGACCATTCTTTTTTACATGCCATGGCTTCTTTTTGGAATGTGGATTATAGGACATTTAAAATTAATGGCTTTGAAATATGTCCCTTGATTGAAGAATTTGAGGCCATCCTTGGATACCCATGCAATTTACCTATATTGATTTTCAAGACTCAACAAAAGATGCAAATATTATTTCAACTTTCAAAGCTCGAAGTTCTACAGTTGATGAGAGGTGAGAAATTTTTGCTTGGTCCCTTAATTGACTTTTGCCTTGCTCATTTGGCTCCTACTAAGGCATGGGGACGTATGCTTTGTCTATGCTTGCTTGGCCAATTCTTGCTTGTTTCTTTTCATGGTGATATTGATCCAAGAGTATTGGATATCATGGACTAAATGGAAGGAGGCTTGTTGCCGATACCCGTGATCTTAGCTGAGACATTAGTTGGATTAGACCAACTTAAATCGAGATTATCAAAGAAACTAACCGGGAGTCCATTGTTGCTTCAAGTAATTACCTAAACTGCCCTTTCAAATTTTCAATTTAGGTTCTTTTTTTTATTGCTCTAATTTTTGCCTAGTCTGCCCTTGTGGGTTTTCAAAACTAGCGAGCTATCCTAATTTTTGCCTAAGCCGCCCTTACGGGTTTTCAACTTAGCAGTCCCCTTTTTTCTTTTCTTTTCTTTTTTTAATTTTATTATTATTTTTTTATTGCTCTAATTTTTGCCTAGTCCGCCCATGCGGGTTTTCGAAACTAGTGAGCTGTCCTAATTTTTGCCTAAGTTTCCCTTGCAGATTTTCAGCTTAGCTGACCTCTTTTTTTTCTTTTTCTTTTTAATTTTAATTTTTTCCTCACAGATTTGGCTTCAAGAGCGTCTCTACTTACTTGATACTCCATCCATGGATTTTGCTAGATATCTACCACGACATCATTCAACTAGGAAACTACTCCATCCTGCTTCTTCATATACTGACTGGTTTGACTAGATCCACTCACGCACTGAAGTCAACATCCGTTGGTTGGTACCTTGGTGGAAGATTTCTCATATCACCATGCGGACATACTTGATGTATGTTTCCCTTGCTGCTCTTCGTCGAGGTACTTGCTATGACCCTCACCGGCTTAACTATCAGTATGAAATCGAGCCTTGAGGTTCTGAATTCACTTCTGATTTAGATATGCCTTGTCTGACTGAAGCCTACTTGGATCGGCTGAAGCAAAGCTGGCCTGCACATTACACTTATCGTCTGCCATAGATTTTACATTTATCAATTTCTTTAGAAAGTGTGTTGTTAGGATGAAAATAATAAAAGTAATAATAAGAGATGTTTCTTTTCCTTTTATAATTTGTCATCACCTTTTGCTATTGTGTTTATTCATTTCATCCATATCTGGTCAAATACTTATAATAGTGCACATAGAACAATTTTAATATTAATTTTATTTTATTAAATTGGGGAACAACCAAACATAAAGCTAGCGTACACAAGATCACTCCTGTTGCCAACTAGCCCTTTCGGGTTCTCTAATTGACGATTTTCTCTCATTTAGCCCTAATTGTTGCCTAGCCGTCCTTTCGGGTTTTCAGAACTAGCGGACTGCTCTAACTTTTGCCTAGGCCGCCCTTTTGGGTTTTCAACCTAGCGAGCTCTTTTTCCTTTTTGTTTTTTTCTTTTTTTTATACATAAAACCTCTTCAACCTGTCAATGTTCATTGGTTCACTAAACTCGTTCCCGCCCATGTCTAATAACTTCACTGCACCCTTATTCATGACTTGTTTCACAATATATGGCCCTTCCCAGCTAGTCCTGAACTTCCCTCTTGTTTCAGATACATTAGGCTTACATTGTTTCAACACAAAATCCCTGACTCTGAGTTTTCTCATCTTAACCCTTCTATTATAGGCCCGAGCTATCTTTCTTTGATACAGTTGATGATGATACAGTGCTTTTAACCTTCTCTCCTCTATTAAAGCTAACTATGTGTATCTGCTCACTACCCATTTCATTTCAGGCAGTTCAGCTTCCAAGACCATTCTTAATGACTTGATCTCAATTTCAATTGGCAACACTGCTTCCATCCCGTAAACCAAGAGAATGGTGTCATTTCAGTCGGTGTGTGCACACTTGTTCTATATCCCCACAAAGCAAAAGGAAGCATCTCTGACCAATCCCTGTATGTCTTGGTCATCTTAGAAAGAATTTTCTTAATTGTCTTGTTTGTTGCTTCTACCGTACCATTAGCCTTTGGTCTATAAGGAGAGGATCGGTGATGATGGATTTGGTACTTCGAGAATAAGTCCTTAATTGCTCCTTGAAACTGTACCCCATTATCTGATATCACACTGTGCGGGATCCCATACCTGCAGATGAGATTTTTTTCAATGAATCTAGCCTTCTGACTTGCCCCCAGTTTATTGAAGGATTCGGCTTTGACCCATTTCGAAAAATAATCTACCGCTACTACAATGAAACGGTGACCGTTTGAGGTTGTCAGATGTATCTCTCCTATAATATCGATACCCCAAGTGGCAAAGGCCCAAGGTGAAGACATAGAATGCAATTCTTCAGGAGGCATGTGATTCAAGTTACCATACATCTGACATTGTTGGCACTTCTTTACGAACTCAATACAATCTCTCTCCATGGTCAACCAGTAGTAACCTTGTCGAATTATCTTCTTAACTAGGGCCAAACCACTCATGTGCGGACTGCAACTTCCCGCATGTATTTCTAACATGATATGCTCCACTTCAGGCTTCTTCAAGCATCTCAAGTGCACCCTGTCAGGCCATCTTCGATATAACTCTCCATGAAAGGTGATGTATTGTAAGGACCACCGCCTTATGGCTCTTCTTTCTGTCTTTGTGTTCCCCCGATGGGTATTCCCTTTCCTCTAAAAATCATCTTATAGTATCATACCACGCATCATGGTCCGTATCAGTTTCCATGATTGTCTCATATTCATAGCAAGGGGTTGATGAACTGGTCAAAATTAGAGGCTTGAGGAATAAGTTCACGGAATTTTCCCATACCGAAGCCAATGTGGCTAGGGCATCAGCCATCTAGTTTTCTTCCCTTGATAGGTGTATAAACCTGCACTCCTTAAAGTTCTTCTTCATCATGGTCAAGTAATGGTAGTAGGGTTTTAATTTTTCTTCTTTCAATTCCCACTCTCCATTTACTTGGGATACTACTAGCAATGAATCGCCAAAAACTTCCCCCTTATCCACCTTCATAATCATTAGGGTTTCCAAACCAAAGATACATGCTTCGCACTCCACCATATTATTGGTTGCCCTAAATTTCAACTTTTTGGCTAAAGGGATAAGTTCCCCTTTGGGCGATTCTAGTATGACTCCCAAACCTGCTCCTTTCCTATTTACTGCTCCATCAAAATATATTTTCCACCCTTGTACTTCAATTGCCTCTAAATGTTCATCCAAAAATTCCAAGACTACCTTTTCGCTATCCGATAATGGTTGTTGGGCCAGGAATTCAGCCACAGCTCTACTTTTGATTGTTTTCCCAGTTACATACCCAATCTCAAATTCTTCCAATATTATCAACCATCGCTCATACTTCCCAATCAAAGAGGGTGTCTCCCTTAAGTATTTCATTGGATCCAACCTGGAAATTGCTTTCACACTATAAGATTGAAAGTAATGCCGCAACTTCTTAGAAGACCAAGCCACTGCTATGCAGGTCTTTTCAATAATACTATACTTAATTTCATAAGGTAGGAGCTTTCTACTCAATTACTAAACTGCATGCTTAATCCCTGACTGATCTGCTTGGGCTAACATGGCTCCTACTGACTCTTCTTCTACTGCTAAGTATAGTAATAGGGATTTAATGGGTTTAGGTGGTTTCAAAACAGGTGGATTTAGTAGATACTCTTTTATTCGTTCAAAGGCCCTTTGACATTCTTCATTTCACAGGACCGGCTGATTCTTCTTAAGCAACTTGAAGATAGGCTCACAGATTGTTGTGAGCTTTGCTATAAACCTGCTAATGTATTGTAATTTACCAATGAATCCTCGAACTTCTCTCTCCCTCTTAGGGGCTGGCATATCCCTGATTGCTTTAACTTTGTCAGGATCAATCTCAATGCCATTTGGACCAATCAAATGTCCCAACAATTTGCCCAAGGTAACCCCGAACACACACTTCTTTGGATTTAATCTTAGCTTATATTTCAATGCTCTATCGAAAAATAATTCTAAGTTTTGGAAGTGTTGTTCCCTTGTATCTAATTTCACCATAATATCATCAACATATACTTTAATTTCTTTGTGCATCATGTCATGAAATAGTGTGGTGACCATCCTTTGGTAGGTTGCTCCAACATTCTTTAAGTTGAACGGCATCACCCTATAACAAAATATACCCCATGTAGTAATGAAAGCAGTTTTGGCTTTATCCTCTTGGGATATTAACACTTGGTTGTATCCGGAGAATCCATCTACAAATGAATGTAGCATGCTAGAGGCTGCACTATCAATGAGGACATCTATATGGGGTAAAGGAAAATCATCTTTAGGGGAAGCCTTGTTCAAATCTCTATAGTCCACACAGACCCTTATTCTTCCATCTTTCTTTGGCACGGGTACTATGTTGGCTAGCCAATCTGGATATTCTATCACTTCAAGGAACTTTACTTGTGTTTGTTTAGTGACCTCTTCTTTAACCAATTCAGCCCACTTAGGTCTTAATCGCCTAAGCTTTTGTTTGACAGGTTTCATGTGAGTGTAAGTAGGAATAAGATGTTCGGCTCTGTCTCGATCTATTCCAGGCATATCCTCATAAGACCAAGTAAATACTTCTTCATATTTTTTGAATATTTTTTCAAATCTCTCTCTCATCAAGAGTAAGGTCGGATGCTATGCTAATATTTTTAGGATTTTCTATTATTCCCAAATTTAATGATTGTGTATCAACAGAATTAATATTAAAGATGCTCATGTAACCGCTATTTGAATGTATACAACCATCAGGAGAAACATCACACAAGTAAGCAAAATCAGACTTTATTGCATTCATTTTGGAAAAGAAAACATCATCATCCTCATACAAAGCAGACAAATTAAAATCAAAATCATTGTTCTCAAAATCATAAGGCAGAATATCTTCAAACTTCTCTTCAACCAGGGCAGCAATCTCCTCCAGAGTCTTCCCAGCTTCCAGGATAGCTTCCTTCTTCTTTTCCGGATTGGACTCTTTGTTGGCTGGCAGGGTGAGCTCTTTCTTCACTTGCTCCACTAGCTCGGCAACATCTATAAAAATTTCAAAACCCGGGATCAACTTTCCCATGATCATGATTGGCTCAGGCTTTCCTTGGAGTGGTCCCATGTCTAGAGCTTTGACAAAGATTTTTTCAAGTGGCGGAAAGCTTATCTTCTCATTCTTCTTTGGCTGAACATCTTTGTTGGCTTCATCATATCCCAACCCCTTTTTGGAAGTTTGAGTTTTAAAATCTGGAAGCTTTGTGAAACCGGCTTTGTCCTTTCCAAGACCAGCTCCGGGAAGGTAGTTCATAATACTCTTCATCATGTTCAAGACCTTAGAGTCCACTACTTCATCATCAAAAATTGCAGCTCTTTGGAAGCCATTGAGAGACCTCTCAATCATTAGAGCATTAACAACCTCATTATCTTTGGCTTCGATGACCACTGTCTCATCTCCATTAGGGAACTTGATCTTTTGATGAAGGGTGGAAGGAACTCCACCAAGAGGATGAAACCATGGTCATCCCAAGAGTAAGGCAAATGTAATAGGTATGTCCAAAACAACAAATTCAACAATAGATTCAATTGGACCAACCTTGACGGCAGCTTTGAAAGTTCCTTCGGCATGTCTCTTGGTGTTGTCATAAGCCTGAATGGTTACCTCGGTTGGGTTTAGATCCCTTGTTGACATGGCTAGTTTTGGCAATATTTTAAGTGGACAAACATTTATGGCAGACCCATCATCAGCCATTACACATGGAGTCCTTTTCCCTTTGATTTCTATTTTGATAAAGAGAGGGCGGATGTGATCTCTCCCCTCTTCCGGTAAATCCGCATCTGAGAAAGATACTGCTCCCATATTAACTTTGCTCTTCTCTTGAATATCTTCACATTTCATTACTCCTTCAATTTTTATGAAGTTGATCAACTCCTCCAGTGTTATGGAGGTGGAAATTGGCATGATGGCCAAGGCCTTGGCCATAGTTTCTCGGTGATTTTTAGAAGTAACCAATAAATCCCAAATGTTAAAACTTGTTTGGGTTCTTTTCAATTGCTTGAGCACGATATCATCTTCCTCTTCTTTATTCCCTACTTCAACTTCCTTTCCTTTATTAACTTCTACCTCCTTAGGCGATGGCCTTGCATAAGGCCTACCGGATCTAGCGTTCATTACTTCATCTTCCTCAGGCTCGGACCAGATCCATTCTTCCTTCTTAGGTACAAGATCGTCATCACTATCGCTTGAATCTTAAAACCTATTCACAACACAAATTGCTAATTCTTTACCCACCATAGCTTGTTTAATTTTGCCAAATACCTCTTCTTCTTTGGTTGCTTCTCCACCCATATCTTGAAAAGAAGACATGACAAAACTTTCATGCAAACCTCCTCCAATCATGAAGGTTGCCGGTGGCGGTACTCTATTGAACCTTGGTAATGGATTGTCTTTGGTATTCGGCTTGTTGGGCTCAGGTAGCTTTCCACTATCAATTAAATTTTGGATCTCATGCTTCAACCTCACACATCTATCCGTGTCGTGCCCTTGCATTTGATGAAATTGACAAAATGCTTTAGTGTCGAAATTAGGTGGGAGAGGGTTAGGCAAAGGACGAGGATATAAGGGTTGTAACAATCCCTTCCTTTGAAGCTTATTGAGAACCCAAGACAGTGGTTTCCCCAATTCTGAAAATTGTCTTCTTGTTCCTTGGCTAGTAGCATTAACACCAACTGCCTTTTGCATGCCTTGGTTACCAGACTGATAGTTTCCTTTCTCGTTCCTTCTTGTTGAAAAATGGTTCTTCCCTCTTTTTCATTCTTCAATTTACAGACCAGCTTGGAGGAGAACTTTGAAATCACAATTGAGTGTATGAGACATCCTTTCACGAAGACTAGGCAATACCCCTCTCACAATCATCCTTATTTGATCAGATTCATTGGGCCTCTTCTTGAGCAAAGCAGCCGTATTTCTCCATCTTTTCACATAGTCCACAAAATTTTCATTTGGCCTTTGTCTAATGGACTTAACTTCCATTAAGTTAACTTCCATCTCGACGTTGTATCCATATTGTTGGATGAAGGCCTTGTATAGCAGATCCCAACTCTATTGTGTTCCTTCTTCTAAGGTATTGAACCAATTTTGGATAGCAGGATCCAATGAGAGCATAAAGTACCTTAGAGTTTGAGCCTTAGTAGCTCGAGCAGACTGTATAATAGTGATATACTACTTCACATGGAGGTGAGGATTTCGGTTCCATCAAACTTTGCAAAGGATGGCATCTTGAATTTGTATGAAACTTCTTCGTCTAGCTCAAATAATTTGTCAACTTCCGACATTTCTTCGGTTTTCAGCTTCTTTTCAAATTTCTTTTTCCAAATCCGCAATCATTTTTTCAACATCAGAAGTTTCAATTTTCTCCATAGCTGATCTTTCAATAATCTTTGGTTCTTTCTTCTTGTCTTGAGGATCTTGGAAGTATTGAGCCCAATCATCATCATCATCAATGATCACCTTATCATCATCATCAATGATCACCTTATCATCATCAAAAACCACTTCACCAACTTTAGCCTTCCCCTTGTCCTTTGGCTTCTTAGTGTTGGCAGATGCTTCGGCATTATTTCCTAAAATTGCAGCCAATTGGTTCTTCATGGTCTCAGTCAGGGCCTCCTTTATTTCTTCCATCTTGGCATTGAGGGCGTCGTCCGCCATTCTTTGAATTTGTTCAGCCTCCATTGCTTTTATATACCATAGCAAGTATATACCAAATGGTACGAGGCTATGAGTGGTTATGCTATGTTTGATCTTTATACCTTGAGTGAAAGTATGGTATCCCTTACATAACACAACACGGGTAACACGGGCGTCCTAACTCACGCACACGATGCAAACTAATATGATGCAATGGACAATATCATGATAAAAAAGAATAGAATAATATAAAGACCAACGGAATCAACTTCTCTTATCCCAGTGGAGTCGCCACTGTTAATAGGGATTTTCGCCCCCACTCTCGGTGGAATGGTTCTTGCGACTTCGGCACTGTTTAGGTTCGAGGTCTTAGAGAACACGGGCCTAAGCTCAGAGAAAATGGAGTCGCCACCCAGATGGGCAGGGAAAAAGAAAGGGGTGGATGACTCGATTTCTAAGGAATCTCCAACCCCCTAATGGGTTTCGAAAGTTGGGTACGTGTGAGGAAGGTGAGAAATAGCCCAACACCCCCACAATGCCCGGTTCATTGGAACCGGTCTCCTTTGCATGTCTTAATATTATAAAACTCTTCAGTATAACAATATTATCCATATTACATACAACAATTAAAATAAAGCATCATTATATTAAAATCAATGCAATGTCCAAACAAAGCAAATAAATGGACACCCATCCGAGGATGAAAACATGTCCTTACATCGTTCATGTCTAAACTAAATAGGACACCCACCACAAGGTGGAAACATGTCCTTTACATTGGTCCAAAATATAAAAACAATTTAAATTACATAGAAATTAATTAATAAGGTACCCACAAAGTGGAAACATACCTCTTATAATATTTGGAAATCAAGATAAATCGATAAAAGTAAATAACCATTAATAATAAATAAATCATTCATCAAAGATATCAAACATCAATCAAAATATATAATAAACATTCATCCAATTTAAATAAAATAGTAAATATATTAACTTTAGGGGTTCATGCAATAAGTAGGGTTTCTAAGGTCTTAAGTTCAATAACTAGGGTTTTGCATATACTAGTTTAATTTATTAAGAAATATTTTAAAGTAATAACATAGCTACTGGATGTTAAAAAGATTTAAGGTTTTGAATGTTTTTATGAAGATAATGTTACTGTGATTTAAAAAAAAGTAGGCTTAGTTAGGGTTTTAAGCAAACATCATGAAATTAGAGTTTTTAAGACATTAGGGTTTATAATTTTAAAAGATTAGGTTTTAGGTTCACTGGATTATTGTTTTAGGTGTTGATGAACTTGTCATAAAGTTTTGATATGTTAAAAATTAAGGTTTAGGAAAACTAGGGTTTACTGTATTGAGAAAATTAGGGTTTCTTTTGATATTTTGGAAAACATGTTTGATCTTAGGATTTAAGAAAATAGTTTAGAGTTTTATAGAAACAATTATGATTAAAGTCTTTAGAAACTGTAAAGAAGATTAGGGTTTGGAGATTTAAGAAGACATTTGGAAATTTCGAACAAAAAAGTTAGAGTTTATATGATTAAGAAAATAGTTCGGGGAAAAACAATTTAAGGTTTTAAAGTTTTTAGAAACAGAAGGACAGTTTTTGGGTTTTTGAAGTTTTGGAAATAGAAGAACAGTTTTAGGGTTTTTGAAGTTTTAGAAATAGAAGGATGATTTAGGGTTTTTGAAGTTTTAGAAATAGAAGGATGATTTAGGGTTTTTGAAGTTTTAGAGACAGAAGGATGATTTAGGATTTTTGAAGTTTTAGAAACGGAAGGATAATTTAGGGTTTTTAAAATTAGATTTGTATTGAATGATTATATTATATACTTTAATTAAGATCTTAAGTATTGTATGAATTAATTCATGCTAATGCCTAAATTAAATTGAAGGAATAATTAAGTTACATAGGCAATGTGATGATGATTTAAAAGGTGAAGATGATTGATGATTGAATAAACTAAAGTTAGAGCAATTTACCTACGTTTGAAGGCTCCATCAAATTTGAAGAGATTGAACCAAGTTGTCTGCTTCAGATTTGATTTTGGTTGAGCAAAGCAATCTGGAGATTATTGCTTCCTTTGGTTGCTGTCTCTTGCTTGCTAGGGTTTTCTTTTTGGCTGATAGAATTTTTGAGTCTCTGATCAAGTAAAACCATTTTCCTTTCCTCCCAATTCTGTGTTTTAATGTGGTATTTGTAGGAAAAAATCATAAACTTACTTCTAATTGTCTAAGGAAATTAAAACCATTTAGGAAAAGAATCCAAAACCAAATAGAATTTGATTTCGAAAAAAACTGCGCTGAAAAATTACGCTGGCTAAAAAACTACTACGGGCGAAAATTGCGAGTGCTGGCTGGGGCGGGTGCCAATTCGCTGCAGGAAATTCCTGCAGCGAATTGGCCCAAGCCAATTCACTTTCGGCAATGAAATTTTTCGTTGCCGATTTTTTCGTCACAGATTTTTATTTATTTATTTTTATTTATTTATTTTTAACTTTACCAACATTACTTTTTTATTTTTATTAAAAATTATAAATAATAAATACTAAATACTAAAATAAATATTATTTAATTAAAATACCACAAAAATTATTTTGGACTATATAAAAAAATATCGGACCAGACTGGGTCAAAAATTAAAGGTCTACACCAACATATGTAATATATGAATCTACGGTACAAGAATGCCACAACTCATTTTAATAAAAATCTTACTTTTCGAATCTGTATAATCTTAAATCATTTAACTGATATAATTTAAATAATAAATAAAATATTACTTGTTAAAATACATACATACCTTCATTACAAAATTTTTATCCAAAACATTCTTTATAGTTTACGATATATATATACATCAAAATATAATATAATACACATGAAGTCAAAATGTATAAAAATATAAAACATGTACATGCTGGCAGTGTGTCTCTAATCTTGATGTCCAACAATCAACTCTACACTCAAGATCTCAAGCCTAAACCTGGCTAGGTCTAGATGAACTCTCCGACTCTACCGGATCTATCCTGTCACCTGCGCGATGAATCACAATCGCTAAGCCAAAAATCTAGCAATACAAACTTTGATAACAATAAAGTTTAAATGCAATGCCAATGCACAATGCATATGAATATTATATCTCACATCACTTTATCTTAACATATTTTTAAATTGTTCCACAATTCATAATTCACATAAAAACAAACACAAGCATGAGCCCAAAGGATCTAATATGCTATTTAAATCCCATAGTTACTATTTTGGTCTAAGTTAACACCATGTGTCTAGCCCCAAGGAAAATCAAATAATTGCTTAAAAGCTAGCCCCGAAGGAAGATCATATCATAATGAGGATAACCTCCTATGTAACATCCCAACCAGGCTTCAAGGGCTAAGCCCAACCCAGTTTCAAGGGACTGTTACATCATAGGCACGCCGCTAAACACAGAACTCTAAAAATTGAATAACATACTAAGCACATAATTATTTCATGTTTCCATTATCAATCTCTTCCTCTCTTCACCAAACTTAACCATTTCTTCAATCCAACCTTAAAATCATAATTAACTGCTCAAAACAACTTCATACATACCAATACCAACCATTAAAACATACTACAACAAACATCCAATTCACCCATATATAAACTTTCATGGAAACTCAAGGAAACAAGTTGGAAACTTACCAAATATGGAGGAAATCCCCAAAACTCCAACTTGAACACTTGAAATCCTTCAATTACTTGAGCTTGGAAGAAGCAAATCCTTCCTTCCCTCTAATGGAGAAAACCAACCTTCAATGGAGAAAGAAGAAGAAGATGATGATCTATAGTCATCTCTATCCAACCACTTCACTTTTAACCACATAGCTTTCCACTTTCATTATCCACCAAGGAAATATATTATTATTTAATTAACATCAAAAATCATCTTCCACTAACTATACAATTTACTTTTTAATGATTTAAAATAATCTTTGACTAATTTAAAATATTGACTTGTATATGTTATGCATATTTACATATATATCATATACACATTTTACTTTTTCACTTAATTTTTTTAAATCATTTATTTAATTTTCAAAAATTAAAATTTTTAAAATTTTGGGATATAACATAATATTCGTTAAATTTATTATTTTTTTATTATGTTCACTCCTTGGAAACGACTGTTCTAGTTTCACAATTTTATTAAATATATATTTTTTATTTTTTGCAAATCATTAATATTTTTTTGGAAAAACATATTTTTTAATTAAAGTGGACTTGAATTCAAAACTTAATTTTGAATATCTATACATCTGCTTGACAAAATTAAAATCCCCATAGTTCGACTGACGATAAAAGTTAATGAATGAATTATTATGTTTAGATAATTTATTTGTTTAAGCATGCTTTTTTTTTTTTGTTATTATTGATATTGTTGTCATTATCATTAATACATCTATTTATAGATATAGATCTTTATTATATTTAATTTTTATTTTATTATTATTATTCTTTATTTATTTATGAATTATTTTAGATCTATCTTCCACATATATATACATATTTAATAATTACATCTACTCCATGTAGGGGTGGACAAAAAAACCGAGAAACCGACCGAAAAATCGGTTAATCGACTGGTCGGTTCGGTTTTCGGTTCTAAATTACATCAAACCAAAAATATTTGGTCGGCCAGCAGTTTCATTGTTCTAAAAACCGAATCGACTAAAAACCGACCAAATTTTTTTTGTTTGATGTAAAATCGCTGATTTATAATGAAACCGACCAAATTTTTTTGGTCTAAACCAATTTTTTTGGTCTAAACCAAAACAGACCGAATTTTTTTGGTCAAAATCAATTTTTTTGGTCTGAACCGAAATCGACCGAAAATTTTTGGTTCGGTTTTTTTTAGATTAATCGACTGGTCTGTTCGGTTTCGGTTACTAATATATTTGATCGGTTTTTGCAGATCGGTTCGGTTCGGCCAACCGAACCGAAAATGGCCACCCTTAACTCCATGGATATGACTATTAGATTCATAAATTTAATATTATTCATAGTTGCATTTTTATGTTCCATTTATAAATTCTAAATTAACTAATCATTATATTCACTACCTAAATATAATAATTTTTTATTTTTTATATAATATTTATTATGTGATATCCAAAAGAATGATTATTAAATAAATATAAAACACTCATATTATGTGTGGTTAGAATAATTGGTAAAATAGAATTATATTAAAAATATTAAAACTAATGGGCCTATGCCTCAATAATTTTTTTTAACAATGTAGTTGATGTATAAAAATTTTGATAAATACAAATTTAGTTTTCGAAACAACATGGACTTAGTTTAATAATATGTTTTTATTTTTATTTTTTATTTTTTATTATTCTAATAAAAAGAAAAAATAGACGACACAACTCTGAGGCTAAATACTTAAAAATAGTTGAAAAAAAGAAAAATAATAATAATTTTTTTTTAAATTGCAAGATAAATTTCATGGGCCGGCCCATGACAATGCCAATTTTGAATTCTCTCAACCATTTCAAATAGGCATTAATATTAATATTTAATATTTAAAAAAATATAATACAATATAATTTATCAAAACTAAACCTAACTACTAACCTTAATCTCTTAATATAAATACTTCTTTTTCTTCTACATCAACCGAGTCATTCTTTTCACTTCTTTCTTTCCTGTGTCTTTTTCTTTTCTAATAAAATTCCAACAGAAAATAAATACCCTCCATTCCATTTTTTTAAAAAAATTTTCTATTTGATTTAACTAATATTTGCTTCCCAAACATCTCAAGATTATATATTTCAAGGTAAAAGAATATTTTAAAAAAATTATTTTCATGTCTATTATTATTATTATTATTATTATTATTATTATTATTATTATTATTATTATTATTATTATTATTATTATTATTATTCTCATGTTCTTGATTAGGTTTAATTTGTTTTGCTCAAAATAAGAATAATAATTTTCTTTAACAAATTTTTATTATGAAAATATTGAAACTATTTTTTTGCTTTATTATTTAACCTTCTAAGTCTAATTTTATTATTTTATTTTTCTATTTTTCTATCGTTATCTTTAGGAAAAATGATTTTGCCATATGTTCTTATCTTTAGTAAAAATCTTTCCTTCCTTTCACTTACCCCTTTTTTTTTCATATTTCTTTTGAAAGGTGCATATGGCCCAACACAATGAACCAGACTTTTCCATGGAAGCACTTCTTAAGAAACAAGAAAAGACTTTTAGAGCTATGATGAACAATTAGCAAAATGAGCTAATTAAGGCCTTTGCCAACTCCTTATCTAAGCAAAGGAATTCTATTATGCAAGAAGTTTCTACTATGTTCTAATCCGTCTCTACACAATTAAATCCTCCCAACACCAACATAGCTTCTACTTCCTAAACTCTAGCACTAGCTCCACTAGCAGCTCCGACCCACACAAATCCACCAACTCCCCCTCATGCAACACCTTTGGAAAATCTACCCTGCTGTCCCAATTATTGACCTGACCCAGATGGGATTTGCTCTAAAAATCTACAAGATATAGCCTCTACTCCTAACCCTATATCCTTCTCAAAAGTTACTTGAAAAGATTGATGTTGGAGAAGCATATAAGGAATTTCAAGAGTAGTGAAGACTGTGCTAATGTGGACTCTTAGGCTCTTTTCCCTAAAGCTAAGTTGCCCTTAAAATTCAAAATGCCCTAGATGGACAGATTTGATGGTACTACTTGCCCAAAAACCCACTTGAAGATGTATGTGGATGTTTTTTCCTGATGTGGAACACCAGTATATGAAACCAGAGATGCACTCGCCTTTGTGCTTAGAAGCGACCTCTTGGAAATCCAAATCAGATTCTTGCCAAGTCATCTCCACCCTTCCAAATGTTGATTTTGATCCTGTCTTTTTGATATAGCCAGTTGATGATTCTTTTTGTTGTGGATTAGACCTCATTAACTACCTAGATGAGGTCGATGAAGTATATGCCTTGACCAGAAGTGAGCGAGTTACCTAGCCTCCACTTCCTCCACAGCAACATAGTCCCTTACCACAGATGCTTGACTTGATCCCTCATCCAGAGAAGACCCACTCCTTAAGTAGATTAAGAAGACCAAGCCAATATTTTCATATGGAGCCTTCTCATGTCTTCTTACCCACACAAACAAGCAGTAGTCCTTAAAGCCTTATACCAGTGGCAAGCCCTGAATGACAAAATGTGTGAAGCTCCGGTTGTCTCTCTTACTTAGTCCACCAAATCAAACTATATAGTTTTTTTTATCACAAGGACCTTTCTACGAAAGAAGAGAACCACAATCAAGCTTTATATATCACAATGATCACCAAGGGGAAGACTATACAAATGGTGCTAGTGGATGATGGATCAACTTTGAATGTCTGTCCGCTTAAGGTAGCTAGTTGTTTGGGGATTAAAGATACAGATTTAGTGCCCTTCGACTAGGTCATCAGTGCATATGATAATATAAAGAGGGAAGTACTTAGGGTGGCTAATTTGGATGTGACAATTAGATCCATGACCTAGACTATTCCATTCTCAGTTTTGGATGTCCCAACTTATTTCAAATTATTACTTAAAAGACAATGGATCCACTAAGAAAGAGTTGTACCATCTTCTTACCACCAGTAATTCAAGCTGCCATATAATGGAGGTATTACCATAGTCCACGAAGATTCCCATGGAAGTCTGAAAGTCCAACCCAAATACCAATATTGGAGATTAAACCTGAACCCAATGCTTACCCTTTGTTGGGACTTTATTTTTGATGCAATGTTTTAATAGAAGAAGAATTAGGTTTGGGAAACACCGGCAGGGGTTGTAACATTTCTTGAGTATCCAATGACTACCCCTCCATTTAGGCTAGAATATTGCCCCACCCCAAAAGATCTTAGGGAGGAAGACATGAAGAAGTGAAAAAAATTTGAGGTCCGCAAGGTGGGTGAGAAATATGATTGGGCCATGAGGCCTTATTTTCCTACTTTGAATGGCTATTTTGTGAAAGAAGGGACTGATTTCCCTTATTGTGGTTTTTCTGAGCCCTTTATAAGCACATTGATTGGAGAGCTAACACATGCCTTTGAATTGTTCTTTGATATCAGGTTGTCTTTAGATGATGGAAAACTAGAAAATAAGGAGAAAGAAGATTGGGTAGACAACATGGAACCAATCCTTTTTGAACAAGTTCATGTGATCTTGGAGAAAGCTGAAATAGACCTAACTTCACTCATCTAGTCGGCCCAAAGCCTCCTTTTCAATTGGTCTTATGAGAAGATTGTCCAGTCCTATTCAGAGTCAAGTTTTACTAGGTCGAATTCCATAGCTTTCCCTTAGTCAGAGTTAAAGTTAGTGCCTGAGTCAACCTGGATTCCATAATAAAAAGTTTAAATTTTTTGGTTATTCGCCTTTGTCTTCTTTTGACTCAAACCAAGAAAAAAATGCAATAAATGAAATAAAAGAAGAAAAAGAATCCACAAATCTTAGCACTGATCAAAATCCAAAAACACATACATTGCATCATCATACCATGATAAGTAGGGATTGGTGCAACTACTGAGGGAATTCATTGACTGCTTTGCTTAGGAGCCAAAAGATATGTTAGGAATTGATCCGACCATCGTCGCACATAGAATTCTGACCTATGAGCATATGAAGCTAGTCAAGTGAAAGCTTAGAAGGTTGAAACTTGAATGGTCTTTGACAATTAAATAAGAAGTGAGAAACTCTTGGTCAACAACTCCATTGAACCCATTACATATCCCATGTGGTTGGCCAATATATTCCTGATTTTAAAAAGGAATGAGAAAGTTTGAATGTGTGTGGATTACAGGGATCTCAACAAAGTCTACCCCAAAGATGACTGTCCTCTACCTCATATAGACCTATTGGTAAATCACCTTGTTGGCTCAGAAATGGTTTTCTTAACCTATTTTTATGTTGGTTGCAATCATATCTAGGTTACTTCATAAGATAAAGACAAAACTAGGTTTATCACAAAATGGAGTACTTATTGTTATAAGGTCATGCCCTTCGGGTTAAAAAATATGGGAGCAACTTACCAGAGAATGGCCATAACTATCTTTCATGACTTAATGCATAAAGACGTTAAGGTATATATAGACGACATAGTCTTAAAGTTTAAGACAACAGAAGGCCACTTAGAAGCTTTAGGGTAATTATTCCTTAGACTTTGCCAATACAATGTCAAGCTCAATCCTGATAAGTGTATTTTTGGTACCGCATCTGGTATATTTCTTGGACACTTAGTGAACAATAATGGAATTGAGGTAGAACCTTCCAAATCGAAGGCTATATCCTCTTATAGATGAGAAGGAAATCAAAGGGTTCTTAGGTCGCTTGCAATATATAAGTTGGTTTATATCTCAATTGGCCGACACTTGTAAACCTATTTTCAAGCTTTTGAAGAAAGGAGCCCCCAAGAAGTGGAATGACAATTGTTAGCAAGCCTTTAATAAAATCAAAGAGTATTTATTAGCTCCTTCAGTTTTGTAACTGCCTCAACCGAATCAACCATTGTTGTTATACTTATCTGTCATCTTAGAGGCAATGGGAGCAATGTTAGCCCAAAATGAAGTTGGTTCTTGGAAAGAGTTTGCTATCTATTATTTAAGTAAGCACATGCATGCCTATAAACTCAACTATAATTAGATCGAGCATCTTTGTCAAGCTTTGGGTTGGGTATGTCACAAACTCCAGCATTATCCCATTTCATATACAGCCTATGTCATAGTAGAAAGGGGTCCTCTTAAGTACCTGATGGAAAAAACAATTTTGGATATAAAATGGCTAGATGGATGGCTATGCTTGCTGTTTTTAACCTCAAATATGTACCCTGAAAGATAATAAAGGGAAGTGTTATTATTGATCAGTCAGTAGCAACACCAGTTCAAGATGAAGTTGAAGAACTAGAGTTCCCATATGAAGGTATTTTATAGGTAGAAGTTGACACATGGTAATAGTATTTCAATGGTACTGCCAATAGTAAAGGTTTTGGTATAGGTGTAGTCCTTATCTCTCCTTCAGGTGAGTAGTTACCTTTGGCAATTAACTTTGTTTTTAAAGTCATCAACAATAAGGTTTTGGTAGGTCTTGAAAACCATCACTTGTTTAAGAATATATGGGAATTTTGCTTTGATTGTTTCTCAAGCTTTGAAAATTTGGAAGATCAAGGAAGAGCACTCAGTTCCTTACAATAAGTTTCTCGATGACCTAGCTCAACAGTTTCAAGAACTTTTCTTTCACTATTTACCAAGGATGAATAATCAATTTGCAAACACTCTGACAACCTTGGCTTCCATGGTAGATGTGGATGGTAGTATAGTGGTCAAACCAATCATCATTGAGGTCCAACAAAAGCCAACTTTTTGTATGAATATATAGAAGGTGGATGATAATTACCATAGAGGCCAACAATAGACAATAACTCCCCCCGAACATAGCTTACAACTTTCAACATACTGTGAACTCTAAAGAGCAACTCTTCTCAAAATCTCAAAGGTGATAAGTTGGAATCCCACTGGTAGTGGGATATTCTCATGTTCATCAAAGAAGATGAGTATTTAGAAGCTGCCTCAAAGGTGGATAGAAGACTTTAAGGTACCATTCCACTCATTTCATTTTGAATGGTGATATCTTATACTGCTGGACATGGGATAATATTTATTTGAGATGCCTCATAATGGAAGAGGATTATTAGATTATATAAGAAGTTCATGGAGGAAAAGCTGGTCCTCATATGAGTAGTGAACTACTAGATAGGAAAATTATAAAGCTTGGTTACTATTGGCTGACCTTAAATAGGGATAATGCTACTTTTGTGTGGAAATGCCACAACTACTAATCTAACACCCTTATGCCCTATATGCGTACAATATATACACTTCGTATATGTATAATATGCATATAGAATATAAGAATATTAACATCTTAATCATTTGAAAGTTTTCCCTAAATTTAAGAAAAATATTTGACTTCTTAAGATAAACTTTAATAGAAAAATAAATATACTCCTTATTGATAAATTATCAAAAATGAAAATTTTAAAGAAAAATCTTTGAAAAATATTCGCCAGAGTTTTGTCTGTATTTTAGATGTTTCAAAAATTAATTTTCACAACATCATGGAAATTTACACTCTGAAATAATTTTCCATACATTCAATTCCCCCAAAACCTCTAACATCTCCCATAATATATAAACATTTATGATTATCAATACATATATTATATTTTCCACAATTCTCAACATTTAACCCAAAATATTTATAATTTATATCATATATAAATTTGTAAACAAAATGTACATAATTTAAAACAAGTTCAGAAAATGGAATAATTACATGAGAGCAATTGTTCCTGGTCCGGAGTAGCTAAACAACACTTCAAGTATAAGCAGGAAATCCTAGGCTTGCTCAGGTCCAGCAGGGCTCTCAGACTCAACCCTGTCAGCTGCTCGATAAACAAATCTTGTTAAGTTTTTTTTCTAGTGGTATATACTTTGATAATAGTAAAAAATTTAAAGAATAAAGCAAAATGTTATTCTTTTGAAAATCATAATGTGGCATGCAATTTTCATATCACATCTTATGCATTTTTATATTCAACCAACTATATATCGCATTCATATGCATTGGGCCAGAATGACCCTATACATATTTAAGTTCTAGAATTATTGCTTTGGTTCATTTTGACACCCAATGTCTAGCCCCGAAGGTAAATAACAATATCACCCAATGTCTAACCTGAAGTTAAATAATATAATGGTGACGCCCAGTGTCTAGCCCGAAGGCAAATCATGTAACAGGGACACATAACGTCTAGCTTGAAGGCAAATTATAAGCATGCCATCTCATTTCACCAAACAAAACATTCTATAACAAAATATTACATAAGGTTACACACATATCATATACATTCATACTTTCTCATACATTGGCAATTATGTCACTTTCCATTATTTTTGCACTTTTCTCATCTTTTATCATATTTTCATTTAATTGTGGGCATAAATGTCAATTCCCTTACCATCTCCTCATGGAGGCTGACTTATGCCCTAAAATAGGCATAACAACACTCTTTTCACAAACATGTTTAACAATGCAACTAGCCATCTTAAAATGGCTTACCTATTCAAACATTATGCATTTAATTCCTTTAAACACATCATTATACTCTTTATATGCGACTTCAAACATTAAAGTAATATCATGCTAAAACCAATATGCAATGTAATATGCCATACTCACACATTTCAATAATTTCTATCAAAGTATGTACTAACCTTTAGTTTCACCACTTCCAAACTCAAAAAGAACACTTTCCCCATTTACTTCCCTTAAGTATCCTTCAACACTTGGTATGGACAACTTGCTTGTACTCAATTCCTATTCAAAATGTGAACGTTTATCATTGTTTAGAATCACATTTCTAGGAGTTTTAACTATCAAACTTGAATTAAACAACATTCCCTCAATTTTTTCAAATCTTGCCCTAACTCACTTTAATTTTGGAAAAATATTCTAATCAATTCTAATTGGCATTCTAAGTTCATTTTCATCATTAAAATTATTTTATAGCATGTTTTAAATAATAGAATCAAATCGACATCAATTCTTCGACAACACTTTTCGAAAACCATAAATTCAACACTAACCACTTCAAACATGTATCAAACCTAAACAAATAAATCATCCAACAATAAAATCCTTATATCCTCATCAAAATAACATCTTACAAACCCATTTGAATAATTATATCACACTCCATCAAAATTTAAATTTTCACATATTTATAAATTTCAATGAATCCCTTAAATTGGCAAAAAAGCTTACCTTTGATTGAAGAAACTTCAAATTCACCCCAAAACTCCTAGAAAACTTGAAGAATTTGAAGTAGGAAGGAGCAAAAATCTTCCCTTTCACTCATGGAGAAAATCAGCTAGGGAGAGGAGGAAGGAAGAAGATGATAAGTTTTTATGTTTTCTTTAATTTCTTTCTTTAATTATAACCATATATATATTATTTTACTATTATTTATTTATTTATTCAATTAAAAATTCTAATTTTACATCTTCCATTCAATATTACTTTTATTTTTTATTTTTTAACCTTCTTCACTTTTTACTATTTATCTTTGACTTTTACTATTTACCATAGACTTTTATATGTTATATATATAATATATACTTCACATATACATTTCATATTTCTCACTTCCAATACCCTATTTAACCCTCCAAATTATTTACTTTAATTTAATTTAAATTTTTAATGAATATGCAGATGTTACAACTAAGTATATGCAAAACTCCAGAAGCAACCGTCTTTGCCATTGTACCCTATCGCCACACATTGGCCCTTTGCAACATGGGGTATGGATGTTATAGACAAAATTAGCCTTAGGTCTTCTAATGTGCATGAGTATATCCTTGTGGCCATTGACTATTTGACCATATGAATTGAATCAACTTCCTTTCAAGTACTCAACTCCAAAAGAGTGGCTCAATTTACCCAAACCAACATCCTTCGTTGGTTTGGTGTACCTTTTAAGATTATCACAGATAACGAGTAACACTTCCAAAAGGAGGTAGTTTCATTGTTCGCACAAGATCCACAATCATCGGTCCTCACCGTATAGACCTCAAACTAATTGAGCTATTGAAGATACAAATAAGACTACAAAGACAATCCTGCAGAAAATGGTAACCAAGCATGGAAACTAGCATGAACAACTTCCCTTTGCACTCTGGAGATATTGCACTTCCACCCATACACCGACTGGGGCAACTCCATATTCCTTGATCTACAATATAGAAGCAATCTTACCAATTGAGGTTAAAGTATGGTTAGCCTAGGTTATGCAAGAGTGTCAACTTACAAAGATTGAATGGGTAAGAGGTCACCATGAATAGCTAAATGCCATTGAGGAAAAAAGGATGGATGCCTTGTTTAGAATGCAAGGTTATTAGTAGAAGTTGGCCTGACACTTCAACCAAAATGTCAAAGTATATGGATTACAAGAAGAACCCTAGTCTTGAAGGAAATTAGGGCTCCGGTCTATGATCCTAGAGGAAAAATCATACCTGATTGGGCTAGTCCCTATGTGTTGAAAAAGATCTTATCAGGTGGAGGTGCAATCCTAATAAACTTGGATGGAATTGAGTTTGCAAGCCCAACCAACTTAGATCAACTTAAGAAATATTACATATGATGCATTATATTAGAACTACGTGGACCTAATTCTCTTAAGAAAAAAGAAAGTCATTTGTTAAAGATTGATTATTGTAAGAGAGATATGTATGCATCCCTTTAGGTTCGGTCCAAATCATTAACAAAAATCCATTTTCTCCTTATTGGTGCCAAGATTAAAAAAAGTACCAGCCTGCTAAGCCTAAAACCTAAAAGGGCAGCTTAGGCAAAAGTTAGGGTAGCCCGCTAAGTTGAAAATCTAGAAAGACGGTTTAGGTAAAAATTAGGGGAAGCTCGTAGAGCTGAAAACCCAAGGAGGGGCTCAGGCAAAAATTAGAGCTAATAAAGGTTTTTGTCAAACAAAGTAATCTTTTTCAAACTATTAAGCATGTATAAAATAATCAAAGTCTTTGTTTTATCTACCTTATTACATCAAAGGAAAAGCAAAAAGCAAAACAATGAAAAAATCAATATTAGAAACAACTCTAAGTGGAATCCAGTACTAAAAGTCTAAAAGTTTGTCAAGTCTGAGTCTTCCTTTTTCTTTCTAATTTGAGATTCTATGTCAACCTTAGAAGGAGAAACCCCTATTTATACAGTAGTTCCTACTAGTGAGGTAGTCCTCTCTAGCTTAGATAATAAGGTTGCCTGTCATGTCTTCTCGTAAGGCCACACTGTATCAATCAGCCAAGCCTCATTTCAATCGACACTAAGACTAGGGCTAAATTCATGATAAGAATAAGCCCAACAATTGGTGATAGCCCTAGCAATTGAACGTGTAGTATGAGTATAAGGATAGGTAGCTCCATCTATTGGCACCTTCTGAGTTTGACCCATTTTCCTTAGCACCCTTGTACCTTGATAAAATGAAGACATGAACTGCCCCAGCAAACAAACCACCTCATAGGCAAAGCTTTGCACCATGAAGCTTTTAATATCATACCATGGGTAGTACAATAGAATATCATGAGAACTCAAGTTAAACGGCCACTCGACCTTTTCCTGCCCTGAACTAAATCTGATAGCGATTCCTCAGGACCAGTATCAAAATGAAGAATGGGTATCTTGCTTGGCGGTTGAACAATTTGAAGATGATCCTTGAGCCATACTTGATCAAAGAAGATGTGGGATAAACATATAAATGATAGCTTGAATGACTGAAGGATAAGGTTCAAGTAATTTACATGAAGGATCACTGGAGTGACAGACCATCACCCCTCCACCTTGTATACACTATCTAAGCTCATCAAGGTCTCAACCAAAACTATCCCTATAATGTTGCATGAGTCTTCCATCTGAGACATCAAACTTGCAACCCTGATATCATATAACACTCTTATACCCTATAGACATGCATTACATATATCCTGTATATGTAAAATACGCATACAGATTATAAAAGAGCCACGATAATCTCCATAATAAAAATTCTCATTTTAATTAATAGAGATAATTATTAATAAATAAAGAAATCTTTGAGAAAAAATTGCTAGAGTTTTATCTAAAATTTCAATATTTCCCAAATTCATCAAAACACAACCTTTAAATAAAATTTCACTTCCAATATTCAAATAACATCAAATCTCCACTTCATCAATTCACATTTAAAATGTCTTATAATTTAAAACATTATTTTTCATGATTACATATATATACATAATTATTCCAAAATGTCATTTATTACATATATGTTGAGATTAATTATACATAAACCAAAATATACAATATCATAAAATTTACATGTATGCAACACCTTCAAAGTTAGTCTTGTGGCATGCACACAATCTCCAAGTTTCAATCCCAATCTGGATCACCCTGGTCTGCACTTCTTATACCTGCGCAATACACACTTCTGCGCTAAGCTCAAAAGCTTAGTGGTACATACCTTGATAACATAAAACTATTTTAAAGATAAAGTATATATGATATTTGCAGTACACTACTCTCCGTATATATGTACATAATTTATTACCACATTCCTTATCATATAAATGTTTAAACTCAGACATCAAGTATAATTCATTTCCATCCACTAATCACATAATTTACAAACATATCACAAACACATACATTGAGCCCAAATAATCCTATATAGTATTCTGGTTCCAGAGATATTGTTATGGTCTATTACAATACCAGGGATCTAAGTGTCCTATATGTCCCTTGGTGATACCTCTGTGTCTAGCTCCAATGGGAAATAACAGTGATACCCAGTGTCTAGCTCGAAGGCACATCATATCATAAGTGATGCTTAACTTTTATTCCGAAGGCAAATCATATCAATAGCACTAAATACAATTCTCTAGAATAAGATACTGTACAAGAAAAACACACATTTCATATACATTATGACTTTAGCATAACCAATTCCTTCATTGTTTATTTTTCAACACTTTTCTCAATTCCCACATGTCATACCCATTTTCCATTTCCAAGTGATCATCCCATGCTATTATCACTTTCACTTGACATTTCTAACTATTTCACTACCATTTCTCATATTATCAATCACATTTTCCATCTCATTATTGTATTTCACAATTTCCCAAATTTCCTATATTTTTTCTATTTATTTTTCTCATTTACACAAATATACACATATTTCACATCAAATTACATAACATTAAGATATATCATATAAATCATATCCAATCACCATTTTACAATGGAAAAAGGCCTATTGCCACTCTTATCACACAACTATGCAATAATGCATAGATTATGTGAACAACTACTTTCCCAAGTAGTAATATAAAATATGCTAAATTATATTTAGTAAAAACATAAGTCATCAAAGTATGCACTAACCTCAATTTGTTAATTCTTAAGCCAATTCCACCTTTCAACTCAAACTTTCACAAATGCCCTTCAATTCTTTAATTTTATAACTTCCCTTTATTCAATCCTAAACCATATTACAAGTTCCAATAAAATATTAGCAACTCATTTTAAAGCACTTTAATCATTCAAACACCAATTACATCAATTCTACACAAAATTTCACCCAAACCCTATTTTCACCATTACTCCCTTATTCAAACATCAATCCACCCAACTTATTTCTAACATCTAACCATAAAATCATTAATAATACATTAATATAACATTAAAACAATACATTACAATAATTATAAATACATCTTCCAAAAATCCTAAATTCACATAATCCACCCAATGGCCCTAAGTTTATTAAAACCCACTCATATCCAATTTTAACTCATAAAATCATAGCATAAACATCAATATAGCATCAAAATAAACCATTTTAACAATTTACAACAACTTCTCCTTCCACCCAATTCATACATAACCTTAATAATTTAAGAAGCAAAGCTTTTAAAGAAAATACTTACTTAAATCTTGTTAAATTTTCAAAATTACCACCAAATCCTTTAAAAACCATGTGAAATTTGGTGTATCTTGATGTAGCCAAGCTTTTCCTCTCTTCCTTAAGTGAAATTCGACCATGGAATTTTCAAGAAGGAAGAAGAAGACTTCTAAATACTAGTTCTTCTAATTTTTCCCCTCTCCTTTATAAATAATTATTAATTTAATTAATTATTACAATATTATGATATTTCTTCATCCCATCCATTAATTAATTTATTAATTATTAAAAATCCATAATTTTTACTACCACCAAAATTTATTTTTATTTTTATTTATTTTATTATTTTTTCTTTTACCTTTTTATCCTTTTGACTTTGACTTTTTTACTTTTTACTTTGACCAGCCAAAATACTAAACCAGACATATGTCACAGTATTTTAATGGTCACGCCTAAGGCTTATTAATCAATATTGCCCTTCTAAAATTCTTTTTCAAACATTTCCAATTACAATGCTAAGTTTGTATTACAGTTATTACATATTTATTCTCCAAACTTTTGCTATACCAAGAGTTAACACACTACAACTTCGTGTCAAAAACAATTTGCTCTTGATCATTTGATCATCATTAGCCTAACTCATGTTCAACAATATTATCTTTAATATTTCTTATGCACAACATTCAATCATATGCAAATTTTACACAACTTCCATTTATTACTCCATGTCTAATCTATTTCTTATAATTTTTTTTTCATACATTATACTTTCCCTTTTTCCTTACAATCTCTTATTATATACATATACATAGAACCTTTCCACATGTAGATACTTTGGGGCTAAAAACATTATATGATCATCAAGTTCAGTGATTACAATAAAAATTTCACGGTCCAGTATTATTCGAGTCCTTTCTCACTCTCAATTTCATCATATAGCCTAGTTCTGCACAAGTTAAGACCTGATCTCTCTTAGGTCCGCTAATATATGCAATACTATTCTTAATACCACTAGACAAATAGTTATACCACATACACATTCATAGGTCACATTCATAATGTGACTTACTTTCCACATTTCTTACATATTACAATTACATTCATATCGAAAAAAAACTCATCTCACGTATTCTATACATGTATACACATAATCATACAATTATATTTAATTCCTCTTTTGTATATAATCTACACAAATTTAATGTTTATTACTTTTCATTGAACATTATCATTCTCATTCTTTTAACATGACTTAAGTTATTCATCAATTCAACAGATATATACACTCTAACCATAATAACACTTCACATAAATCTTAGTCACATTTCTAATGTGATATCTCTATCACATTTGTTTTTAAATGCATTTAGTATACCCTTCATATCCATTTTCATCATTTCCAGTCCAATTACTTAAGGTAACTCATTTTCACTTGTTTAGTCATTTTCCCTTTATTTCAAAATAAATTTTCGTATTATCAATCACATTACCCAATTCATAGTACTTTCTTATGCAATAATACTCATTCAGCTCATATGCTTAATATATATTAAACTATCAATATCTAAATAATCCTCATCAAAATTCCATTAAAACTCTAAACTCTCAACTTACTACTTTACTTAAACTTCAATTTACTAATCTCGTTTTCTTAATATTAACTTTAAAAACATTATATATATATATACCATCATGTAACATCAAGACATATCATTTTCATAATTATTAAAGCTCATTTCAAAAATCCAAATTTCACATATTACCACCATTGACATGAGCTTTAACAACACTTAAGCATATCACATTTCTACCATTAAAATCACAATGTTTGCATTAAAACAACAATACAAACAACACCATTATATCTCCTTACGTTAACCAACATCATCCCTTGTTTTTAAAAACCTTAACTTTGCATACCCAAACCTTAAATTGTCACACTTTGTCTATACCGATCAACTCACTTAATAGTCCACCATACTTTCTTCAATTTAATATTATATCTATCCTTTTTAACAATCGAACAATATTTTCTCTTTCTAGCAATCCAAATAATAAAGAGATCCAAATTTTAGAGAAAAGAGTACTTAATTAAATCTTAATATTTTTTTTAACTCATTTTCAACATTATTCTCCTATTCATTTCTTTATAATCTATTTCACAAGCACACTTTATTAACCAAAAATTTTGAAATTCGCTTTACTTAAGTAAACTCCCATTCTTTAGTTTATCAACTAAACTTATACAAATTTTCCCATATCATTTGTTTTTTTTTTCATGCAAAACCTCATTCACACACTATCATCCATCTCATATAATTCAGATATACTACAAATCACATAATGCCACATCCGAGACCAACCAAGGTGTTAATGCATATACATGTATCACAAATTTCACTTTTCAAAAATTTTCCTCTTTTCTTTTTAAATCTACTTAGGCCGAGAATCTCAAACCTAAGCTCTGATACCAAAATAATTGTGACATCCCCATACTCTATATAAGTACTATACATATACCTTGTATACATACAGTACGTATATAAAGTATAAGAATGTCACTTTTCATTTCAGATTAAAAATCTTTACTTTAGTTCCAAACAATAATACATTATATTTAAAATACAACATAATTAAATTGTACATGTATGCACCACCTTCTAGTTGGTCTCGAAATACTCTTACACTTCTCGTGGCATAACGATTTGACTTCCAGATCAACCACCTACTCACCTGCGCGATTTACACAACTGCGCTAAGCTCGAAAGCTTAGTGGTACAAATAAATAATATTACATTCATTACAGAAAAATCATACTTCCTACATTAACATCATGTATAAAAATTTTCTTATCATGTTTTCCCCTTTTCAAAGCATTCTTTACATTTTTCCACTAATCTCATAATTTATATACATAAACACATATATCATTACAACAACCCACAATATAATGACTTATCCAAACATTCATGAAATAATACTCACAATTTCTATATCCTTATACATATTACACATCATATTGTATTTTCATAATCTCATTATTCAGAAGTTTATCAAGCCACATTCATTTTCATTAAATTGCTTATGTATTGTAATCATCACATTAAAGCAAAGACATACATGGGCCTAAAAAGAAACTAATATGCTATTCAAAGTTCAGAGTCACTGCTTTGGTCCATAATCACATTCATCAAGCCCGTAGGCGATATATATCTATCCATGGATAGTGTAACAGACCCAGTCTCTTGGACCTCAACCCGGCTAGACCCTTGGGCCCTAGTCTCTTGGTCCTCAACCCGACTAGACTGTTACAGTTTTTGAGGCTTACGACCTGGTCTTTTCACCTCAAAAACATCATATTTCACATTTTTCAGCTGGGCTCAGCTTACGACCAGGTCTTTTCACCTGCCCAGCGATTCATAGGCATGCCACCAAACCTAGAACTCTAAAAATTGAATAACATACTAGGCACACAATTAATTCATTTATCTCATTATCAATCTCTTTCACAACTCATTTCTCATTTCATTTCTCATAATCAAACTAGGCAACCATGCCCAATTATTTCATTTGCATCATTATAGCCAACAACACTGGCTTCACATCTCATTCACATCTCATCATTAGGGTATACATAACCATTTGCATTGTACATACATTTTGTATGCTTATTATATCTTTCATATTTCATATTTCACCTTTATATCCATTAACATTAGTTTCATATTTTATCATTGAGATATACATAGCAAATTACATTATTCATATTTTTAGAATCTTCAACATACATTTCACATAGTACACATAATACAAATCATAGCACATTTTTCACACATAAACAATATAATAGATAACTTAACACATTTTCCAATCAAATGTGTTAAGTCCCATAGTCATGCAAATATATATATCATATAGGATTTGTACTTACCTCTAAGAGCAACTCACACCAATTCCAAATTCCTCTTTCATGAATCCTTCAACACTTGGATTAGGGAAACTCAAATCTTCAAAACCTAATCCAAAGGTGATTATACACACTCACTTAGTAATACACATAAGAAAATAAGAATAATAACTAACTAGGGAAAACTCTACACATGACACGCTCACCAACACGGGCATGTCCCTGATCGTGCCCTAAACCAACAATACAGAAACTTTGACATGCTCAGTAACACGAGTGTGTCCTTGGACGTGTCACTCATTCTGCCTCACAAAAACATTGACACGCCCAACAACACGAGCGTGTTCATGGCCGTGTCAAATACTTTATCTCACAGTAACTATGACACGCTCAGTAACATGGCCGTGTTAATGGTCGTGTCATAAACATCAAACTCAATACCGTTGACATGCCCAACGACATGGCCGTGTCACTGGCCGTGTCAGGAAAAAATTATACATTCCGAACTCTCATCCATGAAAACACAATCACTCCAAAATCCATACTACAACACCCTTAATCAACATCTTGGTTTATATACACATAAATCACCTATTAATTTAACACTTATATAACTTCAACATATCATAATATTAATCATTATATACATCATCCATATATCAATTATTCAATTCCCCAACTCATTTATATTAAACCCTTACTAAACAATTTCAACAATCCATCATCATCCTCACAAATAACCATATTATCATCATCTAAATACCAATTCAACATATATATATATACTTTAATCTTTCATTATCATCATCTTCACACACTAACCATATCAAATATAAACTCAATCAATAGGAATCAATACAAAGAAATGAACACTTACTTGAATTCTTTGCCAAATCTTCAATATCCACCTTCAATTCTCTTAAAGCCCTTAAGAATTTGATGTGTATGCCAACAAAATCACATCTCTCTCTCTTTCTCTCTCTCTCTCTCTCTCTCTCTCTCTCGTTCAAGAAGAAGAAGAAGAAGAAGAAAGAAAGAAAGAAAGAAAGAAAGAAGATCTTTTCTTCCTTTTTCACTCTTATCTTATATATATATATTTATATATATTAATATAATTAATCCTTTAAAAATTCTCCACCACATACTTGTCATTCCCTTTGACTTCCTTTTCTTCTTTTTCTCTTGTAATTATTATTATTATTATTATTATTATTATTATTATTACAAATTACTTTTCTTACACCAATATATACATCATGTATATGTTGCTATATGTATATCTCTTATGTATTGTATTTATATTTCCCATATTTTTCAAATACCATATATACATATCATCCTTCATATACATCTATCTCTTATAATATTTTCTTTACATATTTTACCAACATACCTTCTCACAACTACTATTCCAATGTACACCAAAATTGGGGTATTACATATTACAAATAATTTCCATTTAAGTTTTACTCATTTGTCAATATTCAACATTTAGACTTTTTAAACACATCATAAACATACTCCATTAAACTATTCTCATAAACTTAATATGACAATACACATTTTCAAGAATTTCATCAAAATACTATAATCAAATGCATTGGGCTCAACTAACCCTACACAATATTCAAATTTTAGATATATTATTTTGGTCTATCTTGACACCCAGTGTCTAGCTCCGAAGGCAAATAGTATCATAAATAACGCCCAACGTCTAGCCCGAAGGCAAATAATATTATGAGTGATGCCGAGCGTCTTGCCCGAAGGCAAATCATACAATAGGCATGCCCACCAAATACAAATCTCTAGACTAGAATATTATATAGGTAACACACATCATTTAACATTTTGACATAATATAACCATTTATATCATTTATCACTTTCTGACACTTTTCCCATTATTTCTCTATTTTTCCATATATTCTCATTCATATCACTCCTTTTCCATATTTGTCATAATCATTCACCTTCCATATCCATGTCCAAGATTTCTCATCATTTCCAAACATATTACATAAAGTAGCTCATTTTCATACCTTTAATCATATATTATCATTTTATTCACACAATGCTATCACATTATACATTCTCATTCATAATACATATGCATGTTACATTTCACATAACATATTACTAACATACCACATACAAATCTCATCCAACCATGTTATAATGGTCAATTGACCTTTGCAATACTTTTCACATAACTATGTAACATTGCATAGATTATGTCAATAACTACATTCCAAAGCAACAATACATAATATGGCAAACATGAACTTTTAAAACAAATATTAGCAAAGTATGTCCAAACCTTTGTCTTTTCCTCAAATATGCTTAATGTAACAACCACATTTCTTTTGCTTAAATAAAATTTGATTAAATTTAAATAAATAATGATAGGGATAAATAAAGATTTGGAAGTGGAAAATGTGTATTATATATGTGTTTTATATGTTAAATATATAAAACATATAAAAGTCAAAGTAAATAGTAAAATCAAAAGGAACAATGGTTAATATACTTTATAAAAAAATTAAAATTAATTAAATAATTTAAAAAGAAAAATGATTTTTGGATGGAAGAGTAAAATTTGGAATTAAAATAAATTAAATAAATAATTAATTAAAAAATTAAAATAATATATATATAGTTGGCATTTCAAGAAGAAAGAAAATTAAAATAACCATTTATCATCATCTTCTTTTTCTCTTCTCTCTCAACCACGAAATTCCACCATAGCCAAGGATGATTTTTCTTCCAAACACTAAATTTTGAAGGATTTTAAAGGATTGAAGTGAGATTTGGTGGTTTATTCATTAGTTGGTAAGCTTTCTTACCTAATTTTCCAATTTTATAAAAATTTATGAATATGTTTGAATTGGATTTATGAAAGGGTATGTTATAATTGTTGGAATGATTATGGATGAAGTTATTTTGATGAATAAACAATGATTTTAATGTAGATTAAAGAAAATTTTGGGATTGGTTAGAATTTGGAAGAGGAAGAATAGAAATTAGGGTTTTGGAAAGGGTTATGTAACACTCTTATACCCTATATATGCATAATACACACATAATATTAAAAAATATCTTATATTCTTTGGATAAAAAAATATACATACAGTACATACACACTATATATGTAAAATACATATACAAAATATCAGAGTGTCACAGGTTCTACCATTTCAAATTTCCATTAGTGTAAAAAAAATATTTTAATTATTTAAATATATATTTAGTAGTTAAATTAACATATACACCAATAATAAAATTCCCAATATACATATTTTAAAAAAAATCTCTGGAAAAAATTTATAAGAGTTTTGTCTGATTTTCAAAAATTTTCAAAATCAACATATACAACCTGCACTGCAAAAAATGCTTATTTGTTCACACACCAACAAATCTCCATTTATCTCAAACAATTGACCCAAAACTCATTATTTTATAAATGTACATACTTAATAAACATTATTATTATTTACAAACCTTTGAAAACATACTTATACGAACTTTACATAAAGCATACAATATATACAGAAGTCCAAAATGTACTTTAATAGAAATTATACATACATGCAAATGGCACAGTTGGTCTTGCGGCACTTTAGATCACCAAGTATCTACCACAATCTAAGTTCCTCTGGTCGGCGACTCTTACCTGTATGATTCACACAACCGCGCTAAACTTTACAGCTTAGTGATACATAGTTATGTGTAATAAACATTATACATACACATATTCTTGCTTCTCATTTTATTCTTCATGTATGTACATATGTACATCTCTTCATTTTCCAATCTCAATTATCAAATCTAGTACACAATATTTATTTCATGATCCAATTCTGCTTAGGTCATCTTAGTCTTTAGACCTAGCTATGCTCAAATCTATTAACATATGTATTTTTAGTCACATATCTTAAATCATCTTACAATCAAATCATTACATTCCATTATCCATAACACAACATACATATACACATAAACATATCACGCATAGACATTGGGCCCAAATAACCATATACAGTATTTCGATTCCAGAGATATTGTTATGGTTTATCACGACGTCGGGGATCTAAGTGTCTCAATCATCCCCTATTGGCACCTCTGTGTCTAGCCTTGAAGGAAAGTAATAGTGATGTACAATATCTAGCCTAAAGGCAAATCCTATCAATAGCACCAAAAATAACTCTATGGAATAAGATACTATATAAGGCAACACACATTTCATTTACATTTTCCATATTTTCATATATTGTTCATATCTTTCATTTGTTTTTCATGATTAATATCACTTTCCATTTTTCTCATTCATATATTTCTTTCTTTATATTTATCAAGTGATCAACTCTACCATGATCACTTTCACATTTTAACGTATTTTTCTCTTTCTCATCTCATTTACCATTTTCTCATAATTTCCATATTATTTATTAATTACATACATAATCATTCTCCACATTTTATTTATTCTCCACCATATTACACAATCATGGGTCACATTCACAATGTGACCCATTTCCACCTATTAACACATACCTCTAACATACCCAAACATCATATATTCACACAACTATGCAAGTAACCATAATGTTATCATTTTCCATAACCCTTTTCCAATCACACATACATATTCTCAATTATATACATAATATTATCTTAAAGGAACATAAACATTCCTTCAAGTATGCCATAATGAATTATTCCAAACATGCACATTCAATTAAATTTTTAAGTATAATATGTACTAACCTTTACTCCAAAATAACTTCCAAGCCAATTTCTCACCCTTTTTTTCACTCAACTAAAATGCCCTTGACCACTTGGATTGAGAAAACTTAATTTACTTAACTCCTAATCACATTATGAATTTAAATAATTCATTAGAATCATAATTCTATCTAATTTAGCTAATAAAACTTAATTTAGCACATTCCTTTGAAATTTCTATTTTTTTGTGCCCTAATAGGCTTTTAATTTTGGAAGATTCCTCTAACCAATTTTAAACCAAAATTTAAATTTAAAAATGGCATTAAATACTCATTCTAACATCTTTTAATCCATTAGATTCCAACTACATCAATCTTATTCAAAAATTCCATAAAAACCCTAATTCATCTACTTCTTCTCTTAAAGTCCAGCCAATCCCAATCTTTTCAACACAGTAACCTTAAAATCATATCTTCTATATCAAATTAACATCATTTAAACAATTATACAAGCCTCCTTCAAAAAAACAAATTACACATAATCCAAATGTCAAGAAAACTTCTTAAAATTCCAAGAAAACTTAGATTTTCCTTAAGCTTTCCCCAAAATCCGTTTAATTCCTTTAAAAATCTTGAAGAATTTGATGTAGAAAAGAAATAAAAATTTTCCCTTTATTCATGGAGAAAATTGGATAGCATATAGAAGAGGAAGAAGAAGATGAACTTCTTATTTGACTTTTTTAATTCTCTTTTATTTCTAGCCACATGTATTTATATATATTACTAACTAATTAATTAATTAATATTTAAATTTTCTCTCACATCATCTTCCACTATCAAAAAAAATATTTTTATTTTAAAATTTTTATTTACTTATTGTTATTATTTTTTTACCTTTTAATTCTACCTTTTTAATTTTTTACCATTTTATCCTTTTCTAATAACATTTATAAGTTAGGTATATTTAACATATATTTCACATATACATTAGTATAATTCCTCTTCTAACAACTCACTTAACCCTCCAAATTATTTATTTAATAATATTTAAAATTTACAGATATTATAATTCTCTTCCCCCTTAATTAATTTTATCCTCGAAATTACTAACTATAGTAAACTAAACCATCCAAAATAGCACAACGTCAAACTTCTCATAAAACCAAGTTCCGCCTCTACCATAAAATATCTACTCTCTCGCGTTACGGATATCCTTAATAATCCTTTTCATTTTTTTTAATTTTTTCCTAGACCTTATTATTTATTTACTATTTACCTTTTGATACCTTTAATGATTAATAACTATCACATCTTGCTCTAAAGATTTAAAATTCATATCAATAGTAGATACAACTGATACACTGATATATAATATAAGCATATCAAAGGTTAATCAATGAATAAACCATAATACCAAGTAAAGAGTTTTTGCCATCATTCACACTCGTAAATTGTAATTTCTCAACACCACATAAATTCTTTATGGATTTGTATTCTCTTTCTATCTATAAACTAATACATATTTGTCTTTCTAATTTGAATAATTTCATAACCTTTAAATTAAAGAATATCAAGCTAAATTTCAAAATTGGGCACCACTAACTAGAATCACTTTTAAAATATGCACTTGTTTATTTATTTTCTTTCTATATTCACAAATAGATATTTTTAATACTGCAGGAGAATAATAACCACAATCACCAAACACTAAGTCTGTAACACCCCTATACCCCGTATATGTACACAGCATGCTTATACGATCGTAATATACGTATACTGAATATAGAACTACCACAGTTTACAAAACACACAAACCATCCTTTTGAATAATAATAACAATTTTAAAACATTTAAGGAAATTTATAAAACACAATAGACCAAAATATTTATACAAAACGCAGCGGAAAATATAACAAATATTTACAAATACATATACATCAAAACTCAAATTTTACAAAATAGAAAATATATACATGTTTGGCAGTATGTCTTTGATCTTTAAGCTCCACTATCAACACTTCAAGATCTAGACTCTACTCGGCCTAGAGGAACTCTCCGGTTCTTCCCTGTCACCTGCGCGATGAATCACACTCGCGCTAAGCCAACGGCTTAGTGGTACAAACTACAATATCATTATGTTTCAATGCCATGCTAATGTCATACAATCAAGTTTCAAAAACAATTCAAAGGAATACTATTTGATAAATCTCACATTCTTCAATAACTTATCGCAATCTTCATTTGTTTCATCTTTCAAGAATCACAATTAAACAAACACAAGCATGGGCCCAAAAAGAAACTAATATGTTATTCAAAGTTCAGAGTTACTGTTTTGGTCTATAATCATAATCATCAAGCCCGTAGGCAACATATACATATCTCTATCCATGGATAGTGTAACAGACCCAGTCTCTTGGACCTCAACCCAGCTAAACTCGAGGAGATCCTCAACCCGGCTAGACTGTTACTGTTTTTGAGGCTTACGACCCAGTCTTTTCACCCCAAAAACATCACATTTCACATTTATCAACTGGATTCGGCTTACGACCCGATCTTTTCACCTATCCAGTACTTTATAGGCATGCCGCCAAACCCAGCACTCTGAAGGTTGAATAGCACATTAGACACACAATCTTTTCATTTATCTCTTTATCATTTCATTTTCATTTCATTTCTCATTTCATATTCCATAATCAAGTAGGCAAATATGCCTCAATTATATTTCATTTACATTATCATAGCCAACAACTATGGCCTCACATCTCATATCATTTCAACTCACATTAAGACAATTCATCATAACATCATATCTTTCACATTTCATATTTCATATTTCATTTCATCGTCATATAGGCAAACATACTCCAATCATCTTATTTACATCATTATAACCAACTACATTGGTTTACATTTCATTATATCTCAATTCATTATTTAAGTGTACACAACCAATTACATTAACATACATTTTACATGCTCATCACAATCTTCACAATATACCAAACATAACATTATTAATATGCATCAACAATGCAATAGATTTCTTAACACATTTACAATCAATTGTGTTTTAAGTCTCAACATCATATGAATGTATACAATATTGTAGTTTGTACTTACCTTGTGCACCACTCACACCAATCTACACACTTCCTCTTCCAACACTTCTTCACCACTTGAATTAGGGCAAATTATCTTCTTTAAGACCTAATCCAAAAATGATAAAATACATCAATTCCAATGCAAATATTCACTTAATAACCTCTTACTAGACCCTTAAATCACAAATTACAAATCAACATCTCCTAACTAGGGCCCACGGCCGTGGCCTCCCAACCCCCACGGGCGTGGGTTAGAAAATGATTCTGTCTCCCTTGCTCCAAACCTCCACGGCCATGGTTACAAATGGCCACGATCGTGGCAGCCAAAGGCCACGGGCGTGGCATCCAAGATGCTTCTATTTCTGACCAAATTCACTTATTCTAGGCTTACAACTCCAACAAACACAAACAACATGAAGATCTATGAAAATAATTGATCAAACTCAAGTTAAACATCACTTACCACTTCAAAACCCTAAAACCAACATCACTCTTACTCTTCCAATACCAACATCAATCTAACTTTTTATTTTCCATTCAAAACCAACACCACAATCAATTAAATCAAACACACACCAACATACTACCATTTGCACAACCCCACTTTCAATTATCCACAATCAAACTCATACACAACTTAAAATAAAACAAGAGAAACCAAGAGAGAACTTACCAAAGTTGATGAAACTTCAAAATTTTCCAACTCAATCACTTGATTCTTCCTTCAATTTGCTCTTAAAATTCAAAAACCCTCTCTTGCTCTCTTGTTTCCTTGATGCCCGGCCAACATAAAGAGAAAAGAAGAAAAATGAAAAAGAGTAAGAGACAAAGTCAAACTTCTCATCTCTTTAAACCTCCACCAAGCAATCTAAAAAGAAAATTACTTAAATACCCTCTCCTATTTGTTTTAACTTCCTTTCACTTACTTGCCCTTTTTGGTAATTTCATACATAACAAAATAAATATCTTCTTCCTTTGACCATCCATTTGACTTGTGTATATGTTATATATATTTTCATATATACAACATATACACTCTCTTTTAAATTCTTTTCTCTTTCCAATTACACATATACATTTATTTTAAATCAAACAACAATTACATCAAAACTTCTAGTGCACACTTTGGGATATTACAATTCTCCCCCTCTAAAAAGAAATTTCATCCTCAAAATTACCTGGTATTATGTTTGAAACAGTTGAGGATACTGATCTCGCATTGTTTGCTCACTCTCCCAAGTTGCCTCTTCTCTCCCATGATTCTTCCATAGAACCTTCACCAATGGCACTTTCTTATTCCTCAACTCTTTCACTTCATGTGCTAAAATAGCAACTGGTTCTTCTTCAAATGTCAGATCCGAACTCACTTCAATGGATTCAACTGGCAAGATATGAGATGGATCCGATCTATACCTCTGCAACATAGAAACATGGAATACATTATGAATTTTGTCCAACTCGGGCGGCAAAGCAAGACGATAAGCAACTGGTCCAACTTTTTCTAAAATTTCATATGGTCCAATGAAACGAGGACTCAGTTTCCCTCTCCGACCAAATCTCAAAATCTTCTTCCAAGGAGACACTTTCAAAAATACTTTATCTCCAATATCAAACTCTATGTCTCTCCTCTTTAAATCTGAATAAGACTTCTGTCAATCTGAAGCCGTTTTTAACCGATCCCAAATAATCTTCACTTTCTCTTTAGTCTCTTTAACCAAATCAGGACCAATTAACTTGCCCTCTCCAATTTCATTCCAACATAAAGGTGTTCTGCATCTTCTACCATACAATGCCTCAAATGGTGCCATACCAATACTGGATTGATGACTGTTGTTGTAAGCAAATTCCACAAGTGGCAAAAATCTGTCCCAACTTCCAGAGAAATCAATAACACAGCCTCTCAACATATCCTCAATAATCTGTATCACTCTTTCTGACTGCCCATCTGTCTGTGGATGAAAAGCAGTACTAAAGTGTAATCGAGAACCCAATGCACTATGCAAACTTTTCCAAAACCTTGAAGTAAATCTAGGATCTCGATCAGACACTAAAGAAATTGGGACTCCATGCAACTTCACTATCTCACTGATATACAGCTCAGCCAATTTCTCAAGAGAATAATCCATTCTAACTCGAAGAAAATGAGCTGTCTTAGTCAATCGATCAACAATCACCCAGATAGCATCATGCTTCTTTTGAGTAAATGGCAACCCAGGCACAAAATCCATTGTTACTCTCTCCCATTTCCATTCAGGCACTGTTAAAGGTTGAAGTAACCCTGTTGGAACTTGATGCTCATCTTTCACCCTCTGACAAGTAAGACATTTGGACACAAATTCAGCTATATCTCTTTTCATACCAGACCACCAGTAGTGTTGTTTCAAATCATGGTACATCTTTGTACTTCTAGGATGCATAGCAAAAACTGATTGGTGTGCTTCCTCTAAAATAATCTTTCTCAAACTATCATCATCAGGAACACACAACCTATCCTTAAACCAAAGGCTACCATCACTTTTCACCAAGAAATCTCGACTCTCCCCATTTCGGCAATCTGATACAATCTTCTGAATTTTCTCATCAGCCAACTGAGCCTCCTTAATCTGATCCAACAATACTGGCCTCAACTGCAACTGAGCCAATAATGCACCATCAACACATACTTCAAAACTAACATGTAACGCTCTCAACTCAACAAGAAACGAGAGTGAATAAACAACCAAACTGGCCAAAGACTTCCGACTCAAGGCATCCGCAACAACATTTGCCTTACCAGGATGATAATCAATCAAACAGTCGTAGTCTTTAATCAATTCTAACCATCGCCTTTGCCGAAGATTCAGCTCCTTCTGAACACCCAAATATTTCAAACTTTTGTGATCCGTATAGATAAAACATTTCTCCCCATATAAATAGTGTCGCCAAATCTTCAAAGCAAACACTATAGGATCCAACTCCAAATCATGAGTCAGATAATTTAGCTCGTGTGGCTTCAACTGCCGAGAAGCATAAGCTATAACTTTACCCTCTTGCATCAAAACATATCCTAAACCATTATGTGTGAAGCATCATTGTAAATCACATAAGGTTTATCCTCCACGGATAAAGTAAGAACAGGTGCTTGAGTCAACATTTCTTTTAACTGCTCAAAACTAGCTTAACATTGATCCGTCCACACAAATCTAACTCCCTTCCGAAGCAACCTTGTGAGTGGAGTAGCTATCAAAGAAAAACCTTTCACAAACCTTCGATAATAGCCTGCCAAGCCCAGAAAACTTCTAACTTCAGTCACTGACTTTGGTGAACTCCAATTCAAAATAGCTTCAACTTTACTTGGATCAACTCTTATACCATCTTTTGAAACTATATGACCCAGAAAAGTAACTTGGTCAAGCCAAAACTCACATTTTGACAACTTGGCATACAACTGCTTCTCTCTCAAAATTTGTAATACCATCCGAAGATGCTTGTCATGCTCCTCCTTATTACGTGAATACACCAAAATATCATCAATGAAAACCACCACAAACTGATCCAGATAGGGCCTAAACACCCTATTCATCAAATCCATGAAAGCTGCAGGTGCATTCGTCAATCCAAAAGGCATTACTAAAAACTCATAATGCCCATACCTTGTGCGGAAAGCTGTCTTAGGAACATCTTCAGCTCTAACCCTCAACTGATGGTACCCGGATCTCAAATCAATCTTGGAAAACACTGCTACTCCCTTCAATTGATCAAAGAGATCATCAATCCTAGGCAAAAGATATTTATTTTTAATAGTCACTTTGTTCAATTGCCTATAATCAATACATAACCTCATAGTACCATCTTTCTTCTTCACTAACAACACAGGAGCTCCCCAAGGTGAAACACTAGGGTGAATAAACCCTTTATCCAATAACTCATGTAACTGCACCTTCAACTCTCTCAGTTCAACTGGTGCCATTCGATAAGGAGTGATAGAGATGGGAGTGGTACCAGGCAACAAATCAATACCAAACTCAACCTCTCTCTCAGGGGGTCACCCTGGCAACTCCTCAGGAAACACATCCTGAAAATCTGCAACTGTGGATATTTTATCAAGTTGAGAGCCTATTACCCTAGTATCCACAACATGAGCAAGATAAGCTTCACACCCTTTTCTAATCAATTTCCTAGCTGTTACAGCTGATACAAACAAGGATACAAGTTGTCTCTGCTCACTAGATACTATCACACTCCTACCATCACTGGTTCTCAAGGTGACACACTTCTTTTGACAATCTACCACAGCTCCATGCTTAGACAACCAATCCATGCCTAAGATCAAATCATATTCTTTAAAAGGCATTTCAATCAGATCACCAAGAAACTCCTCACCTTGCACCACAACTGCACTATCACGGTGCACCTTACTAACAACCACACTATGTCCTAAAGGATTTGTCACCAAAACATCAAATCCTAAGGATTCTGAATGCAATTCAGACACAGGCAATATGGATGCACTTATGTATGAATGAGTAGATCCTGGATCAATTAAAGCAAGTACTGAAATGCCAAATAAAGAAAATGTACCCGTTATAACTGCTGAAGCATCTGGCTGCCTCTGCATCACATATACCCTCTGAGAAGATCCGGCCTCCTCTGGCCTGCTACCTCTGGATGATGATCCTCCTCTCTGACTAAACCCGGGTCAACCACCTCTACTGAAACTTCTGCCCCCTCGACCACCTCTACTAACACTGGGTCGAGAAACTACAGACTCAGCCTGCCTGTGCTCTGGCATCTCAGGACACTCCCTAATAAAATGATCAGGCGATCCACACCTGAAACACACAGCCGATCTACTAATCTTCCAGCAAACACCCACATGGTTTCTACCACAAAGCTCACATGTAGGTGGAGTATATCTCTGAACCCCTGGAGTCGGAGCACTGGCTATAGAAGCTGTAGGTCTCGGTCTCTGTCTCTGATACTGCATTGACCTACCCGACTGTCTCTAGCTCCTACTAATCCTTGGAACAAAACTTCCTCTGCCCCTCTTCATAGATGAAGATCCAGCCTCAAATTGGGATCTCCTTACTCTGGTCTCCTCCTCAGTAGCAGCTGCTGCAATATTCTGCGCTCTCTCAACACTTCTAGCTGCTGCAACAAGCTGAGAGAAATCCTAGTATCTAGAACCAGCCACAATGCACATGATAGAGGGCCTCAATCCCTCCTCAAATCTTCTACACCGATCTATTTCATCAGAGATAATTCCCCCGGCATAACGACTCAACCGGATGTACTCAATCTCATATCTTTATACTCCCTTGGAGTATACTTCTGCTCGAACTCCCTCAGGAAATCACCATATGATAATGTAGGTGGATCATCCATGGCATGAGGAACAGTCTTCCACCAGTCATAGGCATCTTTCTGTAGGAGGGATCTGGCATAGTCAAATTTCTCATCTGAAGTAGCTTGCAACTGGATGAATATTCTCTGCACTTTATCCAACCACTGCTCAGCCACTGCAGAATCAGTAGTGCCTAAGAAATCCTCAGCCCCGTATTTCCTCAACTTATCATAATGTCTTACTGGCACCTGAGGCTGTGGTGGTGGTGGCTGCACACACAACCAATTACATTAACATACATTTTACATGCTCATCACAATCTTCACACTATACCAAACATAACATTATTAATATGCATCAACAATGCAATAGATTTCTTAACACATTTACAATCAATTGTGTTTTAAGTCTCAACATCATATGAATGTATACAATATTGTAGTTTGTACTTACCTTGTGCACCACTCACACCAATCTACACACTGCCTCTTCCAACACTTCTTCACCACTTGAATTAGGGCAAATTATCTTCTTTAAGACCTAATCCAAAAATGATAAAATACATCAATTCCAATGCAAATATTCACTTAATAACCTCTTACTAGACCCTTAAATCACAAATTACCATGGTCATGGCCTCCCAACCCTCACAGGCGTGGGTTAGAAAATGATTCTGCCTCCCTTGCTCCAAACCTCCACGGCCATGGTTACAAATGGCCACGGTCGTGGCAGCCAAGGGCCACAGGCATGGCATCCAAGATGCTTCTGTTTCTGACCAAATTCATTTATTCTAGGCTTACAACTCCAACAAACACAAACAACATGAAGATCTATGAAAATAATTGATCAAACTCAAGTTAAACATCACTTACCACTTCAAAACCCTAAAACCAACATCACTCTTACTCTTCCAATACCAACATCAATCTAACTTTTTATTTTCCATTCAAAACCAACACCACAATCAATTAAATCAAACACACACCAACATACTACCATTTACACAACCCCACTTTCAATTATCCACAATCAAACTCATACACAACTTAAAATAAAACAAGAGAAACCAAGAGAGAACTTACCAAAGTTGATGAAACTTCAAAATTTTCCAACTCAATCACTTGATTCTTCCTTCAATTTGCTCTTAAAATTCAAAAACCCTCTCTTGCTCTCTTGTTTCCTTGATGCCCGGCCAACACAAAGAGAAAAGAACAAAAATGAAAAAGAGTAAGAGACAAAGTCAAACTTCTCATCTCTTTAAACCTCCACCAAGCAATCTAAAAAGAAAATTACTTAAATACCCTCTCCTATTTGTTTTAACTTCCTTTCACTTACTTGCCCTTTTTGGTAATTTCATACATAACAAAATAAATATCTTCTTCCTTTGACCATCCATTTGACTTGTGTATATGTTATATATATTTTCATATATACAACATATACACTCTCTTTTAAATTCTTTTCTCTTTCCAATTACACATATACATTTAATTTAAATCAAACAACAATTATATCAAAACTTCTAGGGCACACTTTGGGATATTACAAAGTCTTATTCTATAATCTTACATTTTCCACCAAAACATTATTATTCCCTTTAAAAATACTATCCAGTATCTTTATACACTTAACTTAATCCTTAAATTGTCTTTTTCCTCACTATGAATAATAACACAATATATTATATATAATGTAGTCTTCACCAAGTTTTTTTTTACAAATAATAGCTTCCTTCTCTTTAGGCATTACAATTAATATGATTTAAATTAACTCACATTTCTATATATATATGACTAATTATTTGAAATCATCAAAAATGATATTACTGTTAGGTGTATATTAGATATACAAGCTATATATTTAGACTTTATTCATAGTCATTTACTCATAAAATTTATTTGATTTCTTTATTTTTCTTTTACTAGCTTTTTACTCACTCTCTTACCACCATTCCAAACGGTTAGTGATAATTCATTTAATCGCTTACCCTCTCTTAATTTCCCTAAGTATATCATATTAGTTTACTAATCATATACAAGCAATATTTGTTTATTCTTTTAATACATATACCTACTTAAATGTTCATATATATATATATTAAATGTTCAAATATATTTATCAAGTATCTCATCAAATCTTTGCCTTTATCTAGATTTAGACATTCAATAAGTTATTCTTCCATCAATTTTCCCTTGGTAAACCCCATTATACACTAGATTCAATCTCTAAATATCTTTTCCTTCAACATTAATAATAATCCAACATACTAATCTTGATTCTCATAATGTCCTCTCTACATATAATCACTTCTTCCTCTTAACTCTAACAATCAATTTATTTAAGCTATTCAAATACCTTTATATATAATTTCAAATTAATTTAAGTCATCAAATGACATTCCCATTAGGTATACAATAAGTATACAATATGTATATATATACATACCCACTGTTTTCAATATTTAACTTTCATCATTTTATAATTTCTTCTCTTCTCCTCTTTATTTTCTTTATCTTTTTTTTTTCAAAATATTCGAAGTCTCTAATAATTTTCCATCCTATCAATTTTCTTACTTTGATTCTTAAATTATTATATACACATTTTGATTTCTCAATTACATTTGTCAATAATTTCCTCCAAATTCCACCAACCAGTAAAATAATCTTTCATCAATATCTTATAAACAAGCTTCCATTAGCTACTTATATTTCCTATGATTTAATTAATGATTCACTATCAATTCATTCATTTGAACTAAGAAAATAGTATCTTGTACTCCAAAATCACAATTAAATTCAAATATAAATTTTCATAAACAAATCAACCAAATAATATTTTAAACATAAATATTAACATCAATTAAATTTATTATTAAACTTTTCTTCCTTGACATTGATCTTTCTATTACCAATCTTCTTCATTTACACCTTCATTTTTTTCCTCTTTCCCTCACAACTGTAAATAAACACATCTCAACCATACAAATTTATAAATCCCATTACAATTTAAACCAAAACCATCATAAGTACTTTAGATAGTCGTTTATCTAGAGGTGCATTTTCTATCTATAAATAAATAATTATCATTCCAATATGCCAAATATTTTTTTTAACCAAGTCATCCAATATACTTTAAATAACTATTTAATCTCATTAACACAATTCTCTTCAAAGTCAACTAAATTACCATTATAATAACTTCAAGTTTCATTTAAACCCTATTTACCTATCTCAATTGTCAACTTTTCATTCATCACTAAATCTTCACTAGAGATTATAAACTTTTACTCATGTGCAATAGACATATATATGAACTTATATTTAAAATTTTAGCTTTTTCCAAGTTGATTTCCTATATTTAAAAATTAAGTCTGCCAAATCCACAAATTCTGTTTCTTTAATAATTTCTCTAGTAGTACCTATTTACCTATTTTTTTCAAGTATCAAAACCTTAATAAACATCTATGAAATTTTAACCATATGTCCTAGAAATACACATGATATTGTATATAAATGTTCAGATTTTTTTGGATACTTTTATTGTAGTTTTTAAATATGTTTCTCAAGTTCTATAAATTTTGGATTGTTGGAATTGTTCCAACAACTTCTGTTCTTCTATTTTTTCTTAAATAGTAATTCATCTTTAAAAATTATGAAATTCCATACATCAAATACTCATATAAAAAAACTTTGAACTAAAATTTCAAGCTCATTTAATGTCTCTAGATTGGTCTAAAAATTCGAGCAAAATCACTTCATAGCACCTAAGCAGAATTTCCAACAAACATCATACTCATCTATCATGCTTTTATTTCATATTTTAAATCATTTCCTTACTTCCACATGTTTATAAATTGCTCAGACATAAATCTTAATTTTTAAGTGAGTGTTCCAAAATTCTTTAATCTAAAATCTCAAGAATGATGCTTCCACTTATTACTCTAATCACGCATCCTACACACTATCTCGACTTATATCCGTTACATTGAACTAACTTTGCCACATCAGAGACCAACATAGGTATCAATGCATATGCATGTACTAAAACTCAAATAACTATGTTAAAATTCTCCCTTCTCATTTTCAAAACTCACCTAGGTCGAGAATCTTAAATCTAGGCTTTGATACAAAAATAAATGTAACACAATTATACCCCATATACGTACAATACATATAGAATATCAAAAAATATACGTATAATACATACACAACGTATAAGTAAAATATATATATAGAATATATTAGTGTCATAGGTTCAACCATTTCAAAATTTCCATTAGTATAAGAAAAATATTTTAATTCTTTAAATATATATTTAGTAGTTAAATTAACATCTACATTAGTGATAAAATCCCAACATACATATTTTAAATAAATGATATTGTATAAAAATGTTCATATTTTTTTGGATACTTTTGTTGTAGTTTTAAAATATGTTTCTCAAGTTCTATAAATTTTGGATTGCTGGAATTGCTCCAACAACTTATGTTCTTCTATTTTTTCTTAAATAGTAATTAATCTTTAAAAATTATGAAATTCCATGCATATGCAGGTGCTAAAACTCAAATAACTATGTTTAAATTCTCCCTTCTCATTTTCAAAACTCACCTAGGTCGAGAATCTTAAATCTAGGCTTTGATACAAAAATAAATGTAACACAATTATACCCCATATACGTACAATACATATAGAATATTAAAAAATATCCTATATTTTTTGGATCAAAAAATATACGTATAATACATACACAACGTATAAGTAAAATATATATATAGAATATATTAGTGTCATAGGTTCAACCATTTCAAAATTTCCATTAGTATAAGAAAAATATTTTAATTCTTTAAATATATATTTAGTAGTTAAATTAACATCTACATCAGTGATAAAATCCCAACATACATATTTTAAATAAAATGATATTGTATAAAAATGTTCATATTTTTTTGGATACTTTTGTTGTAGTTTTTAAATATGTTTCTCAAGTTCTATAAATTTTGGATTGCTGGAATTGTTCCAACAACTTATGTTCTTCTATTTTTTCTTAAATAGTAATTCATCTTTAAAAATTATGGAATTCCATGCATATGCATGTGCTAAAACTCAAATAACTATGTTTAAATTCTCCCTTCTCATTTTCAAAACTCACCTAGGTCGAGAATCTTAAATCTAGGCTTTAATACCAAAATAAATGTAACACAATTATACCCCATATACGTACAATACATATAGAATGTTAAAAAATATCCTATATTTTTTGGAACAAAAAATATACGTATAATATATACACACTATATATGTAATATATATATATATATAGAATATCAGAGTGTCGTAGGTTCAACCATTTCAAAATTTCCATTAGTATAAGAAAAATATTTTAATTCTTTAAATATATATTTAGTAGTTAAATTAACATCTACATCAGTGATAAAATCCCAACATACATATTTTAAATAAATGATATTGTATATGTAGTTTTTAAATATGTTTCTCAAGTTCTATAAATTTTTTATTGTTGGAATTGTTCCAACAACTTATGTTCTTCTATTTTTTCTTAAATAGTAATTCATCTTTAAAAATTATGAAATTCCATGCATATGCATGTGCTAAAACTCAAATAACTATGTTTAAATTCTCCCTTCTCATTTTCAAAACTCACCTAGGTCGAGAATCTTAAATCTAGGCTTTAATACCAAAATAAATGTAACACAATTATACCCCATATACGTACAATACATATAGAATATTAAAAAATATCCTATATTTTTTGGATCAAAAAATATACGTATAATATATACACACTATATATGTAATATATATATATAGAATATCAGAGTGTCGTAGGTTAAACCATTTCAAAATTTTCATTAGTATAAGAAAAATATTTTAATTCTTTAAATATATATTTAGTAGTTAAATTAACATCTACATCAGTGTTAAAATCCCAACATACATATTTTAAATAAATAATATTGTATATAAATGTTCAGATTTTTTTGGATACTTTTGTTGTAGTTTTTAAATATGTTTCTCAAGTTACATAAATTTTGGATTGCTGGAATTGTTCCAACAACTTATGTTCTTCTATCTTTCAAAAATAACAATTCATCTTTTAAAATTATGAAATTCCATACATCAAATACTCACATAAAAAGACTTTGAACTAAAATTTCAAGCTCATTTAATGTCTCTAGATTGGCCTAAAAATTCGAACAAAATCACTTCATAGCACCTAAGCAGAATTTCCAACAACCATCATTCTCATCTTTCATGCTTTATTTCATATTTTAAATCATTTCCTTACATCCACATGTTTATAAAATTTTCAGACATAAATCTTAATTTTTCAGTGACTGTTCCAAAATTCTTTAATCTAAAATCTCTAGAATAATCCTTCCACTTATTACTCTAATCACACATCCAACACACTATCTCGACTTATATCCATTACATTGAACTAACTTTGCCACATCAGAGACCAACATAGGTATCAATGCATATGCATGTACTAAAACTCAAATAACTATGTTAAAATTCTCCCTTCTCATTTTCAAAACTCACCTAGGTCGAGAATCTTAAATCTAGGCTTTAATACCAAAATAAATGTAACACCATTATACCCCATATACGTACAATACATATAGAATATTAAAAAATATCCTATATTTTTTGGATAAAAAAAATACATATAATACATACACCTGTATATGTAAAATATATATATAGAATATCAGAGTATCATAGGTTCAACCATTTCAAAATTTCCATTAGTATAAGAAAAATATTTTATTTCTTGAAATATATATGTAGTAGTTAAATTGACATCTACATCAGTGATAAAATCCCAACATACATATTTTAAATAAATGATATTGTATATAAATGTTCAGATTTTTTTGGATACTTTTGTTGTAGTTTTAAAATATGTTTCTCAAGTTCTATAAATTTTGGATTGCTGGAATTGTTCCAACAACTTATGTACTTCTATTTTTCTTAAATAGTAATTCATCTTTAAAAATTATGAAATTCCTTACACCAAATACTCATATAAAAAAACTTTGAACTAAAATTTCAAGCTCATTTAATGCCTCTAGATTGGTCTAAAAATTCAATCAAAATCAATTCATAGCACCTAAGCAGAATTTCCAACAACCATCATACTCATCATCATGCTTTTATTTCATATTTCAAATCATTTCCTCACTTCCACATGTTTATAAATTGCTCAGACATAAATCTTAATTTTTGAGTGAGTGTTCCAAAATTCTTTAATCTAAAATCTCTAGAATGATGCTTCCACTTATTACTCTAATCACACATCCTACACACTATCTCGACTTATATCCGTTACATTGAACTAACTTTGCCACATCAGAGACAACCATAAGAATCAACGCATATGCATGTACTAAAACTAAAATAACTATGTGAAAATTCTCCCTTCTCATTTTCAAAACTCATCTAGATCGAGAATCTTAAATCTAGGCTTTAATACAAAAATAAATGTAACACAATTATACCCCATATACGTATAAAATATATAGAATATTAAAAAATATCCTATACGTATAATACATACACCTGTATATTTAAAAAATATATATAGAATATCAGAGTGTCATAGGTTCAACCATTTCAAAATTTCCATTAGTATAAGAAAAATATTTTAATTCTTTAAATATTTATGTAGTAGTTAAATTGACATCTACATCAGTGATAAAATCCCAACATGCATATTTTAAATAAATGATATTGTATAGAAATGTTCAGATTTTTTTGGATACTTTTGTTGTAGTTTTTAAATATGTTTCTCAAGTTCTAAAAATGTTGGATTGCTGGAATTGTTCCAACAACTTATGTTCTTCTATTTTTCTTAAATAGTAATTCATCTTTAAAAATTATGAAATTCCATACATCAAATACTCATATAAAAAAACTTTGAACTAAAATTTCAAGCTCATTTAATGTCTCTAGATTGGTCTAAAAATTCAATCAAAATCACTTCATTGCACCTAAGCAGAATTTCCAACAACCATCATACTCATCTATCATGCTTTTATTTCATTTTTTAAATCATTTCCTTACTTCCATATGTTTATAACTTGTTCAGACATAAATCTAAATTTTTAAGTGAGTGTTCCAAAATTCTTTAATCTAAAATCTCTAGAATGATGATTCCACTTATTACTCTAATCACACATCCTACACACTATCTCGACTTATATCCGTTACATTGAACTAACTTTGCCACATCAGGGACCAACATAGGTATCAATGCATATGCATGTACTAAAACTCAAATAACTATGTTAAAATTCTCCCTTCTCATTTTCAAAACTCACCTAAGTCGAGAAACTTAAATCTAGGCTTTGAAAACAAAATAAATGTAACTCCATTATACCCCATATACGTACAATACATATAGAATATTAAAAATATCCTATATTTTTTGGATCAAAAAATATACGTATAATACATACACGCTATATATGTATAATATATATATAGAATATCAGAGTGTCGTAGGTTTAACCATTTCAAAATTTCCATTAGTATAAAAAAATATTTTAATTCTTTAAATATATATTTAGTAGTTAAATTAACATCTACATCAGTGATAAAATCCCAACATACATATTTTAAATAAATGATATTGTACGTTCAGATTTTTTTGGATACTTTTGTTGTAGTTTTTAAATATGTTTCTCAAGTTCTATAAATTTTGGATTGCTGGAATTGTTCCAACAACTTATGTTCTTCTATTTTTCTTAAATAGTAATTCATATTTAAAAATTATGAAATTCCATACATCAAATAATCATATAAAAAAACTTTGAACTAAAATTTCAAGCTCATTTAATGTCTCTAGATTGGTCTACAAATTCGAACAAAATCACTTCATAGCACTTAAGCAGAATTTCCAACAACCATCATACTTATCATCATGCTTTCATTTCATATTTTAAATCATTTCCTCACTTCCACATGTTTATAAATTGCTCAGACATAAATCTTAATTTTTGAGTGAGTGTTCCAAAATTCTTTAATCTAAAATCTCTAGAATGATGCTTCCACTTATTACTCTAATCACACATCCTACACACTATCTCGACTTATATCCATTACATTGAACTAACTTTGCCACATCAGATACAACCATAGGTATCAAAGCATATGCATGTACTAAAACTCAAATAACTATGTTAAAATTCTCCCTTCTCATTTTCAAAACTCAACTAGGTCGAGAATCTTAAATCTAGGCTTTGATACCAAAATAAATGTAACACCATTATACCCTATATACGTACAAAACATATAGAATATAAAAAAATATCCTATATTTTTTTGATCAAAAAATATACGTATAATACATATACCTGTGTATGTAAAATATATATATAGAATATCAGAGTGTCATAGGTTCAACCATATAAAATTTCCATTAGTATAAGAAAAATATTTTAATTCTTTAAATATATATTTAGTAGTTAAATTAACATCTACATCAGTGATAAAATCCCTACATACATATTTTAAATAAATGATATTGTATAGAAATGTTCAGATTTTTTTGGATACTTTTGTTGTAGTTTTTAAATATGTTTCTCAAGTTCTAAAAGTGTTGGATTGCTGGAATTGTTCCAACAACTTATGTTCTTCTATTTTTCGAAAATAGTAATTCATCTTTTAAAATTATGAAATTCCATACATCAAATACTCACATAAAAAGACTTTGAACTAAAATTTCAAGCTCATTTAATGTCTCTAGATTGGTCTAAAAATTCGAAAAAAATCACTTCATAGCACCTAAGCAGAATTTCCAAGAACCAACATACTCATCATCATGCTTTTATTTCATATTTTAAATCATTTCCTTACTTCTACATGTTTATAAATTGTTCAGACAAAAATCTTAGTTTTTAAGTGAGTGTTCCAAAATTCTTTAATCTAAAATCTCTAGAATACTGCTTCCACTTATTACTCTAATCACACATCCAACACCATTATACCCCATATACGTACAATACATATAGAATATTAAAAAATATCTTATATTTTTTGGATCAAAAAATATACGTTTAATAGATAAACGCTGTATATATAATATATATATATATATATATATATAATATCATAGTGTCGTAGGTTCAACCATTTCAAAATTTCCATTAGTATAAGAAAAATATTTTAATTCTTTAAATATATATTTAGTAGTTAAATTAACATCTACATCAGTGATAAAATCCCAACATGCATATTTTAAATAAATGATATTGTATAGAAATGTTCAGATTTTTTTGGATACTTTTGTTGTAGTTGTTAAATATGTTTCTCAAGTTCTATAAATGTTGGATTGCTGGAATTGTTCCAACAACTTATGTTCTTCTATTTTTCTTTAATAGTAATTCATCTTTTAAAATTATGAAATTCCATTCATGAAATACTCATATAAAAAAAACTTTGAACTAAAATTTCAAGCTCATTTAATGTCTCTAGATTGCTCTAAAAATTCGAACAAAATCACTTCATAGGACCTTAGCAGAATTTCCAACAACCGTCATACTCATCATCATGCTTTTATTTCATATTTTAAATCATTTCCTTACTTCCACATGTTTATAAATTGCTCAGACATAAATCTTAATTTTCGAGTGAGTGTTCCAAAATTCTTTAATCCAAAATCTCTTGAATGATGCTTCCACTTATTACTCTAATCACACATCGTACACACTATCTCGACTTATATCTGTTACATTGAACTAATTTTGCCACATCAGAGACCAACATAGGTATCAATGCATATGCATGTACTAAAACTCAAGTAACTATGTTAAAATTCTCCCTTCTTCTTTTCACAACTCACATAGGTCGAGAATCTTAAATCTAGGCTTTGATACCAAAATAAATGTAACACCATTATACCCCATATACGTACAATACATATAGAATATTAAAAAATATAGTATAATACATACACGCTGTATATGTAAAATATATATATAGAATATCAGAGTGTCGTAGGTTCAACCATTTCAAAATTTTCATTAGTATAAGAAAAATATTTTAATTCTTTAAATATATATTTAGTAGTTAAATTAACATCTACATCAGTGATAAAATCCCAACATGCATATTTTAAATAAATGATATTGTATAGAAATGTTCAAATTTTTTTGGATACTTTTGTTGTAGTTTTCAAATATGTTTCTCAAGTTCTATAAATGTTGGATTGCTGGAATTGTTCCAACAACTTTAAGTTCTTCTATTTTTCTTAAATAGTAATTCATCTTTTAAAATTATGAAATTCCATACATCAAATACTCATATAAAAAATCTTTGAACTAAAATTTCAAGCTCATTTAATGTCTCTAGATTGGTCTAAAATTTCAAACAAAATAACTTCATAGCACCTAAGAAGAATTTCCAACAACCATCATACTCATCATCATGCTTTTATTTCATATTTTAAATCATTTCCTTACTTCCACATGTATATAAATTGCTCAGACATAAATCTTAATTTTTGAGTAAGTGTTCCAAAATTCTTTAATCTAAAATCTCTTGAATGAAGCTTCCACTTATTACTCTAATCACACATCCTACACACTATCTCGACTTATATCCGTTACATTGAACTAACTTTGCCACATCAGAGACCAACATAGGTATCAATGCATATGCATGTACTAAAACTCAAATAACTATGTTAAAATTCTCCCTTCTCCTTTTCAAAACTCACCTAGGTCGAGAATCTTAAATCTAGGCTTTAATACCAAAATAAATGTAACACCATTATACCCCATATACGTACAATACATATAGAATATTAAAAAATATCTTATATTTTTTGGATCAAAAAATATACGTTTAATACATAAACGCTGTATATATAAAATATATATATATAATATCAGAGTGTCGTAGGTTCAACCATTTAAAAATTTCCATTAGTATAAGAAAAATATTTTAATTCTTTAAATATATATTTAGTAGTTAAATTAACATCTACATCAGTGATAAAATCCCAACATGCATATTTTAAATAAATGATATTGTATAGAAATGTTCAGATTTTTTTGGATACTTTTGTTGTAGTTGTTAAATATGTTTCTCAAGTTCTATAAATGTTGGATTGCTGGAATTGTTCCAACAACTTATGTTCTTCTATTTTTCTTTAATAGTAATTCATCTTTTAAAATTATGAAATTCCATTCATGAAATACTCATATAAAAAAAACTTTGAACTAAAATTTCAAGCTCATTTAATGTCTCTAGATTGCTCTAAAAATTCGAACAAAATCACTTCATAGGACCTTAGCAGAATTTCCAACAACCGTCATACTCATCATCATGCTTTTATTTCATATTTTAAATCATTTCCTTATTTCCACATGTTTATAAATTGCTAAGACATAAATCTTAATTTTCGAGTGAGTGTTCCAAAATTCTTTAATCCAAAATCTTGAATGTTGCTTCCACTTATTACTCTAATCACACATCGTACACACTATCTCGACTTATATCTGTTACATTGAACTAACTTTGCCACATCAGAGACCAACATAGGTATCAATGCATATGCATGTACTAAAACTCAAGTAACTATGTTAAAATTCTCCCTTCTTCTTTTCAAAACTCACATAGGTCGAGAATCTTAAATCTAGGCTTTGATACCAAAATAAATGTAACACCATTATACCCCATATACGTACAATACATATAGAATATTAAAAAATATCGTATAATACATACACGCTGTATATGTAAAATATATATATAGAATATCAGAGTGTCGTAGGTTCAACCATTTCAAAATTTTCATTAGTATAAGAAAAATATTTTAATTCTTTAAATATATATTTAGTAGTTAAATTAACATCTACATCAGTGAAAAAATCCCAACATACATATTTTAAATAAATGATATTGTATAGAAATGTTCAGATTTTTTTGGATACTTTTGTTGTAGTTTTTAAATATGTTTCTCAAGTTCTATAAATGTTGGATTGCTGGAATTGTTCCAACAACTTTAAGTTCTTCTATTTTTCTTAAATAGTAATTCATCTTTTAAAATTATGAAATTCCATACATCAAATACTCATATAAAAAATCTTTGAACTAAAATTTCAAGCTCATTTAATGTCTCTAGATTGGTCTAAAATTTCAAACAAAATCACTTCATAGCACCTAAGCAGAATTTCCAACAACCATCATACTCATCATCATGCTTTTATTTCATATTTTAAATCATTTCCTTACTTCCACATGTATATAAATTGCTCAGACATAAATCTTAATTTTTGAGTAAGTGTTCCAAAATTCTTTAATCTAAAATCTCTTGAATGAAGCTTCCACTTATTACTCTAATCACACATCCTACACACTATCTCGACTTATATCCGTTACATTGAACTAACTTTGCCACATCAGAGACCAACATAGGTATCAATGCATATGCATGTACTAAAACTCAAATAACTATGTTAAAATTCTCCCTTCTCCTTTTCAAAACTCACCTAGGTCGAGAATCTTAAATCTAGGCTTTGATGCCAAAATAAATGTAACACCATTATACCCCATATACGTACAATATATATAGAATATTAAAAAATATCCTATATTTTTTGGTTCAAAAAATATACGTATAATACATACACGCTGTATATGTAAAATATATATATATAGAATATCAGAGTGTCGTAGGTTCAACCATTTCAAAATTTCCATTAGTATAAGAAAAATATTTTAATTCTTTAAATATATATTTAGTAGTTAATTTAACATCTACATCAGTGATAAAATCCCAACATACATATTTTAAATAAATGATATTGTATATAAATGTTTAGATTTTTTGGATACTTTTGCTGTAGTTTTTGAATATGTTTCTCAAGTTCTATAAATTTTTTATTGCTGGAATTGTTCCAACAACTTATGTTTTTCTATTTTTCTTAAATAGTAATTCATCTTTTAAAATTATGAAATTCCATATATCAAATACTCATATAAAAAAACTTTAAACTAAAATTTCTAGCTTATTTAATGTCTCTAGATTGGTCTAAAAATTTGAACAAAATCATTTCATAGCACCTAAGCAGAATTTCCAACAACCATCATACTCATCATCATGCATTTATTTCATATTTTAAATCATTTCCTTACTTCCGCATGTTTATAAATTGCTCAGACATAAATCTTAATTTTTGAGTGAGTGTTCCAAAATTCTTTAATCTAAAATCTCTAGAATGATGCTTCCACTTATTACTCTAATCACACATATTACACACTATCTCGACTTATATGTGTTACATCGAACTAACTTTGCCACATTAGAGACCAACATAGGTATCAATGCATATGCATGTACTAAAACTCAAATAACTATCTTAAAATTCTCCCTTCTCATTTTCAAAACTCTCCTAGGTCGAGAATCTTAAATCTAGGCTTTGATACCAAAATAAATGTAACACCATTATACCCCATATACATCCAATACATATAGAATATTAAAAAATATCCTATATTTTTTGGATAAAAAAATATACGTATAATACATACACACTGTATATGTAAAATATGTATAGAATATCAGAGTGTCGTAGGTTCAACCATTTAAAAATTTCCATTAGTATAAGAAAAATATTTTAATTCTTTAAATATATATTTAGTAGTTAAATTAACATCTACATCAGTGATAAAATCCCAACATACATATTTTAAATAAATGATATTGTATATAAATGTTTAGATTTTTTTGGATACTTTTGTTGTAGTTTTTAAATATGTTTCTCAAGTTCTATAAATTTTTGATTGCTGGAATTGTTCCAACAACTTATGTTTTTCTATTTTTCTTAAATAGTAATTCATCTTTTAAAATTATGAAATTCCATACATCATATACTCTTATAAAAAAACTTTGAACTAAAATTTCAAGCTCATTTAATGTCTCTAGATTGGTCTAAAAATTTGAACAAAATCACTTCATAGCACCTAAGCAGAATTTCCAACAACCGTCATACTCATCATCATGCTTTTATTTCATACATTAAATCATTTCCTTACTTCCGCATGTTTATAAATTGCTCAGACATAAATCTTAATTTTTGAGTGAGTATTCCAAAATTCTTTAATCTAAAATCTCTAGAATGATGCTTCCACTCATTACTCTAATCTCACATCCTACACACTATCTCGACTTATATATGTTACATTGAATTAACTTGCCACATCAGAGACCAACATAGGTATCAATGCATATGCATGTACTAAACTCAAATAACTATGTTAAAATTCTCCCTTCTCATTTTCAAAACTCACCTAGGTCGAGAATCTTAAATCTAGGCTTTGATACCAAAATAAATGTAACACCATTATACCCCATATACGTACAATACATATAGAATATTAAAAAATATCCTATATTTTTTGGATCAAAATATATACGTATAATACATACACCTGTATATGTAAAATATATTTATAGAATATCAGAGTGTCATAGGTTCAACCATTTCAAAATTTCCATTAGTATAAGAAAAATATTTTAATTCTTTAAATATATATTTAGTAGTTAAATTAACATCTACATCAGTAATAAAATTCCAACATATATATTTTAAATAAAAATCTCTGAAAAAAAAAATTTGCCAGAATTTTATCTAATTTTAAGATATTTTCAAAATCAACATACATAACCTGCATAAAAATTTGCACTTTAAAAAATCCTTATTTGTTCACACACTAACAAATCTCCAATTATCTCAAGCAATTGACCCAAAACTCATTATTTTATAAATGTACATACTTAATAAACATGATTATTATTTGCAAACCTTTCAAAACATATATATACAAACATTACATAAATCATACAATACATACAAATATCGAAAATGCACTTTAATAGAAATTATGCATATATGCAAATGGCACAGTTGGTCTTGCAGCACTCTAGATCACCAAGTATCTACCATAGTCTGGGTTCCTCTGGTCGGCGACTCTCTTACTTGTGCAATTCACACAACCGGGCTAAGGTTTATAGCTTCGTGGTACATATTTTTATATAATCAACATTATACATAAACATATTCTTACTTCTCATTTTATTTTTTAGGTATATATATATATGCATATCTCTTTATTTTCCAATCTCAATTATCAAATCTAGTATACAATATTTATTTCATGACCCAATTCTACTTAGGTCATCTCAGTCTTTAGACCTAGCTATGCTCAAATATATTAACATATGTATTTTTAGTCACATATCATAAATCATCTTACAATCAAATCATCACATTCCATTATCCACAACGCAACACACATATACACATAAACATATCACACACACACATTGGGCCTAAATAACCTTATACAATATTCCGGTTACAGAGATATTATTATGGTCTATCTTGACACTGGGATCTAAGTGTCACATCCATCCTCTGTTGACACCTCTTTGTCTAGCTTTGAAGGCAAGTAATAGTGATGCTCAACATCTAGCCCAAAGGCAAATAATAGTGATGCCCAACATCTAACCTGAAGATAAATAATAGTGATGCCCAGCATCTAGACCGAAGGCAAATCATATCAATAGCACCAAAAATAACTCTCTGGAACAAGATACTATATAAGGCAACACACATTTCATTTACATTTTCCATATTTTAATACATTGTTCATATCTTTCATTTTCTTTTCACTTTTTCATCATTAATATCACTTTCCACTTTTCTCATTCATATATTTCTTTCTTTATATTTATCAAGTGATCATCTCTACCATGATTACTTTCGCATTTCAATGCAATTTTCTCTTTCTCATCTCATTTACCTTTTTTTCATATTTCCCATATTATTTATTAATTATATACATAATCATTCTCCACATTTTTTTTATTCTCTACCATATTACACAATCATGGGTTACATTCACAATGTGACCCATTTTTAGATATTAACACATACCTCAAACATACCCAAACATTATATATTCACACAACTATGCAAGTAAACATATTTCAATATATTATTTATGATCTTATCATTTTCCATAACCCTTTTCCAATCACACATACATATGCTCAATTATATACATAATGTTATCTTAAGGGAACATAAACATTCCTTCAAGTATGCCACAATGAATTATTCCAAACATGCACATTCAAATAAAATTTAAGTATACTATGTACTAACCTTCACTCCATAGTAACTTCCAAGCCAATTTCTCACTCTTTTGTTGACTCAACTAAAATGCCCTTCACCACTTGGATTGAGCAAACTCAATCTACTCAACTCCTAATCACATTATGAACTTAAATAATTCATTAGAATTATAATTCTATCTAGTTTAGCTAATAAAACTTAATTTAACACATTCTTTTGAAATTTCTAATTTTTTTTGCCCTAATAGACTTTTAATTTTGGAAGATTCCTCTAACCAATTTTAAACCAAATTTTATGTTTAAAATGGCATTATATACCCATTCTAACATCTTTTAATCCATTAGATTCTAACTACATCAATCTTATTCAAAAATTCCATGAAAAACCTAATTCATCTACTTCTTTTCTTAAAGTCCAACCAAACCCATTCTTTTCAACAAAGTAACCTTAAAATCATATCTTTTATATCAAATTAACATCATTTAAACAATTATACAAGCCTCCTTCAAAAAATCAAATTACACATAATCCAAATGTCAAGGAAACTTCTTAAAATTCAAAGAAAACTTACCCTTTCCTTAAGCTTTCCCCAAAATCCTTTTAATTCCTTTAAAAATCTTGAAGAATTTGATGTAGGAAAGAAATAAAAATTTTTCCTTTGTTCATGGAGAAATTCGGATAACATGTAGAAGAGGAAGAAGAAGATGAACTTCTTATTTGACTTTTTAATTCTCTTTTATTTCTAGCCACATGTATTTATATATTTAATTAATTAATTAATTAATTAATTAATTAATATTTAAATTTTCTCTCACATCATCTTCCACTATCCAAAAAAAATATTTTTATTTTAAATATTTTTATTTACTTATTGTTATTATTTTATTAATATTATTTTTTTTTACTTTTTACTTTTACCTTTTTAGTTTTTTTTTATCATTTTAGCCTTTACTAATAGCATTTATATGTTAGGTATATTAACATATATTTCACATATACATTAGCATAATTCCTCTTCTAACAACTCACTTAACCTTCTAAATTATTTATTTAATAATATTTAAAATTTACGGATATTACAGGTTACTTTAAATGGTGCTTAATCATTTGGTTTCATTATTTAAATTATGTTATTTAATAATTTTAATAATGAAAATGAGATCAAATCAACATTTAGATTTAGTTAGAATGTTGAACCAAATTCAATGTGGTTTAGGGCAAAAATTTTGAAATTGTGATGGAAGTATATAACATTGTATTTTAATTCTTGGAATGTGTTAAAATATAATATTTGTGATGTATTTAAGCTTTAACATCAAATTGGAAATGTTGAGAATGAAGTTTTAATATTAAAGTGTGTTTGGGCACATTTTAGTGTTTTTGAAGGGAATGCTCCTAAATTGAGTTATATTGTTTAATATGTGTTTAAATGTGATGTTAAAGACTTATATAAGCTTAAAACTCTAATTGGAATTAGTGAGAATGGTTTTGTAAACTTAAAGACCTTTATGGCTAAGAAAAGGGAAATTGAAGGATTAGGTTTTAATTGATGTTTGGTGGTTGAAACACCTTAAAATGTGATGCTAATGTATGTTTATTATTCACATTTTGGTTAGGTGTTGAGTAAGTTTTTGTTCCAATAACTTAATGAGTGAGGAGACTTTTGGAAAAGTTGTGAGATTTGGTTTTTTATGGCTTGGAAGTGCCCTTGGATAGAGGTTAGTACATACTTTGTTTATATTATGTGTGATTGTATTGAATTTTAGCATAATACATTACATATGTTAAATGTGATATATTACTTGAATAATGTGAATGTATGTGTATGCAATTGTTTGAAGTAACAATGCTTGATTTGTGTTGATTACGACATGATAAGCCATTTGAGAATGGCTAAATGAAATATTTGTACAAAATGCGAAAAGTGCAAGTAATTCACTAACATGTGGAAGTAAACCATATTTGCATTATATATGATGATGGTTTGTGGAAACCATGATATGAGTTGAGATGCGAAAATGTGTTGAAAAATGAATGTGTATTGTGTGTACCTTATACATTATCTAGTTGCCAGAAGATTACGCTTAGATGTTGGCTTGCCATACGCCAAAAGGGATGAGACACTGGGAATCATAGAGATGTGCCTATGTCCGAGTGAGATACCAATGGTGTCAGAAATATACACTATGTGATAGACAAAGGCAATGAGCCTGAGACTAGATAATTGTATAAGGAGGTTGGGCCTAATGTACGCGGATGTTTAATGTGTATATATAATGTTTGACATTTATAACATGATGCAAAAATGGCATTATATATGTGTAACATTATTTCTCAATTTTACTGAAGTATGTACTACTAGGCGATAAGCTTAGTGCGATTGATTTCTATCTCGCAAGTGACAGGGTTGGATCCGAAGAGCACCACTAGATCTAGTCAGGTATAGACTATGATTGTTTGCTTTTGGAACTTACCGAGCTGCCATGGACCAAAGCCTTCTTAATTCCATGAATATATTTTATACTTAAAGAGATTTTATGGGAGTATGTATATTTTATAGGAGTATGTATTTTGTATTTATAAATGTCTACATAATGTAAACTAGAAAGGGTTTTTAGGTTTTATGTTGCATATATGAGATATAGTTTATATATGTATTGATACATAAATGCTTGTGAAATATTGATTAAATTGAGCCATTAGGCTTTTTGGGAGAAATGGATGAGATGAATGAATATTAGGGAGTGCATTTTATGCAGGTCGAGAAACTTAAATTTTTGGGATATTCAGAATACAGACAAAACTCTAGCAAAATTTCCCAAAAATTTTCCTTTAAAATATATGTATATGGACTTTAAATTATTACTAACTATATTGGTTTAATTAATACATTACATTATAAGTATAAAATTATTGATTTGAAAATTATGGGAATTTTTGGTAACACTGTGCTGTGACATTCTTGTACTGTATATGCGTGTTTAAATATACCGAGTGTATGTACTATATGAATATATAATATTAAGGTGTTACATTTATTTTGGTATCAGAGCCTAGGTTTGAGGTTCTAGACCTACGTGAGTTTTAAAGAGAGGAAATGATATTTTAAATGTGATTTTTTGACATGTCATACATGCATTGCACTGGCATTTTATCTATTCCTTGATGTGGCGATTCTTTTGTATTGATAGACATTGGAAGACATGGCATCTCAGACGCATAAGTCTGGTGAGGGAAGTGCCGAGAGTGTTGCTCCTAGAGTGGGTGATGTTAGATTTGGTGCAGAGATTGCTGGGAGGCATAAGTACCAGCTAGACCAGCAGTTGAGGAGGTTCTGCCAGGGTTGGTGCGACATATGGTGGAATTGTTATAACAGGCTCCGGTACAGCAGCAGCCGTAACAACAACTACTGACTAGAAGATATGACAAGCTAAGGAAATTTGGATCCATAGATTTCTTTGGCACTATTGATATAGCTGTAGCGGAGCAGTGGCTAGATACAGTTCAGAGGATATTTATCCAGTTATAGGCCAGTGTGTAAGAGAAGTTTAATTATGTCATGTCTCTTCTATAGAGGGATGCTTACGATTGGTGGAAGATAGTTCTCCATGCCACGAATGATCCTCCAGTGTTAGCATATGATGATTTTCTGTAGGAGTTTGATAAAAAATATACTCCTCGAGAGTATAAGGATGCAAAGAAGAAAGAGTTTCTGAATTTAAAGCAAGATTCAAAGATAGTGTCAAGCTATGAAAAAGATTTCATCAGATTGAGTAAGTATGTAGAAGGGATTGTGTCTGATGAGATTGATAGGTGCCAGATATTTGAGGAGGGTTTGAGGCCATCCATCATGTATTTAGTGGCAGCATCACAGTATGAAGATTTTTCTAAGTTAGTTGCAACTGCTAGAAGTGTAGAGAAGGCGCAAAGACTGGCAGCAGTTGCCAAAGCAGAGAGTAGGACAGGAGACCTCATACTGAGGTGGGGTCTTCATCATCAAAGAGAGATAGAGGAGGTTCTTCAAATAATATTCACTTTCTATATATATATTAGGCATATACTATATATACATTAGGTATATACAACACCTATACGTCCAAATACTCATTGAATTTCTTCAAAATCAAGAATATGACAATTCTCTCCTCCTTAAATAATTTTGTCCTCGAAATTACTTACTGTAATAATTAACTCCACTAAAATTAAACACAAATCTTAATTTTCTGTATAATTATCTACTAAATTATTATCACAACTTATCATCATGAATAACCACATAATCTTTTACTCTCCTCCTTACAAATACTCTTAATGATTTTTATAATTGCGATCATAAAGATCAATAATAAATATAAATTCCTTACTTGCATCCAATGTATATATAATTTCTAGTTCTCCAAAAAAACAATTAAATTCCAAATCCATACTTCCCTTCCTTAATCAATTACAGGTCAATACCTATCATCAAATATATAAGTAGCATTAACTAAACATTATATTGTACATCTCAATTCAAAATTCCAACTAAAAGCTTAGCCGTGTCAATATAGAAATACAATTGTATTTATCAAATCATTTATGTCATTAACTTTTAAAATTCTTTGATTCTTTTCATTGCTTCCTTATCTTACTCTCATAACTATCTAAAATCATCAATGATTCCTTAATCTGGCATGCTTTTATGTTGTTTCTTAAATTGTATTATTTCCTCATAATTAATGTAAAATCCTGTGATCACGTACAATCATTTTTTATTCATTCTTCAACTACGCACCTTTTTTTTTAAAAAAAAAATCAATATACATATATTAAACTCTCTTAATGTAAATCTTATTTTCAAACTCATCCAATGAATTGGTCTCATTTCTATCTTTAATAATCTGGTATCAATTACGGGTACTCTCAAAATTTACTCATCATATCTTAATTAATTCATCCACTTAAATCAAATGGATAAAAATTAGCTTAGCAAAAACTCAATTTAAATCCACTCTAAACTTCCATAAGTTAATGAACGAAATAACATTCATAAAATAAATCAGAATCTATTTATTATATAATCATTATATATCCATTATTAAATATTTACATCCACCGTAAATATCCAAAAATATATTTATTACTTTCCTCATAATATCCACTTCCATATAACATATTAATAAACACATCTCAGTCATACAACCAAACATAAATTGCATACATAACCTCAGCTCATATTAGCTTAGTAAAATGTTTATGTAAATTCACATTTTTATTGCTTATGTTCATTTATAACTTAGAAAATACTCAATATAGATATTTACTTGTAATAATGAACACCAATTAAATTTTTATTCACTCATAGTAAATCTTAACTTAACTAATACTATAAATTACTTTAATAAATCCTCAATATACTTCCACAGTAAACAAAATTACTGTCATAAACTAATTCTTCTATTGATTTTAATTATGAACCCCTTTGTTCTAATTTATTAAAAACTCCATATTCATCCTTAATATCTCTACCAATAAATATGTAAATTCTCATAATTTTCTTCATTCATTTGTCACATAAAATTTAATCTATTACTCAATTCCACAAATCTACATAACTTCCTAACCTTCATGTAAATCTCAATTTTCAACTTTTTATTCATCACTAAATCTTCAAAAAAGATTATAAAATTTTAACCATATTCACTTGACATATATATGGACTTATATTTAAAATTTTAGATTTTTCTCAGCAGATTTACTATTTTTAAAAATTAAGTTTCCCAAACTCATAGATTTTGTCTCGTTAATAATTTCTTTGGCAGTACTTGATTACCCATTTTTTATAGGTATCAAATCTTGATAAAATTTTATGAAATTTTAAATATATGTTTTAGAAATGCATATGATATTGTATATAAATTTCTAGATTTTTCTAGGTTTGTTTGATTTAGTTTTTAAATGTATTCTGAACTTCTATAGATTCTAAGTTGTTGGAATTGTTTCAATAGTTTGTGTTCTTCTATTTTTCTTAAATAGTAATTCATCTTTAAAAATTATGAAATTTCATAAATTACATTCTAACACATAGATAAACTTTAAATTAAAATTTCAAACTCATTTAACATCTCTAGATAAGTTTCAAAATTTAGACAGAATCACTTCGCAACACATATGCAGAATTTCTAGCAACTATAATACTCATCTCCTAAGCTTTTTATTTCATAACCTAGATCATTTTTCTTAATTTCACTTATTCATAAATTGAATCAATATAAATCTTAATTTAAAATCTCTAGAATGACATTTATACTATGCCACTCAGATCTATGCATCACGGATGCCACCTTAACTTATATCCAACATATCGGACGGACATTGCCATATCAGAGACCAACATTCTGGTTCACCCTGGTCTGCACTTCTAAAACCTACATGATACACACTACCGCGCTAAGTTCAAAAGCTTAGTGGCATATACTGCACATACTATAATAATATAGCCAACATATATTCTACCGTGAAACACAATGCCTTATTTCTCTATTACAATTCTTCATACATTTCAGACACTCATAAGATATATTCCACCATGCCAACATTACAAGAATCACTCATAAACTTAAATAACATTAATGCAATGCCATACTCACTCATCATTATTTAATTTCATAAAATTCATTTATATATCATACTCATTAGTACAACACACACATTACAAACAATTTCCATTTAAGTTTTACTCATTTGTCAATATTCAACATTTAGACTTTATAAACACATCATAAACATACTCCATTAGATTATTCTCATAGACTTAATACAACAATACACATTTTTTAGAATTTCATCAAAACACTACAATCACATGCATTGGGCCCAACTAACCCTAACCAATATTCAAAATTTAGAGATATTATTTTGGCCTATCTTGACACCCAGTGTCTGGCCCCAAAGGCAAATAGTATCATAAATGACACCCAGTGTCTAGTCCGAAGGCAAATAATATTATGAGTGATGTCCAACGTCTAGTCTGAAGGCCAATGTAACACCCCATCTTAGCCTACGCTTATAGACTAAGATGGACTGTCATCTCATGGTGGTTGTGTCTTAAGATTTTACTTAGCCAATTTTAAGTGCAGATTTTAAAAAAAAATTTGCCATAACCTCCCCTAAAAATGGAGGTCCCAAGTGTCGCCAAAACTGATTTTCTTTGATTTTTGAAAATAATTTTAATCTCAATCAAAAAATCGCAACACTCCTCAAACACTTCTATATTCATCACCCTTATATCCTCCACCAAATCCTGCACTAAAACTTTACACTTCTATACTTGCATACATAAGTGCTAAATACAAATAAGATTTATTAGATGACTAGCAGTATACGTGTTCTAGCTTTTCAGTATAATACATTTATTTGCTAGATCATACAAGCTTATGTACATGCCATATTGCTATAATCAATCATATCCAAACTCCTACCCAAAGTAGTAGTCAAGGCCAGCTGCGCAGGACATGCTGCAATCTCGTCTCCTCGTTTAACCTACGAGTTTAGAGGGAAACTAAACTCGCTAAGCAATTGCTTGGTGGGTACTTAAATCATTGCAATAAATAAATAAAATGAAAGAATGACTTGAACATACATTTATATACTTTAAATAATTGAAAGGAATAAATACAAAACACAGAAGGTAAAAAGGCTTGACTGAATAATTTGAATTTAAATCATTTTTCTTGCTTTTATCATTTTGGTTGCTCTACTGGTTTAACAGAATATCAACGGATAAGGCACGGGTCATGATAAATATATCTCTTCATGGTGAGATATTACAGGATGATATGCGTCATGGTGCATATTTCATCATCCTTCATCATAATTCTTGCACATGTGCTAATAGCCATTGTTCATTGAATCATTGATCATGTCATTGTAATCATCGGCCTTCAGCTGAAATATCATGTCATGTCATGAGCAGTACTGCAATAATAGTATGATACATCATACCCTTATCTCAAGGGTTCTTTCATAACCAAGTAGAGCGCAAACAATTTATTAATTAATTTGATCATGATATTCAATAAGCCATGATTTTTCCATAATATATGTATTGTCGGAATAGCTTGTCATGATGCCTTTCTGATCATTTCCAATTCTCCTTTATGTCATTTTATATGATTTAACATCAATCCATATCACAATATTCAATTTTTAACACATTTAGAAAAAATGACCAAATGAATAGTGGCACGGCGCGTAAAATCGGCAACACAATGGCGCGCGTCAACTAAATGGTAAAATCTGTTTTTACTGTTGAAAATCAGTCAACTTTGGCAACAGTTTTGACCAAGTAAACAAACTTATTTTTGGCTGAATTTTGCAGGAAAACACTTTCATAAGTTAAATAAATGCATGTAAAATTTCATGGGAAAATTCCTTCGTTTGCCCCTTCAACGGACTGCCCAAAATGAAAGCTGCAGAATGGTGCCCAAAAGGGACCATTCAGCCCAATTTTCAAAACTTGAGGGAAAATCATTTTTTTCTTGCAAAATTGATTTTTAGACTCCGTTTGTGATACCATTGAAGGACTAAGGGTCCCTCTTTCAAAAATCAAACCAAAGGGGTGATTAAAAGTTCATCAAAGTTTATGGATAATTGAGCAAATTTAGCTATTTTTGTTTTGTTTTCATTCTTTTCACAATCAATTGATTACAACTGGTTCAAGAGCACTTTCCCACATATTTACTACACATAATAACATCATTTCAAAACCATTTCAAAAGTCCCATAATGCAAAATATGTGAATTAATTGAAAAGGGCAATGATTTAAGTACCAAACCTTAATTCTTTTCACTTGTTTCTAGTTCTTTTATGCCTTCTTTGCTTCCTCCTCTCCCACTCCTTGATTTCCTATAATTTTCATATTTATTCTTTCATTTGTATCTTGCAAATAATATAACCAATGAAAGAAATAAGACCATAGATGAATTTCCTTAACTTAAAGTCTTATTCTCCACCCAAGTTTGCAACCAAAATTAGCTACTTAAAAAAAATCTCTCTCTCTTTTCCCTTTCTCTTCTATTCGGCCAAAGCAAGAACAAAGGAGAGCTCTTGGCTTTTATTTTTTTGCTGTTCTCTCCTTCAAATGGTAGCTAAGAGAGGTTATAATGTGTTGGTGTAAATGTTGGTTTCCCATTGGTACACATATGTGGGAAAATGGCTAATTTCCATTGGTCCAAATGTCTCTTTCTTTTATTTATTTAAAACCCAAGCCCTTGGAATTTCTTTTAATTATATTTTGGCCCCTCAACCTCCTTGTGCTGTAATTTTATGGTCTAAGGTGTGAAAAGACCAAAATACCCTCCGGCGATTACTCGTTCTTTACTTTTAAACCGCGCACTTCCGCCGAATGCTGTGGTACACTTTTTGACTCAGTTTTTCCTCTACTTTTCATTTTTGAGATCCACTATTACTTTCGAGACACTTTTGAAAATGACCATAATGCCCCTGGTCAAAATCCCCTATATCTTCCAAACCGTGCGTTTTCAGGAAAAACCGTGTCGCGCTGTTGCTACCCGATTTTTCTCTACTTTCCATTTCTGGAGTCTGTTATATGCACTATTAAGGACCTCCTGAACAACTTTTGGTAATTACAGTCACCTCCACCAAAATTTGCAATCTTTTCAAATAGGTCCTTTCAGTTCTACAGAACTTCCTTTCACGTCGTGTTCTTTGGTGGTTACTCGGGATGGCTCCTCTTACTGTACGCAGATGTACTGTACATGGACGTATTGTACATATGTATAAGTTGGGTCATGACATTTCTTCCCCTCTAAAATTTAGGCTTCGTCCCGAAGCTTGTCAGTTGTAAACAAGTGCGGATATTGCTGCTTCATAGCTTCTTTTCTTTCCCAGGTTGCCTCTTCTACCTTATGTTTTCTCCACAATATCTTAACCAGAGGAATTTTCTTATTTCTCAATTCTTTAACCTCTCGTGCCAAAATCTTCACTGGCTGCTCTTCACAAGTCAAGTCGGGCTGGACCTCGATATCTTGTGTCTTGATGACGTGTGCAGGGTCTGAACGATATCGTCGTAACATTGAAACATGAAAAATATTATGTATCCTGTCCAGTTGTGGTAGGGCTAGCCGATAAGCTACTGGGCCTATACGTTCGATGACTTCATACGGTCCAATAAGCCTAAGGCTTAACTTACTTTTCTGCTTAAATCTTAATACCTTCTTTCATGGGAAAGTCTTAAGAAAAACCTTGTCTTCCACTTAGAGTTCTATGTCCCTTCATTTCGAGTCCGCATATGATTTTGCTCCTACCTACCCGCATATGATTTTATCTTGTCTTTACTTAATTTCGTCCAACACTCTGGTGTTCCATGTTTTCTTTCGTATAATTCTTTATAGGGCGTCACCGTATGCTGAATTAATAGTCGTTGTTATATGCATATTCAATTAAACTCAAATACCTATTCCAGCCACCCTTAAATTCTATAACACATACTCTTAATATGTCCTCCCAAAATTTGGATTACTCTTTCAAATCGTCCATCTGTTTACGGGTGAAAGGCAGTGCTATAATTTGTTTGGGTTTCAGAAGCTGTTTGCGACTTCTTCCATAAATTCATGGTGAACTGTGGACCTCTGCCTAAAATGATAGACGTTGGAATCCTGTGTAATCGTACAATTTCCTTGGCGTACATTTCCACCAATTTATCTATTGAATAATCCATTTGTAAAAGTAGAAAATGAGCTAACTTAGTTAGGCAGTCAACGATTATCCGAACAATGTCATGCCGGCCTCATGTCATTGGTAGTTCTATGACGAAATCCATAGTGATATGTTCCCATTTCCATACTAGAGTGGTAATTAGTTGTAACAGTCCCGATAGTATTTGATATTTCGCTTTTGCTTGTTGACATATTAAACATTTGGTCATAAACTCAACAATATCTCTCTTCATTCCAGGCTACCATTAAAACTTCTTTAGATATTGATACATTTGTAACTCCTGGATGCATTGCGTAGAGACTACTATATGCTTTTCGAAAAAAAAAATTTCTTTCTTATGTCTCCCATTGTTAGTATCATTACTCTATTGTCATAATACAAACTATTGTTCTTAGAAATTTAGAATTTTATATCCTTTCCTCCTTGCACTTGCTTGATCCATTTTTGTATTTGTTCGTTTTCCTTTTGCACTTGATGAATTTCTTGAAAAGAAACATAGTTATGCTTGCAATTCTACTACTAGTACTTCCTCTTCCATTGGTCTTAAACTGATCTTTATAGCGCCTAAGGCTGGTATCGATTTTCCACCAAGTGCGTTGGCCACCATGTTAGCTTTTCCTAGATGATAATTTATAACTTAGCTGTTATTTCCAAAACTTGGGTTTACTTTCCTTACCATAAATTGAGATCCTCTTGGGTTGGCGGATATTTTAAACTTTTGCGTCTGTATAAATATAACACTTTTCTCCATATAAATCATATCTCCAAATCTTGAAAGCCAATACGATAATTATTAATTCCAAACAGTGTGCTGGGTTATTATTATTATTTTTTCGTATGGTTTAAATCATCAAAAGACTTATGCGACTATTTTATTCTTTTGCATAAGCATATAACCTTAACCGATGTGTGAAGCATCACTATATATCACAAATTCTTTGCTGGACACGGGCCGTATGGGTATTGAAGCATTCATTAACTTTTCCTTTAGTTTCTCAAAGTTCCTCTAACATTTATCAGCCCATTGGAGTTTGGCATTCCTTTGAAACAACCTTGTCATTGGGTTGATAATAATGGAAAACCCTTTTATAAAACATTAATAGTACCCAGCCAGTCCTAAGAAGATTCTTACTTCTATTACTGTCTTTGGTGTTTTCCATTCCAAAATGGCTTTTGATTTCTTAAGACCTACTTTAATGCCTTATGCTAATATGGTGTGTTCTAAGAATGTCACTTTTTCCAATCAAAACTCGCATTTGTCATGTTTGACGTACAACTGCTTATCTCGCAACATTTGCAATACTATGCAAAAGTATCGATCGTATTCTTCTTTGTTCCTTAAATAAATGAGGGTGTCATCTGTGAACACCATTTACAAATTGGTCAAAGTATGGATGAAAGATATGATTCATTAAATCCATGAATACTACTGACACATTTGTGGGCTCAAAAGGCATTATAAGGAACTTATAACGTATGTATCGAGTTCTAGATGTAGTCTTTGGAATGTCTTTTCCTTTGATCCGCAGCTGCTGATATCCCAGTCGGTGATCTATGTTTTTTTTTTTTGAAAAGACCTTGGTTCCTTTAAGTTGGTCGAATACATTGTCGATGGACGATAATGGATATTTATCCTTAATCGTAAGCTCATTCAACTACTTATAGTTCACATATGACCTTAAGGATTTATCTTTCTTCTTGACGAAGAGTACTGGCGTGCCCCATAAAGAAATACTTGGCCGTATAAGACCCTTGTCGAGTAGCTCCTATAATTGCATTTTCATTTCTTTGGGCTCCGCTGGTACCATTCGGTATGAGGCAACCGACACCGGTGCAGTTCCCGGATATACATTTATAGTGAATCCTACTTTTCTCTTAGGTGATAATCCAGGTAGCTCATCTAAAGAAACATCTAGAAAATTACGCATTGTTGATACCTCTTGAATCTTTATCACATTCTTCTTTGCTTCCATAGCTTACCAAGTGTGCCTCACATCCATTTGTATGGAACGCCTTGTTGTAACTGCTGCTGTTACATTGTTTAGGTAATCGACTCTCTTTCCTACTGCCATCACTTCCTCCTTGTGGGGAGTATGAAGTGTTACTCTCTTTCTTCTTATAATCGACTACTGTTTTATGCCTTGTTAGCCAATCCAATACCAACATTACGTCAAATTCTCAAAACAGTAACTCTATTAAATTTTCTGGAAATGCATTTTCATGTAACTCTATAGAACATTCTTTAATCACTTGTGTGTAACTACCTCTTCTCTTATCGTATTTATAACTAATGTTTCAAACTGAACATATCCTACTGGTAATTCTTCTAAGTTTTCATTGCGTAGGCTCTGGCTGGTGTACTTAAATTGAGCTAGTCAACGGTCTCTGATTGTGCTCTTTGAAAATTCGAATCACTTTCCTTTCCCCTGCTTCGGCCTAGGCCAAAAGCGGGCCGTGATTTTTCTGTCGATGCGGGCACATTCACTTGTCTTTCTCACAGTTTACCCTAACACGATCTGGTGCCCCGTATTCCCAGCATCCATCTGTTAAATACCAGCATTCACTCTTATGTCTTCATCCACACTGTTTGCATAGAGGAGTAATATATCCTTCAAATTTATATTTCTTTCCAATCCTCTAGTAATTTTTGAATTGTTACTTTTTCCTTTACCTAGTCTTTGGGTTGTTATTACTTTCATTCTTTCCTTTTTTATCTAATTTTAATTCTACACTTTCTACCTCTTTGGTTCTTAATTTCTCTCTTTCTCTTCTCTCTCTCTCTTTTTTTTTCCATCATTTCCGGAATTCATAAATCTCATATATCTTCTTCTTATAATTTCTTAATTTTGATGATTACATTGGGACATTTTCAGGAGGAATCACAATACAGTGTTTTGATTAGATTTCATCTAGTTTCTACTCATATGGTCCGTCACCTACCTTATTAAGACTCACGGGATGGTCACCCATCATCATTGGTCGAGCACTATTAACTCCGGTTTCCTGCTAAATTTCAACATGACGGTGCCGGGTCAGCAGTATCTTCTTAGTGCGCTTACTTCATCTGCTTATGTGAATATTGTACATGGGGTTACTGTACATATTCTCTAGTGGCCGGACATGAGAATTTTTCATATACTTATTTCTGTTCACTCATCTTTGTTATCTAAGTTCTATCTATTTTATCTCTTACCGTCTGCTCTTAACATTTTACGTACTTTTCTTTTATCCTCTTATTCTGTTCCTCTTTTTATTCCATTCTTCAAATTTCATTTTCTTATATGCATTTTCATTTTTACATTCATATATGCCTATCTAACCTTCTCCTGGAACCCCCTTATAAGGACCCCGGTATACTGGCTACGGATGTCTGGCGCCTTGAACCTCGGCCGGATCCTTAGCTTTGCGATCGCCGGCTTTACTGTGCAAAACTATCTCCACTTTTAAACTTCTTCTCAACTTGTCGAAATCTTCCCAAGCTTTAAGTTTGTACTCTCTTTTGTTGCATACGTTGGTGTCTACTTCTCTAATCTATGTATATCCTCTCAATACCTAAAACTTTCACAACTAATCTTGAAAATTCAAACACGTCCATGACTACTAATTGTACTTTAATTCCATTATTTAATCCTTCCAAAACCTTTGACGTCTTTCTTGCTTTGTTTCTATCATTTTCTTCGCATACTTACTGAGGCGGGTGAACTCTCTATCATACTCAGATACTGTCATTCTTCCTTGCTGTAGATATATAAACTCATTTCTCCTTGCGTTTAAGTATGTTTTACCAAGTGTATGTTTCTTCTACCCAAAGGGACATGGCATAAATAAATCTTTTATCTAGCGTGCATCTCAGTTGTTCCAATGCCCTACTAGTACTGTCAAAACAGTACTCAACTTCTTCAAATCCTTCTTCCCTACTAGCCTTAAATTCTTTAGCCCCATATTTCCTTAACTTCTTAATTGGGGACTTCCTTTCTCTTTTGGTAGCAACAGGTACCATTCTTGCCGTTTATTGCAATGGCACTGTCATCTATCTTAAATAAACTTCGGGGCCTTCCACAGCCACCGTTGCGGGTCGTGGCATAAGTCCAAGACTCACTTTTACATTTATGGATACGAAAGCGTGTGATTCCTTCTCTTGATCTATAACTCTTTGTGATTCTGCCTCTTGCAACCTTATACCGTATACATATATCGTGATAAGGATTAGCAGCTGGCTTGACTCAACACATTAACTTTCCTATATGGCATGTACGTAATCACTATTAGATTTTCCTTTATCACATGTACCCCATATACTTATGTATTTATAATATTCTTTCTACTATACTGACATTTCGTACCTAAATGATATATGCTCTCTTTTCTTATCTACTATAGGATATCCCATTTTACATTGGTAATGGCCACTCCCAACATAAAATGTGTATCCTCCTATGTTGAATTTTCCAGAACCGGCTAAACCGGTGCTCTGATACCACTAAATGTAACACCCCATCTTAGCTTACGTTTATAGACCAAGATGGACTGTTATCTCATGGTGGTTGTGTCTTAAGATTTTACTTAGCCATTTTTAAGTGCAGATTTTTAAAATTTTTTGCTATAACCTCCCCTAAAAATGGAGGTCCCAAGTGCCGCCAAAACTGATTTTCTTTGATTTTTGAAAACAATTTTGATCTCAATCAAACAATCGCAACACTCCTCAAACACTTCTATATTCATCACCCTTATATCCTCCACCAAATCCTGCACTAAAACTTTACACTTCTATACTTGCATACATAAGTGCTAAATCCAAATAAGATTTATTAGATGACTAGCAGTGTACGTGTTCTAGCTTTTCAGTATAATATATTTATTTGCTAGATCATACAAGCTTATGTACATGCCATATTGCTACAATCAATCATATCCAAACTCCTACCCAAAGTAGTAGTCAAGGCCAGCTGCGCAGGACATGCTGCAATCTCGTCTCCTTGTTTAACCTACGAGTTTAGAGGGAAACTAAACTCGCTAAGCAATTGCTTAGTGGGTACTTAAATCGTTGCAATAAATAAATAAAATGAAAGAATGACTTGAACATACATTTATATACTTTAAATAATTGAAAGGAATAAATACAAAACATAGAAGGTAAAAAGGCTTGACTGAATAATTTGAATTTAAATCATTTTTCTTGCTTTTATCATTTTGGTTGCTCTACTGGTTTAACAGAACATCAACGGATAAGGCACGGGTCATGATAAATATATCTCGTCATGGTGAGATATTACAGGATGATATGCGTCATGGTGCATATTTCATCATCCTTCATCATAATTCTTGCACATGTGCTAATAGTCATTGTTCATTGAATCATTGATCATGTCATTGTAATCATCGGCCTTCAGCCGGAATATCATGTCATGTCATGAGCAGTACTGCAATAATAGTATGATGCATTATATCCTTATCCCAAGGGTTCTGTCATAACCAAGTAGAGTGTAAACAATTTATTAATTAATTTGATCATTATATTCAATAAGCCATGATTTTTCCATAATGCATGTATTGTCGGAATAGCTTGTCATGATGTCTTTCTGATCATTTCCAATTCTCCTTCATGTCATTTTATATGATTTAACATCAATCCATATCATAATATTCAAGTTTTAACACATTTAGAAAAAATGACCAAATGAATAGTGGCGCGGCGCGTAAAATCGGCAACACAATGGCGCGCGTCAACTAAATGGTAAAATCTGTTTTTACTGCTGAAAATCAGTCAACTTTGGCAACAGTTTTGACCAAGTAAACAAACTTATTTTTGGCTGAATTTTTGCAGGAAAACACTTTCATAAGTTAACTAAATGCATGTAAAATTTCATGGGAAAATTCCTTCGTTTGCCCCTTCAACCAACTGCCCAAAATGAAAGCTGCAGAATGGTGCCCAAAAGAGACCATTCGGCCCAATTTTCAAAACTTGAGGGAAATTCATTTTTTTCTTGCAAAATTGATTTTTAGACTCCTTCTGTGATACCATTGAAGGACTAAGGGTCCCTCTTTCAAAAATCAAACCAAAGGGGTGATTAAAAGTTCATCAAAGTTTATGGATAATTGAGCAAATTTAGCTAGTTTGTTTTGTTTTCATTCTTTTCACAATCAATTGATTACAAATGGTTCAAGAGCACTTTCCCACATATTTACTACACATAATAACATCATTTCAAAACCATTTCAAAAGTCCCATAATGCAAAATATGTGAATTAATTGAAAAGGGCAATGATTTAAGTACCAAACCTTAATTCTTTTCACTTGTTTCTAGTTCTTTTATGCCTTCTTTGCTTCCTCCTCTCCCACTCCTTGATTTCCTATAATTTTCATATTTATTCTTTCATTTGTATCTTGCAAATAATATAACCAATGAAAGAAATGAGACCATAGATGAATTTTCTTACCTTAAAGTCTTATTCTCCACCCAAGTTTGCAACCAAAATTAGCTACTTAAAAAAAAACTCTCTCTTTTCCCTTTCTCTTCTATTCGGCCAAAGCAAGAACAAAGGAGAGCTCTTGGCTTTTATTTTTTTGCTGTTCTCTCCTTCAAATGGTAGCTAAGAGAGGTTATAATGTGTTGGTGTAAGTGTTGGTTTCCCATTGGTACACATATGTGGGAAATGGCTAATTTCCATTGGTCCAAATGTCTCTTTCTTTTATTTATTTAAAACCCAAGCCCTTGGACTTTATTTTAATTATATTTTGGCCCCTCAACCTCCTTGTGCTGTAATTTTATGGTCTAAGGTGTGAAAAGCCCAAAATACCCTCCGGCGATTACTCGTTTGTAACTTTTAAACCGCGCACTTCCGCCGAATGCTGTGGTACACTTTTTGACTCAGTTTTTCCTCTACTTTTCATTTTTGAGATCCATTATTACTTTCGAGACACTTTTGAAAATGACCATAATGCCCCTGGTCAAAATCCCCTATATCTTCCAAACCGTGCGTTTTCGGGAAAAACCGTGTCGCGCCGTTGCTACCCGATTTTTCTCTACTTTCCATTTCTGGAGTCTGTTATATGCACTATTAAGGACCTCCAGAACAATTTTTGGTAATTACAGTCACCTCCACCAAAACTTTGAAATCTTTTCAAATAGGTCCTTTCAGTTCTACAGAACTTCCTTTCACGTCGTGTTCTTTGGTGGTTACTTGGGATGGCTCCTCTTACTGTACATAGATGTACTGTACATGGACGTACTGTACATATGTATAAGTTGGGTCGTGACAGCCAATCATACAATAGGCATGCCTACTAAGCACAAATCTCTAGAATAGAATGTTATATAGGTAACACACATCATTTAACATTTTTACATAATATAGCCATTTATATCATTTATCACTTTCTCGCACTTTTCCCATCATTTCTCTATTTTTTCATATATTCTCAATTATATCATTCCTTTTCCGTGTTTGTCATAATCATTCACCTTTCATATCCATGTCCAACATTTCTTATCATTTCCAAACATATTATATAAAGTAGCTCATTTTCATACCTTTAATCATATATTATCATTTTATTCACACAATGCTATCACATTATACATTCTCATTCATAATACATATACATATACATGTTACATTTCACATAACATATTACTAACATACCACATACAAATCTCATCCAACCATGTTATTGTTTTATTAGTTTTTGTCATAGAATTGTATCTTATTTATTATGATGATTATTATTTTCTTCATGCATTTTGGTAGTTTTAATCTGTTTATTTAGTGATTTCATCAATTTTGGTAGTTTTAATTTATTCCAGTGTTTATGTCATTTTTGTACTAGTTTTTAGTGTGGCGTTTATGTGTTTTTGGTTAATGTTTCATTTGATTCTTGTTTAAAGTTTGTTTCAAGTATTTGTTTTAGGTTAATATGCAAAAAACTTCCTTGGAAGACCAAAACAAAGAAAGAATAGCATGAAGCAGTAAGACACGGCCAAGCCACTGGCCGTGTCTCACCTTAAGGGCAAAACCAAGAGAACCAAGAAAGGAAGGAAAATTTGGCAGAAGTTGACACTGGCAGGTGACACGGCCAAGCCACTGGCCGTGTCACATGACATGGCCACAAGCTTGGTCGTGTCCCATATTTAGCCAAGAAAGAAGAGCAAAGAAGAAAGATTACACAGAAGCTGACACACCCAGGTGACACGGCCAAGACACGGCCAGGAGCTTGGCCGTGTCACACTCATTTCCACAGAAGCAAAGAAGAAAGATTACACAAAAGGTGACACACCCAGGTGACACGGCCAAGCCACTAGCCGTGTCACATGACATGGCCACAAGCTTGGCCGTGTCACTCCATGGGGCTAAGGAACGAAAGGAAACGTGAATTTTGAGCGAGGGTTTTGTATAAATAAGAAGATTAGGGAATTTGAAAGGGTTACACATTTTTACAGCCATCAAAGATAAACTTGGGAGTTATTCTTCATTCTTCTCTTGAATTTTGATATAACTTTTCATGCAAACACTCTAGATTAAATTAGTTTTAGCCATTGCATTATTCTTTTAGCAAAAATCTGAGCAAGAGATTCTTCAGAAGCCAAAGGAAGTTTGTAATTTGGTTTTGTTCTTAAACTCTATCTCTTAAGTTTCATTGGAATTGTATTCATGAATTCTCTAATGTCTAAATTAATTTCTTTTGAATTTTAATGAGATGAATTTGTTTGATAGCATCAGTATGAACTAATTTTGATCTAGTTAGGGTTTGTATGGATCTACTATGATTGTATGAAATGGTTATTGCTCTTAACTGAATTATTTCTTTTAACCTTAATTGAATGGATTAATGTTAATATATAATTGATTGGCCACCAATTATGTGTTTGAGTTATTAGATGAAGAATTGAGAAATGAAGTCTAATGCTGGAACAATTCAATTAAGGACTTAGGTGAATTAGAAATATAAACCTAAGAAAAAGATCATTTTAATTGTAATAAGATTATTTGAAAGAGGTTTGAATGCAAGAGCTTATTTCCTTTATTCGATTAATTAAGTTGCTTAAAATCTGTTCTTTGAAATTAAATCGATTGAGAGGAATAGCCATTCAAAAATATAAGTTAGTAGAGAAGTGCAAACCCTAGACCTTTCTATTAAGTGAATCAACATATCTGTTCAGTTTTCTTTCATTAATCTAAATTCAACTCATTCTGTTTTCATTAGTAGTTTAGCAATTTAAATTTATTGATAATTTGTTATTTGCAATTTGATAAACAATTAGCTTATCTAGCTTCCTTGTGAGACGACCTTGAGGTGTTCACCAAAATACTACAGTAGCCTCGTATACTTGCAAGTGTAGTTCTAGTAGTGTTTATTAGAGCGCAACAAGTTTTTGGCGCCACTGCCGGGGATGCTAATTGGCGTAATTGTTTATTAGGCATAAATATTTTAAATTATTTTTCATTGTTTACATTTTATTTTATTTGTCTTTTGCTTTTAATAATTCCTTTTTTCCAAAAATTTTGTTTATGCAAGGCAGGAGATCACTCGGAGGAGAGCTTTGCCCAGTTATTCCAGAAATTCAGAGAGTAAAAAGGAACAGAGAAGAGTTTGAACTGTATACCGGGTTTGATACAGAGGAGGAAACTTCTAATTTTGAGTCGGATACTGCACAATCTACCAATATGGGAGACGAAAGGCAAAGAACTATGAGAGATTTTGCCAGACCTGTCATTGGAACTTCCACCTCTTGTATAAGATTGACAGATGCAGCGAGAAATTATGAGTTGAAGAATATCCATTACAACATGTTGCCATCGTTCTATGGAGTTCCGAATGAAGATCCTTTGAATTTTATCCGGGATTTCTACTCCACCCTCAAAACATTTCCATTGGGAGGATTAATAGAAGACCAGTTGAGGATGAGGTGTTTTTCGTATACATTAAAGGATAGGGAAAAGAGCTGGCTTATGATGTTGCCTGAAAATTCTTTGACAACTTGGGAGAAAGTCTATAACAAGTTTATGGGAAAATTTTACTCACATCAGAAGACAGCTGAATTGAGAGGGAAAATAGCTACATTTTCTCAATTTGAAGGAGAGCCATTTTATGAGGCTTGGGACAGGTTTAAGATGTTATTAATCCAATGTCCACACCATCACTACCCACTTCAACTTCTGAATCAGTTTTTTTATAATGGTCTAACCCAGCAATTTCAGAATACTATTGATAACGCAGCTGGGGGAGCTATGGGAGAAAAGACAGCAGATGAAACGTATGAAATCTTAGAAATGTTGGGAGCTAATTCTCAATAGAAAAGTGTAAGAGGAAGAAGTAAAGGGGTAAATCAATTGGAAGCCAACAGTGAGATGGTAAATCAGATAGCTGAATTGACAAGGCAAGTGCAGATGCTGAACATGAAGAACAATACTTCTTCATCCACTCAAGAAGTGTGTCGAATTTGTGGAACTTTTGGGCATGGAGCAAATATATGCCCCTCTGCATATGAGTCTTATGGAAATGAGGTTGAGCAAGTTAATGCTATGGGGGGATATCAACCAAGGGCCCGGAATGATCCTTATTCAAACACTTACAATCCTGGTTGGCGGAATAATCCAAACTTTTCCTGGGCAACAAATAATTCTCAACAACCTTTCCATTTGCTCCTGAGACAAAATCAACTGCCGGGGCAATCTTCAAATCAAGGGCAGCCTAAGAGAGAGAGTTTGGAGGATAGTTTACATGCTTTTATCCAAGTCAGTGCTAAGAATCAAGAGATGAATAGCAAAAGGCTGGATTCATTGGAAGCATCTTTTAAGAAAGTAGAGACCCAAGTGGGACAACTTGCACAACAGATGCAGATGCAACAAAAAGGGAAATTTCCGAGTCAACTTGAGCAGGCACAAGCAGTGACTGTTCTTAGAAGTGGCAAGGTAATAAACAATAATGTTGAAAATAATTCTGTGAATGCAGGTGACCAGGAGAACAAAAAGGAAGGAGAACCAGAGGACAAAGGTGCTGGAGAAAAATCAATGGAGAAATCCCCTTCAGTAGATTTACACAAGGCAAGTAATCCTTAGGGGCCACCTATACCATTCCCCAACAGGTTGAAGAATGATAAACAAGATAAGCAATTTTCAGACATCTTCAATATGCTGTCTAAGGTAAGTATTAACTTACCTTTACTTGAAGCAATAAAGAACATGCTGGCTTATGCCAAATTCTTCAAGGAATTGAACACCAAGAAAAAAAGGTATGAGCCAAATGAAAAGGGGATAGTGTCGGAGGTAGCTAGTGCTGTTTTGCAACATAAACTATCTTCGAAGCTAAAGGATCCTGGTAGTTTCATAATTCAAATTACTATGGGTAATGGAAAGGGGACTGATGGCATGTGTGATTTAGGAGCCAGTGTTAATTTGATGCCTTATTCTATGTATCTCGAATTAGAACTTGGGGAACTTAAACCTACCAAAATGGTCTTGCAATTAGCTGATAGATCTCTTAGATTCCAGAAAGGAGTTATAGAAGATGTGTTAGTTAAGGTTGGTGGGTTGATAGTGCCTGTAGATTTTATAGTTCTTGACATGGAAGGAAATAACCCTACACCATCCGCACACACTATTCTACTGGGTAGGCCTTTTATGGCTATGACCAACACTTTGGTAGATGTTAAAAATGGTAAATTGTCAATGACTGTCTTGGGACAAACGGTTGAATTTTCTATTTTTAACACTTCTCCCATTCCTACAACTGCATTATATGAGGATTGCTCTTTGATTGATTGTATTGACGCAGTTGTTTCATATGTTTTCTTGCAAACAAGTTCTTCGGATAAATTGGAGTTGGCACTGACCTTAGATCGTGGCTTGGATATTTTTTACTCAGAGATAGCCAGTTGCCTAGAGATATTAGAGAGTGCTGAAATAGAGGAACTTAAGGAGGACCCAGCATTTGAGCTCCCCTCCAACCAAAAAGAAGAGAATAATCCTTCACTTGAGTTAGAGCTAAAAGAGTTGCCTAAAAATCTGAAATATGTGTTTTTAGGAGATCACAACACCTTACCTGTGATAATATCTAGAGAACTTAGTGAAAGGGAAGAGATGAGGTTGGTGAGTGAACTAAAAAGATTGAAAAGAGTAATAGGATGGGGATTGAGTGATATCAAAGGTATTAGCCCTTCAATGTGCATGCATAGAATCACCTTATAAGAGGGAGCTAAACCTGTGAGGGAGACCCAAAGGTGCCTTAACCCAAACATGAGTGAAGTGGTTAAGAAGGAAGTGCTTAAATTGCTTGATGAAGGAGTGATATATCCAATAGCCAATAGTGAGTGGGTTAGCCCAGTACATGTAGTGCCTAAGAAATCAGGAATCACTGTGGTAAAAAATGAAAAGAATGAATTGGTTCCTACTAGGACTACTACTGGGTGGAGAATGTGTATCGATTATAGGAAGTTGAACAATACCACAAAGAAAGATCATTTCCCTCTTCCTTTCATTGATCAGATATTGGATAAACTTTCTGGACACTCGCACTATTGCTTTTTGGATGGACTTTTAGGTTATTATCAGGTGCCGATATCACCAGAGGATCAATCCAAGACTACTTTTACTTGCCCTTTTGGGACTTATGCATTTTGGCATATGCCCTTTGGCTTGTGCAATGCGCCTGCAACTTTTCAGAGATGCATAATGTCTGTTTTCACAGACATGATAGATGATTTTATTGAGGTATTTATGGATGATTTTTCTGTTTTCGGTGACTCTTTTGATAATTGCCTCAATAAACTTGTTCTTGTGCTTGAGAGATGCATTGATTGTAACCTCACTTTGAGTTGGGAAAAGAGTCATTTCATGGTTACTCAGGGCATTGTATTAGGCCATGTTGTGTCTAGTAAAGGGATTGAGGTGGATAAAGCTAAGGTAGAGTTGATTGCTAAGTTACCCCCACCTACCTCTGTTAAGGGAATAAGAAGCTTTCTAGGGCATGCAGGTTTTTACCGGAGGTTTATTAAAGATTTTTCTAAAATAAGCCAACCATTGTGTCATTTGCTTGGGAAAGATGTTCCGTTTGAGTTTACTGCACAATGCATGCAAGCCTTTAATTCCCTTAAGGAAAAATTGGCTAGTGCACCGGTAATTATAGCTCCTGTTTGGTCTTTACCTTTTGAAATTATGTGTGATGCATCTAATCATGCAATAGGAGCTGTCCTTGGGTAAAGGGTTGAGAAATTTTTGAGAGTGATATATTATGCTAGCTTGACCCTAAATAGTGCGCAAGTGAATTACATAACAACTGAAAAAGAAATGCTAGTTGTTGTTTTTGCCTTAGATAAGTTTAGAGCATATTTAATTGGGTCTAAAATTATTGTGCATTCAGATCATGCAGCTCTAAAATATCTTTTGACAAAATAACATGCTAAACCTCGTTTAATTAGATGGGTGTTATTATTGTAAGAATTTGATTTTCAAATCAAAGATACTAAGGGAAGTGAAAATGTTGTAGCTGATCATTTATCTAGATTACCTTTCTTTGGTGAAAATCTTGCATCTGATAGCATTCATAAAAATCTAGAAGCATTTCCTGATGAGCAGTTGTTTGCGGTGATGAATTCACCTTGGTTTGCATATATTGCTAACTATCTTGCTTGTGGTATTTTGCGTTCTGACATGTCATTTCAGGAAAAGAAAAGGTTTTTGCACATGAGTAAATTTTATTTTTGGGATGAACCTTACCTATTCGGGATATGCAAAGATGAGATAGTTCGCAGGTGTGTATCTGAGGAAGAACAACTGAGTGTTCTACAATTTTGTCATGACCTTCACTGTGGTGGTCATTTTGGAGGGAGAAAGACTGCAGAAAAGGTGCTTCAAAGTGGATTTTACTGGCATACTCTATTCAAAGATGCTCAAGAATATTGTAAGCATTGTGACCGCTATCAAATAGTAGGTAACATTGGAAGGAGGAATGAAATGCCCCTTCAATCTTATATTGTTATTGAACTGTTTGATGTTTGGGGAATAGACTTCATGAGTCCTTTTCCCAAGTCTTTTGGTTATGAGTACATTTTAGTTGCTGTTGATTATATTTCAAAATGGGTGGAGGCAATCCCTACCCGTACTAATGATGCTAATTTGGTTGTTAAATTTGTGAAGGAATACATTCTTAGCAGATTTGGAACGCCAAGAGTGATAGTCAGTGATGGGGGAAGTCATTTCTGCAACAAACGTTTTGAGAAATTAATGCACAAATCGGGTGTAAAACACAAGGTGGCGACCCCATACCATCCACAGACTTCAGGCCAAGTTGAGACATCCAACAAGAAAATCAAAGGAATTCTAGAAAAAACAGTCAACTTATCAAGAAAGGATTGGGCAAGTAGATTGAATGATGCATTGTGGGCATATTGAACTGCTTTCAAGACTCCTTTGGGTATGAGTCCATACCGATTGGTTTTCGGTAAGGCTTGTCATTTACCAGTGGAGTTGGAGCACAAGGCATATTGGGCAATTAAGACTCTAAACTTAGACTTGGACAAGGCAAAAAGAGAACGTTTTCTGCAATTTTCAGAGTTAGTTGAACTAAGGAATGAGGCATATGAGAGTTCTAGGATTTATAAGGACCGCACTAAAGCACTTCATGACAGAATTTTAGTGCGAAAGATATTGAGCCCAGGTATGAATGTTTTGCTTTTTAATTCTCATCTCCGTCTGTTTCTAGGAAAACTCAAGTCTCGATGGAGTGGTCCTTTCGAGATAACTCAGGTATATCCTTCTGGCACTATAGAATTGCTTAACTCTTGAACGAATGAAACTTTTAAAGTAAATGGATAGAGAGTTAAACTATATAATGAAGGGTTCCAAGAAGTAAGGATCATCGATAGCACTTTGATCTACGATCCTTAAGTCTAGCAGTAATGTCCAGCTACACGACATTAAAGAAGCGCTAAATGGGAGGCAACCCATCGGTTTGCATTTCTTTTCATAGTTACAAATTTATATTTAGCAATTTTAATTTCATGTTTGGTTTAAATAAATGGAATAGGTGCTTTGATCGGTTTTTATTTAATTTTTTTAAATGTGTTTCAGGGTTAATCAATGAAGAGGATTGCATTTCTTTTAGAGTTGGTGACACAAAAAATAAAAAAATAAATAAAAATGGCAGTGAAGGACACTGCCACTTGACACGGCCAAGCCACTGGCCGTGTCAAGCTAACCCAAAAATACACAGTCCCTGACACGGCCAAAAGGCTTGGCCGTGTCCTTGGCCATGTCACATAGACACGGCCAAGCTTATACCCATGACCCTTTCTTTGTCTTGCAATCTTTTGTTTTACAGTATCAAACACTGTCAGGGGAAACGGCCAAGTCACTGGCCGTGTCCCTCCAAACCCATCAAACATGACCAAGCTAAACCAAGCTTGGCCGTGTCACCTCAATTTCCAAGTTTAAAAACACGGTTTTAGCCCTTTTCTTTTATTTAAATCCCTAGTTTTCCTTTTTCCATTCTCTCTCTCTCGACTCTTTCTCTCCAAAACCTCCATTTTTGTTTTCTCAAAGCTTCCAAAATCCAGTTAATTCTCCATTTTTCTTCACTAAAACCAAAATCAACCCATTCAATCTTCTTCTTTTCTCATCCAAAAACAATTAAATCTGTTAAAGCTTCAAAATTTTCCAAATCTATCAATATGCCAAGAACAAAGATGGTTTCCCACCACAAGAGGAGGCAACCTCCAACTGCAGCTCCATCTTCATCTTCTTCATCTTTAAGAAGAGTGACTCTTCTAGCTAGGGGTTTCTTTCCAACGAGGTATGTTAGCGATGAATCCCTTAATGCTCTTCATATTAGGGATAATTTTTATAGCTATGTTCAAAACCTTGGGTGGGAGAAATTAGTCTCCCTTTGACCTTTGCAATTTCAAGAGCTTACTTTGGAATTTTTAACATCTCTTAAGGTTGAAAGAGATGAACAGAAAATTTGCTCTAGGTTGAATTTTAAATTACTTGGGAAATCATGTGTAGTTAGTATTGAGCAATTGAATGCTATATTTGATTTCCATCAACAAGGTGAAAAATCTGTACCTAAGGGTTTTAAACAGCAATTTGCATGGGGAGCACTGGGCTCGGGAACATATGTTGCCAAATCGGCCAAAGCAACAAAATTGAGTAATCCCGCTTTAAGATATTTGCATCGCTTTATGTCTTGTGGGTTCTTTGCATGGAATGAAAGACCAGGTGTAGTGCAAATTAGTGAGCTCTTTTTCTTAGACTGTGCTTGTAATGCCATACCCGTTAGTGCCGTCTATTGGTTGGTGTGAGCGGGGATTTTCGCCACCACTCCCAGTGGAATGGTTCTTGCGACTTCGACACTGTTTAGGCTCGGGGCCTTAGAGAACACAGACCTAAATCTGGAGAAAATAGAGTCGCCACCCAGACGGGCCAGGAAAAAAGAAAGGGGTGGATGACTCGATTCCTAAGGAATCCCCAACCCCCTAATCGGTTCGGAAAGTTGGGTACGTGTGGGGAAGGTGAGAAATGGCCCAGCATCCCCACAACGCCCGGTTCATTGGAACCGGCCTCCTTTATAGGTCTTAATATTATAAAATTCTTAAATATAATAACATTATCCATATTACACACAATAATTAAAAGAAAGCATCAATATATTAAAATCAAAGCAATGTCCAAACAAAGCAAATAAATGGACACCCATCCAAGGATGGAAACATGTCCTTACATCACATGCCTAAATAGGACACCCACCAAAAAGGTAGAAACATGCCCTTTACATAGGTTCTAAAATAGAAAAGCAAATTAAATTACATGATGTTTAACTAATGAGGTACCCACCAAGTGGAACCTCTTACAACTTTTGGAAATCTAAATTAATTGGTAAAAGTAAATAATCATTCATCATAAATAAATCATTCATCAAAGCTATTAATCAAAATATAAAATAAACATCAATCCATGATAAATTAAATAAATCAAGTATTGAAATTAAATAAATTAAAGCATAAGAAATAAATCAAAGCATAATCAAGTATGGAATTGAATAAAGCAAATAAAAGTCCAATTATGGCTACTGTGACTTTTTATGGAATTAAAATAAATTAGGATTTTATGTTTTAAAGGGTTAGTAAGACTCTTTGATTAACAAAATTAAGGTTTGAATGATGATATCATAAAACTAGGGTTTTAAACACTTTAAAATACTTTAATTTGTGATTTTTGGTTTTTGGGTTCCTAAGCTACTGTGTAAAATTTAGGTTTTTAGGTTTTTATGTTTTTTAATATTTTAAAAGGATTAGGGTTCATAAAAATTAGGGTTTAAGGTTTTAAAAGGGTTAGTGTTCATTATTTTGGGTTTAAAAGTTGAATTTTGGATTTTAGGATTTAGAAGTAGGGTCACGGGTGGTGAATAATTTTTAGGGTTTTAGAAATCAATTTGATAATTTCATGAAGTTTTATGAATTTAAACAAATAAATTAAAGTTTTTATAAGTAGAAAAGATGTTTTAGAAGACTTTTTGAATGAAATAGAGCCTACTTTAAGATTTTAAAAGAAGCAGAATTTACATCTTAGTCTTGTTAAAAAATATGTTCAATTAGAGTTTAAAGGTTTTTAAGAAGAAAAAATAACAATTTTAAGCCTTTTGGAAGATAAACCAACGAAATAAGGTTTTTTTTTGCTTTAGAAAAACTAAATTAAAGCTCAAAGGTTTTTAATTTTGATTTCATAGATTTGCTACTGTGTAAAAAAAAACAATTAAAGAAAATTAATTAACACATACCTTCTTTTGATGATTTCTCCAAAAATAATTCTTCTTGGATGAACTAGCTCCAAAGACAAGCTTTTTTTGCCTTTGAATCCTCTAAATCGTGCTACTACTGTTCCAGAAAAAAAGTTGAATTGAATTTCTTCTTTTCCTTCCTTGATTTGGTTTCAAAATTTTCAAACTCCTCTTGGATTTTTGCCTCCCCTTTTTTAATTGTCTTTGGTCCTTATTTATAGTGGTTTGAGGTTGTTTATTCCTAATTAGTTAAGGTAAGTAATATTAATAAAAAATAAAGAAACTAAAACCTAATTGGATTAGGTTTTGAAAAATTTGCGTCGAAAAATTTGCGCTGCCGAAAAAAATTATGCTGCAGAAATCTGCTGCAGCGCGCGCGGAGCGGGCATGTAAGCTATTTTGCAGGCAGAAAATTTCTGCGTGCAAAATAGCACAGTAATTTCGCCCGCAGGAATTTCCTGAGGGCGAAATGCCCACACGGGCCCGCGCAACGATTTTTTGTCGCCGATTTTTTTGACTCCGATTTTTTTTATTTTTATTTGTTTATTTCTATTTTTTATTAAAAAAAATAGATAATAAAGCAAAAATTATTTAATAAAAATTATTTTGGACCAATTAGACAACAAAAATCATTTTAGGCTAAATAAAACATATTGGACCGGATTGGGTCAAAAATTAAGGGTCTACAGTTTGCCCCTTGCTTGAATGATCTGAAACCTTAGTGAAAGAGAGTGAAAAGTAATAAGACTTAATTTTTGATGAAATGGTTGAGGTTTTGGGTTCTGGACTCAAGGATAATTCTAGGTTCTGGACCTAAGCAAAATTTGGGTTCTGGACCCGGTTCGATTTCTAGACTCAAGGATAATTCTAGGTTCTGGACCTAAGGAAAATTTAGATTTTGGACCCGGTATTGGGTACTTGGACCCAAAATTGATTTGATTTGGGTACTTGGACCCGGGATTGGATACTTGGACCCAAGATTGATTTGATTTGGGTACTTGGACCCGAGAATGGGTACTTGGACCTGAGCTTGGGTACTTGGACCAGAGAATGGGTGCTTGGACCCGAGATTGGGTACTTGGACCCGAGATTGATTTAATTTGGGTACTTGGACCTGGGATTGGGTACTTGGACCCGAGCTTGGGTATTTGGACCCGAGAATGGGTGCTTGGACCCGAGATTGAGTTTGATTGACCTTTTATCATTTGATAAGTTTGACTGCTCCGGCTATTTTATGCATTGTGACTCTTCACCCTTAAAAATGGATCTTCATCCTTTGAGATCGGGTCTTCACCCTTGAAAATGGATCTTCATCCTTTGAGATCGGGTCTTCACCCTTAAAAATGGATCTTCATCTTTTGAGGATCTTCATCCTTTGAGATCGGGTCTTTACCCTTGAAAATGGATCTTCATCCTTTGAGATCGGGTCTTCACCCTTGAAAAGGGATCTTCATCCTTTGAGATCGGGTCTTCACCCTTGAAAATGGATCTTCATCCTTTGAGATCATGTCTTCACCCTTGAAAATGGATCTTTATCCTTTGAGATAGGGTCTTCTTTGTTCTTTGAAGATGGGAGTGACACGGCCAGTGGCTTGGCCGTGTCCCTTGGGTGTGTCAGCTTCTGTGTTTTTTCTTTGGTTCTTCTTTATTCTTGGCTTAGGATGGGACACGACCAAGCTTGTGGCCGTGTAATGTGACACGGCCAGTGGCTTGCTTGTGTTGCCTGCTAGTGTCACCTACTGCTTCCCTTCTCTCTTTGCTTGGTCTTTCTTGGCTTTGCCCTTTAGGTGAGACACGGCCAATGGCTTGGCCGTGTCTCCTGACCGTGTCATGTTCTGCCAAGATTTCCTTTGAGGTGACACTGCCAAGCTTGATTTGGCTTGGCCATGTCTTGCTTGATCCATGTTTTCCTTGTTTTGATCTTCCAAGGGAGTTTTTGCACTTTAACCACTTTTCCCTTGCAACTGCTTTTCATTTTTTCGCCAATTTTGATTGGATCTTATATCCTCTCCTTGCCCCCCAAGGACTTTTTTCTTTCATGCAAGCTTTGATTGATGTTTTTCTTGTCTAGTTCTTTGCATAGGCACGCATTTCTTCTCTTTGCAAAGTGACTGGGGCTTCCACAAGCGAATAGGCTTTCCATGCCCCCTTGATTCAATATCTTCTTTTGATTCTTTAATTCGCAGGGTGTTTGCTGTTCATTAAGACAAGAAAGTGAGATGTAATATGCTCATGTAGCATGATATGCACGAATAATACTTACAGTCATTCCATCGACTCACAGACCGAGGTGATTAACAGAAGTGTTCTCATTAGTTCCTTTTTGACGCTCGTTCAAGTCTCGCATTGAAATGATCAAAAGCTTTGCATTTGGCTTTTATCTTCAAGATGTTGAAAACATGAGTGGTGGAGACCCTAAGCAGCAGAGTCAGGGATGTATCCATTTCAAAATATGTTTCAGCTTGTCAGTTGGTAGTTTCTTCATGACCTTGCCAATAATCAATTCAACATACTTCCCTTAACTTGAAGGCTTTGTATGACAAAACACTCTTTTTTTTTTGAATTTTGATTTTGAAATCAAATGTTGGCTTTGTCAAATCAATGTCAATGTACCTCAGGACTTGATTTTTCCAAATTAATATATCTATAACATGACAACCCTAGTTACCGTACTAAACTCGGGAATCATTTCTATTTAAGCAAGAACTGTTGCACTTCAGATAGGCACATACAAATTGCTTGGCCAAAGGTCTCATTTGAGTATAAATATTGTCTATCTCATATGCATGCTTATCTAAACTATCTCTACTAATAGACTCTACCTACCAAGAGAGATAAACAGGTCTTTGATAGGCTTGAAACGGGGTCTATAAGGGACATGGGCTAAAGTGGAGGCCATTTTGAGATTGGAGCTGGTGTGACACAATGGACAAACCCTCACACTACAAATTTCTTGTTGGAAATTTAGACAGTTGGGAGCAATCTTTCTAGACTCCAAATTCCTTCTATCTTCTTGACATTAATATGGATCTTGATTAGGAAAGTTTTTACCCTTGCAAAAAGTTTAAGACCCAAATCTGTTTCTTTTCTTCTTTTCCCTTTTTTCCTCTTTATTTTTCTTACTCTTCCCTTTTCTTTCTCTTTCCTTACTCTTCCCTTTCTTTTATCATTTTGTCCTTCTTTCTCGTAGGACTATCAAGTACAGAACTTTCAAGAACTGGATGGTCTTCCTCCTTTTTCTTTGATTTTGATTGAATCTTTGGTTGTGTTGGGACCAATTCAAGTCAATCCATAAAATGGAAGCCTTTTGTTGTCTTAGGTAAAAGAGAACTCAGTTGGCTTTTTGAACCACCTTTTTAGATTTTATCTTTCTTCCTTTTCTTTTTTTTTTCTTTTCTTTTTCTTTTGTTTTCTTCTTTTTTTCTCTTTTTTTGTTTTTTTAGCTCTAAAAAGAGTTGTCTTGGTTTGTACTAACTTGGGCTTCCAATAATGGATAAGTGGAGTAACATAAATCTTCTTTAATAGGGATAAATCATTTGTTACTCTGATGTTGATGTTGATATATTAGAGATATTAGGAAAACTTCAACTACCCTTATGGTTTTGAGAACATCTTCTTCCAATCCTTTTCCCACCATAAAGGTTGCTGGTGGTGGCACTCTTCCAAATTTAGGCAAAGGGTTGTCTTTGGTATTGGGCTTTTCCGACTCTGGTAGCTTGCCACTATCAATCAAATCTTGGATCTAATGCCTTAATTGGGTACAACTATCAGTCTCATGTCGTTGAGTCTGATGAAATTGACAAAAAGCCTTAGTATCAAATTTTGGGGGTAATGGACTAGGTAAAGGTCGAGGAGCCAATGGTTGTAACAACCCTTTCTTTTGTAGCTTATCGAAGACCCAAGACAAAGGCTTCCCCAGATTTGAAAACTGCCTTCTATTTGCTTGACCGATTACATTAACATCAACTTCTTTTTGTGTGCTTTGATTGTTAGGCTGGTTGTTCCCTTTCTCATTCCTTCTTATTGAAAAGTGATTCTTCTCCCTTTCTCACTCTTCAATTTGTAGACCAGCTTGGAGAAGATCTTTGAAATCACGGATGAGTGTATGAGACATCCTCTCACGAAGATTAGGTAACACCCCTCTCACAATCATCCTTATTTGATCGGATTCATCGCGCCTCTTCTTGAGTAAAGCGGCCTTGTTTCTCTATCGCTTCACATAGTCCACAAAATTCTCATTTGGCCTTTGTCTAATGGACTTCACTTCCATTAAAGTAACTTCTAACTCAACATTATATCTGTATTATTGGATGAAGGCTTTGTAAAGTAGATCCCAACTCTTTTGTGTTCCATCATCTAAGGTATTGAACCAATTTTGGACAACAAGGTCCAATGAGAGCATGAAGTACCTTAAGATTTGAGCCTTAGTAGCTCAAGCAGACTGAATGGCAGTGATATACTGCTTCACATGGAGATGAGGATTTTTGGTGCCATTGTACTTGGCAAAGGAAGGCATCTTGAACTTATAAGGGACCTCATCATCTTGTTCAAATAGTTTGTCAATCTCAGACTTCTCTTCGGTTTTTAGCTTCTTCTCAAATTTCTTTTCTAAATCAGCAATCATCTTTTCAACATCGGATGTCTCGGTCTTTTTAATAGTTGCCTTCTCAATAGCCTTCAGTTCTTTCTTCTTTTCTTGAACCTCTTGGTAGTATTGAGCCCAATCATCATCATCAATGATCACCTTTTCATCATCAAAAACCACTTCACTAACTTTAGTCTTCCCTTTGTCCTTTGGTTTTTTAGTGCTAGTAGATGCCTCGGCATGATTCTCTAAGATTGCATTCAATTGGTTCTTCATGGTCTCAGCTAGGGCCTCTTTGATTTCTTCCATTTTGGCATTAAGGGCTTCATGCACCATCCTTTGAATTTTTTCAGGCTCCATTGTTTTAGGTGAGCAAGTGATTGAGTCGTTGCTAGATACTTCATCTCCAGCGTAGGTCGGATTGTCGTAAGCTTTTGAACTTTCGTAATCCAGGGCTGTGAGACAGAGAGGATCAATGATATGAGATGCAAATGTATGCATGTATGTACAATCAACCAATAAACAAGTGTAATTAGGACGATCCTTCCAACCTTATATCATCCACATACGAATGGCGAGTCTCTTTTTCCTAGGTATATGGTTAACAAAATACCAACATGGGGTATCTTGCTTTCGAATAATTCCTTCAGACGTTTCAACCAATAGTTATATTTTCAAAAATGGAAATCAATCCATGATAATTCCCATTAATTAGGTTTTAATCCATTCAACCAACTAAAGTAGCTTTTTGGATTAAAACGAAATTAAGAGGTTTATTATAAATGGATTTCTCACTTGAAAAGAGTAACTAATGGTTCATGCCAAAAACAAGCCCATGGTTAATTTATTTTTAGTATAAACTAGGCCCACAATTGATTTTTGGTATTTTATAATTGACTAAATATTTTTGCAAGCTCTTTGTAAAAAATGGTTGGGTGAAAATAGTTTTGTTTCTAAGCCCATTGTAAAAAAGGTTAGAAAAATGGATTTTGGGCTTAGTATTTGGGCCATGGGCCAAAGAATTTATTTATTTATTTTTTAGAAAAGAATTATGTCCAAAGACCATCTTGAAATAATTTTAAAAATAGTTTTGGTCTTTTGGATTTTAGAGAAAAGTTTATTTTGAGCTTACAATATACTTAGGTCATATTAGAAAAAAGAACAAACCAAATAAGCCATGATTTAGACTAAGATAAACTAACCATAGTCAAACAACATGCATTTGGGGTAAAACCTAAGGAAAGTAACTAGGCCAATTACATAAGCTTTAGTCTTTGGGTTAAAAGGCTTAGGTTCCCATAGCAAGTATATACCAAATGGTACGAGGCTATGAGTGGTTATGCCATGCTCGATCTCCATACCTTGAGTGAAAGTATGGTATCCCTTACATAACATAACACGGGTAACACGAGCGTCCTAACTCACGCACACAATGCAATCTAATATGATGCAATGGATAATATCATTATAAGAAAGAATAGAATAATATAAAGACCAACGGAATCAACTTCTCTTATCCCCAGTGGAGTCGCCACTGTGAGCAGGGATTTTCGCCCCCACTCCCGATGGAATGGTTCTTGCGACTTCGGCACTGTTTAGGCTCGGGGCCTTAGAGAACACAGACCTAAGTCCGGAGAAAATGGAGTCGCCACACAAATGGGTCCGGAAAAAAGAAAGGGGTGGATGACTTAATTTTTGGTTTTTGGGTTCCTAAGCTACTGTGTAAAATTTAGGTTTTTAGGTTTTTATGTTTTTTAATATTTTAAAAGGATTAGGGTTCATAAAAATTAGGGTTTAAGGTTTTAAAAGGGTTAGTGTTCATTATTTTGGGTTTAAAAGTTGAATTTTGGATTTTAGGATTTAGAAGTAGGGTCACGGGTGGTGAATAATTTTTAGGGTTTTAGAAATCAATTTGATAATTTCATGAAGTTTTATGAATTTAAACAAATAAATTAAAGTTTTTATAAGTAGAAAAGATGTTTTAGAAGACTTTTTGAATGAAATAGAACCTACTTTAAGATTTTAAAAGAAGCAGAATTTACATCTTAGTTTTGTTGAAAAATATGTTCAATTAGAGTTTTAAGGTTTTTAAGAAGAAAAAATAACAATTTTAAGCCTTTTGGAAGATAAACCAACGAAATAAGGTTTTTTTTTTTTTTGCTTTAGAAAAACTAAATTAAAGTTCAAAGGTTTTTAATTTTGATTTCATAGATTTGCTACTGTGTAAAAAAACAATTAAAGAAAATTAATTAACACATACCTTATTTTGATGATTTCTCCAAAAACAATTTTTCTTGGATGAACTAGCTTCAAAGACAAGCTTTTTTTGCCTTTGAATCCTCTAAATCGTGCTACTGCTGTTCCAGAAAAAACTTGAATTGAATTTCTTCTTTTCCTTCCTTGATTTGGTTTCAAATTTTCCAAACTCCTCTTGGATTTTTGCCTCCCCTTTTGTAATTGTCTTTGGTCCTTATTTATAGTGGTTTGAGGTTGTTTATTCCTAATTAGTTAAGGTAAGTAATATTAATAAAAAAAGAAACCAAAACCTAATTGGATTAGGTTTTGAAAAATTTGCGTCGAAAAATTTGCGTTGCCGAAAAAAATTCTGCCGCAGAAATCTGTGGCAGCGCGCTGAGCAGGCCCGTTAGCTATTTCGTAGGCAGAAAATTTCTCCGTGCGAAATAGCACGGGCCCGTGCCCATGGGCCCGCGCGATGATTTTTTTGTCGTCGATTTTTCCGACTTTGATTTTTATTTTTATTTTTATTTTTTGATTTTTATTTGTTTATTTCTATTTTTTATTAAAAAAATTAGATACTAAAGCAAAAAATATTTAATAAAAATTATTTTGGACCAATTAGACAACAAAAATTATTTTAGACTAAATAAAACATATTGGATCGGATTGGGTCAAAAATTAAGGGTCTACAGTTGGTCGATGTTTTTGATAGTGTGGTGAACAAAAAGAAGGGTGCTATTTGTATTGGAGGATTGGTTACTACTTTAGCGACAGCCCTTCTTGATGATTTTGACCCGAGTAACTGCCGTATGACTAAAATTTCGGGTAATGATTTGTTAGATTTGGCCACACTTGAGAAGATGCATATGGTTGTGAACAGGGGAGGGGCCTGTGTGATGGCTTCAGCTAAGCCAGAAGCACCGGGGGGCCGACAAAAGAGAACACGAGTCCATGAGGAGTCCGACTCAGATTCTCTTGATTTGGATGAAGATGCTCTAGTCCAGGATGATCAAGAGATAATTAATAGGATAGAGGCACTGGAAAGCAAGGTCGATCGTAACCATGCTGCGGTCTTGCAACAGTTGGACCAAATCAATAGCAACCTTGCTAAGATTCTGAGTCTCCATCCTTCAGCTACATCATCATCACATCCTCCTTCACCGTAGATCAAATCGGCTCTACTCTTTTGAAAAAATTCCTTACTTTCTTGTGTTTAGTTATAGTATATTTTCGTTGTTATTTTTCATTTTTATTTTTAATGTTAGCACTTTATATTTTGGTTATTTTATATATAGTATTTTGTTTTTGAACAATTGATGTTTGTGGTGAAAAGGTAGCGTTTGCCTCACAAGGGAACAATGGAATACAGGTTGTACCTTTACTCTTTTTCTTTATTATCCTTTTTTTCCATTGAGGACAATGTAATTTATAAGTGTGGGGTAATCTTTAAGCTTTCCTTTAATTTTTTCTTTGTTTGTCTTTGTGTGTTATATTGTGCGTTGTTCATGGCATAATTGTTGGAAACTTATTGACTTTTCTGTAATTCTAGCATTATATTTGAGTCTTTAGTATCAGTATAGAGATTAGCATTTGAATTTATTCAGGATCAATTTTCACATTCTGCAATTCATAACATATAAATCTTTGAGAACCCACCCTTTGTGAGTTTTGAGCCTCATAGTTTGAATATTATTGTCAATCAATTTTCTTTCTTAAGTGTGCACCTTCATTATTTTGCATCTCTAGAGCTTGCTTTTGCATACTAATTGAATTCACATTATGATTTCATCTCAAGTTTTGAAATGATGAAGGCAAATTAGGATTACCCCCTTTAGCTTAAAAAGACCTCCCTTAATTATGAATTCCTTAGTGAGCCAAGTTGAGCCTTTGACTTTTTCTTGATAGATCAACACAATTCACAATTCAACATTTCCTATTATCATCATACCTTCATTAAGGAATGGAATTTCTTATGATATGACAATAGGGTGGTTTACTTCATAAGTGTGGGGTAAGCAATTAAAAAAAAATAGTATTGCTTTAGTAATATTTGGGGCTGAAATGCATACTTTGCACATTGTATTTGACTAAGAGTCGATTATTCTTTTCCTTTACATTTTGAGCTAGATGTTCCATGCAATTCTATATTTTGTATATATATATATAAAATAAGAAAATAAAAGAGAAGATATATATATATACAAAATTCATATATTTTCTAGCATTAGTCATCAAAGAAGAATTTCGACTCATGTACTTTTCTTTAAGTATGCAAGCATGTGAGATTATCAAGGGTTGGTGAATATGCCATTTGAGGGAGTTACAAGTTTCTAAGCAAGAGTATTGTCTAATTTAGATACTCCATTTCTTGATGTTCCAACTTAAATATCTTTTCTCACACCTTCACCTTAGCCCCATTACATCCAAATAAAAGACCTTCAGATTATTTCTTGAGAAAATCAGTGAGAGAGATTGGATAATTAAGCAAGTTTATGGCAGTATGCAGTCATGAGTGGTTTGCGTGAATTAACCTTTGAAATTGAGTGAAACACTTAGATGAGAGATGAGATTTGCTATGTCTAGATTAATGAATGAGTTAAGAAAATCTTGATTGAAGTAAATTGCATTTATTTATGGCTGAGTCTTAAAGGATTTCATCTTATATACTTGAATTATAGTTAAGGTTATTTGAGTTTTTAATTTATGCCATGTGAATTTGCTCGAGGACAAGCAAAGTTTTAAGTGTGGGGTAGTTGTTTTATTAGTTTTTGTCATAGAATTGTATCTTATTTATTATGATGATTATTATTTTCTTCATGCATTTTGGTAGTTTTAATCTGTTTATTTAGTGATTTCATCAATTTTGGTAGTTTTAATTTATTCCAGTGTGTATGTCATTTTTGTACTAGTTTTTAGTGTGGTGTTTATGTGTTTTTGGTTAATGTTTCATTTGATTCTTATTTAAAGTTTGTTTCAAGTGTTTGTTTTAGGTTAATATGCAAAAAACTTCCTTGGAAGACCAAAACAAAGAAAGAATAGCATGAAGAAGCAAGACACGGCCAAGCCATTGGCCGTGTCTCACCTTAAGGGCAAAACCAAGAGAACCAAGAAAGGAAGGAAAATTTGGCAGAAGTTGACACTGGCAGGTGACACGACCAAGCCACTGGCCGTGTCACATGACACGGCCACAAGCATGGTCGTGTCCCATATTTAGCCATGAAAGAAGAGCAAATAAGAAAGATTACACAGAAGCTGACACACCAAGGTGACACGGCCAGGAGCTTGGCCGTGTCACACTCATTTCCACAGAAGCAAAGAAGAAAGATTACACAGAAGGTGACACACCCAGGTGACACAGCCAAGCCACTGGCTGTGTCACATGACACGGCCACAAGCTTGGCCGTGTCACTCCATGGGGCTTAATTGTAACAAGATTATTTGAAAGAGGTTTGAATGCGAAAGCTTATTTTCTTTATTCGATTAATTAAGTTGCTTGAAATCTGTTCTTTGAAATTAAATCGGTTGAGAGGAATAGCCGTTCAAACATATAAGTTAGTAGAGAAGTACAAACCCTAGACCTTTCTATTAAGTGAATCAACATATCTGTTCAGTTTTCTTTCATTAATCTAAATTCAACTCGTTCTGTTTTCATTAGTTGTTTAGCAATTTAATTTTATTGATAATTTGTTATTTGCAATTTGATAAACAATTAGCTTATCTAGCTTCCTTGTGAGACGACCTTGAGGTGTTCACCAAAATACTACAACAGCGTTGTATACTTGCAAGTGTAGTTCTAGTAGTGTTTATTAGAGCGCAACAAGTTTTTGGCGCCGCTGCCGGGGATGCTAATTGGCGTAATTGTTTATTAGGCATAAATATTTTAAATTATTTTTCATTGTTTACATTTTATTTTATTTGTCTTTTTCTTTTAATAATTCCTTTTTTCCAGAAATTTTGTTTATGCAAGGAAGGAGATCACTCAGAGGAGAGCTTTGCCTAGTTATTCCAGAAATACAGAGAGTGAAAAGGAGCAGAGAAGAGTTTGAACTGTATACCGGGTTTGATACAGAGGAAACTTCTGATTTTGAGTCGGATACTGTACAATCTACCAATATGGGAGACAAAAGGCAAAGAACTATGAGGGATTTTGCCAGACCTGTCATTGGAACTTCCACCTCTTGTATATGACTGACAAATGCAGCGAGAAATTATGAGTTGAAGAATATCCATTACAACTTGTTGCCATCTTTCTATGGAGTTTCGAATGAAGATCCTTTGAATTTTATCAGGGATTTCTACTCCACCCTCAACACATTTCCATTGGGAGGATTAACAGAAGACCAGTTGAGGATGAGGTGTTTTCCGTATACATTAAAGGATAGGGCAAAGAGCTGGCTTATGATGTTGCCTGAAAATTCTTTGACAACTTGGGAGCAAGTCTATAACAAGTTTACGGGCAAATTTTATGGCTTGGAAGTGCCCTTGGATAGAGGTTAGTACATACTTTGTTTATAATGTGTGTGATTGTATTGAATTTTAGCATAATACATTACATATGTTAAATGTGATATATTACTTGAATAATGTGAATGTATGTGTATGGCATTGTTTGAAGTAACAATGCTTGATTTGTGTTGATTACGACATGATAAGCCATTTGAGAATGGCTAAATGAAATATTTGTACAAAATGCAAAAAGTGCAAGTTGTTCACTAACATGTGGAAGTAAACCGCATTTGCATTATATATGATGATGGTTTGTGGAAACCATGATATGAGTTGAGATGTGAAAATGTGTTAAAAAAATGTGTATTGTGTGTACCTTATACATTATCTAGTTGCCAGAAGATTACGCTTAGATGTTGGCGTGCCATATGCCAAAAGGGATGAAATACTAGGTATCACAGAGATGTGCCTACGTCCGAGTGAGACACCAATGGTGTCAGAAATATACACTATGTGATAGACAAAAGCAACGAGCCTGAGACTAGATAATTGTATAAGGAGGTTGGGCCTAATGTATGCGGATGTTTAATGTGCATATATAATGTTTGACATTTATAACATGATGCAAATATGGCATTATATATGTGTAACATTATTTCTCAATTTTACTGAAGTATGTACTACTAGGCGATAAGCTTAGCGCGATTGATTTCTATCTCGCAAGTGACAGGGTTGGATCCGAAGAGCACCACTAGATCTAGTCAGGTATAGACTATGATTGTTTGCTTTTGGAACTTACCGAGCTGCCATGGACCAAAGCCTTCTTAATTCCATGAATATATTTTATACTTAAAGAGATTTTATGGGAGTATGTATATTTTATAGGAGTATGTATTTTGTATTTATAAATGTCTACATGATGTAAACTAGAAAGGGTTTTTAGGTTTTATGTTGCATATATGAGATATAGTTTATATGTATTGATACATAAATGTTTGTGAAATATTGATTAAATTGAGCCATTAGGCTTTTTGGGAGAAATGGATGAGATGAATGAATATTAGGGACTGCATTTTATGCAAGTTGAGAAACTTAAATTTTTGGGATATTCAGAATACAGACAAAACTCTAGCAAAATTTCCCAGAAATTTTCCTTTAAAATATATGTATATGGACTTTAAATTATTACTAACTATATTGGTTTAATTAATACATTACATTATAAGTGTAAAATTATTGATTTGAAAATTATGGGAATTTTTGGTAACGCTGTGCTGTGACATTCTTGTACTGTATATGCATGTTTAAATATACCGAGTGTATGTACTATATGAATATATAATATTAAAGTGTTACATTTATTTTGGTATCAGAGCCTAGGTTTGAGGTTCTAGACCTAGGTGAGTTTTAAAGAGAGGAAATGATATTTTAAATGTGATTTTTTGACATGTCATATATGCATTGCACTAGCATTTTATCTAGTCCTTGATGTGGCGATTCTTTTGTATTGATAGACATTGGAAGACATGGCATCTCAGACGCATAAGTCTAGTGAGGGAAGCACCGAGAGTGTTGCTCCTAGAGAGGATGATGTTAGATTTGGTGCAGAGATTGCTGGGAGGCATAAGTACCAGCTAGACTAGCAGTTGAGGAGGTTCTGCCAGGGTTGGTGTGACATATGGTGGAATTGTTATAACAGGCTCCGGTACAGCAGCAGCCGCAACAACAACTACTGACTAGAAGATATGACAAGCTAAGGAAATTTGGATCCACATATTTCTTTGGCACTATTGATCTAGCTGTAGCGGAGCAGTGGCTAGATAGAGTTCAGAGGATATTTATCCAGTTATAGGCCAGTGTGTAAGAGAAGTTTAATTATGTCATGTCTCTTCTATAGAGGGATGCTTACGATTGGTGGAAGATAGTTCTCCATGCCACGAATGATCCTCCAGTGTTAGCATATGATGATTTTCTGTAGGAGTTTGATATGAAATATAATCCTCGAGAGTATAAGGATGCAAAGAAGAAAGAGTTTCTGAATTTAAAGCAAGATTCAAAGATAGTGACAAGCTATGAAAAAGATTTCATCAGATTGAGTAATTATGTAGAAGGGATTGTGTCTGATGAGATTGATAGGTGCCGGATATTTGAGGAGGGTTTGAGGCCATCCATCATGTATTTAGTGGCAGCATCACAGTATGAAGATTTTTTTAAGTTGGTTGCAACTGCTAGAAGTGTAGAGAAGGTGCAAAGACTGGCAGCAGTTGCCAAAGCAGAGAGCAGGACAGGAGACCTCATATTGAGGTGGGGTCTTCATCATCAAAGAGAGATAGAGGAGGTTCTTCAAATAATATTCACTTTCTATATATATATTAGGCATATACTATATATACATTAGGTATATACAACACCTATACCTTCAAATACTCATTGAATTTCTTCAAAATCACGAATATGACAATTCTCTCCTCCTTAAATAATTTTGTCCTCAAAATTACTTACTGTAATAATTAACTCCACTAAAATTAAACACAAATCTTAATTTTCTGTATAATTATCTACTAAATTATTATCACAACTTATCATCATGAATAACAACATAATCTTTTACTCTCCTCCTTACAAATACTCTTAATGATTTTTATAATTGCGATCATAAAGATCAATAATAAATATAAATTCCTTACTTGCATCCAATGTATATATAATTTCTAGTTCTCCAAAAAAACAATTAAATTCCAAATCCATACTTCCCTTCCTTAATCAATTACAGGTCAATACCTATCATCAAATATATAAGTAGCATTAACTAAACATTATATTGTACATCTCAATTCAAAATTCCAACTAAAAGCTTAGCCGTGTCAATATAGAAATACAATTGTATTTATCAAATCATTTATGTCATTAACTTTTTAAATTCTTTGATTCTTTTCATTGCTTCCTTATCTTACTCTCATAACTATCTAAAATCATCAATGATTCCTTAATCTGGCATGCTTTATGTTGTTTCTTAAATTGTATTATTTCCTCATAATTAATGTAAAATCCTGTGATCACGTACAATCATTTTTTATTCATTCTTCAACTACGCACCTTTTTTAAAAAAAATCAATATACATATATTAAACTCTCTTAATGTAATTCTTATTTTCAAACTCATCCAATGAATTGGTCTCATTTCTATCTTTAATAATCCGGTATCAATTACGGGTACTCTCAAAATTTACTCATCATATCTTAATTAATTCATCCACTTAAATCAAATGGATAACAATTAGCTTACCAAAAAATCAATTTAATTCCACTCTAAACTTCCATAAGTTAATGAACTAAATAACATTCATAAAATAAATCAGAATCTATTTATTATATAATCATTATATATCCATTATTAAATATTTACATCCACCTTAAATATCTAAAAATATATTTATTACTTTTCTCATAATATTCACTTCCATATAACATATTAATAAACACATCTCAGTCATACAACCAAACATAAATTGCATACATAACCTCAGCTCATATTAGCTTAGTAAAATGTTTATGTAAATTCACATTTTTATTGCTTATGTTCATTATAACTTAGAAAATACTCAATATAGATATTTACTTGTAATAATGAACACCAATTAAATTTTTATTCACTCATAGTAAATCTTAACTTAACTAATACTATAAATTACTTTAATAAATCCTCAATATACTTCCACAGTAAACAAAATTACTGTCATAAACTAATTCTTCTATTGATTTTAATTATGAACCCCTTTGTTCTAATTTATTAAAAACTCCATATTCATCCTTAATATCTCTACCAATACATATGTAAATTCTCATAATTTTCTTCGTTCATTGGTCACATAAAATTTAATCTATTACTCAATTCCACAAATCTACATAACTTCCTAACCTTCATGTAAATCTCAAATTTCAACTTTTTATTCATCACCAAATCTTCAAAAAAGATTATAAAATTTTAACCATATTCACTTGACATATATATGGACTTATATTTAAAATTTTAGATTTTTCTCAGCAGATTTACTATTTTTAAAAATTAAGTTTCCCAAACTCACAGATTCCGTCTCGTTAATAATTTCTTTGGCAGTACTTGATTACCCATTTTTTCTAGGTATCAGATCTTGATAAAATTTTATGAAATTTTAAATATATGTTTTAGAAATGCATATGATATTTTATATAAATTTTTATATTTTTCTAGGTTTGTTTGATTTAGTTTTTAAATGTATTCTGAACTTCTATAGATTCTAAGTTGTTGGAATTGTTTCAGTAGTTTGTGTTCTTCTATTTTTCTTAAATAGTAATTCATCTTTAAAAATTATGAAATTTCATAAATTACATTCTAACACATAGATAAACTTTAAATTAAAATTTTAAACTCATTTAATATCTCTAGATAAGTTTCAAAATTTAGACAGAATCACTTCGCAACACATATGCAGAATTTCTAGCAACTATAATACTCATCTCCTAAGCTTTTTATTTCATAACCTAGATCATTTTTCTTAATTTCACTTATTCATAAATTGAATCAATATGAATCTTAATTTAAAATCTCTAGAATGACATTTATACTATGCCACTCAAATCTATGCATCGCGGATGCCACCTTAACTTATATCCAACATATCGGACGGACATTGCCATATTAGAGACCAACATTCCGGTTCACCCTGGTCTGCACTTCTAAAACCTACATGATACACACTACCGCGCTAAGTTCAAAAGCTTAGTGGCACATACTGCACATACTATAATAATATAGCCAACATATATTGTACCGTGAAACACAATGCCTTATTTCTCTATTACAATTCTTCATACATTTCAGACACTCATAAGATATATTCCACCATGCCAACATTACAAGAATCACTCATAAACTTAAATAACATTAATGCAATGCCATACTCACTCATCATTATTTAATTTCATAAAATTCATTTATATATCATACTCATTAGTACAACACGCACATTACAAACAATTTCCATTTAAGTTTTACTCATTTGTCAATATTCAACATTTAGACTTTATAAACACATCATAAACATACTCCATTAGATTATTCTCATAGACTTAATACAACAATACACATTTTTGAGAATTTCATCAAAACACTACAATCACATGCATTGGGCCCAACTAACCCTAACCAATATTCAAAATTCAGAGATATTATTTTGGCCTATCTTGACACCCAGTGTCTAGCCCCAAAGGCAAATAGTATCATAAATGACACCCAACGTCTAGTCCGAAGGCAAATAATATTATGAGTGATGTCCAACGTCTAGTCTGAAGGCCAATTATACAATAGGCATGCCCACTAAGCACAAATCTCTAGAATAGAATGTTATATAGGTAACACACATCATTTAACATTTTTACATAATATAGCCATTTATATCATTTATCACTTTCTTGCACTTTTCCCATCATTTCTCTATTTTTTCATATATTCTCAATTATATCATTCCTTTTCCGTGTTTGTCATAATCATTCACCTTCCATATCCATGTCCAACATTTCTTATCATTTCCAAACATATTATATAAAGTAGCTCATTTTCATACGTTTAATCATATATTATCATTTTATTCACAATACTATCACATTATACATTCTCATTCATAATACATATACATATACATGTTACATTTCACATAACATATTACTAACATACCACATACAAATCTCATCCAACCATGTTATAATGGTCAATTGGCCAATGCAATACTTTTCACATAGCTATGAAACATTGCATAGATTATGTCAATAACCACATTCCAAAGCAACAATACATAATATGCCAAACATGGAATTTTAAAACAAATATTAGTAAAGAATGTCCAAAACTTTTTCTTTTCCTTAAACATGCTTAATATCCTTATTTCAACACAACTAATCATATTTTTATAATATATGTCACATTTATAATATGACCTCATTACCCACATACTTTAGGCATTTTCCATTCTTTTTCAAACCCATATTAATATTTTTAGTCATTTACAATGGCTTAACATAATGTAATTAATGCATTTCACATATTTTCTTACAAACATCAATACTCTTACATACAAGATTCAACATCATATTAGCTCAGCACATTCATAACATCAAAGTGTGCTAGGCCAATTAAATGCAAATGCAACATACAAAATCAAAGTATGTACTTACCTCCAATTTTGGCAATTTCCAATACAAATTCACTCATTATTTCACTTTCCAAACTATCCTTCAATACTTTAATTGAGCACATCCACTCTACTTAATTCCTAGCAAAGAAATGAATTAATATAAATCATTAGAAACACATTTCTATTCATTTAACCCAATATGATTACTTCTATTCTACCCAATTTTGATCAATTACCCTTCAATTCTTTAAATCTACAACTTCACATTACTCAACCTCTAACCAAATTATAAGTTTAAATATTGCATTAGGATTCCATTTTAATACATTAATCAATTAAATTTCCATTTATGCTCAATCTAATTAAGAATTGCTCTAAAACCCTAATTACCTTACTATCTATTCCAAATTCTTACCAAACCCAATCATTTTAATCATCCAACTACAAAATCATTACTATTACATCAAAATAACACCATTACAATTCAATTCAATAATTATAATGTTTTCTATAAAAAATCTTAATTTTACATAATTTTGCCATAAATCCCAACTTCACCAAAGCTTAAATATTTTCACCAACCAATCTTATAATCATTATATATACACCAAAACTACTCCATAGCAATCCATATTAACAATTATAAATACTCTCATAAAAATTTAAATTTACACATAATCTTAAATTGAAAGAAAACTTCTTAAATTAAGAAAAAACCTTACCTAATATTGATGAAATTTCAAAATCACTTTAAATCCCTTGAACATCTTGTAGAATTTGGTGTGGACGAAGGAAAAACTCTCTCCCTTTCTTTAGACATGAAATTCGGCCATCCATGGAACAAAGAAGAAGATGGTGACTTTTATATATTTTAATTTTCAAAATTTCCCCTTATTAAATTATAAAATTACCAATTAATTAATTAATATAATAATAAGTTATTTCTTCTTTCTTTCGATCCATTAATTTAATTGAATTTAAAATATTATTTTATTTTTCTTCTTCTTCCCAACCATATATATAATTGATTAATTAATTAATTAATTACTAAATATCATACTTTTCCATCATCTTCCACTATCTATAAATAATCTTAATATTAATTATTAAAAATCCATAATTCTCCCATCATCTTCCACTATACAAAAATAATTATAATAATAATTATTTACTTACTTAATTAATTAATTTTACTTTTAATTTCCACCACTCAATTTCTTTCTTCTTTGACTTTCTTTTTCTTTTTCTTTTTCTTTTTTTAATTAATTTTTCATATTCCCATCCATATATATATATATTCTATTTATATGTTGTATATGTTTTATGTATATGTACATATACTTTTGTATACATCCTTATGTAATGTGTATATATTATGTATATGTAATATATATATATATAATATACATATTTTTATTCATATATATCATGTGTACCTTATGTACACATTAAATATACTATATATATATTATATTAAGTATATAATATATATACATATAACCAACATACCTAATAATAATATATATACTATGTATACATTAGGTATATGCAACACCTATACCTCCAAATACTCATTGAATTTCTTCAAAATCATGGATATGACAATATATAGCGGTGAAATTATTGTCATAATTATAATATAATATTTTTCTTTTAATGTTGTATGCCATAATTAAAAGTGAGATTAAATATAACAATATTATTTATGTCAGCAATAAATATTTCTTTGGTGACAACAATATATGTCATGATATATGATAATTTTCAGCAAGAAAATTATCGTAATGATTATGTTTGTCAATTAATATTTTAGTCATCATTAAAAGTGAGAACAAATATGACAATATTATTTGCGTCAATAATAAAATTTTATTTGGTGACAACATATATGTCATGATATATGATAATATATATAGTGACAAAACTATCGTCATGATTATAATATAAAATTTTTCATTTAATGTCATAAATTTTCATTATATATAGTTCTTTAGATAATGAAAATTTTTTCTTTAGATAATGAAAATTTTTTTTATCTTCATAAAAGATGTGATTTGGTGACAAAAAAAATTATTTAACGTGACACAAAAAATTATTATCACAAAATAAATTTATTAGTAACAATATTGTAATAATGTAATAATTAATCAGCATTTAATGACAAAATTTTATTCATCACTGAAAATTTTGTTATAAAATATGCAATTTCTTGCAGTGAATCCTGAACTTCCCAAGTTGATTTTGTCCACCTTGTCCAGCCTTTGGATCCATGAGTACATAGTGTGGCTAAAAGTAGACTCCATGATAAAAAAAAATGTAAAAAATGTGAAAAGGATATAAAAAAAAATGTAAAAAGATGTAGAAAATGATGAAAAATGGTGAAGGATGAAAAAGAGGTGAAAAAGGCTTAAAATTTGGCAAAAAAGAGTTTTAGAAAATTTTTAGCACTAAGGAAGCACTAAAATTCACATAAAAATAACTTTTCTTCATTAGAAAAGATATATATAGGCATCTAGGTTGGCCAGGGTGCCGCGGTAGCTTTTTGAGCCACTATTGTAGATTTTTGTGGCTGGAACAATAACGTGTGTTGCGATGCAAAGCCTTGTAGCTGCCAAGCGGCATAGGCTTTTTTTATTATTATTTTTAGCTTTTTTTCTTTTCTTTTCCCTTTTTTTGTAAAAAATAATAAATAATTTTGTACATAAAAAATGCAAATTTTGTATAAGTAAATAGTGATTTGCAAATTGTAATAATATGTAAATGATAAAAAAATAATTTGTAAATTATTGGAAGATTTGTAAAATTTATAATTTAATCCCAATAATTTGATAAGTTGTAATAATTTGTAAAGAAAAAAATGTAAATATAATCTATACACAAATGCTAAATATCCAAAATAATTCAAAATCATTCTACAATCGTACAACACTTGCATTTGCATTTTGCATGTTTCTATTTATTTTCCTTTAAGAAAAAGCAGGTCAGATAAATGATAATGCCCTCAACTCCACCTTGGCTCTACAACCCAAGCCACCTCCTCAAGTGTCTTAATATGATCTTCAGCTGTAGCCAATCAGGGTTAGGGCCACATTCAAACCAAGCCTATAGCGCTGAGCCATGGTATTGAAGTGCTTTGCCCACTTAGTTGGAACTTGTATTCAAAAGGATTAGCAAGAAGATAACAAAGGTCTAAGTGAAATAGGAGTAAGATAATCGGAAGGTAACTTCGTACGGTTGTCATGAAGCTCAGGAAGTGGTCCCTCTAAAACCTAAAACTGTCTAACTCTGTTGCCTAATGAAGTAACATATGTGATCATGTCACCCAACAAATACACAGGCGGTATGCTCTCTGGGCCAGTGTATCTCGAAGTAGGTCCAATCCTAGTCTGATGTGGAGCAGCAGAAGAAATAGCTGAATTGGATAAAACATAAGCTATATGAACTGTAGAATGAGGAGTCGATCATGGTGAAATATGTGTTATACATGGTTTAATCTAGTGAGGTATGAGTGAATTCCTATATAACTCATCATAATTCAAGTCAGGTATGGTAAACTACTTAGTAGATACCCTAAAAAAGAGACCCTCACTCTCGTAGATCCTCGTCCCATCTCACATGTCTATTGGAGGAAACTCGGGTGTAACTCGGGCATTTGTAAAGGCTAGGGCATGACTTGCTCACCAAGGTAATATATCTTGAGCTGTGGGACCCAAAGAAGGAGATGGCATTATGATAAGGTCATAACCCTAAGAAGAAAATTCAGTGGCTTGGGGAACCTATCAGAGTACGACACCTAAGTGATATGCTAAAAGAAGGTACAAGGTCAGCCTAGGAATATAAGAGGCTTTGGACAAAGAAGCAACAATTAACTTGCATCATCAATGCCAAGGAGACCAAAGTAAGACCGCAATACACCAAATATGGCAAAATCTGGCTCCTCCATGATACCTATGTACCACCTCACTCAAATAAGGAAAACTATAAGAAGTGGACCTCTCAAGATGGGGCTGGTATATCTAAGGTTCTCATAAGCCTAAATCTGCACAAAACAAGGAAGTTAGCATGTGAACAATATAAGTGAAGATGAATAAGTGCAAAGTAATACGTCCCAGACGACAAGGGTACCACCTAAAGATGTGCAGCTCCCTTGGGAAAGGTCACCCATCTCTTGATACATAGTATTAAGTACAACTTTGTCCCAATCATATGCACCAACCATGGTAAGGTCTTGAATGTTGTAGAAGATGCCCAGATCCAAAGTATCCTAGAATGATTGCCAAAAGGTACAGTAAAAAAATAAAAGCAAGATGGATCTAGCAATCTGCTCAGTAGTTGGGCCAAATGGATCAAAATGAAGGGTCCCGATGTGCGTACACAACCAAGTGGACCATATGTGAAAGCCCTTGGGGGATGGCTCCCAATTAGGTTATATGCTTTCTCTTAAGTTAGGACCCTTCAATTATCAAAGCACTCAACCACCAAACCAAATCCTGATGGCAATCAAGTCAATTGATGTCACTATTAGCTCATCATATGGGAAGTGGAATGTGTTGGTGCTGTCCCACCATCCCTTATGCTAAAAGGCATGAGAAAAGGGTATTTTTGTAATTTTATAGATATGAAAATGTGTGTGGTTTTTCATGATGTATTGTTCTAAGACCCATAAAAGGTGATATTAATCATTTGAATATGATTCTAAGTCTTTAAGCATGATAATTTTGCCTTCCTTGCCAAAAAGCATAAGGAAGGGTATTTTCATAATTTTACAGGTGCCTAAATATGCATAGTTTAGTGCTAAAATCATTCATACATCCTAAAAATAAGGCAAGGATCAATATGTAAGCAATTTAGGCAATTGGGTAAAAATGCAATTTTTTAAAGATTCCAAGTCAAAATGCAATTATTGAAAGTTTTAGGGCAAAGCTATAATAATAAAAGTTGGAAAAAAATTATTAATGCCTCTAATGTGCCAGTTTGCCTAGAGTTCCACCAATAATGTGTTCCACTTTGCCTATCTTGAGTGATGCAAAGTAGTAGAGGCCATCTTCAGATAGTTGAGAGAATTTGAATGTAGAGCAAATTTAAAAAGAGATGAGAAATTTATCAAATGAATGAAGATGTTGAAAGTCAAGCTAGTCACCCCTTTATATAAGTGTTGGCTCCAAACTTCAAATAGACATTTCAGGATCGTTTCAACTCTGATTCGCAAGCCGTTTGAAGCAACACATTTGTAATGACACCCTCTATCTGTTGGTGCAATCAGAATAATATGAAGTGATAGACAATTATAGAAGCCAACTATAGAAATGATAAAATTTAGCAAAATCTCGAACAATCAATCCCAATTAGGTAAGCACCTTCCAACTTTAGTCCTGATAAACTAAAATTTAATTAATGGTTCACTTCCATTATGTCATCCATGAAATTTGAGATCGATATGATGGGGGATAGCTGTAAACCTTTAATTTTCTATCATAATATAAAAATTCAGTCTGTTATGGTCACAACATAACTTGAATAAAAATGGATGTCCGACGAAGGAGAACATGCCTTTGAAAAATTATTATGCATGAATGGGCTCTTTTTGCTGTAGCACAATGGGCCTGTCAAGGCTACTACTATGAGGCAACACCTATAAGCGAAAAATTGTTACGAGGAGCCAAAATCTACAGTAAAGCCTAATCCTACTTCTTTTTTTTTTAATTTTTTTCAATTTTTGCCTCCAAAATTTCTATAAATAGGCATCCAAACTTCATTTTTCTTTATCCTATTCAGCCAATTAAACCTAATTGATAATTGTCTTACTTTCACCCTCTTTTCTTCTTCTTTAAAAGAAAATGTTCAATCTTCCTTAGTGGGAACAACCTAAAATTTGTTTCCTTAACAAATTTGGATGCTGGTAAGCTTAAGATTGTATTTTCCTTAAACCATCCTAAGCCAGTTGCTTCTTTAGTAACCAAACCTAGCAAAATTGGAACTCTGGTCTAGGCACACACTCAATCCTCCACCACCAAGATCATTAAAAAGGGTATGAACCCTAAACATTGGCTCTTTTTCTTTCCCTTTATTTAATTGTTTGAATTTCAAAAGACCATCATTTAGGCTTTAAATTATATTTAAATAATTTGGATCCAAGACTTTAAAAATTCTAAATTAATATTGAATCATTGACTTATGTTTAAACATTAAACCTAATTTTGTTTTAAGTTTAAACATTAAACTTAAAATTGAATAAAGCCTTTGAACTTAGGTTTAAACATTAAACCTAAAATTGACTTAGACTTAGGTTTAAACTTTAAAATTAGTTTTGTTTTAACATTAAAACTAATTTTGTTTTAAGTTTAAACATTAAACAAATTGAATCAAACCTTAATTGAATCAAACAAATTAAGTTTAAACATTAAACTAATTGAATCAAACCCTGAATTTAACTTTAAACATCAAACCTAATTTTGTTTTAAGTTTAAACATTAAAATTAAAATTGAATCAAACTTTTGGACTTAAATTTAAACATTAAACCTAAAATTGGACTTAGACTTAGGTTTAAACTATAGCACCCCATACCTTATATACGTACCATACATATACCCCGTATACATACAATACACATATAAATATAAGGATGTTACGTTACAGTATTATTTAAACATTTACCTTAATTCCACATTAATAATATATTTAATGTAAGAACATTTTAAATTATCAAATCTCATTTTTAAGAAGTAACATTTCCCAAATCATTAAACTTTTCATTTAATTACATATATACATTTATGCATTGTCTTTCCAAAATTCACTTATATACATATACATATGATCAAAATACAACATAACACATTGTACAAGCGTGCACCACATTCTAGTTGGTCTTGTAATGCCCTTAGTTCTCTTGTAGCAGCACTCTCCAATTCTCGAATCAACCATCTACTCACCTACGCGATTCGCACAATTGTGCTAAGCTCAAAAGCTTAGTGGTACTTATAAATAGCATATACGTACATTACAAAAAATCACATTCACAACACTAACATAATTTATCATCATATTCTTTCATCATTTACCAATTTACACGCAAAGCCAATGCATAATACTTATATACATCATGTCACTATGTGACGTACTATTTTATTTTAGATATATTTTTCAATCATCTTACAATTCATATGAAATAAACAATCATATACATTATTCATCTCATCCTTTTCATATACATTATTCATTAATAATTCACATTTAACATCCAACCACATTTCCTTTTTCATATTTCCATCAGGCAGGCATAAACCACACTCACCATATGACTCATTAACATATCAATATTTAGCATTATTAACATATTTTATCATAATTCTTCAAGTGACACTCAACTTATAGAAACTTTGACATACCCAGGGGTGTCTTTAATTCTACCTTACAGTATTTATGAAATGCCCAGAGACATGGGCATTTCACTGCCTGTGCTCTTAGTCTTGCATTACAGTAGCTATGACATGCCCAGAGACATGGGTGTGTCACTGCTCGTGTCTTTAATCCTGTATTACAATGACTATAACATGCCCAGAGACATGGGCATGTCATTAGGCATGTCAGGCTAAATTTCTGGGTACGCCCAAGACATCCTAAAAACACACTTCCACTCCATTTTCATCAAAACAATACTCACATATCATATAAGCAACTCCAAATCATGTTAAATCAAATGTACAACCTCAAGATCATATATATAAACTCAAGATCATATATACAAACCAAAGAAGTTATATGTAAAAAACCTTGGGTTATTCCAAGCTTATTCTTCTTTACTTATTTCTTGTTAATCTAAACACAAAATCATATCAACAATCATCATATACTTCATTCATACCATCATCCATATATCAATTCACCCAAACCCCAACTCAACTTTACCAAACCCTTACTCTTTTCCTTAATTCCAACTACTCATCATTATCCTCAACATCTAACCATATTTACTTCATCTATGTATCAATTTCAACATATATATACATCAATATATCATTGTCATCATATTATTCAATTAATCATCACTTTCTCTCACTAACTATATCATACATATATATATAATGCATAAAATAAGCTCAATAAGAAAGTACTTGAATTACTTGCCAAATCTTGACTATTTTATTTAATTCCTCTTGAATCTCTTGTAAAATTTTATATGTAGCATAAAAAGTTCACTCTTCCCACTCTCTCTCTCTATTTCACGTTGAAGAAGAAGAAGAATAAGAAGAAGAAGAAGAAGAAGAAGAAGAAGACTTATCTCTTCTTTTCTCATCCTTATCATTATATAAATAAAATATCATAAACAATTCCCACTTAAATTCTCCACCACTCATCTTCTTCCTTCTTTTGACTTTGTGCTTCACCTTTATTATTAATTAATTAAGTAAGTAAGTAAGTAAGTAAGTAATCAAAATCAACTTTCCCTATGACCAATTATACCTCATGTATATGTGGTGTATAAGTTGGATATGTGTATATGTCTTATATTTTTCATGCTTAATTTAAATATATTTTAAATATATATAACATATACATATATATTACATCTATCATACAAACTCATCTTATATTTTCTCTATCCATCATAACTATTTACTCTCCCATATTTACTATTCTAAAATACATAAAAATCGGGGTGTTACATAAACATTAAGCCTAAAATTGGATTTAGACTTAGGTTTAAACATTAGACCTAAGGTTAAACATAGACTTAAGCAAACATAGTTTAGGTTAGAAAACCACAATTTTTGAACTCAAAACCAACCATTAAAAAATATTTATAATTGCATGGGCATTGATTTCAGGCATCCCAAATAATAGTTTTTACATTATTAATGCCTGCTGGTGATGGTGTCGATAGTGAGAATGCCAAAAGGAATGATGGAAACCTTATCCACACCATTTCATTCAGTCCTTGATCACTATGAAACTGCCTTCATTTTAAGATTATCTTTGTTATTTAATAGTCATGCTTTGTATATTGTACTATCCCTAGTCACCCATTTTTTATGATATGTTTTAGAGTACTTCAATCATATTTGTTTAGTTTTTTAAATCATATTTATTCAGTTATTTAATCCATCATCCATATAGATTTCAAATTTAAAATTAATGACAATAGTAATATCTTAATGAATAAAATAGAGAGCGAAGGGTAAGAGATATGAAACCTTCATTGTTGTTTCCTTTGTCTTTAAAGATAGAAGCTGTGTATGGAGGTCCAGGAGAGCGTCTTTAGTCCCGACCACAGTCTCCCTCAAGATGTCGATGATCAATGGTTACATTTTCTTTCTTAGTCCCAGTACCCACAGAATCTTTGTCTTACCAGGTCTAACACTATTGCAGCAGAGTTTTTCTCCCTTTTCCCCCCTCTCCCCTTTTCCTTCACCTTTTACTCCACCTTTTATAGGAAGAAAAGGAGACATGTCCCTCCAGATTATTTATCAGTGTTGCCTTCTTATTGTGATAAGGGAGCAAACAAACTGTGTTTTCCCTCTTGCACACATTTTGCATCCTCTCTTCAGAAAGGATGATGCGTAGTTTGGTATATTGGCTTCCCAAGCATCACCTTGCTGTTGATTGACGCACACAATAATCATTTAGTAGAGTGATGCACACAATAAGCATCACCTTGTTGTTTATGTGGTGGAACCATCACAAACAGTGGCAGAACTGCTACTATCATTGACGGGCGATTCTCTTATTATGAGCTGCCTCCTATAAAGGCCATCTAATTTATGGGCTTCCTTGTGATTATATAGGGGTCACATTTAGTGTCTATAGTTTTCCCCCTACTCGATCAGACTTGGCTTCTCAACTTAATCTTGAAAAGAGTATACCATCTCAACCTTCTACTTTATTTTTCATAGGAACCTTTTGCCCCTACAACAGCTCAATTTCTCTAATCATGGGGACCTTCTGCCCCTGTGCATCATTAGAACCTTTTATACCTATGATAGCTCAATTTTTCCAATCATGAGGACCTTCTACCCCCCTATGCATCATCAGAACCTTCTACCCCTGTGATAGCTCATTTTTTCTAATCATGAGGACTTTTTGCCCCCTATGCATCATGAGAACCTTATGCTTCCTGTCAATTATCCCTCATCTCTTCAATTTCTCTTTAATTCTCTCCATTATTTTCCTCTCATTATTGCATTGTCATTGTCCATACTAAGAATCTGAGTAGCTGAATTTTGGAGAATGATGAATATGTCCATTTTGCTCGCAGCAAGATGACCCCCAACAAACTGGATGAGTTGGGTCTTCACATGGGCAAGCAAGTTCTTGTGGTAGCTATTCCCTAGTATAGATAAGTAAGTGTCTCTTTTAGACTTCTAAGTCTCATTTGTTATCTTCATATTTCACCATGAATATCAACTGCGTATGATGTTGATTGCTTCTTTGTCCTGTAATCCTTTGTAGTTGGTCCATCGATCCCTTTGATGATTTTGCCTGAAAGTATGGCAAGCACATCTATTTGTCTTCATTCTCTCCATATTGGTCCCATAAAATATCTTTGATTATTTTAGTTATTTTCATTTCATACTTTACTCATATGTCATTTGTGACTTTTGCCTTGCAGGTTAGTGCCAGTAGCGTTCGTGCCAACGGTTCCATTAATGTGACTACTAAATGATGGACCATTTTGGATTCTGGTGTTAAGGACATTATCCAGGATACTGGATTTGGAATGTTCACCCATTGTGTGCCTCTTCATGCCTTTTGTAGTGATAAAGGTCTAATCAAGGCCTTAGCTGAGAACTGGGTGGACTCTACCAATACGTTCCATTTTTTATTTAACGAGATGACCATTAGGCCTATAAATTTTACTGCTATTATAGGCATCCATTTTTCTAGAGAGTCAATTCTTTTCAATTCTGAGCCTTTAACTAGGGAGGAAGGAATTTCTATATTGGGTTTTAAGTGTCCTTGGAAGGATAATGGGCACATCAAATATGATGCCATTCAACAACACTGGACATCTATATAGCATGGGGTCTTTTGGACATGACAGTTGGGAGCAGTGCGTTCGTGACTTCATTCTCTATCTGCTTTGCTCTACAATTCTAGCTGACACTGAGGCAGGTGCTTCAATTCTAATGGAATTATTTGATCTCAACTATGTTGTTGGCTGCAATTGCGATGAGGCAGGTTTTGCCCACCTATATCAAGCCTTGGATCAGCTTAGCCCCGGCTTGCTAACATATTGCAGTTTTCCTATAGTCCTCGAGGTATGAGCTTTTCTCTCTTCCTTCTTTGCTATTGAAAATATCTTAACTAATCATGATGTAGGTATGGACATGGGAGCATCATTTTATCCCAACCCCATGCATCAATGTTGAACACTAGCATTCCACCTTTCCCTGTTTGGATGCTTGGATGGTGGATCTAGACAAACCTGATGTAACCAATTGGTTTATTGCCTATCATGTTATCCTTGACTAGCTATCTTAGGAATCTGTAAGAACAAAAAAAGATTGTCCATTATCTTAAGCGTATGTATTCATTTCTTAGTCTTACCAAACATTTTTTTCCTAGGTTGACTTGGCCAAGTGGGAAGATGATGTTAGTAATGAGGAGGGCAAATGGATTGTAGTGATGAATGAAGCATTAGCTCTTCATCATTCTTGTTTCCTCATGGCCAGTCATATGGCCAGTAGTTGGTATCTTGGTAAGCATGTTTTGGAATGGTGGGTTGGTCTTGACCATCAACAGGTGCCTATGGATCCTCCCCTATCCATTTTTTTGCCAGTAACCTAGATCCCAATGATTGTTGGATAGATCAACTTGAGGACAATGCTGAAGACTTCTTGTTTCCTTTTGAAGAAGGGGCATACCGCAACTTCATTAATCGGGAGTTGCTTCATGTGGATTTGGAATGCCATCCTCAAGTTGATGACACCACTGCTCCCCTTGTCAGGTGAGGGGTGGTAAGGTCACTCTGCCTTTTCGTTCATCGATTTGAGATCATTCCCCACATGTATGCTTCTTTTCCTAATCCAAATACCCCCTTTATAATGATCTTTTGACTAATTGGTGTATTGGCGCCATTTTAGCCTTCATATTTATAAAAGAGACCTTGCTCTAGACTCACTTCTCTTCCACATCCACTCCCTCCTTTTAGCGCTGAGTCATTTTTGCAAGGCCTTGTTATGATGCCTACACCTTTTGCTCATCTTGATCCTAGTGCTTTCGTGATAGGCCATCCCACCAATACCATCCCTCTAGAGGTGACTTGTTATAACCCATCGAGTGCATACAACACAGTCATCCTTTCTCCAACCATTGGTTCTATTCCTCGCACTCCCTAGGATGCCAACTGTAGACCTTTGATTTTGGCCCAGTATGAATTTTGTTCTAATAAAAAAGGTTGAATCAAGTTTGGTTTCAATCTTAAAGGCCCAAGTTAATCTAATTCAATTTTAAAAGCCCAAATCAAGTTTAGACCCAATTAAAAAGCCAAAACCAATTCTAGCCTAATTTAAAGGCAAAACTGACCTAAAATGGAAGATGATTGGCCATTTTTTATGGCCAATTAATTATTAGCATGGCTCATAATGAATTGGCCATTGATAAATTTGATATGAGGCTTTCTATATCAAATTGGACATCCAATTCGACATGGGCCTTTAATTTTGGCTTACTTTAGTATCCTAAATGGTTTCAAGGTAGTCTTCTAGTAGTTTGAGGATTAGTGAACACCATTAAGCCCTAAATTTTCTTATACATACAAAGGACTTTTGAGAATGTAAAGGGGAAGGGCTAGCAAGCAGTAAGCAGCAATTAACAAAAATAAAAGACAATCAGAAGAGTAAAGTAGCCAAAAATAATTGAGTAGAAAGTGCCCATTGATCCTTGGATCATTGAAACTCCCACCAAAATGTAAATTGAGCTAGACCATTCGATAAGCAGTAGGTTTGGTTCAATGTACAAATTGGTGGAGCCAACAATGCAGGTTCGGTTCTCTTTAACCTATCCAATTTAATTCAATTGTTTATTGTTATTTATTAATCCATTATAACAATTCGATTGTTTACTCTTTTTTAATTAATCCATTGCATCTTCAATCAATAAATCATGATTGGAAATTTCTAACAGTAAATCTATAGGCTCGGGTTTCAGACCAATAAGAATATTATTGTATATTCTACCCGTGTATTTTGCAAATCCAAACCCTAATCTTATAACATGATAATTTGGCTTTAGCATTAAACTTATCTTTGTATACTAAACCCTAATCTTGTTTCCAAAACTATAATTTACATATTAAAAGCCTAATCTTGTTTCTAAAACCCTAAGTTGCATGTTTAAACCATAGTTTTGTTTAAAACCCTAATTTTTCTAATATTAAAACCCTAATCTCATGGTTAAACCTTAATTTGATGATGGAACCCTGATTGTAATTGTTGATTTATTATTATATACATATGATGGATGATGAGCTTTGATTTCATTGTGTTGGTTATGATGGATGATTGAATGGTTTAGTTATATTTGATTATTTGGATTTTAAGGATGTAAAAGGCATGTTTCCACTTTGTGGGTGCCTTGCTTTATTAATTTGTTCTTTTATCTTATTTGAGTTTTAGTGTAACACCCCTATACCCCGTATATGCACACTACATACTACTACATCTGTACTATACGTATACCGGATACAGGAGTGCCACGATTTATATAAGACAACCAAAATTTTCTCTTGACAATAATATGAGGAAAATTTAAAACATTTCATATATATATATATATATTATAGAACATAACAAGTAAAACATTTATTTATTAAGCAACGGAAAATGTAGCGGTATTTACATATACATATATATATCAAAATAAATATTTACAAAACATAAAGTTTATATATGTTTGGCAGTTCGTCCCTGATCTTTAAGCCCACAATCAACACTTCAGAGTCTAGACTCGACTCGGTCTAGCTGAACTCTCCGGTTCTACCCTGTCACCTGCGCGATGAACCACAATCGCGCTAAGCCATAGGCTTAGTGGTACAAACCACAATAACAATATGCTTTAATGTAATGCTAATGTCACACCTTCATATATAATAAACAATACATAAGAATATCATATTTCAAAACCTTACATTCAATCTTATAATTCATTTAAATCACCATTTATGATTCATATTTAAACAAAGACAAGCATGGGCCCAAAAAGGATCTAATATGTTATTCAAAGTTTAGAGTTACTGCTTTGGTCCATAATCACATTCATCAAGCCCGTAGGCAATACATATATAGCTATCCATGGATAGTGTAACAGACCCAGTCTCTTGGACCTCAACCCGGCTAGACCCTAGGGCCCCAGTATCTTGGTCCTCAACCCGACTAGACTGTTACTATTTTTGAGGTTTACGACCCGGTCTTTTCACCTCAAAAATATCATATTCCACATTTATCAGCTGGACTCGGCTTACGACCCGGTCTTTTCACCTGTCTAGCAATTCATAGGCATGCCGCCAAATTTAGAACTCTGAAAATTGAATAACATACTAGGCATACAATTAATTCATTTATCTCATTATCAATCTCTTTCACAATTCATTTCTCATTTCATTTCTCATAATTAAACTAGGCAATCATGCCCCAATTATTTCATTTGCATCACTATAGCCAACAACACTGGCTTCACATTTCATCATTAAAGTATACATAGCCAATTGCATTGGACATACATTTTAAATGATCATCATATCTTTCACATTATGCAAATCATAACATTAATCAAATGTATTATCAATGTAATAACTTACTTAACACATTTACAACCAAATGTGTTAAGTCTCAAAGTCATGTAAATGTATGCAACCATGTAAATTTGTACTTAGCTCAAGAGCAACTCATACCAATCTAAACACTTCCTCTTCCAAGAATCCTTCAATGCTTGGATTAGGGCAACTCAACTCTCTTCAAAATCTAAACCAAAGGTGATCATAAACACTTACTTAGAGACACACATGAGATAATAAAGCTAAGAACCAACTAGGGCAAACTCTACACATGACACGCTCAACAACACGGGCGTGTCCCTGACCGTGCCCTAAACTCACAACACAGAAGCTTTGACACGCTTAGAACCATGGGCGTGTCACTGAACATGTAATACATTCTGTCTCACAGAAACATTGACACGTCCAACAACACGGGCGTGCTCATGGCTGTGTCAATCCTCCCTCAACACAATAGGTATGAAACGTTCAATAACACGGGCGTGTTACTGGCCGTGTCAATGCTATAACAACACAGAAGCTGTGACACGCACAGTGACATGGGAGTGTCACTGCTCGTGTCACCCATCCAAGAACATAGAACCATTGACACGCCCAAGGAACTGGCCGTGCTCATGGGCATGTCAGGCCAAAATTTTTATTCCAGCAATAACAATAACACATCCAACAAACCTCTTACTTCCACCATTATCCACTTCAAACAAACTTAACTAAACACACCCATAAACCATAATAACTTGCAAAAACACCAAAACAATTCAAAACATACATCAAACACCAATTCACAACCATCACATACACACAACTCAAACACAACACTTACTCTTCCAACACCAACCTAACACTTTCTCTTCAATCCACCCCAAAAATCAACACCAAGAAGATTACACACCCTCAAATACACCATAATAAAAAATACACATACCATCAACAATCAAACACCAAACCCACAACACAAACTTAAAAGAAAACAAGGGAATAAAGTGGAAAACTTACCAAAAATGATGAAACTTCTTAGATTTCCAACTTGATCACTTGAAACATCCTTCAATCTTGAGTTTGGAAAATCAAAAACTCTCTTCCTCTCTTGCTATGGAGCTAGCCGGCCAAGGAGAAAAGAAAAGAAGAAGATGATGAATAGAGGAAAACAAAGTCAACTATCCCTATTCACTTAACCACTCAATCTCTCTTTTGCTCTCAACCAAGCAATTATATATTAAAATAATCAAATATCTTCATCCACTCACTAATTCAATTTTTCATTTAATTAATTTAATTAATTTAAAATAATTAATTAATCTTCTTTAACTTCCATTTCTTTGACTTGTATATGTTGTATATATCACTATATATACAACATATACGCTCTTCCCTTACCTCATTTCTCTTTCCATCTAAATATATACATTTAATCCAAATACAACAATAAATATTCCAAAACTTTTAGGGTATACTTTGGGATATTACAATTCTCCCCCTCTAAAAAGAAATTTCGTCCTCGAAATTACCTGACCTTAAGTCTAAAACAATTGAGGATACTGATCTCGCATCGCTTGCTCACTCTCCCAAGTTGCCTCTTCTCTACCATGATTCTTCCAAAGAACTTTCACAATTGGCACTTTCTTATGTCTCAATTCTTTCACTCCATGTGCTAAAATAACCATCAGTTCTTCTTCAAAAGTCAGATCCGGACTCACCTCAATAGATTCAATCGACAGAACATGAGATGGGTCTGACCTGTACCTTCGTAGCCTAGATACATGGAAGACATTATGAATTCTATCCAACTCAGGCGGCAAAGTGAGTCGATAAGCAACTGGTCCAACTCTTTCTAATACTTCATAAGGTCCAATAAAACGAGGACTTAGTTTCCATTTTCCGCCAAATCTCAAAATCTTTTTCCAAGGAGACATTTTCAGAAATACTTTACCTAAAGCTGCTTTCAATCGATCCTGAATTATCTTCACTTTCTCTTCCGTTTCTTTAATCAAATTAGGACCAACCAACTTGCCTTCTCCAATTCATTCCAACATAGAGGCGTTCTGCATCTTCTTCCATACAAAGCCTCAAATGGTGCCATTTTAATACTAGACTGATAACTATTGTTATAAGCAAATTCCATTAATGGCAAAAATCTGTCCCAACTTCCAGAGAAATCAATGACACAGCTTCTCAACAAGTCCTCCAAAATCTGTATGACTCTCTCTGACTGCCCATCTGTCTGCGGATGAAAAGCAGTGCTAAAGTGCAATCGAGAACCCAAAGCACCATGTAAACTTTTCCAAAACCTTGAAGTAAATCGAGGATCTCGATCAGACACTAAAGAAATTGGAATTCCATGCAACTTCACTATTCCATTGATATACAGCTCAGCCAACTTCTCAAAAGAATAGTCCATTCTTACTAGAAGAAAATGAGCTGTCTTCGTCAATCGATCAACAATCACCCAGATAGCATCATGCTTCTTCTGAGTCAAAGGCAAACCAGATACAAAATCCATTGTCACACGTTCCCATTTCCTTTCAGGCACTAATAAAGGTTGATGCTCAGCTTTCACCCTCTGACAAGTGAGACACTTTGATCCAAACTCCGCTATATCTCTCTTCATACCTACCCACCAGTAATGCTGCTTCAAATCATGATACATTTTAGTACTCCCAGGGTGCATAATAAAAACCAATTGATGTGCTTCTTCCAAAATAATCTTTCTTAAACTAGCATCATCAGGAACACATAACCTATCGTTAAACCAAAGGCTACCATCACTTCTCACATAAAAATCTCGGTTCTCTCTTTTCTGGAAACTCGAAACAATCTTCTGAATTTTCTCATCAACCAATTGAGCCTCTTTAATCTGATCCAACAACACCGATCTCAACTGCAATTGAGCCAACAACGCACCATCATCACATGATTCAAAACTAGCATGCAACGCTCTCAACTCAACAAGCAACGAGAGCGAATAAGCAGTCAAACATGCCAAAGACTTCCGACTCAAGGCATCCGCAACAACATTTGCCTTACCAGGATGATAATCAATCAAACAGTCATAGTCTTTGATCAATTCCAACCACCGTCTCTGCTGAAGATTCAGCTCTCTCTGAACACCCAAGTATTTCAACCTCTTATGATTCGTATAAATAAAACACTTCTCCCCATACAAGTAGTGTCACCAAATCTTCAAAGCAAACACTATAGCTGCCAGTTCCAAATCATGCGTCGGATCATTAAGCTCATACGGCTTCAACTGCCGAGAAGTATAAGCTATGACTCTACCTTCTTGCATCAAAACACATCCTAAACCATTATGTGAAGCATCACTGTAAATCACATATGGTTTATCTTCCACAGGCAAAGTAAGAACCGGAGCTTGAGTCAACATCTCCTTCAACTGCTCAAAACTAGCTTGACACTGATCTATCCACACAAATCTAACTCCTTTCCGAAGTAATCTGGTGAGTGGAGTAGCTATCAAAGAAAAACCCTTCACAAATCATCGATAATAGCCTGCCAAACCCAGAAACTTCTAGCTTCAGTCACAGACTTCGGTGGACTCCAATTCAAAATGGCCTCAACTTTACTCGAATCAACTCTTATACCATCTACTGACACCACATGACCCAGAAAAGTTACTTGATCAAGCCAAAACTCACACTTTGACAGCTTAGCATATAATTGCTTCTCCCTCAAGGTCTGCAATACAATCCGCAGATGCTTGTCATGATCCTCTTCATTACGTGAATACACCAAAATATCATCAATGAAAACCACCACAAACTGATCTAGATAGGGCCTAAACACCCTATTCATCAAATCCATAAAAGCTGCAGGTGCATTCATCAACCCAAAAGGCATCACTAAGAACTCATAATGCCCATACCTTGTGCGGAAAGCTGTCTTAGGAACATCTTCAGCTCTAACCCTCAACTAATGGTACCCTGATCTCAAATCAATCTTGGAAAACACTGCTGTTCCCTTCAACTGATCAAAGAGATCATCAATCCGAGGCAAAGGATACTTATTCTTAATAGTCACCTTGTTCAATTGCCTATAATTGATGCACAACCTCAAAGTACCATCCTTCTTCTTTACAAACAAAACTGGAGCTCCCCACGGAGAAACACTAGGGCGAACAAACCCTTTATCCAACAACTCCTGCAGCTGCACCTTTAACTCTCTCAACTCAGCAGGTGCCATTCGATAAGGAATAATAGAGATGGGAGTGGTACCAGGCAATAAATCGATACCAAACTCAAGCTCTCTCTCATGGGATAACCTTGGCAACTCCCTAGGAAACACATCTAGGAATTCAGCAACTGTGGGTATACTATCAAGTTGAGAACCCACTGTTCTGGTATCCACAACATGAGCAAGATAAGCATCACACCCTTTTCTAATCAACTTTCTAGCTGCAACAGCTGAAACAAACAAGGATGCAAGTTGTCTCTGCTCACCAGATACCATCACACTTCTACCATCACCGGTTCTCAAGGTAACACACTTCTTTTGACAGTCTACCACAGCTCCATGCTTAGACAACCAATCCATGCCTAAGATCAAATCATACTCCTTAAAAGGCATTTCAATCAAATCACCCAAAAACTCTTCACCTTGCACCACAACTGAACTATCACGATGCATCTTACTCACCACAACACTATGTCCTAAAGGATTTGTCACCAAGACATCAAATCCTAAGGACTCAGAATGCAATTCAGACACAGGCAAGATAGATGCACTTATGTATGAATGAGTAGATCCTGGATCAATCAAAGCAAGAACTAAAATGCCAAATAAAGAAAATGTACCCGCAATGACTGCTGAAGCATCCGGCTGCCTCTGCATCACATACACTCACTGAGAAGACCCAGCCTCATCTGGCCTACTGCCTCCGGATGTAGAGCCTCCTCTCTGACTAATCCCAGGTCGACCACCTCTATTGAAACCTCTGCCCCCCTCAACCACCTCTGCTAACACTAGGTCGAGAAGCTGCAGTATCAGTCTGTCTATCCTCCTGTAGCTCAGGGCAAACTTTGATAAAGTGAGCTGGTGACCCACATCTAAAACATACTCCTGATCTACCCGTCTTCCAGCAAACACCCCCATGTGTCCTACCACAATAAACATATATAGGTGGAATGGATCTCTGAACCACTGGAGTCGGAGCACTCGCTATAGAAACTGTAGGTCTTGATCTCTGCCTCTGATACTGAACTGACCTACCCGACAGCCTCTGGCTCCTACTGACTCTCGGAACAAAACTTCCTCGGCCTCTCTTCATCGATGAAGACCCTGCCTCAAAATGGGATCTCCTAACTCTGGTCTCCTCTTCAGTAGCAGTTGCTGCAATAGCCTGTGCTCTCTTAACACTTCTGGCTGCTGCAACAAGCTGGGAAAGATCCTGATACTGGGAACCAGCAACAATACACATAATAGAGGGCCTCAATCCCTCCTCAAATCTCCTGCACCGATCAATCTCATCAGAAATAATCCCACCGGCATAGTGACTCAACCGGATATACTCTATCTCATACTCTATCACTGTCCGGTTATCTTGTCTCAGATTCAAAAATTCCATCTTCTTGACGTTCTTATACTCCCTCGGAGTATATTTCTGCTCAAACTCCCTCAGAAAATCACCATAAGACAAAGTAGGTGGATCATCCATGGCATGTGGAACTGTCTTCCACCAATCATAAGCATCTTTCTGCAGAAGGGATCTAGTATAATCAAATTTCTCTTCAGGAGTGGCTTGTAACTGGATAAATACCCTTTGCACTCTATCCAACCACTGCTCAGCTACTGCAGAATCTATAGTACCAAAGAAATCCTCAGCCCCATACTTTCTCAATTTAACATAATGCCTCACCGGTACTTGTGGCTGTGGTGGCGGTGGCGGCTGCACTGGAGCTTGCCTCAACAATTCTACCACATGTCTTAGCCAAACTGGTGGAACCTCATCAGCTGCTGGTCTCTCTGGCACAAGAACAGGTGCCTCTCTAGCTCTCTCAACCCTAGCTCCATCTCTACCCTCTTCAGGAGCTACACTCTCAGCACCATCTTCTATGGACTGACGTGACTGAGACGCCATCACTACCTATATCTGCAAAATAGCAAAATATACCTCATCAAAGATCAGAGACTCCCAGTGCCAAAACATGTATCTTATTCAAAAACCATATTTTAAAATCAAAATTTTCTTTTTCTTACAATTTACCTAGGTTGAGAATCTCAAAACTAGGCTCTGATACCAAAACAATTGTAACACCCCTATACCCCGTATACGCACACTACATACTACTACATCTGTACTATACTTATACTGGATACAGGAGTGCCACGATTTATATAAGACAACCCAATTTTTCTCTTGACAATAATATGAGGAAAATTTAAAACATTTCATGTATATATATATATATTATAGAACATAACAAGTAAAACATTTATTTATTAAGCAGCAGAAAATGTAGCGGTATTTACATATACATATATATCAAAATAAATATTTACAAAACATAAAGTTTATACATGTTTGGTAGTTCATCCCTGATCTTTAAGCCCACAATCAACACTTCAGAGTCTAGACTCGACTCGGTCTAGCTGAACTCTCCGGTTCTACCTTGTCACCTGCGCGATGAACCACAATAACAATATGCTTTAATGTAATGCTAATGTCACACCTTCATATATAATAAACAATACATAAGAATATAATATTTCAAAACCTTACATTAAATCTTATAATTCATTTAATTCACCATTTATGTTTCATATTTAAACAAAGACAAGCATGGGCCCAAAAAGGATCTAATATGTTATTCAAAGTTTAGAGTTACTGCTTTAGTCCATAATCACATTCATCAAGCCCGTAGGCGATACATATATAGCTATCCATGGATTGTGTAACAGACCCAGTCTCTTGGACCTCAACCCGGCTAGACCCTAGGGCCCTAGTATCTTGGTCCCCAACCTGGCTAGACTGTTACTATTTTTTAGGCTTACGACCCGGTCTTTTCACCTCAAAAATATCATATTCCACATTTATAAGTTGGAATCGGCTTACGACCGGGTCTTTTCACCTGTCCAGCAATTCATAGGCATGCCGCCAAATCCAGAACTCTGAAAATTGAATAACATACTAGGCATACAATTAATTCATTTATCTCATTATCAATCTCTTTCACAATTCATTTCTCATTTCATTTCTCATAATTAAACTAGGCAATCATGCCCTAATTATTTCATTTGCATCACTATAGCCAACAACACTGGCTTCACATTTCATCATTAAAGTATACATAGCCAATTGCATTGGACATACATTTTAAATGATCATCATATCTTTCACATTATGCAAATCATAACATTAATCAAATGTATTATCAATGTAATAACTTACTTAACACATTTACAACCAAATGTGTTAAGTCTCAAAGTCATGTAAATGTATGCAACCATGTAAATTTGTACTTACCTCAAGAGCAACTCATACCAATCTAAACACTTCCTCTTCCAAGAATCCTTTAACGCTTGGATTAGGGCAACTCAACTCTCTTCAAAATCTAAACCAAAGGTGATCATACACACTCACTTAGAGATACACATGAGATAATAAGGCTAAGAACCAACTAGGGAAAACTCTACACATGACACGCTCAATAACACGGGCATGTCCCTGACCGTGCCCTAAACTCACAACACAGAAGCTTTGACATGCTTAGAACCATGGGTGTGTCACTGAACGTGTAATACATTCTGTCTCACAGAAACATTGACACGTCCAACAACACAGGCGTGCTCATGGCCGTGTCAATCCTCCCTCAACACAGTAGCTATGACACGTTCAATAACACGGGCATGTTACTGGCCGTGTCAATGCTACAACAACACAGAAGTTGTGACACGCTCAGTGACATAGGCGTGTCACTGCTCATGTCACCCATCCAAGAACACAGAACCATTGACACACCCAAAGACCTAGCCGTGCTTATGAGCGTGTCAGGCCAAAATCTTGATTCCGGCAACAACAACAACACATCCTACAAACTTCTTACTTCCACCATTATCCACTTCAAACAAACTTAACTAAACACACCCATAAACCATAATAACTTGCAAAAACACCAAAACAATTCAAAACATGCATCAAACACCAATTCACAACCATCACATACACACAACTCAAACACAACACTCACTCTTCCAACACCAATCTAACACTTTCTCTTCAATCCACCCCAAAAATCAACACCAAAAAGATTACACACCCTCAAATACACCATAATCAAATATACACATACCATCAACAATCAAACACCAAACCCACAACACAAACTTAAAAGAAAACAAGGGAATCAAGTGGAAAACTTACCAAAAATGATGAAACTTCTTAGATTTCCAACTTGATCACTTGAAACATCCTTCAATCTTGAGTTTGGAAAATCAAAAACTCTCTTCCTCTCTTGCTATGGAGCTAGCCAGCCAAGGAGAAAAGAAAAGAAGAAGAAGATGAATAGAGGAAAACAAAGTCAACTCTTCCTCTTCACTTAACCACTCAATCTCTCTTTTGCTCTCAACCAAGCAATTATATATTAAAATAATCAAATATCTTCATCCACTAACTAATTTAATTTTCCATTTAATTAATTTAATTAATTTAAAATAATTAATTAATCTTCTTTGACTTCCATTTCTTTGACTTGTATATGTTGTATATATCACTATATATACAACATATACACTCTTCTCTTACCTCATTTCTCTTTCCATCTAAATATATACACTTAATCCAAATACAACAATAAATATTCCAAAACTTTTAGGGTATACTTTGGGATATTACATTTAGTATTAATGTAATGAACACATTTCCACCAAATGGTGAGTGTCTTATTTCATTTATTTATATTTTTGGGCATTGGACATTGTAAGGGCATGTTTTCATCTTGTATGGGTGCCTATTTTGTTATTTTGTTTAAGATTTTAATATAATGAATATTTGTTTATTGTAATTGCATGTATTATAGATTATATTGTGATAAGTTAAGAATTTAATAATATATAGACTTGAAAGGGAGAGTGGTTCCAATGAACCGAGTGCTACGAGGGTGCTGGGTCATTCTCACCTTCCCCATGCATACCTAACTTTTAGAACCCAATAGGGGGTTAAGGATTCTTTAGAAATTGAGTCATCCACCCCTTTCTTTTTTTCCCAGTCCGAGCACAACTGTGTCACAATTGCAAGAACTATTTCACCGGAAGTGGGGGTGAAAATCTCCGCTGACAGTGGCAACTTTGCTTGGGATAAGAGAAGTTAATTCCATTGGTCTTTATATGATTTCATTCTTTCTTATTATGATATTATCCATTGCATTACTTAGATTTCATTGTGTGTGAGTTAGGATACCTTGTGTAACCCGTGTTATGTTGTGTAAGGGATACCATACTTTCACTCAAGGTATAAAGATCGAACATTGCATAACCACTCATAGTCTTTTACCTTTCAGTGTATATTTGCTATGGGGACCTAAGCCTTTTTAACCCAAAGACTAAAGGCCATGTAGTTGGCCTAGTAATTTTTCTTAGGATTGACCTAATTGTTTATTGTTTGACTATGGTTAACATGTCTTAGTTGAATTATGTCCCCTTTTGGTTTGTCTTTTTCTAATGTTACCTAATTATGATGTAAGCTCAAAACTATTTTATGGTCCAAAATTCTTTTAAACCCAAAGCCCAAATCATTTTAAATAAGTTGGATTAAAAATGATTTTCTTATGATGCAAAATTAATTTTTTGAAATGAACTTTTTACCACGGGCTTCGAAATATTTTCAATGGACCAAATCTTTTCTTAAAATGGGCTCTCAATTAATTGGGTAAATTATGAAATATTAAAATCAATTGTGGGCCTAATTTTTACCGACTTATTAGTCATAGGCTTGTTTGTGGCAAGAATCACTAGTTGTTTTTTCCAAATAAGAAGTCTATTTATGATAAGCCCTTTAATTTAGTTTTAATCCACAATAAAGCATAAAAGCTATTTTTTAGTTGACCCAATGTATTAAGGCTTAATTAATAGAAATTAGCATGGACTAATTTTTATTTAAAAATATAGCTATTGGTTGTCTCTGTCTGAGTGTATCTTTCGAAAAACAAAATATCCCATGTTTTGTTGATCATATACCTGGGAAAAGAGACGTTAAGGTTGGAAGGAACATCTTAACTTAATCTGTTTATTTGCATTATTTGTTACACATGCATACATGCATTACATTTTGTAGACCCTTAATTTTTTACCTAGTCCGGTCCAATATATTTTAATTAGTCCAAAATAATTTTTGTGTTGTCCAATATATTTTAGTTAGTCCAAAATAATTTTTATGGTATCTTGATTAATTTTAATATTTATTTTAGTAAAAAAATGGTGAAATGAATAAAAATTCAAAAATAATAAAAAATAAAAAAAAACAAAAAAAATCGGTGACGGAAAAATCATCGCTGAAAGTCAGCGCGGGCCCGTGGGCATTTCGCCAGCAAGAAACTCCTGCGGGCGAAATTGCCCAGGCCATTTTGCCCGCAGGAATTTCTTGCAGGCGAAATGGCCCTCGGGCCCATTTCGCCCGCAGCTGCGGCAGCTGGTTCTCCAGCGCAATTTTTTCTGCGGCAGATTTTTTTGCCAGCGCAATTTTTAAGCAGCAGTTTTTTTTTTCCAGCGAAATTTTTTCGACGCAAATTTTCCGAAACCTAATACAATTAGGTTTCGATTTCCTTTTCTTATTCAATATTATATGTCGTGAGTAACTAGGAATAAACCAAAAAAACTCCTATAAATAAGATCAATTACAACACAAAAAAGGAGGAGAAATCGGAGGAAAATTGGACTGAAATTTGTGACTGAGAGTGATAAGGAAAACTCTGAAACTCTAAAAATTCTTTCTGGCAGTAAATTGAATCGGACTTTGGAGGGAACAATTCAAACAATTCAAAGGCAAAAAGGCTTGTCTTTAACCTTGTTCATCCAAGAAGCAATTTTTGGTGAAACTTACAAAATAAGGTTTGAATTCTTAATTTCTTTTATTTTGTCACAGTAGCTAGATCACATAATTGTTTCTTTTAAATTAAAAGCCTCATCACCTCAATTCACCTTTTCTAAAGTATGAAAATCTTAAATCGTTGCTTTATTTTTCCAAAAGTTTAAAGATATTAGTTTTATTTCTTCAAAACCCCAAAACCAATATTTGCATCCCAAATTATCAAAACCCAAAATTGTGTTCTGTTTCCTTCCAAAAGACTTTAAAATATCTTTTTTCTCTTATAAACTTTAAATCTTTTGTTTAAATTCATAAAACTTAATGAAATTGTGTCTTTCAAAATCAAAAATCCTAGAACTTTAATTTAGTTTTTCTAAAGTTAAAAACACTAATTCGTTGTTTTATTTTCCAAAAAGACTTAAAATTGTTATTTTTACTTCTTCAAAATCTTAAAACCCTAATTAAACATGTTTTTCAACAAAACCAAAATTTGATTCTGTTTCTTACAACAAACCCTAAAAACACATTTTCTATTTATATAAACCTTAAATCGTTGGTCTACTTTCATAAATTTATAAATTGATTTTTCCAAACTCTAAAAAATAGTGCATTCACCGAAACCTTAAATCAAAAATCATAAAACCCTAATTCAACTTCCAAAACTAAACAATAAACCTTAAACTAGCTAACCTAAACCCTAATTTTTTCTAAACCCTATTCCTTTAAAACTTTAAAAACCATAAAAATATAAATATTTTAATTTCACACAGTAAGCTTGAAACCACAAATCAAAAGTATTTTGAAGTGTTCGAATCCTAGTTTCATGATTTCACCATTCAAACACTAATTTGGTTAATCAAAGAACTTTATCAACCTTTTAAAACATAAACCCTTAATCTATTTTAATTCCCTTAAAATCACAGTAGCCCAATTTTATAAAATCCAAAACCCTAAACACATGAAATAAAGGACCCAAAATGGAAACAGTAGCTATAATTTAGATTTTTATTTGCTTTATTTAATTCTATATTTTATTATGCTTTGATTTATTTTATATGCTTTAATTTATTTAAGTTCAATGCTTGGTTTATTTAATTTATCATGGATGGATGTTTACTTTCTATTGATGTTTAATATCTTTGATGAATGATTTGTTTATGATGAATGATTATTTACTTTTATCAATTTATTTGGATTTTCAAATGTTGTAAGAGGTATGTTTCCACTTGGTGGATACCTCATTAGTTAAATATCATGTAATTTAAAATTGCTTTTTTATTTTAGAACCAATGTAAAGGGCATGTTTCTACCTTTTGGTGGGTGTCCTATTTAGGCATGGGATGTAAGGACATGTTTCCATTTTCGGATGGGTGTCCATTTATTTGTTTTTTTTCCTTGGACATTGCTTTGATTTTAATATAATGATGCTTTCTTTTTATTGTGTGTAATATGGATAATGTTGTTATATTTAAGAATTTTATAATATTAAGACCTGTAAAGGAGACCAGTTCCAATGAACCGGGCGTTGTGGGGGTGCTGGGCCATTTCTCACCTTCCCCACACGTACCCAACTTTCCGAACCCATTAGGGGGTTGGGGATTCCTTAGGAATCAAGTCATCCACCCCTTTCTTTTTCCCGGCCCGTCCGGGTGGCGACTCTATTTAGGCTTGGGGCCTTAGAGAACACAGAGTCGCCACCCGGAGAAAATACTTTCATGACCAACAGGAAAAGAAGAAAGAAAAGAAGGCTATAGAGAAGGATGAATCTGCGGATATTGAGAAGTTAATTGCTGATTTGGAAATGAAATTTGAAAATAAGCTAAAGACTAAAGAGGTGTCAGAGATGGACAAATTGTTTGAGGATGACGAAGGAATTCTTTACAAATTCAAGGTGCCTTCTTTTGCCAAGTTTGATGGAACCAAAAACTCCCATTTACATGTCAAGCAGTACATCACTGCCATGCAGTCTGCTAGAGATACTAAGGCTCAAACTCTAAGGTATTTCATGCTTTCTCTAGATCCTGTTGTGTAAAACTAGTTCAATACCTTGGAGTAAAACACTCAAAAGAATTGGGATTTGCTGTGCAAAGCCTTCATTCAGCAATATGGGTACAATGTTGAACTGGAAGTGACCCTGATGGAGGTGGAGACTACCAGACAGAAGTAGAATGAAAATTTTATTGATTATATGAAAAGTTATAGGAACAAAGCTGCTCTTCATAAAAACAGGCCTGATGAATCTGACCAAATTAGAATGATAGTAAGAGGTGTCCTACCCACCGTCCGTGAGAGACTATCTCACACCCTTATAAGAGATTTCAAAGATCTTTTCCAAGCTAGTTTGCAAATAGAAGAATGAAAAAGAGAGAAGAACCATTTTTTTGGAAGAAGGAATGAGAGGGAGAATTGTCAATATCGCAGTCAGGTTACATAGAAATTAGTGGATGTCAATGCAACAAATGGTCAAGCAAATAAAAGATAACTTTCAGAGTTGGTAAAACCTCTATCTTGGATTTCCAACAAATTACAGAAAAAGAATTTATTATAGCTATTGGCTCCTTGAACGCTACACGATCCTCTGCCATCAAACTTTGATGCCAAGGCCTTCTGTCAATTCCATCAAATGCAAAGGTATGAGGTAGATAAATTTTGCTCAATTAAGGCATAAGATCTAAGATTTGATTGACAACGAAAAGTTTTTGAGCTTGATAAGCCTAACACCAAGAGTAATACTTTACCTAAATTTGGTGGAGTGCCACCACCAGCAACATTCATGATAGGGGGAGAATTGGATGAAAAGTTTGTCTTGTTGTCTTTTTAAGACATATAAAGAAATTACAAAAGAGGAGGTTTCATCTGGCAAGATTGAATCAGCTATGGTTGAGAAAGCACTGACCATTTCTATTATGAAGGAATTAGAATCTAAGAAAGAAGAGTAGGCTTGGTCTAAACACTAGGAAGAAAAAGTGTAAAATACTCACCCCAACATGTCCAAGTAGACTCCAACTCAACAAACTTCCCTTGGCTTGAAGGTTGCTCATTTTATTTTTCTTTCTTTGGTATTTTATTGGAACATTTATGTTTTTTCAAATTAAAATTGTTTGAATAAATTACTTTTGTTAAATTTATAATTTTTTTAGTTTTTGTCATTTTGGTGCTCAACCAATGGCGAATCTAGCTTAGTATTTATAAAGTAGCATATCTATGCATCATAATTTGAATGTCTTTATTAGGTGAGAGAATTATTCTATAGCATTGAGCTGTATATGCTTACTTAGAGAGGGCTTCTGCATAATTACATATGTCTAAATTCTAGTCAATCTTAGAACATGCTTTGACGAATTTTTAAGGTGAAGTTGAACTTTGCTTATTTAAAAGAGAAATGATCTAGGCGTTATTTGGTGGGCCAATAACTAGTATCGACCTTGTTAACACTACAAAAAAAAGCGCAATCAGCGACGCATTCTGCGACAACTCTTATTTCGTCTCTGATTAGCGACTTTATCAACGACAACTTTACGACAAAGAATCAAGATAAGCATCTTTCCAACATTCCGTCGCTGAATGGGTCGCTGAATGAGTCGCTGATTAACGACAAAAAAAATGGTCGTAGAATCTGTCACTGAATAGCGATAAAAGGTCGTTTCTCGCTGAATGTGTCGCTGAATTTTGCACCAAATTTTGCCGCCAATAATCAGCGACGAAGGTACGACTAATTTACGACAAATTAGCAAAGAATGTGTTTATTTATTATTGGAAAGTTTTTTGTCGCTAATTTGTCGCAGAATTGTCGGTGATTTGCGAGATTATTGCGACGAATTACTGAGAAAGTAACTTTATTTCTATTTAAAAGTAATTGCTCGCTAATTAGTCGCTAAATGAGTCGCTGATTTGCAAGAATTTTAGTTAGTCGCAGAATTGTCGGTGATTTTGCGAGATTATTGCGACGAATTACCGAGAAATTAACTTTATTTCTATTTTAATGTAATTGCTCGCTAATTAGTCGCTAAATTACTCGCTGATTTGCGAGAAAAATGGTTAGTCGCAGAATTGTCGGTGATTTGCGAGATTATTGCGATGAATTACCGAGAAATTAACTTTATTTCTATTTTAAAGTAATTGCTCGCTAATTAGTCGCTAAATGGGTCGCTGATTTGCGAGAAAAATAGTTTGTCGTAGAATTGTCGGTGATTTGCGAGATTATTGCGACGTATTACCGAGAAATTAACTTTATTTCTATTTTAAAGTAATTTCTCGCTAATTAGTCGCTAATTGGGTCGCTGATTTGCGAGAATTTGCGAGATTATTGCGACGAATTACCGAGAAATTGACTTTATTTCTATTTTAAAGTAATTTCTCGCTAATTGGTCGCTAATTGTGTCGCTGATTTGCGAGAATTTTAGTTAGTCGCAGAATTGTCGGTGATTTGCCAGAATATTGCGACGAATTACCGAGAAATTAACTTTATTTCTATTTTAAAGTAATTGCTCACTAATTAGTCGCTGATTTGCGAGAAAAATATTTTGTCGCAGAATTATCGGTGATTTGCAAGAATATTGCGACGATTTACCGAGAAATTAACTTTATTTCTATTTTAAAGTAATTGCTCGCTAATTAGTCGCTAATTGTGTCGCTAATTTGCGAGAATTTTAGTTTGTCGCAGAATTGTCGGTGATTTGCGAGAAGATTGCGACGCTTTACCGAGAAATTAACTTTATTTCTATTTTAATTTTGCTAGAGTTTGTTAAGATAAAAAAAAACTTTTAGTTATAAAGTTAATTTCTCCAGTAAAAGTGACTCTTAACAAACTCTAGCAAAGTTAAAAAAAACTTTTAGTTATAAAGTTACTTTACTGGGGAAATACATTTTTTAAAATATAAACTTTTTTTTGTCAGTAAAATATAAACTTTTAGTTATTATCTATATTTTCATTTTCAATTTTATTTTATTTAAACAATATTTTTAATTTTTTTTTAAATTATAAAATATTTAAAAAAATAACTTATCATATAATTTCTTAGATAATAATAATAATAATAATAATAATAATAATAATAATAATAATAATAATAATAATAATAATGTAAGCCCATTGTCACATGTACCGCAGGCCGCACAACCGACCTTTACATTCTACAATTTTTGGTGCTGAACGAGTTCATTTCAAAGTTCTCACGTTGACCCATTGCTCGCGTTAACTGGTCTTTCTATTTCTCTCTCCCTTTCTTTATGGTTAGGGTTTCTTTCATCTCTCTTTCCTCTTATAGAGGAAACCAGATACTCTTGTTTGGACTCTTATTGGTGTTTTTAGCTCAAATTTTCAACTCAAGCTCTCTGTAATTTTCCTCTTTCTCCGTGTTTTTTTTTTTAAATTCCTACTTTCTTTTTATACTCGTTTTTTTTATGCACTAGTGTATGGTATTCTTACCGCATATATATTGTCAAATACTTTAGGGGTTTACTTTGAATTTTTGGGTTTATGCTTACTATTTCCTTTTCGGGCTCATTTATTATCAATTTTACTCAGAATTTTGGTCTTCACGGGAAGAACAGTATTGGCAGATGTGGGTTTTTTGTAGCTTGTTTTTGTAATGGTAATTTTGCGAATTTAGATTTGAGTTAGTTTGAAGCAGATTTTTGGTTTGGATTTTTTGCTGAAGTGGAAAGAACAAAAAGGTTAGTTTTTGCTTCCTGAATATCAGTTGTAGGGTTTACTTTTGTTGTTGTTTGTGAAGGGATTTAATGATCTACTGGGTGTTGTAGCTTAATTTGTAATTCTGGTGTTATTTTGAAGCTTTTTTCATCCTCAATTGGTTTGACTTCGTGGTACTTTGGTAGAAATTAATTAATATCTGGAGATTTGAGTTAGTTTGAAGCAGATTTTTGGTTTGAATTTTTTGCTGAAGTGGAAAGAAGAAAAAGGTTAGTTTTTGCTTCCTGAACATCAGTTGTAGGGTTTACTTTTGTTGTTGTTTGTGAAGGGATTTAATGATCTACTGGGTGTTGTAGCTTAATTTGTAATTTTGGTGTTATTTTGAAGCTTTTTTCATCCTCAATTGGTTTGACTTCGTGGTACTTTGGTAGAAATTAATTAATATCTGGCATTATTCAAGCTGAGTTTGAGACTTTTTAAGTGTGGCTACTTGAAATTTAAATTCTGGAGAAAAATATAATTTATAATTTATTTCTATTTCTCTAGTTTACCTAGTTAAACATTGTTATGCAGATGTCTAATCTCAATTACGAGTTAAAAAGTGTTATACAGATGTCTCTCTGAATTCTTTTTTTGTATCATAAAAAATATATCAATCTTTAGGTTATACACCACTTATCTTTTCATTTCTTTTGCCTTGTGTCTTTATTAGATTCTTTCCATTCAATCTGAGACTCTGTTGCCCAGCTTTAGCAGTTTCTGTTGTTGCACCATGCCTGACTATGTGCAAGAAGTGGAATATGTATCTATAACAGTAAATTCTGGGGGGGGGGGGGGGGGGGGTTGGGGGGAGAATGTGAGGTTCCAATTGGAGAGAGAATTTAACTTATTTGAGTCTTGAGAGAAGTTGATGTTGGATGTTGATAGCATCTCCCTGCTTTTTCTACTGATACACTCATCCGTGTCGCCCCAACATCAGTTGACACCACCTGCAGAAATAACATTAAAAGCAATAGGATTAGCTGTAGAGAGAGTAGATTATCTGCCTCTTTAATCAAACAGTGTGCTTGATAGATATTTACCAGTTCTTGCAGCTATGTTTTTGTTCTGTTCTTATCATTAACTCTTCTTCTCAGATGTCAGAGTTTCTGTTAATTTCACTTGCTGCTGAGAGTTTTAATAAAATTATGAACCTGATATTATTTCTGTTTGATTAAAGTCTTTTTGCTTTCTACTTTAAACTAATTTTTGTTTGAGTGAAGTCTAATGTAATAGGGCTTTAGATTGCTTGTTTTTGCTACTGTTATCATGCCCAGTTGGCACCAACAGGCCATTTACATACATAATGCGTCAAAAATAAAACACATCCCTAAGACTAAAAACAGGGTTATTTATTTAATTTATTAGTTTTATTATCAGGATCCAATTGATTAAGGCCATGGAACCACTAACATAAAGGAAATAAATCCTCTGGAACTTGCAGAGGACTCATTGTATAGGTATTAGTGTCAGCACTGGTGGTAGCCACTAGCCAGATTTTCCAGGTCCATATTCTGGAAAACTTGGTCCTGCAGATTGGAGTTGTTGTCCTCATCATTAAGAATTGCTGGTATCTGGGGAGGTATAGCACAAACAAGAAGATTGTTTATCTAGATTCCAGGTCAAATTCTTTTTTCTAATTAACTAGCTTTATTAAATTTTACCTGCTCTCCTGTTTGATTGTTTTCTTCTGCCGGCTGCTTTTCCTGCTCATATTATTCATAAATGAAGATACAAAATTATTATTAGTTGTTCAAGCATACATTAATTCCTAATTCATGTCATATAGGAATAAATTCAAATTAATGTAAATTATATAAATTATCACCATCAACCTAATGTTTCAGATTTCTATGCAATGTTTTATAGAAAGAAGTTGTAGAATGTATTAGAATAAATATAGCCAAATTGTTGCCTGTAGAATGTATTAGAATAAATATAACCAAATTTCAATGGCATCATCATCAAGTCCCAAACCGTCAAAACTCTTTAAATACCTTAACTAATCCTGATCCATAACTCTGTGAAAGCTTTCGAACTCTCAAGGCTTTATGAAATTTAGACAGCAACCTCCCCTCTGCAGATCATTTATTAAACCTAGTTCTCCAGGAAAACAATTTTTCTATATGAAAGCACCAAAAAGTTTCCTCTATTTTTCTTGGAAGCAAATCCATAAGTTCCCTATTTGATACACTCCCCATTAACAAAATCCTAAGAAACACTTATATTAATAAAATTAAAAAAGAAAATGAATTTCATTCTCATATTAATAAATAAAAATTTTAATATTTATTAAAATATATTTCATTCTCATATTAATAAATATTTAATTATTAATTCGTAGGAAAATGAATTTTGAACGAGAATGGATGTACAAGAGGACAATTGATGGTTGGTTGAATGTGGATTTTGTACATGGATTAGAAGAGTTCTTAAGATTTGCCGTATCGCAACCCAACTTTATGGACGGAGATAAAATAAGGTGTCCTTGTTCTCTATTTAAATGTCAAAATCGGTCCTTCTTTCCAATTGAAGATGTCCGTTACCATGTTCTTAAAAATGGTTTTGTTGAAAATTATATTGAATGGACATCTCATGGAGAACGTTGGGGTAATGATGGTTGTGCATTTATGGAGGAAGAAGACTCAAATGCCACAATTGATTTAATTCATGGTGACAATGGTGGAAGGTACCATGAAATGGTGATTGATGGGTTTGGAGTTCAGGAGGAAGCTAATTACATAGAGGAGGAACCAAATCCCGAATCAAAGAAAATGTTTGACATGCTACGAGCTGCAAATCAAGAGTTATTTCATGGATGTGAAAAACATTCTCAACTATCAGCCGTAGCACGCATGTTTAACATGAAGGCTGAGCATCACTTTTCAGAAAGATGCTTCGACCAATTGTCAGAGTTTATTAAAGAACTTTTGCCAAATAATAATGTGTTTCCTGATAAGTTTTACCAAACAAAAAGGTTGATAGATGGTTTGGGGCTTCCTGTTCAGCAAATTGATTGTTGTGTACATAATTGCATGCTATTTTGGGATGATGATGCAGAATTACAAGCTTGTAAGTTCTACCAACATCCAAGATTTAAACTGATTCATAACAGTCGATCGAAGCATACTGTTCAGAAACCATATAGGAAAATGCATTACTTTCCGTTAACACCAAGATTACAACGTCTTTATGCTTCTGAAGCAACAACAAAACATATGAGGTGGCATGCAGAGCATAAGTATGAGGAAGGAGTCATGCGCCAACCCTCTGATTCTCTGGCTTGGAAGCATTTCAATGATACCTATCCCTTATTCCAATCAGATACTCGAAATGTTATGGTTGGGCTATCTACAGATGGGTTTCAACCATTTACTGGTCACGTTAGCGAACCTTACTCATCTTGGCCAATCTTTATCACTCCATATAATATTCCTCCATGGATGTGCATGAAACGAGAGTATATGTTCCTCACTGTTATTGTGCCCGGCCCAAGTAATCCGAAGTGGAAAATAGACGTCTTCCTTCAACCTTTGATTAAAGAACTACACCAATTATGGGATGTTGGCGCACCGACTTATGATGTTAGTAGAAAATAGAATTTTGTAATGCGTGTTGCATTATTATGGACGGTTAGTGACTTTCCTGCAAAGTCAATGCTTTCAGGTTGGAGCACCGGCGGAAGACTAGCTTGTCCCTATTGCATGGAATATACTGATGCCTTTTATCTAACTCATGGTGGAAAACATTGTTGGTTTGATAACCATCGTAAGTTTCTATCACCAGAACATCCATGGAGACGAAATAAGACACGATTCAGAAAGAACAAAATTGTGAATGATGTACCACCTCCTTTAAAAAGCGGTCAAGAGATTTTACATGAGATTGAAAGCTTAGGATTGATGAAGGTAACAGAGGTAGGTAGTGATGAAGTCAATAGTGCAATTGAAAAGAATGGTAACAAAGGTTGGAAAAGCGAAGTATTTTCTGGGACTTACCATATTGGAGTTCTCTTTTAATAAGGCACAATCTCGTTGTCATGCATATCGAAAAGAACTTCTTTGACAATTTGTTCAACACAATAATGAACATTGATGGTAAAACTAAAGATAATGCCAAAGCGCGGAAAGATATGCAGGATATATGTCGCCGATCAGAGTTAATGAGAAATGATGAAACTGGTAAGTATCCAAAAGCTATTTATTGTTTGGAAAAAGATGAGAAACAAGCCATTTGTGATTGGATGAGCAATTTGAGATTTCCTGATGGTTATGTTTCAAACATGGCGCGTCGTGTTAACATGCGCCAATTGAAACTTTTTGGATTGAAGAGTCATGATTGTCATGTATTCATGCAAAGGTTGTTGCCTATTGCATTTCGAGAGTTACTTCCAAGGCAAGTGTGGGAAGCATTAACTGAAATTAGTATCTTCTTCAAACAATTGACTAATACTGTTCTTCGAGAGCAAGATATGCGTAGGCTTGAATTGGAAATTCCTTTAATACTTTGCAAACTAGAGGGAATTTTTCCACCAGGTTTTTTTTAACTCTCAGGAGCACCTTCCAATTCACCTTCCTTTTGAAGCTCGCATAGGCGGACCAGTTCAATATCGTTGGATGTATCCTTTTGAACAGTACGTATATGGTGTTTAATCAATTGGTGTTAATGCTTATAGTATTATATTGATCTTAAATTGCTCCTTTGACATTTGGCATAGGCGAAATGGTGATTTGAAAAAAAATGTGAAAAATAAAGCGCATGTTGAAGGTTCAATTGCAAATGCCTATTTAGTGGAAGAAGCATCTTCATTTTGTTCACATTACTTTGAACCACATGTAGTGACAAGGCATGACCGTGTCCAGCGTAATGATGATTGTGGTTTTGTCGAAGGAGAGGATACTATTGATATGTTGTCAATATTTAATTTTTCTGGTCGACCGATGGGACAATGTAAGCGCAGAATGTTAACTAAAGAAGAAAGAGATGCAGCGCATTCATATGTATTACTCAATTGTGAAGAAGTATCTCCATTTGTTGAGTAAGTTATTTAGTAACTTTATCATTTAATTTTTTCACCAATAAATTTGTCTAATCAAAATTATCATTTTCTTCTATACAAGAATATTCACTATTGAGATAAGGGCGCAAAGGCCTACTGTGAGTAGTGAAGAGATTGATGCTCTATTGGAACATAAGTTTCCGGAATGGTTTTACTCGTTCGTAAGTTTCACAACACTTGTTATTGTTTTTTCTACTTAATAATAATAAGAATGTAACATAATTATATTTTTTAATACTCGCTTTGTAATAGGTGCATAACTCTGCCAATCAAGTAAATAATGAAATTATCAAAGACTTTCACGAGGTCCATATTATGAGGTTAAAGCGTATTCTGGATACTATGTGAATGGATACAAATTTCACACAGAAGGAAGAAGTGCAAATAGAAAAACTATTAATAGTGGAGTTTGCATCAACGGGTCTAATTATTCTGAACAATCTACCGATTATTATGGGAAGTTGCTAGAGGTTATTGAATTAGAGTATCCAGCAATGCCTATTAAGCGTACATGTGTTTTTTTGTGTCAATGGTTTGACCCTTCTCCAGATGTAGGAACGATTGTTCATCCTAAATACAACCTTGTCGATGTTAATAGAAGAAGAAAGTATGACAAGTATGAACCTTTTATTTTAGCTCATCAAGCTCAGCAAGTGTGCTACATCCCATATCCATCAAAAAGAAGAGCTATTGGTGACTGGTTAGCGGTACTAAAGGTCAAACCTAGACATGTGGTTGACTTACCAGATGGTCTATCAACATCGAGAGGAATGGAAAGGGCAACGGCGTTACAAGAAGAGGATGAAATCACAGCTGCATTTGTAATTGAGGATGAAATTGATGAAGTTGATGAAATTGATGAACATGGATATTTATGTCATCCGGATGGAGGGGAAGTTGTAATTCCTGATGCATCCGATGTTGATCTTGATGAAGAATATACTTATTCTAGTTCAGAGGACGGAATCGAAGAAGATAATGACAATGAAGAATAAACATATTAACTATATGTACTTATTTCAGTTTATTTTTGGTTGGAACAAATGAAAACATAATTTTCTAGTTGTATGTTTGATGAAAGTTAGTATAATGTGTTTGCATACTTTATAATTTATAGCTCATAATGAAATTAAGTGCTTGTAATATATTTTCATACTTCATTTATTTATAGAACATGTTAAATTTTGTTTTATAAATTGATATATTTCTAAATAATTTATAATTTATTAATTTTAATTTATTTACCAATACATTTCAGATATGACAAGGGGAGGTGGTCGTGGTAATCGACAAAATTGGGGGCGAGGTCGAGGTACAACATCCAATGGTAGAGGCACAAATGAACCACCTACAAAGATGAAGAAAACTTCTTTTGTGGTCCCATCAAACGCCACTGCAGGAGTTGCTACGACATCATTTCCAGCACAAACAACCCTTACTCCAGCTCCGACGGCCCAAACAGCCCTTACTCCAACTCCGACGGCACCAGCAGCCCCTGCTGCAGCTCCGACAGCACCAGCAACACTTGCTTATGCAGTTCCGACATCACCTACATCCCCTGATGTAGCTCCGACAGCTCCAGCAGCCACTGCTGCAACTTCACCACACTCTGGATTGCCTCCAACACCCCCTGTTTTAGTTCCATTTATGCCATCGTCGTCTTCCACAGCCAATCTAACTGGTGATGGGACTTTTGGAAATTCATCTCAAGCAGAAACAATGGTGAGATACAATGGGCAGGGAAAAAATATTATTAGATTCAATGGCCTTCAGTAAGTATTTACAAATCCATTATATTTTCTTATTGCTTTCCTTTTTTAGTCATAATTACTGAACATGTTTTCTTCTGTGGTTGCTGAAATTTCATGCGGAACAGTTTATTATTGGAGTTTTGATGATATATTACCAATACTATTTGAACATATGATTGTGAGGTGTTGTATTCTAGAGACTTTCACTTGTGGTTGCTGAAATTGTGTTGGTCTCTTTGTTTTTCATTGAAGCTTTTTTTTTATCCTTGTGGTTTATTTGAAATTGTGTTGGCCTCTTTGTTGTTTCATTGAAGCTTTTTTTTAAGCTTGTGCTAGCTGAAATTGTATTGATCTCTTTTTTGTTTCATTTGAGGGTTCATTTGTATTAACCTCATCAATGGAAGATGATCCTTCTTCCTCTCCTATTTCTAATGCTATAGTATTGGTACTGGATGTTGTGAAAATGAATATTATTAGACTTCCTTTATGGAATCAATATTTAGCATCCAATTCATTGAATAAAATAATTTCTCAGCCTTTTCTGAGGCAGGGACCTCTACTTCACAAGAAAAACCCTTCAAAGGTTATTAATATTACTATTAATTTGAATTGCTATACTCAACTTCCCATGTTGCATCACTTTTCTAAGGCTTTGTTGTTGTTGTATTGTGCTCAATTGTGCATCTGTATGTGTGTGTGTGTGTGTATGTATATATGCATGTTTATGTGTATATATCTATGTATTTATGGTTGAAAAAATAGCACGCTCCAGGTGTTATGCTGCTGTAATTAGGATTATGAAGGAGAAATTGTTTCAATCAACATTAACTGCTGGAAATTCAAAACTTTTCCCCAATCATGCTATCCTGCTTGGTGTGATTATTCCTAGGCTTCAACCTAGTTTACTGCATTGTGTAAGGACTGGAGGAGAGGCCATGTTGTTAGGCGTAGGCTTTTATTGTTCCTGTTATGGTGGTTATCTGGTTAGCATGTTAATCCAAATTAATGATAGTCATCCTCGCTTTGTTATATCTATTGCTTTCTCAAGCATTTCCCCCCTTTGACAATGTGGTTTATAAATTCTTTGATTTGTTGCAAAATTTTTTAGCAGAACAGAACTTATTGTAAGCCTGCAGTGTGCTATTTTCTGCATGTTTTTTAATTTTCTGCTGTAGGAATGGAGTTTTAATTAATGGCTGATACTTGACTTATCGACTCTTATGTATTGGAAAATAAGGGAATTATTTGTATTTTGCTGTTACATTATTGGGAAACTGAATTCCTAGTGAAATGATGTTGCATTGCCTGTTAGAGGCTGCAACAACCATTACAAGCCCTAATGGCCATATCAATCATTACAAGGTCAAAAAGGCAAAGAAAAAAATATGGAGGAACAAGGGGGAAGAGAGAGAAAGAAAAGTACCTAGCAGTGGCTGTCATTTGAAGACTTCTCTTCTTGTATGCATACTTTTCTTCTGCAATCCCAATGTGTAAATATGGTTTTTTTTGTACCCTAGTAACTATTGGGCTTTCTTGTAAGCAATTATTCGATTTAATAATACTGGTCCCCTAATGAAACAAGAAGCTGCTATCCCTTTATAAAAAAAGGTTACTTTTATTTTAATTAATTGTAAAATTAATTGTTAATGTTTTTGGTTTTCTTTTGTTCTTTCAAGTCCAATTTAGGCTAGGATCTCCATTTTTTATGAAAGGGCTATCAACCCATGTACATATATTTATTTTTATTTTTACAAAATCATTACTATAATATTACTTTTTTTTTTCAAATGTAAATTTTAATTTTCTTAAAAACTTTTATGAAGTAGGCTTAACAGGCAATTTAAAAAAATATTACTGCTATTATGTGGATTTTGACTAAAGAATATATGTTCTATAAATATTTTTAGTTGAATTTTTATAAAATTATACATTTGATTTGTTTTACTAATTTTCCTTCTTCCTCTCCTATTTCTAATGCTATAGTATTGTTACTGGATGTTGTGAAAATGAATATTATTAGACTTCCTTCATGGAATCAATATTTAGCATCCAATTCATTGAATAAAATAATTTCTCAGCCTTTTCTGAGGTAGGGACCTCTACTTCACAAGAAAAACCCTTCAAAGGTTATTAATATTACTATTAATTTGAATTGCTATACTCAACTTCCCATGTTGCAGCACTTTTCTAAGGCTTTGTTGTTGTTGTATTGTGCTCAATTGTGCATCTGTATGTGTGTGTGTGTGTGTATGTATATATGCATGTTTATGTGTATATATCTATGTATTTATGGTTGAAAAAATAGCACGCTCCAGGTGTTATGTTGCTGTAATTAGGATTATGAAGGAGAAATTGTTTCAATCAACATTAACTGCTGGAAATTCAAAACTTTTCCCCAATCATGCTATCCTGCTTGGTGTGATTATTCCTAGGCTTCAACCTAGTTTACTGCATTATGTAAGGACTGGAGGAAAGGCCATGCTGTTAGGCATAGGCTTTTATTGTTCCTGTTATGGTGGTTATCTGTTTACCTATCAGGACCTATTTACCGGCAATGTCCTGCAAACACATTCTTGTAGTGTCTGGCTTAATTATAAACATGTGCATCTGCACCAAGTACTGGTAATTGGCTTAATTATATTGTATTGATCTCTTTGTTGTTTCATTTGAGGGTTCATTTGATTTTATTTCATTTGAGATGTCATTTGTTTATACCATTGTTAAAAGTAGATCCAAATTGTATGATTGGATGATTATACAAGTGCACCTTACTGAATTGCTTAGTTTTATTCAGGTGCATGGATTCCAAATTAGTAGCTAATGCTGTGTGGAAGATTTTTTCAGAGGTTGCCAAGTCTTGAGGGATCTTCATGGTCTAAAGTCACTAGAGAAACAAAAAATTTGTACTATAAAGAGTTTGAAGTACGTATTCTGGTTCTTTATAGTTCCTACTTAAATTGTTCATTTCTTTTAAAGTAGAATGATATATTCAAGCATGTTTAATTTTTTTGGTTTTTTTGGATGTAGAAATATTGTCGATGGGACTCTAGAAATGAGAGTTTGATGAGTAGCTACTTTGAGTCCAAATGTGGTGACAGGTATTCGGATTTTATTTATAGTGTTAAAAAAGAAAGCATATTCGTACCTGAAAATATACTAACTCAATGGAAAGCTGATTGGAGTACCGATAAAGCAAAACATCGTTCTTCCGTTGCTTCAAAGAATAGGTTTGTTTTTATTTCATCATTCATATTTATGGTATAATCTTACTGCTTGATGACATAACATGTGGTATAATATTATGACAATGTAGGCTAACAGAAAAAGCAGGGCTTGGAACTGGCCCTTCTAAGCACACATTTGGATCCATTTCCCAAGAAGCACATAGACAAAGATTGGTAAATTATTAAATTAGCCATTATTATTAGAAAATGTATGTTTTATATATGTAAATTTAATTGCCAAGATATAATTTGACAGAGTAAAGAATTGGGACGTGAAGTTTTGCTTGGAGAGGTTTTCTTATTTGGTCACACAAGCAAAACCGATAGAAATAAAGTCTTCATTGATAAGCGCTCCGAGTTAGTTTATGTATGACTTTGTTTCTTCTCAAGTTAATTTAATTTTTTTATCCTATTTTAGATTAAATAGTTAAAAATGTAATTTGATTTGCATATATCTTTGGCAGGAGAAATACCAAGAACTTAAGAATGCCGAGCCTGAGTTGCAGACACTTGAGGCTGAGGAGGATGAGATGCCTTCATTAACACCAGCCCAAATAGAGCTTGAGCGACGCGTGTTTGTGGAGGCTGCTGGTGGCACCGGTAAGACATCTCGTATTTATGGGCTGGGTTCTTCCTCATCCCATTATTCATGCTATGAACCATCTGGGTCATCATTTTCTGCAACGTCTGCTAATCGCAATGACTCTGAGATATTGGAAACTATGAAAGTATTACAACAAAAGGTAGAAGAGCAAGCCAAAGTTATAGCATCAATGAATGAAGTTATAGCTAATGTGCGCTCGGTGAATGATGTTTTAGATGATATGCGCTTATTCTTATCTGAGCAACAAAGGAAAACAAATGCTCCTCCTGCTCTGGCAAATGACAATATGGAGGAAGACGATGTTCGTATCTAGGACATACTTGATAGTTGGTGTTTTCTTTGTTTGTGTTTGGAGTGTCAGATTAATAAAGTTTGTGTTTGGAGTGTCGGATTATTAAGACCTTATGTGTTCAATATACTTTCTTAAGGGGTAAACTTTACATTCGAATTGTTTATGTATACTTATTGCCACTAATAACTTAATTATGAATGTTGTGTTATTTGATTATTATTGTAATGAATGACTATTTTATAAACAGGTTTGGTTATTATATTTGAAATTCAACAGGTTCTTGAAAATGAGTAGACAAAAAAAAAATTGGATTACTGGAAAATTATAGCCAAACAATTACAAAATTGCGACAAAATTGCGATAAAATCAGGGACCAAAGTAAAAAAAAAATAATGAATTCTGCGACGAATCAACGACTGAAACAACGAGAAAAATATTGTGACATATTCTGCGACACATCAGCGACAAACATTTAGCGAGCAAAATAGCAACAAATTCAGCGACCAAATTAACGACCCAAATAGCGATGAATTCAACGACAAAATCTAAATCAGAGACGAATTTCAGTGGGAATAAATAATTCCCGCCAAAATTGAAAATGTCGTTGAATTTGTCTCTGTTTTGTCGCTGATTTGTCACTAATCAACGACACGCATAATTGGTCGCTGATTTGTCGTTGATTTTTTAGCGACCTGGACATTACCGTCCGCTCAATTTTTCTCGCTGTTCGTCGCTGATATTGTTGCTATCGTATTTTGGTCGTTGATTTCGTCGTTAATGGTGTCTCAGATTGCGTCGCAGATTGCTGTTTTTTTTGTAGTGTAATATCAAACCCTAGTTTGTCCCCTTGAACCTTCATGAGATTTTAGCTTTCTTTTCTTTTGTCTTATAAACCCTGATAATCTGCCCTGACCTGTTATGACACTTATGACAAGTCTAATGATCACTAAGTTACCAAGAAGGCAAGAAGATTGAAGAAAAGGATGCACAATCAAAACTATGATGAGAGTTAAAGTTTACTTAAATTTAGGTCCAATGGCATCAAGATTACAAAGGATTCATCCTCCTTGAAGCAGACTTGTGCTACTCCATAGTTAGAAGCATAGAACATTATAAACATGAAGACTCTCTTAGAGCTAAAAAAGAGAGAGAGAAAAAAAGAAAGAAAAAAAAAACAGAAAATAATAAAAGCTTGAATTGAAAACCCAAAAGGACGATTCAGAAAGCCAATAGAGTTCTTTTACCTAAAACAATGGAAGACTTTCACTCAACGTACGAGAAGAAGTTTGACTTGAATTGGTCCATCTAGTTCATGATACCCATCAAAGCTCTAAGTCATTAGTCTTAAAAGTCCTGCACTTGATAGTCCTACAGAGAAAAAGGACAAAATGATGAAATGCCAAAGAAAAAGAAAAAATTAATAAAAGGAAAAGAATGAGAGTGTCAAGCTTTTTTTTTTTTTTTTGCAAAGGCAAAGACTATCCTAATCAAGATCCAAATTCAAGCCAAGAAGATAGAAGAACGTTCAAAGCTCTATCTCTTCATGCTTCCAACGAGAGGTTTGTAGTGTGAAGGTTTTTCCATAGTGTCACGTTAGCTCCAATATAAAAAATGGCCTTTGCTTAACCCATGTCCCATATAGACACCATTTTAAGCCTATTAAAGACCTGTTAATCTCTCTTGGTAGGTGGAGTTTATTAGTAGAGATAGTTTAAAAAAGCGTGCATGTGAGATAGATAATATTTAAACTTAATGAGACCTTTGGGCGAGTGATGTGTATGTGCCTATTTGAAGTGCAATGGTTCTTGTTCAAATGGAAAAGATTCCTAAATTTAGTACGGTAACTAGGGTTATGATGTTATAGATGTATTAATTTGAACCAAGTCTTAAGGTATATTGACACTGATTTTACAAAGCCAACATTTGATTTCAAAATTCAAAATCAAATTTAAATATATATATATATATATATGTTTTCTTGTCACATGAGCCTTCAAGCTTAAGGAAGTGCGTTGCACTATCGAACCTTAAAGGATACATTGGAAAAAAGTGGGTTGATCATTTGCAAGGTCATGGGAAGTTACAAACTAAAGTCTTCAATCATGGATAGAAATGGGTATCACCTACATCTCTGACTACCTTGCTTGGGCCCCTACTGTAACGACCCCACTAGTACTATCTTACGATAGCTGGTCTATTAGGCCTTTTCTCCCATAGGTGGACCGTAGTCCTAGCCCTCAACCCAGCAGGCCGCCACAGTACTCGTTCACCTCACGGCTCCCGAGCAAGAATTTGTTTATTTGGCCTCAAATGAGGTCGCCTCCCTCATTCGAACCCATCACCTCCTCCCTTAAGAGGAAACCATGAGATGAACGAGTACCATTTCTACAAACAGATGTAACACCCCTATACCCTGTATACGCACACTACATACTACTACACTTGTAATATACGTATACCGAATATAGGAGTGCCACGGTTTATATTAGATAACACAATTTTTCTCTTCTGCAATAATATAAGAAAACTTAAAACACTTCATATTATATTATAAACTATACTAGATAAAACATTTATTCATTATGCAGCGGAAAATGTAGTGGTATTTACATATATAAATACATCAAAATCCATGTTTACAAAACATAAAGTTTATACATGTTTGGCAGTTTGTCTCTGATCTTTAAGCCCACAATCAACACTTCAAAGTCTAGACTTGACTCGGTCTAGCTGAACTCTCCGGTTCTACCCTGTCATCAGCTCAATGAACCACAATCGCTAAGCCATAGGCTTAGTGGTACAAACCACAATAACAATATGCTTTAATGCAATGTCAATGTCATACTTTCAAGCAATAGAGTCATATTCAAAAATGCTATATTTCATAACATTACATTTCATTATCTTATTCAATTATTTTACCATTTATGATTCACATTGAAACAAAGACAAGCATAGGCCCAAAAAGGATCTAATATGTTATTCAAAGTTCAGAGTTACTGCTTTGGTCCATAATCACATTCATCAAGCCCGTAGGCGATATATATATCTATCCATGGATAATGTAACAGACCCCGTCTCTTGGACCTCAACCCGGCTAGACCCTAGGGCCCCAATATCTTGGTCCTCAACCCGGCAAGACTGTTACTATTTTTGAGGCTTACGACTCGGTCTTTTCACTTGCCTAGCGATTCATAGGCATGCTGCCAAACCCAGAACTCTAAAAATTGAATAACATACTAGGCACACAATTAATTCATTTATCTCATTATCAATCTCTTTCAGAATTCATTTCTCATAATCAAAATAGGCAACCATGCCCCAATTATTTCATTTGCATCATTATAGCCAACAACAATGGCTGCACATCTCATCATTAAAGTATACATAGCCAATTGCATTGGACATACATTTTGAATGATCATCATATCTTTCACATTATGCAAATCATAACATTAATCAAATGTATTAACAATGTAATAAATTACTTAACACATTTATAACCAAATGTGTTAAGTCTCAAAGTCATGTAAATGTATGCAACGATGTAAGTTTGTACTTACCTCAAGAGCAACTCACACCAATCTAAACACTTCCTCTTCCAAGAATCCTCCAATGCTTGGATTAGGGCAACTCAATCTCTTCAAAACCTAATCCAAAAATGATAATACACACTCACTTAAAGATACACATGAGATAATAAGGCTAAGAGTCAACTAGGGCAAACTCTACACATGACACGCTCAACAACACAAGCGTGTCCCTGACCGTGCCCTAAACTCACAACACAAAAGCCTTGACACGCTCAGTGGCATGGGCTTGTCACTGGCCGTGTCAATCATCCCTCAACACAGTAGCTATGACACGCTCAGTGACATGGGCGTGTCACTGGACGTGTCAATGCTACCACAACACAGAAGCTGTGACACGCTCAGTGACATGGGTGTGTCACTGGTCGTGTCACCCATCCAGAAAATAGACTCATTGACACGCCTAAAGACTTGGCCGTGCTTATGGGCGTGTCAGGCCAAAAATCCTGATTCCGGCAACAACAACATCACAACCAACAAACCTTTTACTTCCACCATCTTCCACTCCAAACAAACGTAACTATACACACCCATAAACCATACTGACTTGCAAAAACATTAAAACAACTCAATACATACATCAAACACCAATTCACAACCATCACTTACACACAACTCAAGCACAACACTTATTTTCTTCCAACACCAAACTTAACTCTATCTCAAAATCAACACCAAGAAGATCAAACACCCTCACATACACCATAATCAAATATACACATACCATCAACAATCAAACACCAAACTCAAAACACAAACTTAGAAGAAAACCAAAGAATCAAGAGGAGAACTTACCAAAAGTGATGAAAACTCTTAGATTTCCAACTTGATCACTTGAAACATCCTTCAATCTTGAGTTTGGAAAGACAAAATCTCACTTCCTCTCTTGCTATGGAGCTAGCCGGCCAAGGAGAAAAGAAAAGAAGAAGAAGATGAATAGAGAAAAGCAAAGTCAACACTCCCTCTTCACTTAACCACTCAATCTCTCTTTAATTCTCAACCAAGCAATTTAATTAATATAATATTCATAAAAATCTTCATCCACTTACTAATTTCCATTTCAATTAATTTAATAAAAATAAATAAATCTTCTTTTGACCTTCTATTTCTTTGACTTGTATATGTTGTATATATCTCATATATACAACATATACACTCTTCTCTTTACCTCTTTTCTCTTTCCACTTAAACATATACAATTAATCCAAATACAACAATAAATATTCCAAAACTTTTAGGGTATACTTTGGGATATTACAATTCTCCCCCTCTAAAAAGAAATTTCATCCTTGAAATTACCTTATCTCAATTCTGAAACAGCTGGGGATACTGATCTCGCATCGCTTGCTCACTCTCCCTGTAATATCCCGAAATAGACCCTAAGAGTTTTGGAGTTATTGTTGTTGAATTTGGATTTAATGTATATGTATATAGGGGGAAATATAAAGATAATATATATAAGACATATACATGGGATATAAAGTGGTGTAGGATAAGTGAATGGTATATATATATATATTTGTGTAATGAATTAATAATAATAATAATAAGGTCAAAAAGAAAAGAGAAGAAGAAAGTCAAAGAAAGATTATGTTGTGGAGATTTAAAGTGTTATTATTATTATTATTATTATTATTATTATTGTTATTGTTATTGTTATTGTTATTATTATTATTATTATTATTATTATATATATATATGATAAGAATGAAGGAAAGAAGTAGAAACTTCTTTCCTCTTCTGCTCCTTCTTCGTTTTCTTCTTGCTGCCTGGACGAGAGAGAGAGAGAGAGAGAGAGAGAGAGAGAGAGAGATGTGATTTTGTTGCTTTTCACATCAAAGTTCTTAAGGATTTTAAGAGAATTGAAGATGGAGATGAAGATTTGGCAACATATTCAAGTAAGTACCTATTCTTTGAGTTAATTTATTGATTATACATATATATAAGTATTTATCTTATTGTTTGGATTTCTTTTGGATTGAGGCTATCTTGGGTATAATTGGTGTGTAAGATGATGAAAGGAAAAGATTGAAGCATGTAGATGTATTGAATTATCATCTAAGTGATGATAAGTTGAGATAATTGTGAGAATGATGATGAATTGTTGAGTTAGGGTTGTGTATAAATGAATTGGTACTTTGAGTAATTGATTATAATGATGAATATATATATTGATTATTATGATAATATAATGAAGTTATATATATGTTAAAATGATAGGAAATTGATAAATATTAATAAAGATAATGATTATTAGGGTTGTGGTATGAATTTGGAAGGGCTTGGATGAATTTTGAAGTGTTTGGTCTTTGAATCATTGAAGGACACGGCCAAGTTATGAGAGACACGGCCAAGTTAGGGCAAACTTGGCCGTGTAGATTATTTTTTTTGAAGAGACACGGCCACTGTCTTGGCCGTGTCCCTTGACCGTGTTTGCCACTGCCTAGTTTGTGTTGAGAGACACGGCCGTGTCCCTTGCCCATGTCTGCTTCTGGATTGTTTGTGTTGAGAGACACGGCCATTGGCTTGGCCGTGTCTACTGGCCGTGTTTGCTACTGAAACTTTTGGTTGAGAGACACGGCCACAGGCTTGGCCGTGTCCCTTGAGGGTGTTGGCTTTTGTGTTTGTTAATTGTTCTTCATACATTGTTGGATCTTCAATTGTCTTTTGTACTTAAATACACTTATAACAATAATGATCCAACCAAATGTATATAGAAGATTCTACATTCATGTATAGTGTAAATTGTTTTGTATATAACAATGATGATATAGAAAATGTGGAAGAGATAATGATCATGGAAAAAGGTATGTGCAATGCCATTGATTATGTATTGTTGAGTGATGAATTGATCAATATGACTAGATGATAACAATGATGTTTATGATACTATATGAACAATGTTGTGTAGAATGCATTGTGAATCTTGTGAATTACAATGATGATTTATATATATATATTGTGAAAAGTATGATGATAAGTCATTGTTTTTTACTATAATGATTCAAATGTGATGGAAAGCCATTGTGATTGGCTATGATGATTCAAGTGAAAGTGATAAGGCATGTTTGCCTAATTGATGATGAAATTGAAAATGAAATAATAAATGAATTGTGTAACTAATGTGTTATTCAATTTCAGAGTTCTGGGTTTGGAAGCATGTCTATAAAATGAAAAAGGTAACAGTCTTGCCGGGTTGAGGATCTCCTCGATTGAGTCGGGTTGATGATCCAAGAGACTGATTTTGTTACACTATGAGATTTGTGCTTATAAGATATATGATTAGTAACAGTCTTGCCGGGTTGAGGATCTCCTCGATTGAGTCGGGTTGATGGTCCAAGAGACTGGGTCTGTTACTTGATAACTGTGATATGAGAATTGTAGTAACAGTCTTGCCGGGTTGAGGATCTCCTCGAGTTTAACCGAGTTGATGATCCAAGAGACTGGGTCTGTTACGCTATCCATGGATAGAGATATTTATATATGATGCCTACGGGCTTGATGATTATGATTATAGACCAAAGCAGTAACTCTGAACTTTGAATAACATATTAGTGTTGTTCGGGCCCGAGTCTGTCTTTGTTGTCAGTGTGATATTCAAATATTGAAATAAATGAGTAATGAGATCTATAACTGCTGTTATTGAAAGTATGATTTTGTAATATGTGTATTGATGTATGGAAGGTGAATATGTTTTGAGGGACTTTCTTGATATATGAATATATGAAAATATTGTATGATGTGTAAATTGTATATGAATGTGGAATTTGTGAGAATGGTTTTCATGAAGGTTTGGATAGGTCATAAAAGGGTGCTTTGTTGAATTGATGTATATTTATATGTATATGAGATAGAAAAGGCAAAAATTGAGTTGTGAATGTTCTATGTAATTATATATCTAATTTATGAAATTAGTGGGAACTTATGAAGAATGCATTGAGAAAGGAAAACGTGGTAAGAGAACAGTAAACCATAAAGCTAAACATATGAGGTATGATAATTTGGTAAAGTGTATTTTATTATTTTAGTTGTACTACTAAGCTTTCGAGCTTAGCGTGGTTGTTTAATCGCGCAGGTATTTATGCGGTTGATCTGGAAATCTAGCTGTGATGCCACGAGAAGGGTAAGAGTGTCTCGAGACCAACTAGAAGGTGATGCATACATGTGTGATTTTAAACTATATTGTATTTTTGAGTTAATATATATTCATATGGATGAATGAAGTTTTGATAAATGAGAATACTGACTTTTGTAGATATGTTTTAAATTAATGTATAATTTGATGAACTTGGATAAAGGTTTTAAATTGAAACTAAAAGTAACATCCTTATACTTTATATATGTATTGTATGTATACTAGGTATATGTATAGTACTTATATAGAGCATGGGGGTGTTACACTCCCAAGTTGCCTCTGCCTTCACATGATTCTTCCAAAGAACCTTTACAAGTGGCACTTTCTTATTTCTCAACTCTTTCATTTTATGTGCCAAAATAACCACTGGTTTTTCTTCAAAAGCTAGATCCGGACTCACCTCAATAGATTCAATGGACAGAACATGAGATGGGTCTAATCTGTACCTCCGCAGCATAGAAACATGGAAGACATTGTGAATTCTATCCAACTCAGGCGGCAAAGGAATTCGATAAGCAACTGGTCCCACTCTCTCTAATACCTCATAAGGTCTAATTAAATGAGGACTTAACTTCCCTTTGCGGCCAAATCTCAAAATATTTTTCCAAGGAGACACTTTCAGAAATACTTTATCTCCCATATTGAACTCTATGTCTCTCATCTTCAAATTTGAATAAGATTTCTGCCGATCTAAAGCTGCTTTCAACCGATCCCGAATTATTTTCACTTTCTCTTCTGTTTCTTTAATCAAATCAGGACCAACCAATTTGCCTTCTCCAACTTCATTCCAACATAGAGGCGTTCTGCATCTTCTACCATACAATGCCTCATAAGGTGCCATTTTAATACTAGACTGATAACTATTGTTATAAGCAAATTCCATTAATGGCAAAAATCTGTCCCAACTTCCAGAGAATTCAATGACATAGCTTCTCAACATGTCCTCCAAAATCTATATCACTCTCTCTGACTGCCCATCTGTCTGCGGATGAAAAGCAGTGCTAAAGTGCAATCGAGAACCCAAAACACCATGTAAACTCTTCCAAAATCTCGAAGTAAACCGGGGATCTCGATCAGACACTAAAGAAATTAGGACTCCATGCAACTTCACTATCCCATTGATATACAGCTCAGCCAACTTCTCAAGAGAATAGTCCATCCGAACTGGAAGAAAATGAGTTGTCTTTGTCAACGATCAACAATCACCCATATAGCATCATGCTTCTTCTGAATCAATGGCAAACCAGACACAAAATCCATTGTCACACGTTTCCATTTCCATTTAGGCACTGATAAAGGTTGGAGCAACCCTGTTGGAACTTGATGCTCAGCTTTCACCCTCTGACAAGTGAGACATTTAGATACAAACTCCGCTATGTCCCTCTTCATACCTGACCACCAGTAATGTTGCTTCAAATTATAATACATCTTGGTACTCCCAGGGTGCATAGCAAAAACCGACTGATGTGCTTCTTCCAAAATAATCTTCTCAATCTTGCATCATCAGGAACACACAATTTATCCTTGAACCAAAGGCTACCATCTTTTCTCATATAAAAATCTCAGTTCTCTCCTTTCTGGCAACCCGAAACAATCTTCTGAAATTTCTCATCAACCAATTGAGCCTCTTTAATCTGATCCAACAACACCGGTCTCAAATGCAACTGAGCTAACAAGGCTCCATCATCACATGATTCAAAACTAGCATGCAACGCTCTCAACTCAACAAGCAATGAGAGCGAATAAAAAGTCAAACCTGCCAAAGACTTCCGACTCAAGGCATCCGCAACAACATTTGCCATACCAGGATGATAATCAATCAAACATTCGTAATCTTTGATCAGTTCCAACCATCGTCTTTGTCGAAGATTAAGCTCTCTCTGAACCGCCAAATATTTCAAACTCTTATGATCCGTGTAAATGAAACACTTCTCCCTATACAAGTAGTGTCACCAAATCTTCAAAGCAAAAACTATGGCTGCTAACTCCAAATCATGCGTCGGATAATTAAGCTCATGCAGCTTCAAGTGCCGAGAAGCATAAGCTATGACTTTACCCTCTTGCATCAAAACACAACCTGAACCATTATGTGAAGCATAATTGTAAATCACATATGGTTTATCTTCCACAGGCAAAGTAAGAACATGAGCTTGAGTCAACATTTCTTTCAACTGCTCAAAGCTTGCTTGACACTGATCTGTCCATACAAATCTAACTCCCTTCCAAAGTAATTTGGTGAGTGGAGTAGCTATCAAAGAAAAACCCTTCAGAAACCGTCGATAATAGCCTGCCAAACCCAGAAAACTTCTAACTTCAGTCACTGACTTCGGTGGACTCCAATTCAAAATGGCCTCAACTTTATTCGAATCAACTCTTATACCATCTGCTGAAACTATATGACCAAGAAAAGTCACTTGATCAAGCCAAAACTCCCACTTCGACAGCTTAGCATACAATTGCTTCTCCCTCAAGGTCTGTAATACAATCCACAGATACTTGTCATGATCCTCTTCATTACGCGAACACACCAAAATATCATCAATGAAGACCACCACAAACTGATCTAGATAGGGCCTAAACACCCTATTCATCAAATCCATGAAAGCTGTAGGTGCATTCGTCAATCCAAAAGGCATCACTAAAAACTCATAATGCCCATATCTTGTGCGGAAAGCTGTCTTAGGAACATCTTTAGCTCTGACTCTCAACTGATGGTCACCTGATCTCAAATCAATCTTGGAAAACATTGCCACTCCCTTCAACTGATCGAAGAGATCATCTATCCTAGGCAAAGGGTACTTATTCTTGATAGTCACCTTATTCAATTGCCTATAATCGATGCACAACCTCAAAGTACCATCCTTCTTCTTCACAAACAAAACAGGTGCTCCCCACGGAGAAACTCTAGGGCGAACAAACCCTTTATCCAACAACTCCTGCAACTGCACCTTCAACTCTCTCAACTCAGCAGGTGCCATTCGATAAGGAGTAATAGAGATGGGAGTGGTACCAGGCAACAAATCGATACCAAACTCAACCTCTCTCTCAGGGGGTAACCCTGGCAACTCCTCCAGAAAAGCATCTGGAAATCCACAACTGTGGGTATACTATCAAATTGAGAACCCACTACTCTGGTATCCACAACATGAGCAAGATAAGCATTACACCCTTTTCTAATCAACTTCCTAACTGCAACAGCTGAAACAAACAAGGATGCAAGTTGTCTCTACTCACTAGATATCATCACACTTCTATCATCACTGGTTCTTAGGGTAACACACTTCTTTTGACAGTCTACCACAGCTCCATGCTTAGACAACCAATCCATACCTAAAATCAAATCATACTCCCTAAAAGGCATTTCAATCAAATCACCCAAAAACTCCTCACCTTGCACCACAACTGAACTATCACGATGCACCTTGCTAACTACCACACTATGCCCTAAAGGATTTGTCACCAAGACATCAAATCCTAAGGACTCAGAATGCAATTCAGACACAGGAAAGATAGATGCACTTATGTATGAATGAGTAGATCCTTGATCAATCAAAGCAAGAATTGAAATGCCAAATAAAGAAAATGTACCCGCAATGACTGCTGAAGCATCCGGTTGCCTCTCCATCACGTACACTCGCTGAGAAGACCTAGCCTCATCTGGCCTACTGCCTCCGGATGTAGAGCCTCCTCTCTGACTGATCCCAGGTCGACCACCTCTACTAACACCTCTGCCACTTCGACCTCCTCTCACACTAGGTCGAGAAACTGCAGAATCTGCCTGCCTATACTTCTGCATCTCAGGACAATCTCTAAAGAAATGGTCAGGTGATCCACATCTGAAACACACAGCGGATCCACCAATCTTCCAACAAACACCCCATGTATCCTACCACAATGGACACATGTAGGTGGAGTAGACCTCTGAACCACTGGAGTCGGAGCACTAGCTATAGAAACTGTAAGTCTCGATCTCTGCCTCTGATACTGAACTGACCTACCCGACTATCTCTGGCTCCTACTGACTCATGGAACAAAACTTCCTCTGCCTCTCTTCATAGACAAAGACCCTGCCTCAAACTGGGATCTCCTAACTCTGGTCTCCTCTTCAGTAGCAGCTGCTGCAATAGCGTATGCTTTCTCAACACTTTTGGTTGCTGCAACAAGCTGAGAAAGATCCTAATATCAGGAACCAGCAACAATACACATAATAGAGGACCTCAACCCTTCCTCAAATCTCCTACACCGGTCAATCTCATCTGAAATAATCCCCCCGGCATAATGACTCAATCGGATGAACTCTACCTCATACTCTGTCACAGTCCGGTTATCTTGTCTTAGATTCAGAAATTCCATCTTCTTGACATTCTTATACTCCCTCGGAGTATATTTCTACTCAAACTCCATCAGAAAATCACTATAAAACAAAGTCGGTGGATCATTGATAGCATGAGGAACCGTCTTCCACCAATCATAAGCATCTTTCTGCAGAAGGGATCTAGCATAATCAAATTTCTCTTCAAGAGTGGCTTGCAACTGAATAAATACCCTCTGCACTCTATCCAACCACTGCTCAGCTATTGCAGGATTTGTAGTACCAAAGAAATCTTCAGCCCCAAATTTTCTCAATTTATCATAATGCCTCACCGGTACTTGTGGCTGTGGTGGTGGTGGCTGCACTTGAGCTTGCCTCAACAATTCTACCACATGCCGTAACCAAACCGGCGGAACCTCATCTGCAGCTGATCTCTCTTGCACAGGAGCAGGTGCTTCTCCAGCTCTCTCAATCCTAGCCTCATCTCTACGCTCTTCAGGAGCTACACTCTCAACACTACCTTCTATGGACGGACGTGACTGAGATGCCATCACTACCTATATCTGCAAACACAGCAGAATATACCTCATTAAATATCAGAGACTGCCAATACCAAAACATGTATCTTATTAAAAACCAACTTTTAGAATCAAAATGTTCTTTTTCTTATAATTTACCTAGGTTGAAAATCTCAAACCTAGGCTCTGATACCAAAATAGATGTAACACCCCTATACCCTGTGTACGCACACTACATACTACTACACCTGTAATATACGTATACCGAATACAGGAGTGCCATGGTTTATAGTAGATAACCCAATTTTTCTCTTCTGCAATAATATAAGAAAACTTAAAACACTTCATATTATATTATAAACTATACTAGATAAAACATTTATTCATTATGCAGCGGAAAATGTAGTGGTATTTACATATATAAATATATCAAAATCCATGTTTACAAAACATAAAGTTTATACATGTTTGGCAGTATGTCTCTAATCTTTAAGCCCACAATCAACACTTCAAAGTCTAGACTCGACTTGTTGTAGCTGAACTCTCTGGTTCTACCCTGTCACCTGCGCGATGAACCACAATCGCTAAGCCATAGGCTTAGTGGTACAAACCACAATAACAATATACTTTAATGCAATGTCAATGTCATACTTTCAAGCAATAGAGATCATATTCAAAAATGCTATTTTTCATAACATTACATTTCATTATCTTATTCAATTGTTTTACCATTTATGATTCACATTGAAACAAAGACAAGCATGGGCCCAAAAGGATCTCATATGTTATTCAAAGTTCAAAGTTACTGCTTTGGTCCATAATCACATTCATCAAGCCCGTAGGCGATATATATATCTATCCATGGATAATGTAACAGACCCAGTCTCTTGGACTTGAACCCGGCTAGACCCTAGGGCCCCAGTTTCTTAGTCCTCAACCCGGCTAGACTGTTACTATTTTTAAGGCTTACGACCCGGTCTTTTCACCTCAAAAATATCATATTTCATATTTATCAGCTGGGCTCAGCTTACGACCCGGTCTTTTCACCTGCCCAGCGATTCATAGGCATGCCGCCAAACCCAAAACTCTAAAAATTGAATAACATACTAGGCACACAATTAATTCATTTATCTCATTATCAATCTCTTTCACAATTCATTTCTCATTTCATTTCTCATAATCAAACTAGGCAACCATGCCCCAATTATTTCATTTGCATCATTATAGCCAACAACAATGGCTGCACATCTCATCATTAAAGTATACATAGCCAATTGCATTGGACATACATTTTGAATGATCATTATATCTTTCACATTATGCAAATCATAACATTAATCAAATGCATTAACAATGTAATAAATTACTTAACACATTTATAACCAAATGTGTTAAGTCTCAAAGTCATGTAAATGTATGCAATGATGTAAGTTTGTACTTACCTCAAGAGCAACTCACACCAATCTAAACACTTCCTCTTCCAAGAATCCTCCAATGCTTGGATTAGGGCAACTCAATCTCTTCAAAACCTAATCCAAAAGTGATAATACACACTCACTTAAAGATACACATGAGATAATAAGGCTAAGAATCAACTAGGGCAAACTCTACACATGACACGCTCAACAACACGGGCGTGTCCCTGACCGTGCCCTAAACTCACAACACAGAAGCTTTGACACGCACAGTGACATGGGCGTGTCACTGGCCGTGTCAATCCTCCCTCAACACAGTAGCTATGACACGCTCAGTGACATGGGCGTGTCACTGGACGTGTCAATGCTACCACAACACAGAAGTTGCGACACGCTCAGTGACATGGGTGTGTCACTGGTCGTGTCACCCATCCAGAAAATAGACTCATTGACACACCTAAAGACTTGGCCGTGCTCATGCGCTTGTCAGGCCAAAAATCCTGATTCCAGCAACAACAACATCACAACCAACAAACCTCTTACTTCCACCATCTTCCACTCCAAACAAACTTAACTAAACACACCCATAAACCATACTAACTTGCAAAAACATCAAAACAACTCAATACATACATCAAACACCAATTCACAACCATCACATACACACAACTCAAGCACAACACTTGTTTTCTTCCAACACCAAACTTAACTCTATCTCAAAATCAACACCAATAAGATCAAACACCCTCACATACACCATAATCAAATATACACATACCATCAACAATCAAACACCAAACTCAAAACACAAGCTTAGAAGAAAACCAAAGAATCAAGTGGAGAACTTACCAAAAGTGATGAAAACTCTTGGATTTCCAACTTGATCACTTGAAACATCCTTCAATCTTGAGTTTGGAAAGACAAAATCTCACTTCCTCTCTTACTATGGAGCTAGCTGGCCAAGGAGAAAAGAAAAGAAGAAGAAGATGAATAGAGAAAAGCAAAGTCAACACTCCCTCTTCACTTAACCACTCAATCTCTCTTTAATTCTCCACCAAGCAATTTAATTAATATAATATTCATAAAAATCTTCATCCACTTACTAATTTCCATTTCAATTAATTTAATAAAAATAAATAAATCTTCTTTTGACCTTCTATTTCTTTGACTTGTATATGTTGTATATATCTCATATATACATCATATACACTCTTCTCTTTACCTCTTTTCTCTTTCCACTTAAACATATACAATTAATCCAAATATAACAATAAATATTCCAAAACTTTTAGGATATACTTTGGGATATTACACCTACTACTCATGTTTTCCATATTTTGAAGATGAAGCTGTGACATCTCCTGATTGTCCGATGCAAGGACTACACAAAGACCCTAAAGGTACCAATGGGAATGCTTTAGTCCATCATCTCAGTCCGTAAGTCAATATCACCACTGTAAGTATCACTCATGCATATCATGCATACAAGCATACATGAGCATGTCACACTGCACTTTTGTTGTCTATTGTTTAAGCAACCAATATTCTTGAAGTAAATGATGACAAGCAAACAAAGCATCAAGGGGGCATGAAAGACTGGTTGTTTAAGAAAGATCCAATCACTTTGTAAAAATGAATATGAACTGTTACTCAAAGAATGAGACAAAATAAAAAAGTGTATTGGAGCCTACATGGGAACAAAATCATTGGTTAAGCCTATAAAGGAGGCAAAATTTATCCTTTTTAATTTTTGATTTTATGCATTTACAAAATATTTTCAGACTCTCTTTCAAAGTTCTACTATACAGAAGGATATGAGGGCTACAGGGCTAAAAAATAACTGAATTTTTTTCAAAGCATAATTAATGAAAGAATGGAACAAGTGGCCAGAAGAAAGCCAGAACTCTCAAGTAACAAAATGTCACTCAAGTTAGAAGAGCTGAAATTGCTGGCTAAAAGAAAGCCAAAACTTTCAAATGATAAAATGTCAATCAAGCTAGAAGAGCTAAAGTTGATTGCTAGAATAAAGTAAGAACTTCAAAAAGATAGAAAATCAATCAAGTTAGAAGAGCTAAAGTTGATTGCTGGAAGAAAGCCAGAATTCTCAAATGATAGAAGGTCAGTCAAGCTAGAAAAATTGAAGTTAATGGCTAGAAGAAAGCCAGAATTCTCAAATAATAAAAGGTCAGTCAACTTAGAAGAGCTGAAGTCGACGTAGGACAAAGGTCCATCCCCAAGCAAATTGTAGGTCCAGAACCCAAGCTAATCCGAGTTCAGAACCTAAACTAGTTATGATCTTAGTGAGATATTAAAGTCACTCAGTATCCTATTGAGATATTATAATTGGTCGATGGTTATTGTTTCATCAAGATATTAGAGTCGCTTAATGGTTTTCATCAGGATATTTGAATTGCCTGATGATATTTTTTATTTACCAATATATTAGAGTTGGTTGGTGGTTTCATTGAGATATTATAGTCACTAGATGGATGTTGTTTCATCAAGATATTAGAGTCACTCAATAGTTATTTTTTCAGCAAGATATTATAGCTGCTTGATGGTTTTCATCAAGATATTAGAATCGCTTGATGTTTATTTCATTTTACTAATATATTATAGTCGCTTGGTAGTTTTCATTGGGATATTACAGTTTCCCAATAACCCATTGAGGTATTAGATTCGCTCAATGGTCAGATGTCGATACTCAATGGTTCCTCACCATCGAGAATCCATCCTTTGGATTTTTGTTTGCTTTTCTCTTTGTTTTGTTTTGCAGATACTTGGTCCAAAATTCAAAAGCTGTATCATTGCTTTTCACTCTCTTCCACTAAAGATTCAAGATCATTCAAGCAGGGGACAAAACTGTAGACTTTTAATTTTTGCACATTATGAATTTTGTTTTAATTAAAAAGGTTGAATCAAGTTTGGTTTCAATCTTAAAGGCCAAAGTTAAATCTAATTCAATTTTAAAAGCCCAAATCAAGTCTGGACCCAATTAAAAAGCTAAAATAAATTATGGTCCGATTTAAAAGCTAAACTAACCCAAAATGAAAGATGATTGGCCATTTTATATGGCCATTTTGTTATGATCATAGCCCATAACGAATTGGCCATGGATAAATTCGATATGAGCAAGTCATATCAAATTTTCCATGGCCAAATTCAATATGAGGCTTGTTCATATTGAATTGGACATCCAATTCGACATGGGCCTTTAATTTCGGCTTAATTCAGTATCCTAAATGGTTTCAAGGCAGTCTCCTAGCAGGTTTAGGATTAGTGAACATCATTAAAACCTAAATTTGCTTATAAATACAAAGGACTTTTGAAAATGTAAGGGGGAAGTGGCTAGCAAGTAGTAAGCAACAATTAACAAAAATAAAAGACGATCAGAAAAAGTAGCCAAAAATAATTGAGCAGAAAGTGACCATTGATACTTGGATCATTGAAACTCCCACTAAAACCTAAATTGAGCTAGACCATTAGATAAGCAGTGCATGTGGTTCAACATACAAATTGGTGGAGCCAACAAAGGAGGTTTGGTTCTATTTAACCCATCCAATTTAATTCAATTGTTTATTATTATTTATGAATCCATTGAAATAATTCAATTTTTACTGTTTTTTAATTAATCCATTGCATCTTCAATCAATAAAATCATGATTGAGAATTTCTAATAGTAAAGCTATAGGCTCGGGTTTCAAACCAATAAGAATATTAATTGTATATTTTACCTGTGTTTTTTTGCAAATCCAAAACCCTAATCTTATAACATGATATTTTAGCTTTAACATTAAACTTATATTTGTATATTAAACCCTAATATTGTTTCCAAAATTCTAATTAACATATTAAAACCCTAATCCTATTTCTAAAACCCTAATTTACATGTTTAAACCCTAGTTTTGTTTAAAACCCTAATTTTCTAAGATAAAACCCTAATCTCATGGTTAAACCTTAATTTGATGATGGAACCCTAATTGTAATTATTGATTTATTGTTATCTACTTATGATTTATGATGAGCTTTAATTTTATTGTGTTGGTTATGATGGATGATTGAATGGTTTAATTATATTTGATTATTTAGATTTTAAAGATGTAAAATGCATGTTTCCACTTTATGGGTGCCTTGCTTTATTAATTTTTTTTATCTTATTTGAGTTTTGGGATTAATGTAAGGGATACATTTCCACCAAATGATGGGTGTCTTTATTTCATTTATTTTATTTTTGGATATTGGACATTGTGAGGACATGTTTTCATCTTGCATGGGTGCCCATTTTGTTGATTTTTCTGGGCTCGCTTTGATTTTAATATAATGAATATTTGTTTATTGTAATTACATGTGTTACGAATTATATTATGATAAGTTAAGAATTTAATAATATATAAACCTGAAAAGGAGACCGGCTCCAATAAATTGGGCGTTATGGGGGTGCTAGGTCATTCTCACCTTCCCCATACATATCCAACTTTTCGAACCCAATAGGGGGTTGGGGATTCCTTAGGAATCGAGTCATCCAACTCTTTTTTTTCTGATTTGTTTGGGTGGGACTCCTTTTCTCTCGGTTTAGGACATTTTCTCTAAGGCCCCAAGCCTAATAGTGCCACCATCGCAAGAACCATTCCATCAGGAGTGGGGGCAAAAATCCCCGCTCACACCACCCATGTCAGTTGGCTTCATTTTATCTTTTCTTTCCTTTTTATCTCTATTCTCTTTTAGTTTTCATTTTGCATCTTCTGACTTTGCTTTTACATTTAAAGGTTCCTTGGGTATATTATGAATATGTGGCATGTCTTTTTCAAGCTACCCATGCTAAATTAGCTTTGATAACCCTACAACTGTCGGTTAGTTCATAAAAACATGCTTATACAATGTCATAAATGTGTGCCTATTCTCTAACTTTCTAATTTCTATTGGACTTGCAGACAAAACTATTTCATGCTCATGGTGAATCTTCTCATATGAACTCCCATATATTAATGTTGCATGATTAACTAGAGATGAAGAAGAGAGAAGTTTTATTACTAAGGAAGGAGTGTCAGCGTATGGAGTTCGAGCTTTAAGAATTGTAGGATAAAGAGAACCACTCTTCTTATCTTCCTCCTGGGATTAGGGGAGATGGGTCCATCCAGGGATCTTGATAAATTCTTTTGTGTATATTTTCATGTATTTGGACATGCTTTTCTAGTTTGATGTGTAACTGGACCTTTTTAAGTCATGATTCATGGTTGAAAATCTATGTTTAGTGATTGTTTCCTTTTTTCACCATTATCATGTTGATCTACATTTGGCGATCCCATCAGAATAAGTGGAAAAATCTCCAAATGAAATAGTAAAACTGCATAAGTTATCATGCATCTCTTCTCAAACCTTCCTTCTAATAGTTGTGACAGGACTGTCATACCTTTTGATGGATCTGCATACCAAATCCATTCTTCCATCATACAACTCTTGTAGTTACGAGGATCAGCGAGACTCTTGGTTTACAGCATCATTTCCTTTTTTGAATATTCACCCTAAAACTTCCCATTTACTTCTTCTTATCCTGTCTCCCTATTTAAACATTCCTCTCCATCTTCCTTCTATTATGATTTACCTGTTCATCCCTTCTTAGTTCCATTTCTTCCATTCCCATCATGACAGAAAGTAGCCTGAGGAAAATTCAAAGTTTGCTAAAAAATCTCCAGTTAGGATACTTCAACCTGTTTATTGGTTGCCATCTCTCTAATCTAAATTACTTTCAGAATGATAGACTTGATCTTGCCTTTCTCCATGCTACCACCATTTTCATACTAGTATCTTTTGTTTTCATGATTTTAAAATGTGCCCTATTATGGAAGAGTGTGTTGTCATCTTGGATTATCATCCTTTCCAGTTTAATTCTCTCGCACTACCTCAACTGTTTTTTGACTTTTACAGGAACCTAGTAGAGCTCTTCCATATCACTCATAATGAGGCCCTTCAACTTACTCTGGGAGAGGGAATCTCATTAGAGCCATTGATTGACCTTTGCATTGAGCGACTAGCTTTCAGCCGCACAAGGGCATGTATGGCATGCCTTTGTTTACTGGGGAAATTCCTTCTCATCATACCTGATGGTGATGTTGCCATAAGGTCCCTTTCCTTGATTGAGCATATGAAAGAAGGCCTTATAATGATCCCTACTATCCTGGCTAAGATTCTCATAGGTCTTGATAACTTTGTAAGTGGCCACTCGCTTAGACTTCAAAGGAGTCTCCTCCTTTTATAGTGAGTTTTTTTATTTATTTTATTTCATTTTTTAAGCTCTAACTTTTGCCTGGGTGGCTCTTTCGAGTTTTATACCTAGTGAGCTCTTTTGTTTTCTATCTTTTTGTTTATCTTGAGATTTGGCTTCAAGAGATTTTTGCCTCACTTTTTGTACACATTGTACCATATCTCGTTACTACATCACTCAAGCCATTTATTGATGCATCCTGTATAGACTCATGATGAGTGGCATGCTCGGCTAAATAACTAGAAGAGGGATTATTATAGTGACTCTTCACTCTCGGCATCATCTATTTGTCACCTTGGCTGGTCTTCATAGCGGGACCTATTATGTGCCAACTCATTTAGGTCCCCAATATAGTATTGTCTCCACAGACTAGGGCCACCTTCTTAACTTAAATTTCCCTCACCTCACACCTACCTTCCTTGAGGATCTAGATTGTTACTAGGCTTAGAGAGATACCCATGTTTGTAGTGGAATCAATGATTGATAGACTAGACTTTAGAAGAAATTTTCACGTTTGACGTCACTTGTTAAAGCTTATTGCAAATTTTCTTTTGAACATCTTTTTTGCATTTTACCTATGTGTGTTTGATGAATTTCATGGCATGTTTGATGAATGATTTCATTGATCTAAGGAACATCTTTACATGTGCATTGCATCTAAAAGCTACCCTTGTCATTGCATGACCTTTTCAGGTTTTTCATGTGACTATTTTACACTCTCCCTTGATAGTTTTCTTGGTAACATATTCAATATCAAACTCCTCTAATGACAACAACCATTTTCCATATTTCCATATCAAGGATGGGGCTTCACTCAAGTACCTGAAAAGATCCATTCGTCATACAACTTATGTACCATAGGACTGGAAGCAGTGCCTCAATTTTTGGGAGGACCACACCAATGCTATGCAAGTCCTTTCTACCATGATGTATTTTACCTCATAGGGCAAAAGCTTTCTATTGAGGTAGTAGATAGCAAACTCCACCCCTCTTTCATCTGCCTATGCCAACATTGCCCCTATTGAGCCATCTTCGATTGCTAAATATAAGATCGGTGGTTTTCTCAATTTCAGAGGTTTGAGTACTGATAGATTGAGGAAGTACTCATTTATCTTTTCAAATGCCTTTTAGCACTCTAGGGGCCATTTTAAGGGTTTGTTTTTCTTAAGCAACTTAAAGATGGGTTCGCACACAATGGTCAGGTGGGCTATGAACCTACTCACATACTGTAATTTACCAATGAAGCCACTCACTTCCATTTCAGTTTTTGGCATAGGCATATCACAAATAGCCTTTATTTTCTCTAGGCCTATCTTAATGCCATTGGGTGTGATCATGTGCCCCAACATTCTCCTAGATGTGACCTTAAAAGTGCACTTCTTTGGATTGAGTCTCAAGTTATACTTCAGAGCTCGCTCGAAGAATTTTTTCTAAGTTCTCAAAGTGTTGTTCTCGAGTTTTAGATTTGACCATCATATCATCCACATAAACTTTTACCTCCTTATGGATCATGTCATGAAACAAAGTCATGACCATTCTCTAATAAGTAGCCTCTGCATTCTTGAGTTCGAATGGAATTACATTGTATGCATATGTCCCCCACCCTGTTATAAAGGCTATTTTACTTCTAACTTCTCTAGCCATCATCACTTGATTGTATCCAAAAACTCTATCCATGAAGGAGCACATCACACTAGTTGTCACACAGTCTACTAGCACATCAATATGAGGTAATGGAAAGTTATCTTTTGGAGATGCCTTATTGAAGTCTCGATAGTCCATACACATTCTCACTTTTCCATCCTTCTTGTGGAATGGTACTATATTAGCTAATCCCCTGGGATACTCTACCACTTTAAGGAATACTGCTTTACCCTATTTCTTTGCCGCTTCTTTCACCAACTAGGTATATTCCAATCGGAGCCATGTTAACTTCTACTTTACTGGCTTCATGTGATCATGAGTCAGGATGCGGTGTTTTACTATATCTCTATCAATCCTTGGCATATCCTTATATGTCCATGTAAATACTTTCTCATATTTTTTCAACATTGTTTCAAATTTCTCTCTTTCTTCAAGGGTGCCATTCGATGCAATGCAAATATTTTTAGGATTTTCAGTGGTTCCTAAGTTTAATGTATGCATATTGGCAAAATTTATATTAAAAATGACCATGTGATCATGCACATGGATGCTTTTATCACAAGACACATCACACAATAAGCAAAATCAACATTTATTTATTTAACCTTAACATCAAAAACATCATTAGTTTCATACATGTCAGAGAAAAACACATCATCCAACTCAATTGGGCCTATCAAAGTGTAGACACTGTCGATATCATCAAAAATCATGGCCACGAAGTCTTTCACCATTTGATCATCACTAGTTGTAAGTGCTTTCATCTCATCTTTTTATCCAACCTTTTCTTCATCGTCTTTCATCTTTACTATCTTGAACATCTGTGAATATCTTGAATCCTAAAAGTATCTTTTCATCCACCTCTATAAGCTTAAGCTCACCATGGAAAGGGCATTTTCCCTTCCAAGATCCCACAAACACCTTCTCTAATGGGTCCTTCCAAGTGGGTGTCCTCCTCTCCATTTTGTATGCTACAGTTTCTTTCACTTCTTTGTATCCCAATCCTTTTCTATCTTTTAAGCAAGGGGATCTGTGTTGAGGCCTTCCCCATTCATTCTATCAGTTCTAAAGAAATATCACCAAACATACCAATTTATCTCTATTCAGCTCTTCCATGATTGGAGCTGCCATAGGTGGCATAGCTTGGAATCCCACCAAGGATTGTGTCATAATAAAAGTATCCACCACTTCAGACTAGGCTGCCTCTATTATGACTATCTCATCTTTCCATAGGATCTTAATCCTCTGATGCAAGGTGGATGGAACCCCTCCTAGCTCGTGAAACCATGACTACCCTATTAGAAAAGAAAAGGTAACATGGATATCTAATACAGTAAAATTCACTATTGAGTTGATGTCTCCAATCATGACTAGTGTTTTGAATGTCCCTCTTGTCTTTCTCTTGGTGTTATCATATGCCTAGATAGTTAGGTTTGTTCTTGTAGGCCTTTCTCGCTTAATCCAAATTTGGGGAGCACTCTTAGAGGACACACATTGATAGTAGATCCATCATCCACCATTGCACATGATATGGCCTTGTCAAATAATCTAACATTGATGAAAAAGGGGTGATTATGGCCCTTCCACTGGCAGCTCTCTATCACAAAAGTAATATTTTCTTTTGGAGGTGCCCATTTATCCTTCTCTGTCTCCCCTTTCATATAATTTACTAGCCATCCAATGAATATGAAGGGATCAGTGGGAATTTTTGCTAGAACTTTAGCCAAGGCCTCTCTGTGTTCCTTAGACCATACCGGTATGTGTTAGGACTTGAGCCTAGCTATTTGTAAGTGCACAGGTCATATCAAGTAATAAAATGATAAGTAGAGTATCATTCCCATGAGGAGGCTTGTTCTAAATACCAAACAATTAAACTAATTATTATTTGGATAACAAAAATTGATTTATGATTAAATTAGACTTTAAATAAAATAAATTACTTGGAATTAAAATTAATAATATGAAACTTAGGATTTATTCACCTTCATAAATTTATTATGAATCTTCTAAATTATTGATTTAGTTTAGTTTTCTTTTGATTAATGCTTGGATTCTCCTAAATCAAGCTCTAGTCTTTCTCAAGTACTAAAACTAATATTGATTTAATCATTATGTCTACTCTTATAATCTTAAGTAATTGAATCAATTCATTATATTTTATGAGAATCTTGAATCAACATCTTTAATGTCTAACCTTATCTCTAAGTGAAAAACTTCTTCAAGATTGTTATCTCCATGGACGAATGTTCTGCTTCCACTCTCACTCCATCATACAACATCTCAATTTGATTATTTATTTGCCAGATAATCAAAGCACTAAGATCAAAGATAACAAAATAATCAAAGGTAGAACTTAACTAAATTAAATAGACATATGTTATTCCATAGTAAATTCAATATAAGGGACCAACCCTAAATAAAGTTTATTTCCTCGTATTTGGAATGAAAACATAACAAACATTAAGGATAATAAATAAAAACACAATTGAAATAACAAGAAAAGATCAAACTCTAGTTCTTTTGATTGAAGAAGAATTCCACTTGGATTCTTGAATCTCTTCTTTGAACTCTAATTCACTTGTATCTTGAACTCTCTCTTGTCTATTATCTTAATAAAACTCATACATGAATTCTTTGGAGGAAAGGTGCTTATATAGAGTGTTTGGAAGCTTCTTGGTAGTGGCAAGTTGTCAAATGCATGAACCTAACAAGTTACAGCTATTTTGATCTTCAAAGTTCAAATGTTTTTGGCTAAAAGTCATACATTTCAGCCCCACAATCATGGTATATGGGTGCCATGATCGTGGTCTGGGTTAGAATAGACTATTTTGAGCTATTTTCTAGCTGTAAATGGAGGCTAAGTGGGCCACGGTCATGCCCCTTTGAATGCCATGGTCGTGGCCCTTGAATGGAGGCTGTAAACTCTGACTTTTCTTCCTTTCCTTGTCTTCGGCAATAGAGAAATGAACCCCACGATCATGGCTATTCAATGCCACGGTCGTGGCATCCATTTTGCTTCTGGAACTTTTGTTTTTCTTCAATTTTTGATATGACAAACTTAATTTGAATCCCACGTTATGGCCTTGAAAGGCCATGGGCATGGCACTTGTATTTTCTTCATTTTTGCTAACTTTTCTTCAATTTTGTATGACTAATCATTAAAACCTTTAATCTTGCCTTTCCACACTAAAATAATATAATTCTAACTCAAATAAACAAAATCCATTAAATTCAACTGAAAAACAATTAAAATCATGGTTAGAATTACATAAAATCCATTAATTTCACTCTATCGAACTCCTCCAAACTTAAATCATTGCTTGTCTTTAAGCAATTAAAGATTAGTACTACATATTTCTTTATATGATGAGTTTATATGCAAAAATTTTAACAATTAAAACTTCAAAATTTAGGTCGCAATTTAGCTTCATAACTTTACCTACTTCATTCTTACCTCCTTTACTCAAAAATTTAATTAATTGCAATCAATCATCAAACTTTAGATAAACAAATATTCTTTTGATGTAAACTTAACCTAGTCTCATATGCATGCTTAATTGAGCTTTCTCCACTAATAGACCATACTAAATTAAGGGAAATCAGAAGGACTTTGATAGGCTTGTAATGGGGTCTATAAAGATGAGGGCTAACATAAGGTTTAAATGAAATTCGTTAAGTATCTTTCAAAAATTTCTCTTACCATGTAGCTCATGTAGAGGATTCTTGGATATTTGCTCCTTTCTTGACTCCTTTCTCTCCTATAGGGGAATTTTTTAAACTCAATTAAATAGAAATTATATATTTACTTATATATTCCCCCAAACTTAAAACTTAGGAGTAAACTTTATATACTTTATCCTCATAAATTCAAACTTTATATACTTTATCCTCAGCGGCCTCAAAAGGTGGAGGTGGGGGAGCTTGTGGTTGGTATGCTGGTTCCTTAAAATCGCCTTCCTCTCTAAATAATTCCTCCTCATCAATGTTAATATCGGCATCTGATGGTCCTAAAACTTCATACTAGTTCTCTCTTAGTGTTGCTAGTCTCATTGCAAGAATGGTACCCATATCAATTGTAGTTTTACTCGAGATAGGTACAAAATGATCAAAACCTATATTAAGATATTCAAGAATTTTTGTAATCATCTCCCCAATGACAAACCGCTATGCCTAACAACTTCCTCATACCTTTTAGCAAACCAGTAACCAACATTAAAAACTTTTTCTTCCATGGCAAAATAAAATAAATGCAATTCTTTAGAATTAATGGTGCCTTGGGCTCTCTCCTCTCCCAAAAATTGTATTTGCCAAAACAACATAGATGTATCAGTAGAACAGGTTTGTAAAATTAGAGGCTTTTGATATTTTACTATTAAATCTTCTTATGCCCCCTAATATAGTCTATGTTTCATTTTCATCAAATCCTTCAGTTCTCTCATGAGTTCCTTGTAATTCTACTAATCCAAGAGCATGCCCAAATTCAACAATGAACCAATTATAATTTTGATTGGCTAACTTAAACTCTACTCTCCCATTATGGGAAGCATTGCTATTCGGTGGGATGAACTGAAAACTACTTAAAATTCAAGGGTCAATTCTGCATAAATAAGGTAACACATGCTAGCAAGTAGGATCCTTTGCAAATCAGTAAAAATCTTAAGCAATAAATCATTCCATCTTAGTTTTCTAATGACATTTGCATTAATGAATCTAGAAGGAATAATTATAGTTGAACTCAAATCATGGTACCTTTTTCATTGCTACTCATCACAGAAGTGAATTGCTGGATATATATTTGGTCGTTGAGGTGATGGAGGCAAAGGTGGAGAAGGTGTTGATGAAGATGATAATACCTCTTGTCGCCTCCTTTTGGATCCATCACCCTTTGATTTCTTGGCAAGGGTTTTACTTAATAGGCATTTTGGTGTTTGATTTGATGAAATTGAAGAAGATTTGAAGAAAATTGGGAGAAAATTAGAGTTTTGATAGTGGAGAGAGAGATTTTGGTCGTGGGTTTCAAATTTTGGAGGCCAGGGTTTACAAAAAGTGAGGAGAGAGAGAAAATAAGAAGAATATATAGGTCTGGAGTGCCACGACCATGGCCTTGAGTGCCACGATCATGGGGATTATTTTAACTGGTCAAAGGGAGTTGTTTCATCGATTTTGGCAATCTTGCATGAAAAGCCACGGTCGTGGCCCTTATAAGGCCACGATCTTGGGATGGGTTTCACTTCTGCCTCCCTAGTTTTTAATTTGGTAGTTTCAACATCAAACCCACAGTTGGGGCCTTAGAGAGCCACAATCGTGGGATGTAATTCTTTGCTAGAACTTTAAAAATTTTCCCATGTTTCCATTTTTATAGCTTCAATATGACTCCCATAACCCTAGGAATGATATACCATGGTCATAGCACATTTATTCCTTAAATTTTTGTAATTTGGTACTTTAAATGGCCTATACAATAAAATTCAAACAACTTCAATCAAATATTTGAAATGAATATCAATTAAAAAGAATAAAATGGAAAAGAAATTGGGTTGCCTCCTAATAAGAGCTAAGATTATAGTTGATAGCTCGACATTCTCTAGTTGAACATTCATATGTTGAAGTGATAGATGCCCCCAATGTTTATTGGATCTCTAATAAAATACGGTTTCAATCGTTGGTCGTTTACTTTGAAGATTTTACCTCTTTGATTTTATATATCTACTGCACCGTAAGGATAGACCTTCACAACTTTGAAAGGTCCTGACCAATGAGACTTAAGCTTTCTAGGAAAGAGTTCTAATCTCGAATTATATAATAAAACTTGTTGTCCTTCATGGGATTGCTTAAATTTGATAAATTTATCATGCCATGTCTTGGTTCTTTATTTATCAATTCTGGCATTCTCATAAGCTTAAAACCTAATTTCATCTAATTTACTTAACTATAAAAAATATTTTTGTCCGGCCTTATTCAAATCCATGTTTAGTTGTTTTATGGCCTAATATGCCTTATGTTCTAACACAACTGGTAAATGACATGCTTTCCCAAAGACAAATCTATATGGTGTCATACCAATCGGAGTATTATATGCTATTATACAAGCCCAAAGTGCATCATCCAACTTAGTGGACCAATCTTTCCTCGAATTACTTACCATTTTTTTCCAAAATCCTTTTAAGTTCCCTATTAAAGATTTTCACTTGTCCACTAGTTTGAGGGTGATAAGGTGTTACCACCTTATGGTGTACTCCATATTTCCTAAGAATAGCATCAAAACTCTTATTACAAAAATGAGTACCTCCATTACTAATTATAGCCCTAGGAACTCCAAATCTAGAGAAAATATTGTTTTGACAAACTTATTTACAACCATTGAATCATTTGTTGGACTTGCTAATGCTTCAACCTATTTAGAAACATAATCTACAACCACTAAAATGTATTGATTAGTAAATGATAGTGGAAATAGTCCCATAATGTCAATTCTCCAAATATCAAACACTTCAACTTCAAGAATTGTGTTAAGTTGCATATCTTGTCTTTTTGAAATATTGCCTACTTGTTGACATCTATCACATGACTGAACAAAAGTTTTGTCATCTTTATACATAGTGTGAGCGGGGATTTTCACCCTCACTCCCACGTGGAATAGTTCTTGAGACTTTGGCACAATTAGGCCCTTAGAGAACACGGGCCTAAATTCGGAGAAAATAGAGTTACTACCCGGACGGGCTGGGAAAAAGAAAGGGGTGGATGATTCGATTCCTAAGGAATTCCCAACACCCTATTGGGTTTAGAAAGTTGGGCATGCGTGGGGAAGGTAAGAATGACCAAACACCCCCTTTTTAGGTCTTAATATTATAAAATTCTTAAATATAATGATATTATCCATAATACATGGAATCATAAGAATAAATAGATACTTTATTAAAAATCATAGCAATGTTCAAACAAAATAAATAAATGGATACCCATCCGAGGATGGAAACATATTCTTACATCGTCCAATGTCTAAAACTAAATAGGACACCCACCAAAAGGTGGAAACGTGTCCTTTATATTAATCCCAAAATATGAAAATAATTTAAATTACATGAAGCTTAACTAATGAGGTATCCACAACATGGAGACATACCTCTTAAATTATTAATAAACAAATAATAATCAAGAAAATATTCATCCATTCATTCATCATAAATTAAATAAATAAACCATCAAAATTTAAATAAATTATTCATAAAAACATATAATAAACTACATAATCAAATCTAAAACTAAATAAAACAATAAATATATAAGTTTAGGTTTTACATCTCAAATTACGATTTTAAATAAAGGAAGTTAAATACAAAGACTTATAATACATAAATAAATATTGACCCCTTCAATGAGCCCATACGGCGGTCCCACTACTGTGTTTAAGGTTTAATGTTAATTTAATTAAACGAGCTACTATGTTTAATCTAAAATTAATCTAACCTAGGAACAAATCATCAAAGCATGTTATTCAATATTTAAGACCATTGAAACATGTTATATTGAATTGGTTTAGAGTTTACCATAGTTTATTGGCTTCACCACAATTATTCGTTGGAATTCTAGTTGAGCGAGACAAAGAAAGTATGCTATTGGCTTTATAAGATTGTTCATTTGTTGTTTGAAACTTCTCCGTTTATAAGTTACTTGAAAGTTTGCTCCAGTTCAAAAGTCGAAAGCCTGCTTGCATGTTTCAAAGTTTGCTTCCATTCTAAAAGTCCCAAAAATCAAAAGTCCATGCTTCCTCGTTGCTTCCTCTTGCCAAGAGTTACTGCAGTTCAAAAATTCATCCAAAAGCCAAAGTCCCTAAATCAATTTCCAAAAATCCATCCGAAAAGGAAAAAAGTCCTTTTACCATCTTTTAATATGTTATTTATAGGAAAATAAAAAACCTAATACGATTTGGTTAAGGAAAATTAAATTATTAAGGAAATAAAAAAGAAGTCTGAGGTTAATAAGGTTTTTGGCAAAATCGACAGCGCGCATAGGATTGGGCCTACTGGGCATTGGGCGCGCGAGCTGCTGGCCAAATGCTAGGTGAGCTGCATTGCTACCGGCTGCTAGGAGGAACGGACTGCGGGGCGTTGCACTGCGGGGCATTGAGGCATGCGAGGTGGGTGCAAGCCTGTGGCAAGCCAATTCGCTGCAGGCCTTGCCACACGCACTGCCGCGTGCCGCTTGCTAATTCTTCTGTCCAATTTTTATTTATTTTATTTATTATTATATATATTTTTTATTAAAAATAAACATTATATAAATATTTAAAATTTCTTTTTTTCCTTTTAATATATTTAAAATAAATAATAAATATTATAAAAAATTATTTCGAACTGTTTTAAAATATTATACTGGACCTAGTAAAAAAAAAGGGTCTACACATAGTTGACCAAAAAAATCCAGATTGCCAAATTTTACCAATTGTCTTAGAAGTGCTAGAATGACCTCCACATTCTTTTGAATGACAAAATTCTAGAATGCTTTCCATCTCCTCTTCTGGGACACATCTATGAATCATTCTATCCCCACAATGTTTAAATAATAAAGGTTCCTCCCACATGTAATGTTTAACATCAACAAGAAATTTTTTTCATTGAGCATAAGTCAGTTTTGATGGAAGGACACCACTTGCCAAATAATTTATAAAGTCAGCATACCAAGTTATATAATTTTTAATAGAGAAAATTTATTCATCAGGGAATGATTCATTGATTGGCATAAAATCCTGGTCCATGTGCTTCTCCAATCGTGAAAGATGATCTGCTACTAAATTTTCTATGCCCTTTTTATCTTAATTTCAATATCAAATTCTTGAAAAAGAAAAATCCATCGAATCAATCATGGCTTGGCTTCCTTCTTACTCATAAGATTCTTAATTGTTGTATGGTTAGTATAAACAATAACTTTATAGCCTAAAAGATAAGATCTAAATTTGTCAAGAGAAAAAACTATAGCAAGCATTTCTTTTTTTGTTGTAGCATAGTTAATTTGAGTATCATTAAGGGTTCAACTTGCATAATAAATGACATGAATTTTCTAATCTTTCTTTTGACTCAATATAGCTCCAATGGCATAGTCACTAGCATCACACATGTGCTCAAATGGTAAAGACAAATCCGGTGGTGAAATAATAGGAGTTGTCATAAGTGTTGCTTTTAACTCTCTTAACATTGGTTGGTGGTGGTAGCCATTCAATAACTTCAATATTTTCTCCATCCACTTCAATTCCTCTTTTTGAAACATTAAGTTCAAGAATAATGTCTTCTTCTATCATAAAATGACATTTTTCCCAATTGAGAACAAGATTCATTTCCTCACATCATTTTAGTACTTGTTCCAAATGTTGTAAACAAGTATCAAAAGTGGTACCATAAAAGGAAAATCATCCATAAAAATTTCAACAATTAATTCCACAATATCTGAAAATATGGCAATCACACATCTTTAAAAAGTTGCTGGTGCATTGCATAGTCCAAAGGGCATTTTGTGATAAGCAAAAGTGCCATATGGACATGTGAATGTTGTCTTCTCTTGATCTTCTGGCACTATAGGAATTTGAAAATAACCTGAATATCCATCTAATAAACAAAAATAAGCATTACCTGTAAGTCTTTCAAGCAATTGATCAATGAATGGTAAAGGAAAATGATCCTTACGAGTAGCTTTGTTCAATTTCCTATAGTCTATGCAAATACGTCATTTAGTAACTGTCCTTGAAGGGATTAATTCATTATTTTCATTTGTTATAATAGTCATGCCTCCTTTCTTTGGAACTATATGCACAGAACTTACCCAAGAACTATAAAAAAGGGGATAAATAATTCTTGCATCTAAGAGCTTAGTCACTTCTGCTTTCACTACCTCTTTCATATTTGGATTTAATATTCTTTGTTGGTCTATCATAGGTTTTGAATTTTCTTCCAATAATATCCTATGCATGCTTATTGAAGGAATAATTCCTTTAATATCAGATATAGTCTAACCTATTGATTTCTTATATTTTTAATTATCTAAGGTTTGACGTAATTAAATTTCAAACAAATTAGCATTAACAATAATAGACAAAGTATTATTGGATTCAAAGTATGCATAACTAAGATGATTTGGAAGAAGTTTTAATTCTAATTTCGGTGCCTTTTCAATAGAAAGAGGCGAAAAAAGATTCAAATTTTTAAAAGTACATGATCGGAGATTATTGTAATGCTGAAGCATAAGCAGCAACTTTCTTATATTCATCATCTGATGTAAAGCTTTGTACAAGACATGTTTCCAAAGAAGCATCAACTATTTGTTCACATGTTTGTTGCACACATTCATCTATAACATGAATTAGAAAACAATATATAACATCAATTAGAAAACAATCATCAAGAAATGTTGGATGTCTAGCTACTTTTGCCAAGTTAAATTCCACTTTCTCCTCTCCTACTTGAAAAGTAAGCTTCCCTCCTCGAACATCAATCATAGCTCTAGCTGTAGCCAATAATGGCCTTCCTAAAATAAGTGGAATTTCTACATCCTCATCCATTTCAAGAATTACAAAATCCACTGATATGTAATGTTTATCCACTTTTATAAGATCATCTTCAACTATTTCAACAGGATATTTGATTGAATGATCAGCTAACTGAAGAAACATTTTTGTTGGTTGTAGTGGCGTGAAGGCAAGTTTTCTGCAAATAGAACTAGGCATTAGAATAGCACTAGCTCCTAAATCACGTAATGCTTGATGAAAATCAAGTTCACCAATGGTACAAGGTATAAAAAAACTCCCTGGATCTTTTAATTTTGATGGAAGTTAATTTTAAATCACCGCACTGCACTCTTCTGTTAGTGCAATTTTTGCATTGTCCTAAAAATTTTCTTTTTATTGAAAGCAATTGTTTAAGAAACTTCACATATGTCAAAATCTGTGCAAGAGCTTCTGCAAAAGGAATATTAATGTGAAGTTGTTTAAAAACTTCTAAAAACTTTTCATATTGGTTATCTAATTTTTGTTTATATAATCATCGAGGAAAAGAAATCATAGGCACATAAGGTTTAATAGTTTCTTTTGGTACTTCCTGTTCTTTAATTTCTTCTTCTTTTTCTTACTCCTTTTCCTTATCTAAATCTAGAGATTTATTTGATTGAGGATCTTTAAGTTGTAAGCCACTTCTCAAAGTAACAACTTTGCAATGTTCCCTTAGATTAACCTCCATTTGGCTAAGAGAAGCTCATTGATTGCGAGTATTAAGTGAACCCGCAATTTGACCTACTTGAGTTTCAAGATTTCTATTTTGTGTCGAAAGACATTTAATTTTCTCCTCAAGTTTGTCATATTGCTTTTCAATTTTCTGCTCCAATGAATGTTTCTAATGTTGATTCATAACTTGGTTTTTCTAAAGAAGTGGATCCTTAATTCTGGTTCTTCAGGTATGGAGGTTGATAGTGTGCTTTTTAATTATTCTAATTTTTCTATGACAAATTTGGATGATTCCTCTATGTTGGGTTGTATGTGTTTCCTTGAAAATCATGATCCCTATTTTGATTATCCAAAAACTGGAATTGCTACATAATTATGTTGTAGACCCTTAATTTTGACCCCAAGTTGTACAATTCTGATTAAAGTATGACAAAATAAATTTGATCTGACTTTAAAAGATTTAAACCTAGTTTATGATTTTTAAATAAGTCGATTCGGATTAAAAAGGCATAAATTCAATTTTAAAACCCTAAATTAAGTTGGTTTGGCTCAAATTAAGAGTTTATGGTCCAAGAAATTAAAAATGCAACATAAATTAGAGTCAAAATGAGCCCAGGTAGTTTGAGCCTTTGCTCATGTCGACCTGGCACACCGGATCGACGTGGACCTAGGTATTTTTTTAGTTTCGGCCACAGTTTGATTCCTGATTTATCTAGGATTCATTTTTAAACACAGATCAAGGCAATTATGTTTAGGGTTAACATGGAATTTGCCTATAAATATATGTTTAAAAGGGAAGCAAATGATCAGCAATTATTAATTAAAAAGCAAGGAGCAGTAAAGAGCAACAGGCCGTAATCAAACACAAAACATTAAACCCTAGCAGCTGAGAGACATGGAACCTTAAAACATCAAATTGAGAAGGCAGTGGATGACTGTCTTCTTTCAATTCAAATGAGATTTAACCGTGGTGCAAAATATAAAGATTGTATCAACATGCAAATATTGGTGGAACCGATAATGGAGGTTTGCAACCTTCCATTCAGTTTATTTTAAATTCATAATAATTCCTTTGCTTTTGTTTCATTGTTTTGTTTTGTTATTGAACTTTTAAAAAAATCTAGTAACCATGCTATTTCATTTATATTGAACATGGATAACCCTATTTCCTTCTTTTGAATATTGAATGTTGATTATTGACGGATCCAATATCTAGGTTTGGTGATTTTAAAATTGTTCCAGTAAGTAAATCAAAACCCTAACCTTAAAATCTGAAGCCTTGAATCATTATTTTCCCAAATCTTAATATCCCAGTAACTTGTTTATTAAAATTTTAAAATCAGTTTTCAACACTAAAACTTAAAACCCTAAAAACTAGTTTTTAAAACTTTATAGGGCACTGCACCCTATATTTCGTTAAGGAGTTAATGTTTGTTTATGGATTGTAACTTTTTTGCAATTTCATTATATTTAAATCCTAATTTATTATGTTTAATGATAATATGCATTATTATGATTTATTTGCTTGTGGATTTTAATTTCTTATTATTTTGGATTTTAAGGATTGTAAAAGGCATGTTTTCATTCGTGGGTGCCTTATTTGTTTAATTTATTTATTTTATGTAATTTAATTTATTTTTAAGACTTTAGGACAATTATAAGGGATACATTTTCACCTTTTGATGGGTGTCCTATTTTATTTTCTTTGTGGACATTTGGATATTTGTAAGGGCATGTTTCCATCTTGTATGAGTGCCCATCTTTGATTTATTTGCTTCTTTAATAATATGGATAATATCTATTAATTGCATGTAGTATGGATAATATTATAATACTTAAAAATTTAATAATATTTAGACCTGAAAAGGAGGTCAGTTCTAATGAACCGGGCGTTATGGGGGTGTTGGGCCACTTCTCACCTTCTCCATGCGTACCTAACTTTTCGAACCTAATAGCAGGGTTGGGGATTCCTGAAGAATCGAGTCATCCACCCCTTTCTTTTTCCCAGCCTGTCAGGGTGGCGACTCTATTTTTTCCTAGTTTAGGCCCATGTTTTCTAAGGCCTTGAGCCTAACAATACTGAAGTAGCAAGAATCATTCTACATGGGATGGGGGCAAAAATTCCTAGTCACATCTGCAATCTGATGTGTCATGAATTCCTCTAGATCCTTTGCATGATGAAGAAGATGAGGATAATTGATATGCTCCAACTTCTTGGCAATTGTATCTACCTTAGCTGTAAGTAAAGAAAAATTATCAATTTCATGTAAACCTACAACTTTTTTATGCATACCTCATTTTGAAGTCCAATGGTAGTTATTTGCTACCATTTCTTTAATCAAATCATTAGCTTCAAAAGGAGCTTTGTTCATAATTGCACCACCCACTACTGCATCAATCGTTCCTTTGATATTTGGATGAAGACCATTATAGAAATTTGAATCAAAAGGCATTAAGGTACTCCATGGTGCAGACGCTTTCTTTGCAGATTTTTAAAATGTTCCCAGACTTCATATAAGCTTTCTCCATCAAGTTGAATAAAGCTTGTGATATCATTTCTCAACTTAGTTATTTTTTCTAGTGGAAAATTTTTGGCAAGAAAAGTTGTGGTCAATTAATCCCATGTAGTGAATGTGCTTGGTAGTTTGGAAGTAAGCTAATCCTTTGTTTGATCCTTTGTTTGGAAGTAAGATAATCCTTTGTTTGATCCTTTAAAGAAATTGAAAAAAAGTCTCAAATGAATAACATCATCAGAGACTGTAATATCCCAAGGTACACCCTAAAAGCTTTGGAATAATTATTGTGGTATTTGGATTTAAGGAGTATGTTTAATGGAAGGAGAAAAGAAGTGAAGGTATATATAACATATATAAGTTAAACTAATGGAAGTCAAAAGAAGATAAATGAATTAATTTAATACCCGATTTTGGTGTACATTGGAATGGTAGTTGTGAGAAGATATGTTGGTAAAATATGTAAGGAAAATATTATAAGAAATAGGTGTATATGAGGGATGATATATATTTATGTGGTATTTGAAAAATATGGAAAATATAAAGGAAATATAAAAGAGATATACTATACCAACATATATATTACATATACATAATGTATAAAGTGGTGTAAGAAAAGTAAGTTTATATAATTAATTAATTAATTAATTAATAATAATAATAATAATAAAAGAAGAAAGAAGAAAGAAAAGTCAAAGGGAGAAAAGTGTGTGGTGGAGGTTTTTAGAAATAATTTATTATATTATATTATTATTATTATATATAATAATATATGATAAATATGAATTTATAAATATATAAATATTATTATCATATAATAATATATGATAAATATGAAAAGAAGAAGGAAAAAGATATTTTTCTTCTTCTTCTTCTTCTTACACGAGAGAGAGAGAGAGATGTGATTTTACTTATATACACATCAAATCCATAGGGATTTTGAGAGAATTGAAGATGGATGTTGAAGATTTGGCATAATATTCAAGTAAGTTTTCTTTTGATTTCTCTTGTTCTATTTGGAATTTTGTTTGAGTTTGATGGAGTGTTGTTGATGGTTGGAGTGTGTTTGTGTATGGTGTGTGTAAAAGTGTTGAAATGGAACTAAAGATAAGAAGTTAGGTTGGTGTTGGTGATGGAAGAGTAAGAGTTGTGTTTAGTGAGATTTTTCTGTTTTACAATTAGTAAATGCTGTGAATTGTATGATTTTTAATTAAATATAGAAAAAATGTTCTTGAAGTGAAGTTTTGTTATGTTGTGCCTCTATGAGTCTAGAATGACTGAAAAATATGTTGATTTGATTTTGGAATGGTTATGATTTTGGAAAGATTATTTTTATTAGACCTGTTCCAGCAGGTACCTTAACTGAGACAGCTATCTTTCGGGATTTTTAATACAATGTAGAAAAATAATATCCAATTAAATTTTGGATATGTTGTTGCTTAGTGAGTCTAGTATTTGAGAAAAATAATTTGGAACCACGTTGATTGAATTTATTTCACGGAATTCACAAAGTTCAGAACTGCTGATAGGATGCAGGGCAATTGGAGCAGTCTGGTTGGGTGAACTATTTGACCAAGATTTTGTGTTCAGTTTGATCTGAAATTTTAAAGGAATGATTTTAAGATGTAAAAATAAATTCTGTAAAAATTTTAGAGTTTTTATTCAAGTAGATTATTTTATACAATTTTTCAAAATAAGGATTAAGTTGAGTCCAAAATCAGAATTTACTATTCATATGGTCATTTTGCTAATATTCCTTTTGGATTAGGTTGTGAAGAGGTGGAATTGCCCTAATCTAAGTGTTGAGGATTCTTGGAAGAGTAAGTGTATAGATTGGTGTGAGTTGGTTTTAAGGTAAGTACAAACTACATTATTGCATAAATGCATATGACTTTGAGACTTGATACACATTTGGTTGTAAATGTGTTAGGAAATGTAATGCATTGTTGATGTATATTAATATTATGAAATGTAATGCATTGTTGATGTATATTAATAATGTTATGTTTGGTATAATATGAATGTTGTGATGAGTATGTAAAATGTGTGTTAATGCCATTGATTATATACATTTGAATTGATTAAGGTGATTTGAGATATAAATGAGATGGTTGAGGAATAATTCCTTATATGATGATGAAATAAAAAAAAATGGAATATGAAATGTGAAAGATATGATGATGAAATGAAATGTGAAGGATATGATGTTATGATGAATTGCTTTATTGTGATTTGAGATCAGATGAGATATATGATGATAATTATGAAATGAGATGATTACAATGTATAAGTAAATTATTGAAGGTGAATGTGGATTGAAAAACTATGTTGAATGATGAGATCTGAAGGTACTACATGAAAATACAATATGATGTATAATATGGATGTGGTTGTGGACATTGTGAGTATTATTTTATGAATGTTTTAATAAGTCATGGAATTGTGGGTTGTATTAATGAAATACGTGCATATGTATATAATTATGAGATTTGTACAAATATATATAAGGTGTAATTGAAATGGGAAAATATGATAAGAAAATAATAATATAGGAAGTTAACATATAAGTATGATTGTCTGTAATGTATGTTTATAATATTTATTTGTACTACTAAGCTTTCGGGCTTAGCGCGGTTGTATAAATCGCGCAGGTGAGTGGATGGTTGATCTGGAAGTCAAACTGTTATGCCACGAGAAGGGTAAGAGTATTTTGAGACCAACTAGAAGGTGATGCATATATGTATAATTTAGTTATGTTGTATCTCTGACAAGAATGTATTCATATGTATAAATGAAATTTTGGTAAAGACAAGATTATCATATATATGTAAGATTATTGAAAGTATAATGATTTTGTAAATGTTCTATATTTAAATTAATGTAATATTGTTTGAACTCATATATAGGTTTTTAAACTGTAACAAAAAGTGACATTCTTATACCTTATATACGTACTGTATGTATACCCGGTATATGTATAGTACTTATATAGAGTATTGGGGTGTTACAGTTATACTGTACGTTAGTAGTATGTGATAATAATAAACCTCTACTTATTTTGTATTAGAAGTGTGAACTCTTCTTGCAGGTTTGTAGTTGAGGGTATAAGGTGGATTCATTGGGAGTGTATTGAAACTGATTGCATTCGCATTGGTTTGTGTAAAAATGTTTTCAAAAATCAGAAAAACCAGTTTTGTCGACACTTGGGATCCAATTTCTAGGTGAACCTCTGGCAAAATTTCTGTAAAACCGGAACTAAAATTCGAATTAAGTAAAATTGGTAGCAACATTAGGATAGTGTGGCGCCTCTACTCGGCTTACACATGTAGGCTGGGAAGGGGTGTTACAATTTTTGTTATCAGAGCTTAGGTTCGAGATTCTCGGCCTAAGTAGAATTAAAAAGAGAAAGTTTTGAAAAGCTTAAAGAGAATTAAAAAGAAAAGTTTTGAAATGAAATTTGTAATACATGCATATGCATTAACACCTAGGTTGGTCTCGGATGTGGCATTATGTGAATTGTAATGTATTTGAATTAGATGAGATGGATGATAGTGTGTGGATGAAGTTCTACATGAAAGGAAAAAAAATTAGAAAAAAAATGATATGGAAACATTCATATGAGTTTAATTGATAAATTAAAGAATGGAAATTTATCCAAGTAAAGTAAATTGTTAAATTTTTTATTTTTGAAATGTGTTTGAAATATAAAGAAATGAATAAGAGAATAAAGTTGAAAATGAGCTAAAAACAAAATCAAGATTTAAGTAGGTACTCTTTCCTCTGCAATTTGAATCTCTTTCTAATAAAGCTTATGATTGGATTATTAGAGAGAAGAAATATTATTCGGATGTTAAAATGAATAAATATGTTATTAACTTGAAGGAAATATGGTGGAACATTGAGTGAGTTGATTGGTATAGACAAAATGTGATCATTTAAGGTTTGGGTGTATAAAGTTAAAGTTTTGTTTAAAAGAAAAAGAGATGATGTTGGTTAAGTAAAAAGATATATTGGTATTGTTTGTATTGTTATTTTAATGCAACATTGTGATTTCAATGTTAGAAATGTGATATGTTTGAATATTCTGAAAGCTCATGTTAATGGTTGTAATATGTGATATTTGGATTTTTGAAATGAGCTTAATAATTGTGAAAATTATATGTTTGGATGTTGCTTTGTGGTATGTATATAAGATGTTTTTAAAGTTGATATTAAGAAAAGATGAGAATTGTAAGTTGAAGTTTTGGTGAAATAGTGATTTGAGAATTTAGAATTTTAATGGAATGTTGATAAAGATTATTTAGATATTAAACATATGAGCTATTTGCAATGAATATTCTTGCATATGAGAATACTACGAATTGGGTAATGAGATTGATAGTATGAGAATTTGTTTTGAAATAAAAGAAAGTGATTGAGCGAGTGAAAATGAGTTACTTTAAGTCATTTGACTGGAAAGGGTGAAAATGGATATGAAGGTACATTAAATGCTTTAAATATATATATATATATATATATATAAAATGAGAGAGATGTCACATTAGAAATGTGACTTGAATATATGTGAAGTGTTATTATGGTTAGAATGTATATATTTGTTGTGTTGATGAATAATTTAAATCAAGTCAAAAGAATGAGTATGATAATGTTCAAAGAAAAATGATAAACATTAAATTTGTACAGATTGTATGCAAAAGAGAAATTAAATAAAATTACATGATTAAGTGTATACATGCATAGGATATGTGAGATGAGTTTTTCGATATGAATGTAATTGTATTATGTAAGAAATGTGGGAAGTGAGTCACATTATGGATGTGGCCTATGAATATGTAGGTGGTATAATTACTGGTATAATGATATTAAGAATGATATTGCATGTATTAGTGGACCTAAGAGAGATTAGGTCTTGAACTGTGCAAAGCTAGATGGATTATGTAACGAAATTAAGAGTGAGAATGGACTCGAGTAATATTGGATGGTGAAATTGTTATGGTAATCACTGAACCTGATGATTATATAATATTTTGAGTCCCAAGGTATCCACATGTGGGAAGGTTTTATGTATATGTGTATAATAAGAGATTGTAAATGGATTAGAAATAGATTCGAAATGGAGTAACAAAAGGGAAATTGTGTAAGAATTGCATATGATTGAATATGTATACATAAGAGATGTTAATAATAATATTGTTGAACATGAGTTAGGCTAATGATGAACATAATCGAGTGCAAATTATTTTGAGATAGAGTTGAAATGTGTTAATTCTTTGTGTAGCAAAAGTTTAGAGAATGAATATGTAATTCTTGTGATATGATTTAGCATTGTAATTAGAAAGGTTGGAAGTTGAATAATAAAGGAACAGTATGGATTTATAAGCTTCAGGCATGACCATTAATCTCCTATGATTCTATGATTTGTTTAGTATATTTTGGTCGATTAATTTTGTTATCCACAGATTTGGAACTGAGATAACATGACTGTAGTGCAGTTTTGGTGAGATTGATAATTATGTTTCTGGAAACATGGTCAAGAATTATGACTGGTAAAGTTATACTTTATCATTTTTTTTTGCTAGAAATTTGGTTATAATTATGAAAAGTAAGGAAAGAAAAGAGAAATGTAAAATGTTTTGAGTTATGGCTAATGTGATAGAAAGCTGATTATGTAAAGATCGTAATGGTATGAAATGTGAGGAGATATTAAAAAGGGGAAATTACAAAATCTGACTGAAAGTTATACTAAATATGTTTATGGTATAAAGTGAATAAGTGAATGGACTTAAGGTTTAAGTGAGTGAACTATGGATAGAAAGTATGGTATGAGATTATCATGAGAATTGGTGGAAATTATACTAAGATAGTAGAAAATAAACTATGTATATATTGAAAGATAATTTAAAGTGATTTGTAATCATGATAATTTTACTGAATATGGATCTGAAGAGATCAGGATTTGAATATAAGTTTGCTCTAATGGAATTAGGTTATATATATATATATATTGTGAAATTTCATGATAAGTTTAAATAAATTAATTGTTAATTTGAATTAAACAAGATTGAAATTGTGACAGATAGATCAATTGATCTAGATTCTATGAAGATTATGAATCATTATTGAAATTTAATGTGTACAGTTGTACTAGGAGCATAAGATTTAAGTGATAATGTATATGATGTAATATTCTAATAAATAAATGAACGTGAATGTATTGAGTTAAATCAGCTGTAAATGATGAAAAAAAATTAAGTATAGGAAAAATAAGGATATTGTTATCAATTAAGGTGTGATAAATGTCTATTTCTGGAAGTGATTTTAATGATGGGATAATCAATGATTTTTAAGGTTGAAGTTAAGAGAGTAATTATAAAGAGATGAAGTAATAAAATATCTTGAATGTAATAATTAGACAAAGTACATGTATAATATAAGATGATCTGATTCTTGCATCAAGATAAATTAATTGGGAATGTAATGAGATATTTTGAATGTTTGGATAAAAAAGTAATAAGATATATAAATAGATCTAATGATGAGTTATGAAATTTAGAGAAGATGATTGACTCTAAGGGAGAGAGTAAAAGTTATATGATGTGATGACATAATAACTTAAGAATATAATGAACTTCATATGAAAGTTAAGATGGTATTATGTTAAGAATGGATTGCTATTGTACTAGATAATTTCGAGGACGAAATTATTTAAGGGGGAGAGAATTGTAATATCCCAAGGTACACCCTAAAAGCTTTGGAATAATTATTGTGGTATTTGGATTTAAGGAGTATGTTTAATGGAAGGAGAAAAGAAGTGAAGGTATATATAACATATATAAGTTAAACTAATGGAAGTCAAAAGAAGATAAATGAATTAATTTAATACCCGATTTTGGTGTACATTGGAATGGTAGTTGTGAGAAGATATGTTGGTAAAATATGTAAGGAAAATATTATAAGAAATAGGTGTATATGAGGGATGATATATATTTATGTGGTATTTGAAAAATATGGAAAATATAAAGGAAATATAAAAGAGATATACATATACCAACATATATATTACATATACATAATGTATAAAGTGGTGTAGGAAAAGTAAGTTTATATAATTAATTAATTAATTAATAATAATAATAATAATAATAATAATAAAAGAAAAAGAAGAAAGAAAAGTCAAAGGGAGAAAAGTGTGTGGTGGAGGTTTTTAGAAATAATTTATTATATTATATTATTATTATATATATATATGATAAATATGAAAAGAAGAAGGAAAAAGATATTTTTCTTCTTCTTCTTCTTCTTACACGAGAGAGAGAGAGAGAGATGTGATTTTACTTATATACACATCAAATCCATAGGGATTTTGAGAGAATTGAAGATGGATGTTGAAGATTTGGCATAATATTCAAGTAAGTTTTCTTTTGATTTCTCTTGTTCTATTTGGAATTTTGTTTGAGTTTGATGGAGTGTTGTTGATGGTTGGAGTGTGTTTGTGTATGGTGTGTGTAAAAGTGTTGAAATGGAACTAAAGATAAGAAGTTAGGTTGGTGTTGGTGATGGAAGAGTAAGAGTTGTGTTTAGTGAGATTTTTCTGTTTTACAATTAGTAAATGCTGTGAATTGTATGATTTTTAATTAAATATAGAAAAAATGTTCTTAAAGTGAAGTTTTGTTATGTTGTGCCTCTATGAGTCTAGAATGACTGAAAAATATGTTGATTTGATTTTGGAATGGTTATGATTTTGGAAAGATTATTTTTATTAGACCTGTTCCAGCAGGTACCTTAACTGAGACAGCTATCTTTCGGGATTTTTAATACAATGTAGAAAAATAATATCCAATTTAATTTTGGATATGTTGTTGCTTAGTGAGTCTAGTATTTGAGAAAAATAATTTGGAACCACATTGATTGAATTTAATTCACGGAATTCACAAAGTTCAGAACTGTTGCCAGGATGCAGGGCAATTGGAGCAGTCTGGTTGGGTGAACTATTTGACCAAGATTTTGTGTTCAGTTTGATCTAAAATTTTAAAGGAATGATTTTAAGATGTAAAAATAAATTCTGTAAAAATTTTAGAGTTTTTATTCAAGTAGATTATTTTATACAATTTTTCAAAATAAGGATTAAGTTGAGTCCAAAATCAGAATTTACTATTCATATGGTCATTTTGCTAATATTCCTTTTGGATTAGGTTGTGAAGAGGTGGAATTGCCCTAATCTAAGTGTTGAGGATTCTTGGAAGAGTAAGTGTATAGATTGGTGTGAGTTGGTTTTAAGGTAAGTACAAACTACATTATTGCATAAATGCATATGACTTTGAGACTTGATACACATTTGGTTGTAAATGTGTTAGGAAATGTAATGCATTGTTGATGTATATTAATATTATGAAATGTAATGCATTGTTGATTTATATTAATAATGTTATGTTTGGTATAATATGAATGTTGTGATGAGTATGTAAAATGTGTGTTAATGCCATTGATTATATACATTTGAATTGATTAAGGTGATTTGAGATATAAATGAGATGGTTGAGGCATAATTGCTTATATGATGATGAAATAAAAAAAATGGAATATGAAATGTGAAAGATATGATGATGAAATGAAATGTGAAGGATATGATGTTATGATGAATTGCTTTATTGTGATTTGAGATCAGATGAGATATATGATGATAATTATGAAATGAGATGATTAAAATGTATAAGTAAATTATTGAAGGTGAATGTGGATTGAAAAACTATGTTGAATGATTAGATCTGAAGGTACTACATGAAAATACAATATGATGTATAATATGGATGTGGTTGTGGACATTGTGAGTATTATTTTATGAATGTTTTAATAAGTCATGGAATTGTGGGTTGTATTAATGAAATACGTGCATATGTATATAATTATGAGATTTGTACAAATATATATAAGGTGTAATTGAAATGGGAAAATATGATAAGAAAATAATAATATAGGAAGTTAACATATAAGTATGATTGTCTGTAATGTATGTTTATAATATTTATTTGTACTACTAAGCTTTCGGGCTTAGCACGGTTGTATAAATCGCGCAGGTGAGTAGATGGTTGATCTGGAAGTCAAACTGTTATGCCACGAGAAGGGTAAGAGTATTTCAAGACCAACTAGAAGGTGATGCTTATATGTATAATTTAGTTATGTTGTATCTCTGACAAGAATGTATTCATATGTATAAATGAAATTTTGGTAAAGACAAGATTATCATATATATGTAAGATTATTGAAAGTATAATGATTTAGTAAATGTTCTATATTTAAATTAATGTAATATTGTTTGAACTCAGATATAGGTTTTTAAACTGTAACAAAAAGTGACATTCTTATACCTTATATACGTACTGTATGTATACCCGATATATGTATAGTACTTATATAGAGTATGGGGGTGTTACAGTTATACTGTACGTTAGTTGTATGTGATAATAATAAACCTCTACTTATTTTGTATTAGAAGTGTGAACTCTTCTTGCAGGTTTGTAGTTGAGGGTATAAGGTGGATTCATTGGGAGTGTATTGAAACTGATTGCATTCGCATTGGTTTATGTAAAAATGTTTTCAAAAATCAGAAAAACCAGTTTTGTCGACACTTGGGATCCAATTTCTAGGCGAACCTCTGGCAAAATTTCTGTAAAACCGGAACTAAAATTCAAATTAAGTAAAATTGGTAGCAACATTAGGATAGTGTGGCGCCTCTACTCGGCTTACACATGTAGGCTGGGAAGGGGTGTTACAGATACACCATTAATTTTACAAGTATCAAACATTTCTAAGAAATTTAAAATATGAGCTTAAGCATCTACATGTGTTAAGCCATGAAAAACTGATTGTTGAATAAAGTTAATAAGGGCTAGCTTAAGATCAAAAGTGTTTGCTTGAACTAGTGGTTTGGCTATGTTGGATCTTGGTTGAGAAGAGGGCATAGCATATTGCTTAAGTGTCATACTTTGAGGATCTCCCATGGTTGATTCTTCATCAGAAGAGTCAGTTGAATTGTCAATTTTAACAGTTGCTGCTGAAGTTTCTTTCATTATTTGTTCTTTTTTCCTTTCTTTCTTTTTTTTCGTGAAAAGTCATTCAATTTCTGGATTATATGGCTCAAGTTTTGAATTATTAATATTAGATTGGTCACCTCCCCGACAACAGGCCAAAAACTTGTTAGGACTTGAGCCTAGCTATCTGCAAGTACATAAGTCATATCAAGTAATAAAGTGATAAGTAAAGTTTACTCCCATGAGGAGGGTTGTTCTAAGTACCAAACAATTAAACTTATTATTATTTGGATAACAAAAATTGATTTATGATTAAATTAAACTTTAAACAAAATAAATTACTTGGAATTAAAATTAATAATATGAAACTTAGGGTTAAGTCACCTTTATGAATTTATTATGGATTTCCTAAATTATTAATTTATTTCAGTTTTCCTTTTTATTAATGGTTGAATTCTCCTAAATCAAACTTTAGTCTTTCTTAAGTACTAAAACTAATATCGATTTAATCCTTACGTCTACTCTCGTGATCATATATAATTGAATCAATTCATTAAGTTTTATGAGAATCTTGAGTCAACCTCTTTAGTGTTTAACCTTATCTCTAAGTGAAAAACTTTCCTAATATTGTTATCTCCATTTACAAATGTTGTGCTTCCACTCTTGCTCCATCACACAACATCTCAATTTGATTAATTATTGGTCAAATAATCAAAGCATTAATATCAAAAATAACAAAATAATCAAAGGTAGAACTTAACTAAATCAAATAGACATATGTTATTAGATAGTAAATTCAATATAAGGGACCAACCCTAAATAGAGCTTAGTTCCTCATATTTTGAATGAAAACATAACAAACAATAAGGATAATAAATGAAAACATAATTGAAATAACAAGAAAATATCAAACTATAGTTCTTTTGATTGAAGAAGAATTCCACTTGGATTCTTAAATCTCTTCTTTGAACCCTAATTCACTCTTCAAAAGAAAAACTAAAATTTGGCTAATACAAGTTTAAATAACAAAATTCTAAACTCACTACAACTCTTACTTGTATCTTAAACTCTCTCTTGTCTATTATCTTAATATATAGTGTCAAGCTCACATTACATGTACAATCACACTCACTCACCTCCTTTATTTCATAAACCATTTATCTCATTAGCCATGTATTAATCATTTTTATCCAAAATCTTAACTTACATATATCAACACATCACACATGCACACACAAACGTTGGGCCCAACAACCTCTATACAATTACAAGTCCAGCTTTCATATCATCACTTTCATGGCCTAGCTGTGGTTGATCCATTTTCAATTTCAAACTCATGACCCAGCTCTGATCAGGTCTATTAGCATATGCATTGTCAATCTCAGCTTTCTAGACAAGTAATTGCATAGGACTGACAACCACACATTCTCTTTCATTTTTACATTCTCTTCTCATTTATCATTTCTTTTCTCATATTTCTCATATTGCTTTCTCATATTCACATAATCTCGTTATCTAAGTCACATTCATAGCATAATGTCATTTTCCCTCATTCTTGTGGCATATTATATAAACATACTTTTGCATCACATCATTATCAACATACTTTATACAACATTTATATAACATACTTTCCAAGACACAAAATCACATTCCATCACAAATACATCATACGGTTGTGTAGCCAAAAGTACACGCCCATGTGATCTCCAACATTCACAATTTCCACAATAAACATATATTTCAGATATACAATCAAAATCATATTTAACAAATAAATTCAACGAACAAAGTAGGTATAAACTCATTTTATGTACATATGTCCAATCTCACAAACAAACATACAATATCTCTTTTTCCATAATCATTTCTCACATTATCAATTCTTATACATATCTTGCATGAATATTAATTCTACATTGAGCAAGTGTCCAATGTGTCACTATCACATAACTATGCTATATTGCATAGATTATGTGATGTTACACATACCAAGTAACTTTATATACACAATGCCAATTCACATTTGGCGTAAAAACACATGTTTAATGATATGTACTAACCTTATTCCTTTCCAAAACAATTTCACACCTCCTTTCAAGCCAAACTCCACACTTTACTACTTCCACCAATTCGATCAACATACATATAAATCCAACAATAGCTATGATTATTCATTTAAAATCACTTTTATGGCCAATGTATATCAAAATACCATTTATCTAAACAATTTTCATCAAAATCCCATTAAAATCCTAAATTTTCAATTTACTACTTTGCTTAAACTTCACCCAACCCAACTCATTTCCAATATTTAACATTACAATTATCATTTACATGCCAAAATAACAATAACACAACTCATTTCTATAATGATCTCAACCTCTTTCAAAAACTCTAATTTTCACATAATATGGCCATAATCCTAACTTTATCCAAACTCATCCATATTAAATTTTTAACCATAAAATCACCATATATCTACTATAACAATATTAAACTATTCCATTCCAACAATTGTAGGCATTCATAGCCCTAAATTTATCTACTTTGAACAAACTTCTCGTAATCAATTTCAAACCATAAAATCATAACATGCAAATTAAAACAACACTAAATTCATCCATTACCATAATTTTAAACATCTAAATTAAAAACCTAATTTATACATATCTATCACATAAACACTAAATTCATCAACATAGGTCATTTCAAATAACTAATCAATAATTCATCACATATTCACCATTTTAACTTCATTACTATCTATTTTAGCAATTTAAATTCACTTTCTTCCTCTAGCCATTTCATACATAATCTTAAAATCAAATAAAACTAACTTAAAAGGAGAATTACTTACTTGATTTCTTGATTTTCCTTCAAAAACTCCTTAATTCCTTTGATTTCTGTGGAAAATTTGGTGTGGATGATGGAAGAAGAATTTCTACCTCTCTTGGCTATGGTGGATGTATTATTGAAGGAGAAGAAGAAGATGGGATTTTATTTTGGTCTTATTTTCTTCTTTTGTTTCTAACCAAAAATATATATATTTATTTTTAGATATTTAATTAATTAATTTATTAATTATTTAAAATCCATAATTCTCTACTACCATTAAAATATATTTTAATTTTGATTTATTTTATTATTTTTTAACTTTTTACCTTTTTATCCTTTTACTTTGACTTTACTTTTTGATTTGTTGTCTTTTTGTGCAAGTGTGTATATTATGTATATGTTAGGAATATATCATTTACACACTATGTATATCTTATGTATACATTAGGTATATACCTTGCATATCCTTCATATAACACTTTATTTACCCATCATACACCTTGTTTAATTAATTCTAATGAAACTAAAGGTGCCACATCTATTGTTTAAGGCATTAACTTGGCTCTAGCGCCCCTCCTCTACTACATTTACCTCAACTATCTTTAAAGCTATCCCAAATTGTTGGTTGGCTCTCCCATCCCTCCTTACATAAATTTGAGACTCCTCTATTTCAACTTCCTTTGACTGCAATCTAGATTCATATAGGTTAGTGAAGCTTGTGATTAACATACCATTTAGTCTCTTCTTTAGGCCCTCACTGCATCCTCTAACAATCATCTTGATATGATCCTTCTCAATAGGTCGATTCTTTATTATAGCAGCAACACCTCTTTATCTCTTTAGGTAATCTGCAAACCCTTACCTTGTTTCTATCTCACTGCTTCTAACTCCATCAAAGATGTTTCCAATTCCATAAAGTACCCATATTTCTTTATGATGGAATCATATAAAGTATACCCATCTTACTTTTTACTCTCTTTCAATGATCCATATCATGATTTTGCATTTCCTTCTAGGGAGAACATGAAGAAATGATGCATCTATTGTAGAGTAGCTTTAACTATTTTCATAACAGTCACATATCTATAAGCATGAGCATGGGGGTCCCTAGTCTTGTTAAACTTAGACGACTTCAGTATCTTGAACTCAAAAGGCAAATTCTCCTCCATATCATAAAGCTTCTTAATTCCATGGCCTTATCAGAATAAGATTGTGACTAAATCTTCTTTTCCAACACATTCATCCTCTCGCATAGGGCCTTTTTGAGAGAAGATTGCAAGGGTTTCTTCTCAGTTTATCCCTGCTTCTTTTTCAGGTAATCTTCCAAATCATCAAAGGCTTGCTCCTGCTCTTTAGATTCTTCTACCCTCTCATTTCCTTTCTTATTGACTGCACTAACTGATGACTCTCCCTTAGCATGCTTTCCCATAACCGCCTTGAATTGCCTTAGAATGTTCTCCATATGTTACCTCATCTCTGTCATCTCAGCGGCTACTACTTCCTTATTCAAACTCAATGAAACCTTTGACTAAGTAATGTGTATGTGCCTATCTGAAGTGCAATAGTTCTTGCTCAAATGGAAATGATTCCCAAATTTAGTACGATAACTACAATCGTGATGTTATAAATATGTTAATTTGAAAGACCGAGCCCTAAGGTATATTGACATTGATTTGGCAAAACCAACATGTGGTTTTTAAATTTCAAAATGTTTTTTGTCATGGAAGCCTTCAAGTTTAGGATAGTATGTTGTACTGTCAAATCTTAAAGGACACATTGGGCAAAGGTAGGCTTATAAAAAATTTATTTGAAAGGTTATGAAGAAGCTACCAACTAATGTGTTGAATCATTGTTTAAAATAGATGTCTCATGTATCTCTGATTATCCTGCTTGGGCCTTCCACTACTTATGTTTTCTATATCTTAAAGATGAAGTTGTGGGTGTGACATTTTCTAATGATCTAATGCAAGATCTACACAAATATCCTAAAGGTACTAATGGGAGAGCTTCAATTTATCACTTAAGTATGTGAGTCAATAGAACCACTATAAGTATCACTCATGCATACATGCCTACATGAGCATATCACACTACATTTTTACTGCCTATTCTTTAAGCAGCCAATACTCTTAAAGCAAATGATGAGAAGTAGTGTAACACCCCTACACCCAATATATGTACACCACATACACACACACACTATATGTGATATACGTATACCGGATACAGGAATGTCATAGTCATTTTAAACAAATCAATCTTTAAAACTTTATCATCAAATCATTTTAAATCAATCTAAGTAAACTCAAAACATTTAACTTATTTTATAGAAATCAATAGAGAAAACATTCCTTACTAAAATACATATTCATATATCTTCATTACCCCAAAAGTTTATCCAAAATATTAGTTTAATAAGTAGTGAAAAATGCAGCGGAGTATACATATGTTTACATCAAAATTTATAAGTACAAAAATATGAAATTTATACAAGCTGGCAGTTTGTCTCTGATCTTGATGTCCACAACTCAACACTGCTCTCACAAACTCAAGCCTAGACTCGACTCGGTCTAGACTAGCTCTCCGGCACAACCGGATCTACCCTGTCACCTGCGCGATGAACCACAATCGCGCTAAGCAGAAAGCTTAGTGGTACAAACTTTGATTCAATATAGATCAATGCGATGCTAATGCACAATACATATGAATATATCAACTCATTACATTACATTTCATAATTCACATATAAGCAAAGGCAAACATGGGCCCAAAAAGGATCTAATATGCTATTCAAAGTTCAGAGTTACTGCTTTGGTCCATAATGACACCTTGTGTCTAGCCCTGTAGGCAATATATATCCATGGATAATGTAATAGCCCCAGTCCCTTGGACCTCAACCCGGCTAGACCCTTAGGCCCCAGTATCTTGGTCCTCAACCCGGCTAGACTTCTACAGTTTTTAAGGCTTATGACCCAGTTTTTTCACCCTAAAAACATCACATTTATTAGCTGGGCTCGGCTTACGTCCCAATCTTTTCACCTGCCTAGCAATTCATAGGCATGCTGCCAAACCTAGAACTCTGAAAATTGAATAACATACTAGGCACACAACTTATTCATTTATCTCATTATCGAATACTTTCACAATTCATTTCTCATAATCAAATTTGGCACATTGCCTTATTATATCATCATTTTCTCATCTTTTCTCATTCTTCTCTTTTATATCAATATCAATTTGTTACATTATGATTTCACATATCATATCACATTATTTCACATTTCTTTTCATATCCAACACATTACTCAATTGCATTGATATATCAACATAATTCACATTATGCATATCGTAACATATAACTCATTCATCAACAATATATTAAGTAACTTAACACATTTCTCAACTAAATGTATTCAATAATTCAAAGTTTGTACTTGCGTCTTAAAGCAACAACACCACTCTATCAACTTCCTCTTCCAAGATATCCCTCAAACCTTGGCTAGGGTAACTCAATTCTCTTCAAAACCTAATCCAAAGGTGATTATAAATACTCACTTAGTGTTACACATAAGAAAATAAGGATAAGAACTATCTAGGGCAAACTCTACACTTGGCACGCTCAACAACACGGGCGTGTCCCTGACCGTTGCCTAAACCCATAACACATAAGCTTTGGCACGCTCAGTGACATGGGCGTGTCACTACACATGTCAATTCTCCTCCAACACAGAAGCTATGACATGCTCAGTGACATGGGCATGTCACTGGACGTGTTAATCTTCCAACAACACAGTAGCTATGACACACTTAGTGACATGGCATTTTCACTAAACGTGTCAATCTACTACAACACAGAAACTGTGACACGCTCAGTGACATGGGCGTGTCACTGTACGTGTCACCAACCCAGAAAATAGAACCAACAACACACCCAAAGACATGGCCATGCTACTGGGCGTGTCAGGCCAAAAACCCTGAAATCACACCAAAACGCCACATCCAACAAACATCTTCCAATAACCATATCAACAACACACAAACTCAATCAAAACCGTCAACAATCCATATAATACTTGAGTAAACCTTAAAACAACTCAATTACAAACATCAAAACACAATATCAACCATATATCACAACTCAAACTTACACCATCCATACACTTGTCTCTTTCACCAAACTTAACCTTTTTCTCTTCAATCCAACCCCAAAATCAAAGTTAACAAAACAACACAAACTCAAATATACCAAAACAACCTCAAGTATACCAAAACAACCATAAACACATCTACAACAACCAATCACCAAACTCAAAAACACAAACTCAAAAGAAAACAAAGAAACAAGTTGGAAACTTACCAAAAGTGAAGAAAATCCTTAAAACTCCAACTTGATCTCTTAAAATCCTTCAATCTTTTGAGTTTGGAAGCAACAAAATCTCTCCCTCTTGAAGATGGTGGTGATGACAGGCCAAAGAAGAAAGAAGAAGAAGAAGAAAATGCAAAGAAGAAGAAAGTCAACCTCTTTTAACCAAACACTCTCTCCTCAAATCACTCTCCACCAAGTGTTTAATTAATAAAATAATAACCCAATTACATCATCTTTCACTAACTTAAATAAATCCATTTATATACTAAAATATCTTTTGACCTAATAAACCCATTGACTTGTATATAATGTATATATCTCCATATACATAACATATACACACTCCTTCCTCTTATCTTTTCACTTAATTATAAATACACTGTAAATCATTAATTAATTCTCAACAAATAATATTTCCAAATGTAACATCCCGAATTCCATATTGGTAAGAAACAGACATAGAGGATATGATTTAGGCTTAGAACAAAGAAGTTTAGAACATGACCTATAACTTGAGCTCGAATTTCATCCAAGTTAATGACAGAATTAGAGAGTTTCAAAGAAGACTTAATTATTTATTTGTCTCTTAGATGTATAACTTGAAATTACTCAATTTGGAGTTGTACAGAATAAGATATGATGGATTTACTAGACAATGTGCAAGCTGCCTCAGGACAATAGTAGGCTTGACTTCAAAGGACCGTCAAAAATCAAATATAGCTTGGATCAACCTAAAATTTTGATACAATATATCCCCGGATGTCTAGTATCAGTGGGAATAAGAATTACTTAATTTGGAGTTGTGAGTAAAAAGATATTAATAAAGAAAGACAGCAAGGTCAGGAAGGGATATCAAAAGGACCTAAGTGGAAATTTCTCAAAAGTTAAGGGGGTCAAAATATGAATAAAAGGAAGCTTAATGGCTTGCCAAATAAATAGATAAAAGAAGGAGGCAAGTGGACCAATCATATGTAGCCATTTAGCAATTATTAAAAGAAGAAAAGAAAAAAGAGATGGACAAATGGCCCTAAGGCATTCATCCACCCCAAAAGTGGATCATAATTAGCCATATAGCATTTATTAAAAGAAGAAGGCAAGTGGACCAATTAAAAGTGGCCATGTTTTGTTATAAGGTGTACCAATTAGAAGAAGGCAAATGGACCAATTAAAAGTGGCCATTTTTGCTATAAGGTGTACCAATTGGAAGTTAACATCTATTCACCACTTATGGCTGCCATTTGTATCAAAATAAGCTAAGGAAAGAAAGTATAAAAGCCCTCTCTTGCATGGTAAATTCGTCCAAACCATAAGAGAAGGAAGAAGGAGGTGATTTTTCCAAAGTTTAAGACTTTTGATTTAAAGAGTTTGGTGACAAACAAGATTATAAGGAAATCAAGGAGACAAGGAAGGAAAGGAAGTGATATAGAATAAGGACTAAGGAAAAGCAAGGTTTGGTACTTTAACCATTGAGCTCCTTTTGAAATTTTTCTATTTTACAATTAGTAAAATGCTGTGACTTGTATGATTTTTAAAATATAGAAAAATTATCTTGGTTTGAATTTTTGATATGTTGTTGTTTGGTACTTTAACCATTGAGCTCCTTTTGAAATTTTTCTATTTTACAATTAGTAAAATGTTGTGACTTGTATGATTTTTAAAATATAGAAAAATTATCTTGGTTTGAATTTTTGATATGTTGTTGTTTGGTACTTTAACATAAAAGAAATTTTATTTTCTTACAAACTTTTGTTCATATGGTATATATATGCGTGTATATGGTATATATGTGAATATATATGATACATATGTGAGTATATGTGGTATTTGTGTAAGTATATATTCTATATACATGGAGAATATGTGGTATATATATGAAGTGAATGGGTATATATATGAAATGTTATATATGCTCTACTCGGTAAATGAGTAAAACCGGTCTGGAATGGGGGTTATATCATGTGAGGTCAAGATCATGGCAACTAGTCGTGTGAGACCAAGACCATGCAGTTATATCGTGTGAGGCCAAGATCATGGCAACTAGTCATGTGAGACCAAGACCACGCAGTTATTCTATATCGTGTGAGACCAAGACCATGGCAATTAGTTGTGTGAGGTCAAGACCACGCGTAACTCTATACGAGGCCTCATTCCGAGACCGGTGTATTCATAATTACCTTGTGGAGCGAAATGATAAAATGATAATAACCGAATATATGACATGTGTGGATTGTTTTTACTGTGATATTATTTTTAAATACGATTCATTGCTTTTAAAAGTGCATTATGCCTTTATTATTCATTTTCCGTAATTAGTTAAAGTACCCACTAAGCAATGCTTAGCGAGTTTAGTTCTTCTAAACTCGTAGATTATTAGCAAGGAGCCAGTAGCAAGCAGAGGAGTCCTGCGATCTGCCGGTCATCAACAAGCTTAGGAGGTGCTCTTCATTTTGTATTTTGGTATTAGAAACTGGCATGTACTTATTTGAACAATACAAAGAGATAACTTGATGTAGCTTGTAAATCTAGTAATGTATAATAACTGTATGATTTTGAATTGAGTTGGGTTGTGAATATAGAAGTGTAAATTCTTCTTGCAGGATTTGTAGTTGAGGTTATAAGGGTGGATTATTGGGAATGTGCTTGAGTTGAATTGTGAAACAAAATGTTTTTTAAAAATAAGAAAAATCAGTTTTGTCGACACTTGGGACCACCAATTATAGGGGAAACTCTGGCAAAAATTTTTAAAATCTGCACTTAAAATTGGCTAAGTAAAATATTAAAACACAACCACCATGGGATAACAGTCCATCTTGGTCTATAAACGTAGGCTAAGATGGGGTGTTACATTTGTGGTATCAGAGCATTGGTTTAGTCAATTCTGGGAGATAGGTAGTAAGTAAGTAATTATGTGTGCCATGTAAGATAAAATAAGGAGAAAGTTATATGATGAATAGGTAGATGTACATGCCAGATAGGAATTGATAATCGAGTTATATGTTGATGATGTGTAATTACACGTAAGAATCATGTATGAATAAGTATGTTTCAGGGCGAAACTTAAATTAAGGGGGATAGAATTGTAACATCCCGAATTCCATATTGGTAAGAAACAGACATAGAGGATATGATTTAGGCTTAGAACAAAGAAGTTTAGAACATGACCTATAACTTGAGCTCGAATTTCATCCAAGTTAATGACAGAATTAGAGAGTTTCAAAGAAGACTTAATTATTTATTTGTCTCTTAGATGTATAACTTGAAATTACTCAATTTGGAGTTGTACAGAATAAGATATGATGGATTTACTAGACAATGTGCAAGCTGCCTCAGGACAATAGTAGGCTTGACTTCAAAGGACCGTCAAAAATCAAATATAGCTTGGATCAACCTGAAATTTTGATACAATATATCCCCGGATGTCTAGTATCAGTGGGAATAAGAATTACTTAATTTGGAGTTGTGAGTAAAAAGATATTAATAAAGAAAGACAGCAAGGTCAGGAAGGGATATCGAAAGGACCTAAGTGGAAATTTCTCAAAAGTTAAGGGGGTCAAAATATGAATAAAAGGAAGCTTAATGGCTTGCCAAATAAATAGATAAAAGAAGGAGGCAAGTGGACCAATCATATGTAGCCATTTAGCAATTATTAAAAGAAGAAAAGAAAAAAGAGATGGACAAATGGCCCTAAGGCATTCATCCACCCCAAAAGTGGATCATAATTAGCCATATAGCATTTATTAAAAGAAGAAGGCAAGTGGACCAATTAAAAGTGGCCATGTTTTGTTATAAGGTGTACCAATTAGAAGAAGGCAAATGGACCAATTAAAAGTGGCCATTTTTGCTATAAGGTGTACCAATTGGAAGTTAACATCTATTCACCACTTATGGCTGCCATTTGTATCAAAATAAGCTAAGGAAAGAAAGTATAAAAGCCCTCTCTTGCATGGTAAATTCGTCCAAACCATAAGAGAAGGAAGAAGGAGGTGATTTTTCCAAAGTTTAAGGCTTTTGATTTAAAGAGTTTGGTGACAAACAAGATTATAAGGAAATCAAGGAGACAAGGAAGGAAAGGAAGTGATATAGAATAAGGACTAAGGAAAAGCAAGGTTTGGTACTTTAACCATTGAGCTCCTTTTGAAATTTTTCTATTTTACAATTAGTAAAATGCTGTGACTTGTATGATTTTTAAAATATAGAAAAATTATCTTGGTTTGAATTTTTGATATGTTGTTGTTTGGTACTTTAACCATTGAGCTCCTTTTGAAATTTTTCTATTTTACAATTAGTAAAATGTTGTGACTTGTATGATTTTTAAAATATAGAAAAATTATCTTGGTTTGAATTTTTGATATGTTGTTGTTTGGTACTTTAACATAAAAGAAATTTTATTTTCTTACAAACTTTTGTTCATATGGTATATATATGCGTGTATATGGTATATATGTGAATATATATGATACATATGTGAGTATATGTGGTATTTGTGTAAGTATATATTCTATATACATGGAGAATATGTGGTATATATATGAAGTGAATGGGTATATATATGAAATGTTATATATGCTCTACTCGGTAAATGAGTAAAACCGGTCTGGAATGGGGGTTATATCATGTGAGGTCAAGATCATGGCAACTAGTCGTGTGAGACCAAGACCACGCAGTTATATCGTGTGAGGTCAAGATCATGGCAACTAGTCATGTGAGACCAAGACCACGTAGTTATTCTATATCGTGTGAGACCAAGACCATGGCAATTAGTTGTGTGAGGTCAAGACCACGCGTAACTCTATACGAGGCCTCATTCCGAGACCGGTGTATTCATAATTACCTTGTGGAGCGAAATGATAAAATGATAATAACCGAATATATGACATGTGTGGATTGTTTTTACTGTGATATTATTTTTAAATACGATTCATTGCTTTTAAAAGTGCATTATGCCTTTATTATTCATTTTCCGTAATTAGTTAAAGTACCCACTAAGCAATGCTTAGCGAGTTTAGTTCTTCTAAACTCGTAGATTATTAGCAAGGAGCCAGTAGCAAGCAGAGGAGTCCTGCGATCTGCCGGTCATCAACAAGCTTAGGAGGTGCTCTTCATTTTGTATTTTGGTATTAGAAACTGGCATGTACTTATTTGAACAATACAAAGAGATAACTTGATGTAGCTTGTAAATCTAGTAATGTATAATAACTGTATGATTTTGAATTGAGTTGGGTTGTGAATATAGAAGTGTAAATTCTTCTTGCAGGATTTGTAGTTGAGGTTATAAGGGTGGATTATTGGGAATGTGCTTGAGTTGAATTGTGAAACAAAATGTTTTTTAAAAATAAGAAAAATCAGTTTTGTCGACACTTGGGACCACCAATTATAGGGGAAACTCTGGCAAAAATTTTTAAAATCTGCACTTAAAATTGGCTAAGTAAAATATTAAAACACAACCACCATGGGATAACAGTCCATCTTGGTCTATAAACGTAGGCTAAGATGGGGTGTTACACCAAAAATTTTATGGTACTATATGGGATATTACAATTCTCCTCCTCTATAAATAAATTTCGTCCTCGAAATTACCTGTTCTCAAGCATGGAACAATTGGGGATACTAATCTCGCATCACTTGCTCACTCTCCCAAGTTGGCTCTTCCTCACAAGTGGTACTTTCTTATTTCTCAACTCCTTCGCTTCATGTGCCAAAATAGCCACCGGTTCTTCCTCAAAAGTCAGATCTGAACTCACCTCAATAGATTCTACTGACAGAATGTGAGATGGGTCTGACCTGTACCTCCGTAGCTTAGAAACATGAAAGACATTATGAATTCTATCCAAATCAGGTGGCAAAGCGAGTCGATAAGCCACTGGTCAAACTCTTTCCAGTACCTCATAAGGTCCAATAAAATGAGGACTCAGCTTCCCTTTGCGGCCAAATCTCAAAATTCTCTTCCAAGAAGACACTTTCAAAAATACGTTATCTCCAATACTGAACTCTATGTCTCTCTTCTTCAAATATGAATAGGATTTCTGTCGGTCTGAAGCTGCTTTCAAGTGATCCCGAATTATCTTCACTTTATCTTCTATTTCTTTAATCAAATCGGGACCAACCAACTTACCTTCTTCAACCTCATTCCAACATAGAGGCGTCCTGCATCTTCTACCATACAATGCCTCATAAGGTGTCATTCTAATGATGGACTGATGACTGTTGTTATAAGCAAATTCCATCAATGGCAAGAATTTGTCCCAACTCCCAGAGAAATCAATGACACAACTCCTCAACATATACTTTAAAATTTGAATCACTCTCTCTGACTGCCCATCTGTCTGAGGATGAAAAGCAATGCTAAAATGTAACTATGAACCCAAATCATTATGGAAACTCTTCCAAAACCTTGAAGTAAACTGAGGATCTCGATCAGACACCAAAGAAATTGGGACTCCATGCATTCTCGCTATCTCATGGATATACAGCTCAGCTAACTTCTCAAGAAAATAGTCCATCCGAATTGGAAGGAAAAGAACTATCTTCATCAATAGATCAACAATCACCCAGATTGCATCATGGTTCTTCTGAGTCAAGGGCAAACCAGTCACAAAATCCATTGTTACTCGTTCCCATTTCCATTCAGGCACTGATAAAGGTTGGAGCAACCCGATTGAACTTGGTGCTCGGCCTTTACTTTGTGACAAGTGAGACATTTGGATATAAACTCCACTATGTCTCTTTTCATACCTGACCACCAATAATGTTGTTTCAAATCATGATACATCATAGTACTCCCATGGTGCATAGCAAAAGCTGACTGATGTGCTTCCTCCAAAATAATCTTTTTCAGTTTTGCATCATCAAGAACATACAATATATCTTTGAACCAAAGACTACCATCACTTCTCACATGAAAATCTCTACTCTCTCATTTTTGACAATCCAAAATAATCTTTTAAATTTTCTCATCTGTTAATTGAGCCTCTCTAATATGATCCAACAAGACTGGCCTGAACTGCAACTGTGCCAACAAAGCACCAACACTACAAGGCTCGAAGCTAGCATGCAACGCTCTCAACTCAACAAGCAAATAGAGCGAATAAGCAGTCAAACCTGCTAAAGACTTCCGACTCAAGGCATCAGCAACAACATTTGCCTTACCAGGGTGATAATTAATTAAACAGTCGTAGTCTTTAATCAACTCCAACCACCGTCTCTGCTGAAGATTCAACTCTCTCTGAACACCTAAGTATTTCAAACTCTTATGATCCGTATAAATGAAACACTTCTCCCCATAAAGGTAATGTCGCCAAATCTTCAAAGCAAACACTATGGCTGCCAATTTCAAATCATGCGTCGGATAATTAAACTCATGCAGCTTCAACTGCTGAGAAGCATAAGCTATGACTCTACCCTCTTGCATCAAAACACAACCTAAACCACTATGTGAAGCATCACTGTAAATCACATATGGTTTATCTTCCACAGGCAAGGTAAGAACAGAAGCTTGAGTCAACATCTCCTTTAACTGCTCAAAGTTTGCTTGACACTGATCTGTCCACACAAATCTAACTCCCTTTCGAAGTAATCTTGTGAGTGGAGTAGCTATCAAAGAAAAACCCTTCACAAACCATCGATAATAGCCTGCCAAACCCAGAAAGCTTCTAACTTCAGTCACTGTCTTCGGTGGACTCCAATTCAAAATAGCTTCAACTTTACTCGGATCAACTCTTATAACATCTGCTGAAACTACATGACCTAGAAAAGTCACTTGATCCAGCCAAAACTCACACTTTGACAGCTTAGCATACAACTGTTTCTCTTTCAAAGTCTGCAATACAATCTGTAAGTGCTCGTCATGCTCCTTCTCATTACCCAAATACACCAAAATATCATCGATAAAGACCACCACAAACTGACTAAATAGGATCTAAACACCATGTTCATCAAATCCATGAAACTGCTGGTGCATTCGTCAATCCAAAAGGCATCACCAAAAACTCATAATGCCTTGTGCGGAAAGCTGTCTTCGGAACATCTTCCTCTCTGATTCTCAACTGATGGTACCCTGATCTCATATCAATCTTGGAGAAAACTGTTGCTCCCTTCAACTGATCAAAGAGATCATCTATCCTAGGAAAGGATACTTATTCTTAATGGTCACTTTATTCAACTGCCGGTAATCAATACACAATCTTAAGGTACCATCCTTCTTCTTCACAAACAAAACATGAGCTCCCCACAGAGAAATAATAGGGCAAACAAACCCTTTATCCAACAACTCCTGCAACTGCACCTTCAACTCTCTCAACTCAGCAGGTGTCATTCGATAGGGAGTAATAGAGATGGGAGTGGTACCAGGCAACAAATCGATACCAAACTCAACCTCTCTCTCAGGGGGTATCCCTGGCAACTCCTTAGGAAAAACATCTGGAAATTCAGCAACTGTGGGTATACTATCAAGTTGAGAACCCACTCCTCTGGTATCTACAACATGATCAAGATAAGCATCACACCCTATCCGAATCATCCTCCTAATTACAACAGCTGAAACAAACATGGATGCAAGTTGTCTCAGCTCACTAGATACTATCACACTTCTACCATTACCGGTTCTTAGGGTAACACACTTCTTCTGACAATCTACTACAGCTTCATGCTTAGACAACCAATCCATGCCTAAGATCCTATCATACTCCTTAAAAGGCATTTCAATCAAATCGCCCAAGAACTCCTCATCCTGCACCACAACTGGACTATCTCAGTGCACCTTACTCACCACAACACTATGCCCTAAAGGATTTGTCACCAAGACATCAAATCCTAGGGACTCAGAATGCAATTCAAACACAGGCAAGATGGATGCACTTATATATGAATGATTAGATCCTAGATCAATAAGAGCAAGAACTAAAATTCCAAATAAAGAAAATGCACCCGCAATGATGGCTGAAGCATCCGGCTGCCTCTGTATCACATATACTCGCCGAGAAGGCCCAACCTCATCTAGCCTACTGCCTCCGGATGTAGAGCCTCCTCTCAGACTAAACCCAGGTCTACCACCTCTACTAAAACCTCTACCACTACAACCTCCTCTGACACTAGGTCAAGAAACTGCAGAATCTGCCTGCCTATCCTCCTGTAACTCAGGATAATCTCTGATGAAATGGTCAGGTGACCCGCATCTAAAACACACAGCTATTCCACCTATCTTCCAACAAACACCTCCATGTATCCTACCGCAATGGACACATATAGGTGAAGTACACCTCTGAGCCACTGGTGTCGGTGCACTAGCCACAGAAACTGTAGGTCTCGATCTTTGCCTCTGATGTGATACTAACCTAGCAGGCTACCTCTAGCCCCTACTGAACCTCTGAAAATGACCTCCTCGACCTTTCTTGGCAGATGAAGACCCTGCCTCAAACTGGGATCTCCTAACTTTGGTCTCCTCCTCAGTAGCAGCTGCTGTAATACCCTGTTCTCTCTCAACACTCCTGGCTGCTGCAACTAGCTGGGAAAGATCCTGATACTAGGAACCAGCAATAATACACATAATAAAGTGTCTCAACCCCTCCTCAAATCTCCTACACTAGTCTATCTCATATGAATTAATCCCACCAACATAATGACTCAGCCGGATGAACTCTACCTCATACTCTGTCACCATCCAATTATCCTACCTCAGATTCAGAAACTCCATCTTCTTAGCATCCTTATACTCACTTGGAGTATACTTTTGCTCAAACTCCCGCAGAAAATCACCATAAGACAAGGTCGGTGGATCATCCATGGCATGTGGAACCATCTTTCACCAATCATATGCATCTCTCTACAGAAGAGATCTAGCATAATCAAATTTCTCTTTCGGAGTGGCTTGCAACTAGATGAATACCCTCTGAACTCTATCCAGCCACTGCTCAGCTACTACAAGATCTATAGTACCAAAGAAGTCCTCAGCTCCAAACTTCCTCAATTTATCATATTGCCTCATCGGTACTTGTGGCTACAGTTACGGTGGCTGCTGCTACACTGGAACTTGCCTCAACAAATCTACCATATGTCGTAACCAAACCGGCGGAATCTCATCAGCAGCTGGTCTCTCTAGCACAGGAGCAGGTGCCTCACCAGTTATCTCAACCGTAGCTCCATCTCTACCCTTAATAGGAGCTACACTCTCAGCACTACCTTCTACAGACTGACGTGACTGAGATGCCATCACTACCTATATCTGCAAACACAGCAGAATACCTCATCAAAGATCATAAACTGCCAGTGCCAATGCATGTATCTTATTTAAAAACCATATTTTAAAAAATCAAAATTTTCTTTTTCTTACAATTTACCTAGGTTGAGAATCTCAAACATAGGCTCTAATACCAAAACAGTTGTAACACCCCTACACCCAATATATGTACACCACATACACACTCACTATATGCGATATACATATACCGGATACAGGAATGTCACGGTTCATTTTAAACAAACCAATCTTTAAAACTTTATCATCAAATCATTTTAAATCAATCTAAGTAAACTCAAAAAATTTAACTTATTTTATAGAAATCAATAGAGAAAACATTCCTTACTAAAATAGATATTCATATATCTTCATTACCCCAAAAGTTTATCCAAACATTAGTTTAATAAGCAGCAGAAAATGTAGCGGAGTATACATATGTTTACATTAAAATCAATAAGTACAAAAATATGAAATTTATACATGCTGGCAGTTTGTATTTGATCTTGATGTCCACAACTCAACACTGCTTTCACAAACTCAAACCTAGACTTGACTCGGTCTAGACGAGCTCTCTGGCACAACCGGATCTACCCTGTCACTTGCGTGATGAACCACAATTGCGCTAAGCAGAAAGCTTAGTAGTACAAACTTTGATTCAATATAGATCAATGCAATGCTAATGCACAATACATATGAATATATCAACTCATTACATTACATTTCATAATTCACATATAAGCAAAGACAAACATAGGCCCAAAAAGGATCTAATATGCTATTCAAAGTTCAGAGTTACTGCTTTGGTACATAATGACACCATGTATCTAGCCCCGTAGGCAATATATATCCATGGATAATGTAACAGCCCCAGTCTCTTGGACTTCAACCTGGCTAGACCCTTAGGCCCCGGTATCTTGGTCCTCAACTCGGCTAGACTGCTATAGTTTTTGAGGCTTACGACCTGGTCTTTTCACCCTAAAAACATCACATTTATCAGCTGGGCTTGGCTAACGACCTGGTCTTTTTACCTGCCCAGCAATTCATAGGCATGCCGCCAAACTTAGAAGTCTAAAAATTGAATAACATACTAGGCACGCAACTTATTAATTTATCTCATTATCGAATACTTTCATAATTCATTTCTCATTTCATTTCTCATAATCAAATTAGGCACATTGCCTTATTATATCATCATTTTCTCATCTTTTCTCATTCTTCTCTTTTATAGCAATATCAATTTGTTACATTATGATTTCACATATCATATCACATTATTCCATATTTCTTTTCATATCCAACACATTACTCAATTGCATCGATATATCAACATAATTCACATTATGCATATCGTAACATATAACTCATTCAGCAACAATATATCAAGTAACTTAACACATTTCTCAACTAAATGTGTTAAGTCCCAATATCATATAAATGTATGCAATCATTCAAAGTTTGTACTTACCTCTTAAAGCAACAACACCACTCTATCAACTTCCTCTTCCAAGATATCCCTCAAACCTTGGCTAGGGTAACTAAATTCTCTTCAAAACCTAATCCAAAGGTGATTATAAATACTCACTTAGTGTTACACATAAGAAAATAAGGATAAGAACTATCTAGGGCAAACTCTACACTTGACACGCTCAACAACATGGGCGTGTCCCTGACCATGCCCTAAACCCACAACACAAAAGCTTTGACACGCTCAGTGACATGGGCGTGTCACTGCACATGTCAATTCTCCTCCAACACAGAAGCTATGACACGCTCAGTGACATGGCATGTCATTGGATGTGTCAATCTTCCAACAACACAGTAGCTATGACACGCTCAGTGACATGGGCGTGTCACTGGACGTGTCAATCTACTACAACACAGAAACTGTGACACGTTCAGTGACATGGGCATGTCATTGGACGTGTCACCAACCCAGAAAATAGAACCAACGACACGCCCAAAGACATGGCCGTGCTATTGGGTGTATCAGGCCAAAAATCTTAAAATCACACCAAAACGCCACATCCAACAAACATCTTCCAATAACCATATCAACAACACACAAACTCAATCAAAACCATAAACAATCCATATAATACTTGAGTAAACCTTAAAACAACTCAATTACAAATATCAAAACACAATATCAACCATATATCACAACTCAAACTTACACCATCCACACACTTGTCTCTTTCACCAAACTTAACCCTTTTCTCTTCAATCCAACCCCAAAATCAAAGTTAACAAAACAACACAACCTCAAATATACCAAAACAACCTCAAGTATACCAAAACAACCATAAACACATCTACAACAACCAATCACCAAACTCAAAAGAAAACAAAGAAACAAGTTGGAAACTTACCAAAAGTGAAGAAAATCCTTAAAACTCCAACTTGATCTCTTGAAATCCTTCAATCTCTTGAGTTTGGAAGCAACAAAATCTCACCCTCTTGAAGATGGTGGTGATGACCGGCCAAAGAAGAAAGAAGAAGAAGAAGAAGAAAATGCAAAGAAAAAGAAAGTCAACCCCTTTTAACCAAACACTCTCTTCTCAAATCACTCTCCACCAAGTGTTTAATTAATAAAATAATAATCCAATTACATCATCTTCCACTAACTTAAATAAATCCATTTAAATACTAAAATATCTTTTGACCTAATAAACCCATTGACTTGTATATAATGTATATATCTCCATATCCATAACATATACACACTCCTTCCTCTTATCTTTTCACTTAATTATAAATACACTTTAAATCATTAATTAATTCTCAACAAATAATATTTCCAAAACTTTTAGGATACTATATTGGATATTACAAGCAGACCATTGCAGAAGATAGAAGAGATGCATGCTTTGAAGCCTACACATCAAGCAAAATCATAGGTTTGAGCCTACATATAGGCCAAAGCTTCTTCTTTTCAATTTTTAATTTTATACATGTATAAAATATTTTTAGACTCTCTTTCAATGTTTTTCCATGCAGGGGCCAAAGAGAGGATATGTGGGCTAAAAAATAGCTGAATTTTTTGTAAATGTGAATCCATTAAAGAATTGAACAAGTGACTATAAGAAATTCAAAACTCTCAAATGAATGAAGATATAAATGACAGAAAGGAAGTCAAGCTAGAAGAGCTAGAGTCAATGCAGGATGAAGGTACATTTCTAAGAATAAAGAATCAAGATGAAGATCCATTTCTACATAGGCAGACATTTTTTTGGATTTGTTAAAGTATTTAGAATCAAGTTTCTATCCATGTGAAACCTTAATGGATTTGGTAAAACATCCAAACCTATAACCTATATTGGATTTGTTAAAATATCTTGATGGTGTAATTTTGTGGATTACGTAAAACATCCAAACCTTCAACCAACATTGGATTTGTTAAAGTATCCTAACAGTGCAGTTTTCTAGATTTGGTAAAACATCCAATCCTTTAGCCTATATTAGATTTGTTAAAGTATCCTGGCGGTGCAGTTTTATGGATTTATTAAAGCCTCCATGAGAAGATTTTGGACTTTTTAAATCTGCTCAGGTTTATTTAAAGCAGCCGAACCAATTCAAATTTGTTAAAGCATCAGGACTAGCCTAGATTTGTTGAAGCATTTGAGATAGGATTAAGTTCATAAAAAGCATATTGTTTTTTACTCTCTTGTACTAAAGTCTCAGATTATTCAAGTAAGGGGTAAGACTGTAGACCCTTAATTTTGGCCCTCGATGAGTTTAGTTTTAATTCAAAGGCCCAAATTAATTCTAATAAAATTTTAAAAGCCTGAACCAAGCCCAATTTAACTTTAAATGCCAAAACATGATGAATTGGCCATGCCAATTCACCATGAGCCCTTAATCCCAACCTAATTCAGTTTTAATTCAATTTTAAGTGTCCTAATTGTGTTAAATTCAATGAGACTCGGATAAATAATAAGCTTTCCTTATAGTATTGGGATGATGAGCCAGGATCACCTTAATTTTGCCTATAAATACAAAAGCAATTGCCAAAATTGAGGAGGTTCACAATCAGTAATTAGGAAGCTGAAATTAGCAAAAAAAAAAAAGCACAACCACTACAATTAGCAATCAACATGCAATTGTACCAAAGGAGAAACATAAAGTAATTTACCAAAGAGAGACAATAGCTAAAACAACAAGTAATTTTTAGATTATTTGAACATTAGCTAAGAACCTTAATTGATCTAGGCTTTCCAAAATAATTGTGCAATTCAAACAGTGAGCTTGGTTCAACAAAATCAACTTGGTGGATCCAACAACGCGAGTATGGTTTATTAACTAATTATATTTAATTTCTTTTGGTCATCTTCATCCTTTAATGTTACTGAAATTCATTGTTATTTTAGATTATTTGTTTGATTTTGAAATTCCATCCAGTAAGCCATAGCTTTAGGATTAAGTTTAATTGAAGCCTTAATTGCTTTTTAGCTTTATAACCCTAATTTTGAATATTGGACTCTAGTTTTAAGATAAAACCCTGATTATATAACAAAACCCTAATTTGCATGATCAAGCTCTAAATTGAATGATTAAACCCTAATTTCATAATAAAATCCCAATTATATTATGAAACCTTAAATTGTATGTTTTAACCCTAGTTTTAGAATGAAGACCTAATTTTGCATGTTTTAATCCTAGTTTTAGGATCAAACCCTAATTTTGTGTGTTTTAACACTAATCCTATAACCAAATCCTAATTAGATACCCTAATTTTATTAATTAAAGTTTAAATTTCATGATTATTTGGTGTTTAATTATATGATTAAACCAATTGTTTCTTATGAATGGTTAAGTTGTATTTATTTATTATTGTTTGGATTTTAAGAAAGATGTAAAAGTCATGTTTCCACTTGTGGGTGCCTTATTATATAATTTTACTTATTTAATTTAATCGATTTTATGGATTTTAGGACAATTATAAGAGACACGTTTTTAACTTTTTTGGGTGTTCTATCTTATTTGTTTTTTTGTGGATCTTGGACATTTATAAAGGCATGTTTTCATCTTGCATGGGTGCCCATTTTGTTTGATTTGTTTGATTTATAATATGATGTTGTTTATTTTAATAATGTTTGTAATATGAACAATATCATAATAATTTAAGAATTTAATAATATTTAGACCTAAAAGGATACCAATTCCAATAAACCGAGCATTATGGGGGTGCTGGGTCACTTCCCACCTTTCCTATGCATACTCAACTTTTCGAACCCAGTAGGGGTTAGGGATTCCTTTGGAATAGAGTCATCCACCCCTTTCTATTTCTTTTTCGGCCCATTCAAATGGCGACTCTTACTCCCTGAATTTAGGCCCATGTTCTCCAAGGCTCAGAGCCTAACAATGTCATAGTCGCAATAATCATTCCACCGAGAGTGGGGCAAAAATCCCTCCCACAATTTCCCATTATAAATATTTGTATATATACATATATAGCATTTCCAAAATATATTTAATATACATATAATATGTCCAAGATTTACAAAATCACAATACATATTATGAAAAATTATATATAATGCAACACCGTCAGGGTTGGTCTCGTGGCAAACTCAAACTTCTAATGTCACCTCAATCTGGACCACTCCGGTCTGCAGCCCTATCACATGCATGATACATATAACCACACTTAGCATATAGCTTAGTGGTACATATTTAAAAATAATATATATATACATATAAATGCTTTTCTCATAATGTAATTTTCAATACTTATACAAAACTTTTATTATCTCATAATCCATACACACAAAACACATCCACACACACACACACTAGGCCTAATAAGTCCTATACAATTATCATGTCTAGTCTTAAGACCTAGCCCTGCTCAGGTCTTTATAAATCTCACACTTAGTATCTAGCTCTATTCAGGTCAAGACCTAGCTCTACTCAGGTCTATCAACTTATGCATAACCAATCTCAACATTGCTGGATAAGTAAATATATAGGGGACAAACACACCATATCTCTTTACATTTCTACATTTCCTAAGTGATCACCTTACAATTGATATCATTTTTAGCTATTTACCACATTTCCATTACCATTTCACCATCACATTACACAACCATGAATCACATTCATAATGTGACTCATTCCCACACATTTTGTCAACTTTCACAAATATGTCCATATTGAACATCATACTACATAACATTAATATAACTCAAATATATCATGGACAGACATCAATTTACAATGGACAATTGCCCAATGTGACACTCACCACACAACTATGCAACATTGTGCAGGTTATGTGAATATCCACATTTCAAAGTAACCATATACATTATATCAAATCATATTTAATGAAAAACACAATTCGTTAAAATATGTACTAACCTTGTATCTCTTCAAAATCCAACTTTAAACACCTCTTAAGCTTTAATTTTCCAAAAACCCTAATTCCTCCATTCGGTCACTTTGGCCCATTCACTTCCTAATTCAAATAACAATTAGAATGGTTCAATTAAAATCATAGTTATACCCAATTTATACATAATAACTGTTAATTACACATTTCAAACCAAATTCCATCACAACCCTAATTTCCCCCATTATCTTCCTTAAACTTGACATTAATCAAGTCTTTTCCACAAACCAACCATAAAATCTTCACATATGCATCAAAACATCCTCAAAAAAATCCATTACAAGAATTATAATTACCTCCATCAAAATTCTAAATTACACATATTCACCCAAAAACTCTAGTTTAACAATTCAAGTTTACTCTAGTTTAACAATTCAAGTTTACTTCAATAATTTTATCTTAAATTTAACATATACATATCCCAAACACATCATAACCATCTTCCATCCAACTAAAATTAACTTTCTCTCTCAACCCATAACATGACATGAAACAAATCTCTCTCTCACTAGAAATATCAGCCTCCAAGGATGAAGAAGAAGATGAAGACTTCTTTTCGTTTTCCTTCTTCATTTCTATCCATATATATTAATTTATTTATTAATTATTTAAACATTTAATTATTTTAATATTTTTGTACATTTTCTCAATCATATATTTTCTTTCTTTCTTTGACTTTTATTTGTTTATTTATTTATTTATTTATTATTATTATTAACTTCCTACCACAAATATATATATTTATTTTCATGTATACTTGTTGTATATGTTATATATATCTTGATGTACTTGAATATGTAATATATATTTTAAGTATATAATACATATCCAATGTTTATAGTAAGTATACATTATTTATATACTATGTATACACTATGTATATCCAATGTGTCTCTTATGTATATAGGTATATACTACATATATACCTCTCCCAATACTCTAATTAACCTCCATATAAATATTTAATTTTGTCTAAAGTCATGGATATTACACTAGGAATCTTCAAGCTTTGAGTTCCATCCCTTACTTCCATGGATTACATAGCCATGCTTGTGTCAGATATGACTAGCATTTTTAAGTTTACTAACCATGTTAGACATTTGTCTTAAGTATTTTTTCATTGAATGTTTGATTAGGAAGCTTCTTATAAGTGTGAAATTTTATGGTTAAATAATGAAGTTTGGTAACAAATGTACCTCCAAACTTCTTTTTCAATAAGCATCATGTGTCCTTTACATTGTCACACCTCCTAAACACCTTCATCACATCATCATCTGTGTTGCTAAGTAAAATAATGTGAGCTATGGAGTTTTTCTTTTTCCAAGCTTCATAAGCATCATAGTCCTTTTTTTATGTTAGGTCATGTTGGCAAGGTTTTATTCCCCCATCAACACACTCTATACCTTTAGAGCCTCTTACTGCTCAAACACATATTGTATTTTCATACTTTAAATCTCATAATTGTCACCATTCAATTCCTCTCCTTGTTAAGATCATCAACTATATTTTTAGATGCAGTTGGCATTACAACACAAAGTTCTTGTAACATCCACATTTTGACAAAAAAATATAATTAAATAAATAATTTGAAAGGGTTAAATAATGGGTTGGAAGGAGAAAATACATAATTTATATGTTGGATATATGTAAAATATACCTAAAGTATAAATTTAACTAAAAAAAAGATAAAAAGTTAAAGGTTAAAAGTCAAAGTAAAAAGTTAAAAAGTTAAAAAATTAAAAATTAAAATAATTTTGGTTGAAGAGAATAAATATTAATTATTAACTATTATTAATTAATTAATTAATTATTAATATATATGGCTAAAATTTGAAGAAGGAAATAAAATATTACAATTTTCATCATCTTCTTCTTCTTCTTCCAAGAGGGTTGAATTCTCCATGGTTGATAAGGGAGAAATTTCTTCTTCAACTCATCATATTCTACAAGTTTCTATAAGAATTTAAGGATATTTTAATGAATTTACAAGAAATAGGTAAGTTTACCTTGAATTTAAGTAGTTTTTCTTGATATTTTGATTATGTGGAAATGTGATTTTTTATGAAGGTTTAGATAATTGTTAGAATAGTTTGGTATGATGTTATTTTGTTATGGAAGTGATGATTTTAAGGTTGGATGGTGAAAATGGATGGTTTTGGTTGAAGATTGAGAGAAGTAGTATTGAAATTAGGGTTTTGGAGCAATTTTAGGTAGAATGAATATAATTGATGTTTAATTGTTTAAAATAGCTTAGAATAGATGCTAATGCCATATTTAAACTTAAAACTTGGTTTAAGATTGTTAAGGGAGGATTACCAAAATTAAAGAAGCGAAGGGCATTTGGAAAAGTGAAGGAGTAGAGATAAAATTGACTTGGAAATTGGCATAATTAGAGGGTAGTACATACTTTGATAATTAAGTTTCAATTGCATTTGAATTGGCATATTACATTATGTTTCTAATGTTGTGAAATGCTACTTTAATGTGGATGTTCACATATAAAGTGCATGGTGTGAGTGGGGATTTTCCCCCCACTCCCATATGGAATGGTTTTTGTGACTTTGGTATTGTTAGGCTCAGGGCCTTAGAGAACACGGACCTAAACCCGAAAAAAATGGAGTCACCACCGGATGGGTCGGGAAAAAAAAGGGGTGGATGACTAGATTTCTAAGGAATCCCCAACCCTCTAATGAGTTTGGAAAGTTGTGTATGTATGGAGAAGGTGAGAATGAACCAGTACCCCCATAACGCCCTGTTCATTAGAACTGGCCTCCTTTTCAAGTCTAAAAAATATTGAATTCTTAGTTATTATGATATTATCCATACTATATTCAATTATTAAAACAAATAATCTTTATATTATAAAATAAATAAACAAATAAAATGGGCACTCATCCAAAGATGGAAAGATGCCTTTAAAATGTCTTAATGTCCATAAAGAAAACAAATAAAATAGGACACCCTACAAAAGGTGCAAACATATCCCTTATAATTGTCCAAAAATATTTACATAAATTAAATTACAGAAAATAAATAAATTAAACAAATAAGGCCCCACGAGTGGAAACATGACTTTTACATCCTTAGAATCAAAATAATAAAATTAACACCATTTAACCATTCATAGCAAAACAAATAATCTAAACATGTAGTTTAATCATCGCAATAATAATAATAAATTAGAGTTTAGTAAAAGGAAATTAAGGTTAATCACAAAGAATTACAATCCACAAATAAATATTGACCCCATTGACAAGGGATCACATACAGTGGTCCTACTAGTCGTTTAGTGGGAGGGATGAAAGGAGCAGCGCCCCTGGCGGGGAATAGGGGGCAGTGCCCCTGAAAGGTAAACAATTTTCAAAATAAGTTTTGTTGTGGAATTAGGGTTTCTTAAACTAAACTAGGGTTCAATATGCCAAAATAGGGTTTAAATCTTAAACTAGGGTTTTTGGGGTTTTGAATTATAAAATTAAGGTTTCTAAATGAAAATCAAGGTTTTAATTAGAAACTAAGGTTTTAAGCATGTAATTGAGATTTTGTAATATAATCCTAAGTTACAAAGTGAAATTAGAGTTTCAAATCCAAGGTTGAATTTTATAGACCTTTAATTAATTTCTAATTGCTTGCTGTGAAAGAATTAACAAATTTTGTTTTCAAATTAACAATAAAGATAACCACAATAATTGAGATATTGAAAATCGATCAATGAATTTAACACAGTAACTAGAATATTAAAAATCAATTGATGGATTTAATTAAACTAATTAACAAAGATTGAACTTCCATTGTTGGTTCCTCCAATATGAGTTTATTATACCAAGCCCGTAGTTTGAATAATTTGGAAAGCATGGATAAATTGAATTCTTGGCTGAGCTTCAAATATTTGAAAGTGGTTTAGCTACTGCCTTTATTGTTGCTATTGTCCCCTATCTGTATTTTTCATTGATCAATGGTGGCTATTGTTTTCTTTTTTGAATTGTTGTTCTCTCTCTTTTAATTGATGTTGGTTTAACAATTGTGGCTCTTCCTTTTTGTAATCCATTTATAAGCCAAATTAGGGCAACCCGATGTTTAACAGTCCAACACGGTTTAAGAAATGCCCGAGCCAACCCTAATCCCATTAAAATTAAAAATGTTAAGGCTCGGGGTAGAAGGCCTTGCTAATTCAACATGAAGCCTTGTCCATGTTGAATTGGCAAGCCAATTTGACATGAATAAGGCCCCATGTGGAATTTGCATAGTGCCAATTCGACATAAGCTTTGGCCCATGTCGAATTGGCTCTCCAATTTAACATGGTGTCTAGCTTTCAAGTCAAATCAAGCTGGTTTGGGTCAGATCAAGTCTATTAATCTTTGTTTTGGGATTTTAAAATTAAATTGGACATAATTCAACCTGTTAAAGCTTTTAAGATTATATCAAACTAGGTTTAAGCTTCTAAAATTACACCAGGCCATTTTTAATTGGGACTGAATTTAATCAGTACCAAAATTAAGGGTCTGTAGTTTTGCAATATGCTTGAACGATCTGAGACTTTAGTAGAAGAGAGTGAAAAGCATTGATATAGCTTCACCAAGCATTTGCAAAACAAAGCACATAGAAAAATGAACAAAAATCCAAACGATGGATACCCTATGGTAAGGAACCATTAGGTATCAACATTTGACTGTTGAACGATTCTAATATCTCAATGGGCTATTGGGAAGTTTTAATATCCTAATGAAAACCACCGACCGACTCTAATATCTTGGTTTTGATGAATTAGAACTAGTTTGGGTTCAGGACCCAATGTTGGATTTGGGTCCTTGACTCGAGACAGGATTTGAATTTTGGACCCAAGATTAGATTGAGTTCTATACCTGAGACTAGATTTGGGCTATGGACCCGAGATTGAATTTGGGTTTTGGATCTGATATTGAATTTAGGTTTTAGATCCAAGACTAGATTGGGTTCTGAACCTGAGACTAGATTTGGGTTTCTGACCCAAAATTAGATTTGGGTTTTAGACCCCAAGATTGGATTAGGTTCTGGTCCTGAGACTAGATTTAGGTTTTAGATCCAATATTAGTTTTGGGTTCTGGACTCGATATTGAATTTAGGTTCAGGACCCAAGACTAGATTAGGTTCTAGACCTGGATTGAGTTATGGACTTGAAAATAGTTTGGGTTCTAGACCAAAAAATAGTATGGGTTTTGAACTCGAGTTGGTTTGGGTTATGGACCCAGATTTAGTTCTAGAATAAAAAAAAAGGTTCAGATTATGGACCTGAGTTGATTTGAGTTTTGGACCCAGATTGAGTTATGGAATTGAAAATGGTTTGGATTCTGAACCCGAGTTGATTTGGGTTCTGGACTAAAAAATGGTTTGGATTCTAGACCCGAGTTGGTTTGGGTTTTGGACCTGGATTGAGTTTTAGACTAAAAAATGGTTCGAGTTCTGGACCTGAGTTAGTTTGGGTTATGGACTTAGATTGAGTTCTAGATTCAAAAATGGTTTGAATTCTAGACCCAAGTTAGTTTGGGTTCTAGACCCATATTGAGTTTTGGACTAAAAAATGGTTTGGATTCTAGACCTGAGTTGGTTTGGATTCTAGACCTGAATTGAGTTCTAGACTTAAAAATGGTTCAGGTTCTGGACCCGAGTTGATCTTATTTCTGGACCTGGATTGGTTTGATCTACCTTCTATTAGTTAAAAGTTATGGCTTTCTTCTAGCCATCAATTTCAGCTCTTTTAGTTGACTGGCCTTCTATCAGTTAGGAGTTTTGGCATTATTCTAGCCATCAAATTCAGCTCTTCTAGCTTGACTGAGGTTCTGTCAGTTGAAAATTCTGGCTTTCTTCTATCCAATCAATTTTAGCTCTTCCAACTGACTAACCTTCTATCAGTTGAGAGTTTTAGCTTTCTTCTAGCCACTTGCTCCATTCTTCAATGGATTTTGCTTAAGGATGGACCTTCATCTTGTATTGACTTCAGCTCTTCTAACTGACCGACCTTCTGTCAGTTGAGGATGCAGGCTTTCTTCTAGCCACTTGTTCCATTCTTTAATGGATCAACTTCAGCTCTTTTAGTTGGACTGACCTTCTATCATTTGAGAGTGCGGCTTTCTTCTAGCCATTTGTTCCATTCTTCAATGGATCGACTTCAGCTCTTCTAGTTTGATTGGCCTTCTGACATTTATATATTCATTCATATGTTTCATTCTTTATTGGATTCTGCTTTTGATTCTTTAATGGCTTTCGATTTCAAAAAAAGTGAGGCTATTTTTAGCCCTTTAGCCCTCATATCTTCTCTTGTCTCATACATGGCAGAACTTTGAAATAGAGTTTGAAAATATTTTATATATTTATAAAATAAAAAATCAAAAGGTAAAGTTTTTCCCCTCTATGTAGGCTCAAACCGATGATCTTGTGCCCATTATGCAGAGTGCGGCTTTCTTCTAGCCATTTGTTCCATTCTTCAATGGATCAACTTCAGCTCTTCTAGTTTGATTGGCCTTCTGACATTTATATCTTCATTCATATGTTTCATTCTTTATTGGATTCTGCTTTTGATTCTTTAATGGCTTTCGATTTCAAAAAAAGTGAGGCTATTTTAAGCCCTTTAGCCCTCATATCTTCTCTTATCTCCTACATGGCAGAACTTTGAAATAGAGTTTGAAAATATTTTATATATTTATAAAATAAAAAATCAAAAGGTAAAGTTTTTCCCCTCTATGTAGGCTCAAACCGATGATCTTGTGCCCATTATGCTTCAGCTGATACTTTTGTCTTATTCTTTGTGCATGTATGTATCTCCATTTTTGCAAAGTGATTGGATCTTTTTCAAGAAATAGGCCTTTCATGCCCCCTGATGCTATGTCTACTTCTCATTGTTTGCTTCAAGAGCATTGGCTGCTTAAAGAAATGCAATGTGACATGCTCGTGTATGTGTGAGTGCATGATATGCATGAATGATACTTATAGTGACTATACTGACTCACATACTGAGATGGTAGGCCAAAACACTTCCATTTGTACCTTCAAGATATTCATGTAGGTCTTGCATTAGATTATTGGCACATGTCACATCCATAACTTCATCTTTAAGACACAATAAAGAATGAGTAGTGGGGGCCCTAGTAGGATGGTCAGAGGTACAGGAGACATTCATTATCAAACCATAATTCAGCACATAACCATATGAATGATTCTTTCATCAGCCCATTCTTGCCCAGTTTGACCTTTAAAGCTCAACCATGCAATACACTTCCTTAAGCTTGAAGGCTCATGTATCAAAAAATACCCCTTTTTTTAATTTTAAAATCACATTATGGCTTTGTAAGATTGGTGTCATTATACCTCAAGACTCGATTCTCCCAAATTAACATATCTATAGTATGAAAACCCTAGTTACCATACTAAACTCAGGAATTAATTCTATTTAAGCAAAAACTGTTGCACTCCAGATAGGCACATACATATTACTTGGCCAAAGGTCTTATTAAGTTTAAATATTGTCTATCTCATATGCTTGCTTATTCAAATAATCTCCACTAATAGACTCCACCTACTAAGAGAGATCTATAAGTCATTAATAGGCTTGAAATGGGGTCTATAAGGGATATGGGTTAAACGAAGGCCATTTTTAAATTGGAGCTAACATGGCACTACTGAAAAACCTTTACACTATAAACTTCTTATTATTGTTGTAGTATTCTTAACCTTTGGGAATTATTTCCTTCTGAAATACAAAACTTGAATGTCTTTCTATCTCCTTGGCAGAAATTTGGATCTGATAAATACTATTTTAATCTTTAGACCAGCCTTTTTATTTTTCTTTCTTTTCATTCTTTTCCCATTTGGAATATCAAGTCTAAGGCTTTCAATATTATTGACTTAGAGATGTGATAAGATGGTCATTCTCATATTGAGTCTTTGGTTGGGCTAAACCAAATCAAGTCAATTTGTGCTCATAAACTAAGTGGAAGTCTTTTGTTGCTTTAGGTAAAAAGAACTCTGTTGGCTTTCTGAAACACCCCCTCTTTGGGTTTTGTTTTTCTCTCTCTTCTCTTTTTTTTATTTTTCCTTTTATTTTTCCTTTTTTCCTTTTTTCTTTTTTCTTTTCTCTCTTTTTTTTGTTTTGTTATTTTTTCCTTTCTTTTTTTCATTTTTTTTTCTTTTCTGAGCTCTAAGAAAGTTATCTTGTCTACAACATTTTATGCTTCTGACTATGAATCAGTGGAGTAGAGTGAATCTGCTTTAACAATGATAAATCATTTATTACCCTAATGTCATCTTAATAGATCGGGGATATTAGGTCTAGTATTCGGTGAACTTCAACTATCTTTATGGTCTTGACTATGCATTCCTTTCTTTGATCTTCTTGCCCCTTCACCTTAGTGATCATCAGACTTGTCATAAGAGTCACAACAACATAGGGTAAGTTATTAGGCTTACAAGCCAATAAATAGCAAGCTAAAAACTCATGAAGGCTTAAAGGGACAACTGGGGATTGATATTTAATCAGGTGAATTATAGTTGTTGACTCACTAAACAATACCTAGATCATTTCTCCCTTAAATAAGCAAAGTTCAATTTCACCTCGAAAGATTGTCAAAGCATGTTCTAAGATTGTGGCGATGAATTTGTGCTATTGCAATATTAACGCAAGTGCACGGGTCATGCAAGTAATAAAGTAGTGAGTAAGTTATCGTTCTACTGGGAAAAAGGTCAATTACTAGTGCAAATTTCAACTGTTGTTTAGTAATCCAATAATTTTTGTGTTGATTAAAATAAAAGGCAAATTACTTAATAAATTAAATTAAGGAAAAATTGAGTATTGTGAAAAAAAATTAGTGATAAAAATCCTATCCAGATATTGAATCCCCCTAGCCATAAAAATATTATGAATATCAATTCAATTAAATCAAATAATAGAGTTGAATTGGTATTCCTCTAAATTAGACTAAAACCTCTCTCGAGTGAGTTAATCCCTAATCACTAAGTAGAATGATAGGAATCTCTTCTCAATCATAATTAAATAGATCTTGCAATAGGAACAAGAAATTATAAACCAAAGGATCTTGTAAGTCTATCTCTGGCACTCCAATCAACCCTTAATCCTCTTGAGAATTCTATTCATATCAAGCTTTCTCAAGTTAATAATATGAAAATTGCAACCAATTAATAAGCATGTTATTTTCAATTGGAAATAAACAATTAAGAATCATAAGAATAAGACAACTCAATTAAATGATTTAATTTAATAAAAACTATTCAATCCATACAATAAAGCTAGGGTTCATCAATATCTAAATAGAAATAATTTAGTTTACGTTCATAACCAGAAAACCAAAATAAAAGAAATAAGTAAAGGAATTCAAACAATCCATGATGAATGATTTATGTTTCTTCACTTCAATCATTGATTCTTGATTTAAATATTGTATAATTTGGATCTTCACCTTCAATCTCAGTTGTCAAACTCTTTTTTTTTTCTTCTAAGGAAGTCGGCTCTAAGTGTTAAAAGCTGGATACGTAATTTGCACTTCAGTTCAGATTTTATACCACAGGGATTTAGACTAACATGCCCAGTGACACGGCCATGCCTCTGGCGTGTTGCCGTTGCTATTTATCAACGTTAATAACATGGGCAATGACACGCCCATATCTTTGGGCATGTTGTAGCTACTGTAATTCTAGATTAATGACACGGACAGTGACACGCCCTGTCGTTAGGCGTGTCACTTGAAGAATTTGCCCAAAATAGCTCTTTTCCTTATCTTTTATCCGTGATTCCGGCCTAAATGACCATAAGGCCTCAAAATGTAAAAGATTCTTGAAATCAATCCTAACAAATACTTGAACAAATGAATTAAACTCAATTTGACAATAAATATACTAAGAAATAGGGGCAGAAATATCATCAATTATACACTTATCAAATTCCCCCACACTTGAGTTTTTGCTTGTCCTCAAGCAAACTAAATCACTATAATAAGCATAAATGAAGGACTCCTCTATATCCAAAAAGAAAAGAAAAGTTTTACAATACTCGAATCAGAAAACACGACATTCTCAACAAAAAAACTAATTCATAAACATGACAATTGAATTAAGAAGTTTCAAAACAAAAATTTAATAGTCCTAAAATTTAAAAAATCTAGAGTTAAAAGATTGAGCGTAAAATTTAGGAACTCAAAAGTCATGAACAAAGTAAGAAGTGTACATTTTCTCTTAAGTTCTTTAACTTTTTTTAACTTGCATTGCTTGAACCATTTTTTTTTTCTAAGGAGCCCAACTTGTTTGAACTGATACCATCTTTTTGACACGAAGGTAAATATTTGTGATGTCGAGCCTCGGCTACTCAGTTAGAATCACCATTCAAATGGCTACTAGCACTATTCATGATTCCAATTCCTTTGTTTCAATTCAAGAGTTAAAATCAGCAGAATATGGATTAATGTTTAAAGCTCCTTATGCAAATTTTTTTTTAATTTTTTATAAGAATACTCAAGTGGTCAAGAACTTAAGATACTAAGTAGGTCCTACTAAGTTTGTCTCAAGTATCTAAAGAATTTTAACATGCTCAAAAATGTAACTAAGGTTTTAAATTTCAGGTGTGCAATTCTCATCAATCAACTATCTAATTATAATTATCACATTCGGTCCTTAGCAATTGATTAAGAAAAATGAGTTAACCTCAATAAGATATTGTCATTCAGTAAATCAACCATTAATTTAATATAAAGAGGAACCATTTCAAGTCATACTATTATAGCAATCTAGTTTACTTTAACCCAAAAACAAGTTAAAGAAACTGAATGAAACAATAAAACTCAATCTAGGAAGTGTACCTCTCCCCCAAACTTAAGACACACATTGTCCCCAATGTGTGTAAAATAAGAAAAACAACAAAAGAGAGAGAGAATTTCCCTGTCATGTCCATGAATCGACATATATGAATATGGTCCCAAAAGCATTGTAAAGTCAAAATAGCTACAGAATAAAGACTGACAAGCAAAATTATGCAGATTCATGTAGATATATAAAAGATAGAAAGAAATAAATACTGAAATAAAATAAAAAGAAAAGAAACAAAAATACGAACTGGTTAAAAGCACAGTCATCCAAAAGAATGAAAAATAAAAAGAAATGAATGAAGTAAAGAAAAAGAATCCATTAGATGGGAGAGGAAGAGTGGACTAGTTAGTCATGGGTGCAACATCCTCACTGCAGGCACTGGTATCATCACTGGCATTATCATCCGAAGCATCTATGTGTGGCATCGGGGTTGATGTGGTGGAGGAGGTGGCTACAAAGGTCTGAATCCCTGAGATATCCAAAACTCAAGCATGGACTACTCTAGCCATTGCCTTCTCAATATATCGTGATCCAATTAATCTTAAAAGAAAGAGCCATTTTGCTCCATATAACGTTGGATATTGTCCTGCTGAGACAATAACTTATTCTAATTCAAATCTAAGTTCCCTAATTTGCCTTATATCCTGCATATCTGCCGCTAAAAATCAGTGGGTTCCCTCTCATCATCCTACTCAAAATTAACTGAATGACGACGGTCTCTAAAGGTAGGGGCTGGAGTAAAGGTTGGGCCAGCTGAGGAAGAAGGTCCAGCAGTAGTGGACAGGCCAGGAAAGTCTATCGGTAGAGGTAGAAGTATGTCAGAAGTAGGAACAGGAGAAACCGACTCAGAATTTGTAGGTGGTGCCTGCAGCGCCACTACCTTCTCCCGGTCTAATTGCTTTAAAGTGTCCATACCCAAAAGCTTGGGGAATCCATCCATAGTCATTGGGATACATCCATCCAACACATCCAAACTGTGAGCTAGCCTTGTGACATACATGCCACTACATAAGTTACCTAGTACCCCTTTCTTAGACTGCTCATAGAAGAAATGCGTGATAGCATGAGCTACATTGCATCAAATTTTCTTAAACATGTAATTCAAGAAGAATAAATCCCTCAGGCCAACCATCCATGTACTACTTTGTTGAGCTTTAATAGTGTGAACCAAAAGATTATGTACCAGTTGGCAATGAAAGGATTCAAAATTTGATGCTTTAGACACTTTAGGCTAATATTGGGCTATATTTGGTACAAATGTCCTCCAAACCTAGGGATGAATAACTTCGTATTTCGCAAAATCTACCTTAGAATTAAGATAATCAAAAGTCTGAACCTCTTCAACAATATATAACCCTAGATGCATGCCAAGATCATTGATACTCATGTGAAATCACTGCCCTCCCAACTGGAACTTCATTATTGGCTCGGCAATTGAGATCTTGTTTTTATCGAACTGGAAAGTGCAATAGAATTCTAGTGTTAATTCTCTATATGAAGGCTCATTTATGGAAAAGAGTTTTTTCCATCCCAGTTGGTTTATCAAGTCCCGGATCTCAGCCATAATGTGTGCTTGTTCCATAGCACCCCAATCTAAATTCCTGGCAGGAGACCAACCCTTATTTCCTAATAATTCAAATTGCTTTCGCTCCTCTGGATTCGGGAATCGAATGCACTTGTGGCTAGCCATAAATTTAGAGGTCGGATGAATAGTAGGCTTGCTTGAGTTGCCTTCCCCTCTAGCCCATTTGGTGGGTAACTTGGAAGGCAGTTGTTTACAAGGGCCCATGATCTACATAATGAACAAAAAATCCTCAAAACAACAGTAATATCAAAAATATGGGATAAGGTTACTGAATACGGCAATATAACAACATAGCATAAAATATAATCCAACAGAAACAATGTCAATTATGCCAATACAAGTAAACCAATAACAGCAATAGAATGGTGAATGCCACAAAAAGAAACTAAATTATTACATCTAGTGACCATGAAATACAAAATGCAGCACTCTAGTTTTATTCATCTTCATATCCCAACAAGTAAAAATAAAGAAATTGCTAAATGGGTGCATAAATAACCAATTAATAAGGCGTAAACATGCTCAACATAGACCCAACTAAAGAATCCCCAACAATATGACAAGTAAAGCACTACAAATCTTGAAAACCTTGGGGCAAACCACAGAATCCGTAAGAATCTCTAAAAATTATAAGAAATCCCAAAGGAATTTCAAAGGAAACAAAACAAAATTACAAAAGTAATCGTACCTGAGAGTAGGAGTGGAGGCTATGACAAAATTGAATGAAAAGCAAGTAAATCCTCTCCACAACTTGAAATGGGAATCAAAATATGCTCTAGGATGAGTGGGTGTGTGATTTTGAGTGTGAGAGTATGAGAATTTTGAGAGAAAATAAACAAAGAGGGAGAGAGAAGAGAGAAAAATCTGTTTAAATTTAAGTCGGGATCTCTTTTAAATACGTCGACACTCCCACCAACACGATCATGTCTTTGGACATGTCGTAGCTACTGCAACTTAAATAATAAGACATGCCCAGTGACATGGATGTGTAGCTGGGCGTGCTGTAGCTACTGTGACTCAAATAAAATGACAAGTCTAGTGATATGGGCAAGTCAGTGAGCGTGTTATTGCTACTATGAATACCATAAATTTTAACCAAAACGACACGACCAGGGACATGGGAGTGTCCATGGGCGTGTTGTAGCTATTGTGGTGTAATTTAAATGACACGTCCAATGACACAGTTGGGTGTGTTTTAGCTACTGTCTCTTAAAATGAATGAAATGCCCAGAGACATGGGCATGTCCAAAAGCAAATTACAGAAAAGTTGCTCCTCACAATACTCAATCAAATTTCCAACAAAAGAACAATTTCCTCTAAATATTCAAATGAGCTTAAAATAACACACCTCTAATCAATGAGAAAAGAAACAAAAATAAAAAAAAACAACTAAAAACATGAAAATTAAAGAAACATATATTAAAATCAAATAAAACGGTGGGTTATCTCCCACCCAGTACTTCTTTAACGTCATATTAGTTGGATAGTCAGGAGTAATTTATCCCTTGTCTTTGAGTTGGAGGTATAAAACCTCCTTCAACTCATTCAATTCTCCCTCTAAATACAATTTGAGCTTTTGCCCATTCACCTTAAAATCCCCTTTTTTTGGATGAGTAATTTCAATTGTTCCATAGGAAAAGACTTTCTTGACAATGAAAGGTCCAGACCATCGAGATTTTAACTTACCTAAAAAAGTCAAAGCCTCAAATTGTAGAATAACACCTGATCTTCATCTTGAAACTCTTTTCATTCCTTAATGCAAGCATCATGCCATCTCTTAGTCTACTCCTTATACATCCTTGCATTATCATAAGCTTGCAATCTCCATTCATCCATCTCATTGACCTGCAATTTTCTCTTTTCACATGTACTAGCCATATCAAGGTTAATCTATTTTATAGGCCAATAAGCGTTATGTTCAATTTCTATAGGTAACTGGCAAGCCTTTCCATATACTAGCCTAAATGGTGTAGTATCCAAAGGAGTTTTGAATGTTGTCCTAAAGGCCCATAGAGCATTGTCCAATTTCTTAGACTAATCCTTTCGGGATCACTCTATAGTCTTCTCAAGAATTCTTTTTATCTCTCAACCTGGCCGCTTGTTTGGGGGTAGAAAGGAGTAAAAAACCTATGTGTAATGCCTAGCCTTTTAAAAACTTTCTCAAGCTGAGTGTTATAAAAGTGAGTACCCATATCACTAATGATTGCTTTTGGCATACCAAATCGAGAAAACAATTTCTCAAAAACTTCATCACTACTCTCGTATTCAAATAATTTTAATTTGAAAAATAAAATTGTTCCAGAAAACACCAAAAAATGAAACAAAAACCAAACAAGCCAAGGGAAATTTTATTGATTTGAAGTCGAAAGAGCTTTTTCTACTTGGACATAAAAAAGTCAAGGATCATCAACGATAGTCATCACTTCTTTATCCATAGTTGGTTCAAGCTTGCTTAGTAGTACCTCATCTTTAGCAGTTTCTCCATCCATATCATGACAAGAGGATAAGACAAAACTCTCCTCCAATCCTCCCACTATCATGAATGTTGCAGACGGTGGCACCCTTCCGAATTTAGGCAGAGGATTATTCTTAATGTTGGGCTTATCAAGCTTAGGCAGCTTTCTACTATCAATCAAATCTTGGATCACATGCCTTAAGCAAACACATATATTTGTCTCATGCCCTTGCACTTGAAGGAATTGACAAAAAGCCTTAGCACAAAGCTTAATGGAAAAGGATTTGGCAAAGGTCGAGGAACCAATGGCTGTAATAGCCCATTTTTCTGCAACTTGTTGAAAACCCAAGACAAAGGTTTTCCTAGAATTGAAAATTGTTTTCTAATTGCTTGACCAGTTGTATTGACTTCTACTACGTTCTATGTACTATGCCTGCTAGACTAATAATTCCCCCTCTCATTCTTTCTTCCAAAAAATTAGTTTTTCTCTCGTTTTCATTCTTCTATCTGTAAGCCAGCTTGGAGGAGATCTTTAAAATCTCTTATGAGAGTGTGAGGCATCTATTCACATAGACTGGGTAGGACATCCGTACTACCATTCGAATCTGGTCAGACTCATCTGGTCTCTTCTTAAGCAATGCAACAATGTTTCTCCACCTTTTGACATAGTTAATAAAATTCTTATTTTGCTTTTGTCTGATAGTTTCCACCTCCATCAAGGTCACTTCCAATTTGACATTATACTCATATTACTGAATAAAAGCTTTATACAACATATCCCAATCTTTTTGGTGCTTTCATCCAAAGTATTAAACCAATTCTACACAACAGGGTCCAAAGAAAGCATAAAATACCTCAGAGTTTGTGCTTTAGTAGCTCGAGCGGACTGCATAGCAGTGATTTACTGCTTAACATGCAAGTGAGGATTTTTTATACCATTGTACTTAGCAAAAGAAGGTATTTTGAACTTGTAAGGGACTTCTTCATCTTGCTCAAATAGCTTGTCTATCTCTAATACCTCTTCAGCCTTCAGCTTCTTTTTGAACTTCTTCTCCAAATCAGCAATCATTTTCTCCACATCAGCAGTTTCAATTTTCTCCATAGCCTTCTTTTCTTCCTTCTCTTAAGAATCTTGGAAATATTGAGCCTAACCACCATCATCATATCACTTTGTCATCATAAAAGGCCACTTCACCAACCTTAGCCTTTCCCTTGTCCTTCTGCTTTTTAGTACTAGCAAATGCTTCAATAGTGTTCCCCAATAATGTAACCAGCTGGCTTTTCATGGTCTCGGCTAGGACCTCTTTTAGTTCTTCCATCTTGGAGTTGATTGCATCATCCACCATCTTCTGAATCTATTCAGGTTCTATTGCTTTTGGCAAAAATCTAACTGAGTCATTATTGGATTCTACGTCATTGACATAGGTCAGATTATCATAAGCTCTTAAACTATTGTACTCCAGGTCTGTGAGCCAGAAAAGATTAATGCCATGTAATGTAATGCATGTAAACATGTATGTATGGATGCACAAATAACAGATAAACAAAGATAATTAGGACATTTATTCTAACCATATATCTTCCACACACGAATGGTGAGTCTCTTTTCCTAGATATATGGTCAACAAAATATCAACATGGGATATCTTGCTTTTGAAAAATTCACTCAGACATTTTAACCAATAGTTATACTTTCAAATTTAGAAGTCAATCCATGATAATTTCCATTAATTAAACTTTAATCCATTAGGCTAATAAAAAGATAGCTTTTATGCTATGTTTTGGATTAAAACCAAATTAAAGAGTTTATGATAAATAAATTTCTTATTTGAAAAAAAAACTAATGATTCATGTCACAAAAAAACCCATGATTAATAATTCTTGATATAAATTAGGCCCACAATTAATTTTTAGTATTCCATAATTGACTTAAATAGTTGTAAGGCCATTTAAAAAAAGGTTTTAGTAACAAAAATCCGAACTTGGGTTATGAAGTAAAAGACAGTTTTTTGAGCCCATTTGAAAAATGTTCCAAAGTCCCTTATCAAAAGATGAATATTGGACTTTATACTTGTGCCTTGAGGTAGAAATGAATTTTTGACCCATTTTAGAAAAGTTTTATGTCCAAAGACCACTTTAAAAATTTTAAAAATAGTGTTGGCCTTTAGGGCTTAAAAGAATAAAGTTATTTTGAGCTTATAATATAATTGGGTCATATTAGAAAATGAACAAACTAAATAGGTCATAGTTCAAACCAGGATATACCAATCATAGTTAAATAACAAGCATTTAGGTAAAAACCTAAGGAAAATAACTAGGCCAATTACATGAGCTTTAGTCTCTGGGTTGAAAAGTTTAGGCTTTCATAGCAAGTATATACCAAAAAGTATGAGGCCATGAGTGGTTATGCCATACTCGACCTCCATACCTTGAGTGAAAGTATGGTATTTGTTGCGCTTAAATCAACACTATCACAAAGCGGCACTCGCAAGTATACGAGGCTATTGTAGTGACGGTGATCGCCCCAAGGTCATTTCCCAAGGAAGGACTTGCAAGTAATAGTTCGATTAGCATGGAATAATAAATTCAATTTTGTGATTGAATTGGTGGACCGTAATTATCCTTAGAAATTAAAACGAGTGATTTTATGCAAGAGAATTTCAATTATGGAAATGATGCCAAGGGTTGTAGGTCTATTTAATCAAATGTTCAATTATCCGATTATCTATTAATATAACCTTGAATCTTAATTTGTTTCTTAAGATTAATTAGCCAATTATCAATTCACTAGTTCTCACATTTATGAATTAACAACAACCAATTGTTTAACATCATCAAATTAATAAACCCTTGAACTTATATTTCTAATTCATTCTTAGGGTAGTCAATTGCATAGTTCCGATATTAAACTTCTCCTCTCGGTTTGTCATTCAATATTAAGTAATCAATAGGTGGCCATTCTATCAATTTACCTTTAATTCAATGCAATCAACAAATAACAAGGTATATCAATGGAATCATCAAATCAAATCATTTAATCAAATATACTACAACCCCAAGCATGAGTAATTTAGCTCATCATATGTTTTAAATAAATATTCAATTCAATATAAACCAAATCAAGATTATACATTGCAATATTAATGTCCTTAATACACAATAACAAATAAGAAATGGAATACAAGGAAAAGTTAGGAAAACCCCTTTTTGAAGATGCTAACAATCGGACTCTCGTCTCTTTCGTGGCTCCTTCTTGGTGTGTAATGATGAACTTCCAGCTCTCTTGAACAATTGGTTCTCTTCTTGAAGGAATGGATGATAGCTTTCTCAAATTCTCAACCCTCCAATCAAGCCTCTTAAAACCCTAATTCTTAAGAACTAATAACTCGCTTCAAAACCAACAATTGATTTTGCTCTTGGTGTGTGTGAAGGAATGGTAAATGGAAATGGTGAATGGTCTTCCTCTCTCAAGCCAAGAACCAAGGAAGAAGATGATGAAGATCCAGCCCCCCGTGGGAAGTGTAGAGAATGTCCACTAAAAATATTCAAAATCCTTCTCTCTCCTCCCCATGCTCTTCCACTTTTAATTGTTTAAGACACCCATAATGCCTTGTCTCCCACTTACTAATTTCTTTATACCTTTCTTCCATAAAATCCTCCCACTTTTCACTCTTTTTTGTTCTTTTGTCTCCCACTAAAAACACACCAGCTCATTTCTCGTGCAAATCAGCTAAGGGCCCAGGGTGACACGGCCAAGCCAAATGGACTTGGCCGTGTCTAGTGACTTTCTTACTTGGGGACACGGCCAAGCTCCTGGCCGTGTCCCATTCTGTGTGCTTGTCCTTGTGAGACACGGCCAAAGACACGGCCGTGTCAGTGATGGTGTCTGTTTCTGTGTCTTTCTTTTCTTCTTTGCTCTTTTGTTCCCTTGGAGAGACACGGCCAATGGCTTGGCCGTGTCTCCTGGCCGTGTTCGCTACTGGACTTGTTTCCTTGAGGGACACGGCCAAGCCATGTTAGTCCTGGCCGTGTCTCATGTTTGTCCTTGATTCTTCTTCTTCTGATGAGGGACACGGCCAAGCCTTGGCAAGCTTGGCCGTGTCACTTGTTTTCTTCAACAAGTTCACCCATTTTTGATTCCTTAGCTCCATCAAGTGTACTTCAACCTAAATCAACAACTTCAAACATATTTAAGTACAATTAAACATGAAAATTAACTTAAAACCAACGAAAACATCATAGAAAATGTATACAAAATTGATCTAAACAATTACCCCACACTTAATCCTTTGCTTGTCCCCAAGCAAAGTTAGAATCAAAACAAATAAAACAAGATGATATTGTCAAGTTCAAGAGTTATAAGGATGCATTAAGACTTCCATCTTATTAAATCCGCAATCATAATTGAATCGAGAATAATCGGTACTCAAGTAACTTAATGGGCAATCAATGCATACCAAAATTGTCACTCCCTTACAAACCTCTCAAGTGTTTAATTGGGTAGTGTTTAAGCTCTCAACATTCAATGAAAGATTAGGACTATAGGCTTGCTTATCAATCAATTCTCCACCACCTAATCACAATCAAGCATCAATCATAAGGTCTTTTAATTGGTTGTAATGGGGTTAAGGGAAAGGTATGACATTTGGGAGAGTGATTTAGTTCATTTAGGTCAAGAGTACTTCAAGAGTGAAGTAAGCAATGTTGCATGATCAACACTCCCATTTGTTTAATTTGCAAAGATGATTTCCAAACTCAATACAACCCTTCCCACAAGAACAACAACTATTATTTTGATTTTCTTTATTTATTTCATCAATTATTTATTTATATATATATATATATTTATTTATATATATATATAGGGTATCCAACTAAAGAGTACAATAATTTGCAATTTAGAGCCTATTGAGTTCAACCCCAGACTTTATTAAGCACAACACTCCATTAATGCTCTTGAAATGCTCTTGATCTAATGAACGGGTAAAGTTAAATTATAATGGTTCAAGCCGACGGTGTTGTGAAAAAGAAAGAAGGGAAAATGAAATAAGCTCAAAGTTGGTGAACTAAGGTCGGATGTAAGGTTGGTCTTTTTAAGCCAAAATGGGTTGCCCTAAATTGCCTTAATCATGTTGATGCTTAATTGAAATTTTTATGTAGTCTCAAAATGCATGTCAAAGCAAGTTCTAGTAATTCATCAATCAAAGATGTTCACACATAAAAAAGAGAATGATAAGTTGATGGCTCAATTCCTCACTAGTTAATGGCAATGCAAAGAATAACCATCAAAATTGACAATAAGTACTAACTCTAATCAATCCTCAAATTCATGCTTCAAAAATTTAAAAGTCATCTATCAACATTCTTATAACAATTGAACTTATTAATATACATCAAAATCAATTATAAAACAAAAGAAGAAACTTAACAAAGCAAGAACACTTACGAAAATAACAAAACAAAAACATTTACGAAAATAGACAATTTATATTCATGAACAAAAGGCTTAGCACACACCCCACACTTAAGTTTTACATTGTCCTCAATGGAAACAATGATATGTAAAGTAAAAAGTTAAGGTACAACTTGTTTTTCCATCGATCCTTTGTGACGCAAGTGCTACCTTTTCATCCACAAACAACCATTGTTCAAGAGCAAAATACAATATATAAAATAAACATAATATAAAGAGTTAACATTAAAATCCGAAACAACAAAAACATGAAATAACTACAAATAAGAAAATAACAAGTGATGTCAAAAGGTTGGAGCTGGTAGGATCTACGGTGGTGGAGGATAGGACGATGATGCCGCTGATGGGTGAAGGCTCAGAATTTTAGCGAGGTTGCTGTTGATTAGGTCCATTTGTTCCATGACTGCAGTATGATTACGGTCAATTTGTTCCATGGCTGCAGCATGGTTTCGGTCAACCCTGCTTTCCAATGCTTCAATCCTATGAAGGAGCTCCTGATTGTTCGGTATTGGAGCATCTTCATCTAAATTTAGAGAATCCGAGTCGGAATCCTCCTCGACTCGTGCTCTCTTTTGGCGGCCCTCTGGGACCTCAGTCTCAACTGAACCCATAACATACGCTCCTCCTTTTCTTGAAACCATGCGCATTTTCTCTAGGGTGGCAAGATCTAATGAATCATTCCCCGATATCTTAGTCAGTCGGCAATTGCTCGGGTCAAAATCATCAAGGAGTGCCATTGCTAAAACTGTAACTAATCCTCCGATACAAATGGCACCCCGCTTTTTATGTCCCACACTGTCAAATACATCGGCTAACCAATAGCCGGTACAAACGGGTACGTTATTGCTAGCACAGTCTAAAAAGTATAGTTCGCTTAGTTCTACAACCCATGTGCTTTCTTTTCTTGCAAAAAATCCACACGACATAAACCGGTGTAAGTACCTTAGGGCTGGATTTTTCAATTTCGTAGCCTTGGCCGATTTAGCCACATAGGTACCCGAGCCTAAAGCTCCCCATGCGAATTGTTGTCGAAAACTCTTAGGCACACATTGTTCCCCTTGTTGGTGAAAACCAAATATATCGCTCAATTGATCAATTTTTAGCACAAATTGTCTCCCCAGCAGTTTAAAGTGTAACCTAATGCAAATTCTTTGATCATTTTTTTCAACCTTAAGTGTGGTTAAAAATTCCAATGTAAGCTCCTCAAATTGCAAAGGTTTAAGGGAAACAAATCTATCCCACCCAAGATTATGAACAAATCCATAGAAATTATTTCGAATATTAAGAGCATCGAGGGATTCTTCGTTAACATACCTCGTCGAAAAGAAACCCCGAGCTAGAAGAGTTGCTTTCCTTGGTGCTGACGATGATGAAGATGGAGCTGAAGGTGGAAGTCGCGTCCTTTTGTGGTGAGACACCGTTTTTGTTCTTGTCATTTTGATGATTTGGTGAAAATGAAAATTTCTCAAATTTAATTGGTTTTAATGAGAAAAGAAAAGAAGTAGATGGGTTAAAATCAGTTTTGGTGAAGAAAAGTGAAAGATTTACTTTGATTTTGAAGCTTGAAGATGGTGGCTATGGAGGTTTTTAGAGAGAGATCGAGAGAGGGAGCGAGAGAGAACGAGAGAGGAGAGAGAGAGATTTAGGGATTTAGAATGAACAGCTGGGCAAAAATCGTGATTTTAAAACAAAAAGTTTAGGTGACACGGCCAAGCTTGGTGAATCTTGGCCGTGTCTGATGGTTTTTGAGGGACACGGCCATGGACACGGCCGTGTCCCTTGAATGTGTCTGTTTCTGGATTAAAAAAAATTGAAGGGCAATATGAGTGACACGGGGAGAGGCTTGGCCGTGTCTGTGTGACACGGCCAAGGACACGGCCAGGAACTCTGGCCGTGTCTGCCTCTATGACTTTGATGCTTGTTGGACATGGGCAAAGACACGGCCAAGACCTATGGCCGTGTCTGCTTCTGTGTCATTTGGTATTTCTTGACACGGGCAAGGACACGGCCAGGACCTCTGGCCGTGTCTGCTTCTGCCAAAATGGTTTTGAAATTAATTTTTTTTTATTTGGTTTATTTGTGTCACCAAATCACCAAAGATGCAGTCTTCTTCTTGATTTAACCCTGAAACACATTCAAGAAAAATAAAAACTCATCAAAGTACCTATTTTGTTTTATTTAACTCAACATGAAATTAAAATTGCAACATATAAGATTATAACAGCGAAAAGAAATGCAAACCGATGGGTTGCCTCCCATTCAGCGCTTCTTTAATGTCGTATAGCTGGACATTGTTGCATCATTCGTCAATGAACACCATGCTTTCTACCATTTTTGCAACTTCGATGTCTTCCAAGTAGGGCTTTACCCTTTGTCCATTGACCTTGAACGTCTCGTTGGTCTTTAAATTAAGTAACTCAACAACCCCATATGGAAATGTTTGAGTAACTTGAAAGGGTCCACTCCAACGTGACTTCAATTTCCCGGGAAACAACCGCATTCTTGAATTGAAGAGAAGGACTTTCATTCCCGGTTCAAAAGTCCTTCGAAGAATCATCCTGTCATGAATAGCTTTGGTCTTTTCCTTGAAGATCCTCGAACTCTCATAGGCTTCAGTCCGAAGCTCATCAAGCTCGGAAATTTGCAGCATTCTTTGCTCCCTTGCTTCACCTAAGTCCATATTAGTGGTCTTTATTGCCCAATAAGCCTTGTGCTCCAATTCCACCGGGAGGTGGCATGCCTTGCCAAAGACCAACCTATAGGGACTCATTCCCAATGGGGTTTTATAAGCAGTCCTATAAGCCCACAATGCTTCCGAGAGTCGGATTGACCAGTCCTTCCGACTTGTGCTCACTGTCTTTTCTAAAATCCCCTTGATCTGCTTGTTTGAAATCTCAGCTTGCCCGGATGTTTGGGGATGATATGGAGTTGCCACCTTGTGTCGGATGCCCATCTTGGTCATCAACTTTTCAAACCATTTGTTGCAAAAATGGCTTCCTCCATCACTCACTATCGCCTTGGGGGTTCCAAACCTGCTCAAAATATTCTCCTTCACAAATTTTAACACAATGTTAGCATCATTTGTCCTAGTGGGGATTGCCTCAACCCACTTAGACACATAATCCACTGCTAGAAGAATATATTCAAAACCAAATGATTTGGGAAATGGCCCCATGAAATCAATTCCCCACACATCGAAAATATCAACCACAATAAAAATATTAAGGGGCATTTCATTTCGTTTGCTAATGTTCCCTACTCTTTGGCATTGATCACATCTTATACAAAAATGATAAGCATCTTTAAAAAGAGTAGGCCAATACAAACCGCTTTGAAGAATTTTTTCGGCTGTCTTCTTTCCTCCAAAATGTCCCCCGCAATACAAATTGTGGCAATATTGTAGCACTTGTTTTTGTTCCTCTTCCGGCACACATCTTCTTATCACTTCATCCCTGCAAATTCTAAACAAGTAAGGTTCATCCCAAAAATAATACTTACATGTATGCAGGAATCTCTTCTTTGCTTGGAAGCTCAAATCCTTTCTCACTACACCACAAGAAAGGTAATTAGCAATATCAGCATACCATGGTGCTTGAGTTAAGGAAAACAAGTGTTCATCCGGGAATTTCTCAAAAGCATTTTCACAAGCGATTTCAGCATTATTTTCACACGAGTTAAGTCTAGAAAGATGGTCGGCCACTACATTTTCGCTTCCCTTCCTATCTTTGATTTCTACATCGAATTCTTGTAACATCAACACCCATCTAATGAGCCTAGGTTTAGCTTGTGGTTTGGTCAATAGGTATTTCAAGGCTGTATGATCAGAGAATACTATGACCTTAGAACCTATCAAGTAAGATCTAAATTTGTCTAGTGCAAATACCACAGCTAACATTTCTCTCTCAGTGGTTGTGTAATTTACTTGTGCATCATTTAAAGATAAACTTGCATAATAAATTACACACATCAACTTATTCACTCTTTGGCCCAAAACAGCTCCAATGGCAAAATTCGATGCATCGCACATAATTTCAAATGGAAAATCCCAATTTGGGGCAACAATTATAGGGGCAGAAGTTAGTTTTTCTTTCAAAATTTTAAAAGCCTCTAAGCACTTTTCATCAAAAACAAATGGGACATCTTTTCCTAACAAATGACACAAAGGACGTGAAATTTTGGAAAAATCTTTTATGAACCTCCTATAAAATCCTGCATGTCCCAAAAAACTCCTAATTCCCTTAACTGATGTGGGTGGAGGTAGGTTCACAATTAATTCAACTTTAGCCTTGTCTACCTCAATCCCTTCATGGGAAATTACATGCCCTAAAACAATTCCATGATCAACCATAAAGTGACTCTTTTCCCAACTTAATGTAAGATTACATTCAATACACCTTTTAAGTACTAGAGTCAACTTTTCCAAACAGTCATCAAAGGAGTTACCAAAAATGGAAAAGTCATCCATGAATACCTCAATGCACTTGTCCAACATATCAGAAAATATGGAAAGCATACACCTTTGAAATGTTCCCGGTGCATTGCAAAGTCCGAATGGCATCCTTCGAAATGCAAACGTCCCAAAGGGACAAGTAAATGTAGTCTTTGGTTGATCTTCCGGTGCTATCGGGACTTGGTAGTAACCTGAAAGACCATCAAGGAAACAGTAAAAAGAATGTCCAGATAATCTATCAAGCATTTGATCAATAAATGGCAAAGGAAAGTGATCTTTCTTGGTGAATTTATTTAATTTCCTATAATCTATGCACATCCGCCACCCAGTTTGTGTTCGTGTTGGTACCAACTCTCCTTTTTCATTCTGGACCACTGTCAACCCTGTTTTCTTTGGCACAACATGAACGGGACTAACCCATTCACTATCAGCAATAGGGTAAATTACCCCTTCATCCAATAATTTAAGGACCTCCTTCTTAACAACCTCGCTCATGTTAGGGTTTAGTCTCCTTTGAGACTCTCTCACCGGTTTAGCCCCTTCCTCTAAAATGATCTTATGCATGCACATAGAGGGACTAATACCCTTAATGTCACTCAACCCCCAACCTATAGCCTTCTTGAATTTTTTTAACATTGTTACAAGCTTATTTTCTTCATCACGGGTAAGGGTAGCAGAAATTATGACTGGTTGAGAATTATTTTCCCCAAGAAAAATATATTTCAAATGCTTGGGGAGTTCCTTAAGCTCAACCCCTTGTAGTTGAACTTGCCCTTTTTCAACTTCAATTTCCTCCTCAACACTCTCATCGTCCAAAATGGATTTGTCTTCTTCATTCTCCTCATTGGAAATCTCTACTTCTTCTTGCAATTTTAGAGCCTTTTCTAGCTTGTGTTCACCATTTTCCTGCAAGAAAACTTCTTGGACAACACTATCAGTAATATCAATGAAAGAGCAATCTTCATATAAAGCACTAGTGGGAATGGGGGAAGTGTTAAAAATTGAAAATTCTACAGTTTGTCCCAAAACGGTCATGGTTAATTTTCCATTTTTAACATCAATTAAAGTGTTAGTTGTGGCCATAAAAGGCCTCCCTAACAAAATTGCATGCTCGGCATCCCGTGGGATTTCTCCCCCCGTGTCTAAGACAATGAAATCGACGGGTACAATCAAACCTCCTACTTTTACTAGAACATCTTCTATGATTCCCTTAGGGTATCTAAGAGTTCTATCTGCTAATTGTAAAACCATTTTGGTCGGTTTGAGTTCCCCTAGCTCTAGATTCAGATAAATTGAGTATGGCATCAAATTAATACTAGCTCCAAGATCACACATGCCAATGGTCTCTTTCCCATTCCCCATAGAGATTTTAACAATAAAGCTTCCAGGATCTTTTAGTTTAGGAGGTAACTTATGTTGTAAAACAGCACTTGTTACTTCTGAAACTATCACCTTCTCATCCAACTCATACCTTATCTTCTTAGTGTTAAGCTCTTTTAAGAATTTGGCATAAGATGGCATATTCTTTATCACCTCTAGTAAGGGTAGGTTGATACTTACCTTCGAAAGCATGTTGTAAATTTCAGAAAATTGCTTATCATGCTTTTCATTTTTTAACCTGCTGGGAAATGGAATTGGTGGTCTGTACGGATTTGGAGATTTGTGCAGTTTTGGTGCAACTGATGCCTCCTCTTTGTCCTCCTCAAGCTCATTTGGTTCAGCTTCTTCTTCTTGCATTTCCTTGCCATTATCCTGTGTTGTACCTGCAACAAAAGAATTATCAATGTTATTATCACCAATTTTATTATCAAGTACCTTGCCGCTTCTCAAAACGGTGATTGCTTTGGCTTGCTCCGGTTGGCTTGGAAATTTCCCTTTTTGATTGGCTTGAAGTTGATTAGCCAATTGGCCCACTTGAGTTTCAACCTTCTTAAGCGATGCTTCTAAAGAGTCAAACCGCTTATTGTTCAATTCTTGATTTTGAGTGCTTACTTGAATGAAAGCATTCAAGTTGTCTTCAAATGAAGGTTTCTTGACTTGCTCTTGATTTGAGGTTTGCCCTTGAAATTGGGGACCTCTTTGATATGGTTGGAAGGGTTGTTGAGGTGGAGCATGTTGTTGATTTTTCCATGAAAAATTGGGGTGATTCCTCCAGCCGGGGTTATAAGAATTTGAATATGGGTCATTCCTACCCCTTTGTTGGAACCCTTCAAAAGCAAAGGCTTGCTCTTGCTCCTCTTAAAATGAGTCAAAATTTGAGGGGCACACATTTGCTTGATGGCCTACAAGACCGCATGATGCGCATGACTCTTGGCTTGGTCCCGACAAGTTCCCTTTTGCATTCAACAATTTCACTTGCCTTGTCAGTTCTGCAATTTGCCTAGCCATTTCTGAGTTTGCACTTATCTCATGTGCTCCTCTTCTTCTTTCTCCAATGCTCTTTTGTTGGGAATTTGCCCCCAACATTTCGAACAATGCAACTATTTCTGCAGCTGTTCTTTCACCCATTGCACCCCCTGCTGCATTATCCACTGTATTTTGAGATTGTTGAGTTAGCCCATCATAGAAAAATTGATTGAGCAACTGTTGTGGATAGTAGTGGTGAGGACACTGAAATAGTAATGATTTGAAGCGATCCCACGCCTCGTGAAATGGTTCCCCGTCAAATTGGGTGAAAGTTGCAATACTCCCCCTAAGCTCCTTGGTCTTTTGATGAGAGTAAAACTTTCCCATAAATTTGTTGTAGACTTCAGTCCATGTGGTTAACGAATTCTCTGGTAGGGTCATTAACCATGCTTTTGCCCTGTCCTTTAAACTGTATGGGAAACATCTCAGCTTCAGTTCATCTTCCGTTAATGTTTGCAAAGGGAACGTATGCAATGTTGAATAAAAATCTCGAATGAAGTTGAGAGGATCTTCATTCGGCAGTCCGTGGAAGGATGGCAGCATACTATAATGAGTATTTCTAAGTTCATAGTTTCTTGCTGCGTTGCTCAACCGGATACAAGATGTGGTCACTCCAATGATCGGTCGAGCAAACTCCTTCATGGGTGGCTCTTGTGCATCACCCATCTCTGTTTCTGTGTTCTCCTCAAATTGCTCTTCGGTATTTTCTTCTTCTTGCTCAAAAGGATTTGGTCTCTCTGATCTTGACCGTCTATGGATATTGTCAATAAATGGAACAAGTTCGTTTCCTTGAGACCGTCGTCCGTGCATAAAGTACCTAAGCAATTCAAAAAAAACACTTTAAACAATTTAAAAATAAAAAATAAAATAAAAAATCAAACTATCACAAAATTGCCTTCCCCGGCAGCGGCGCCAAAAACTTGTTGCGCTTAAATCAACACTATCACAAAGCGGCACTCGCAAGTATACGAGGCTATTGTAGTGACGGTGATCGCCCCAAGGTCATTTCCCAAGGAAGGACTTGCAAGTAATAGTTCGATTAGCATGGAATAATAAATTCGATTTTGTGATTGAATTGGTGGACCGTAATTATCCTTAGAAATTAAAACGAGTGATTTTATGCAAGAGAATTTCAATTATGGAAATGATGCCAAGGGTTGTAGGTCTATTTAATCAAATGTTCAATTATCCGATTATCTATTAATATAACCTTGAATCTTAATTTGTTTCTTAAGATTAATTAGCCAATTATCAATTCACTAGTTCTCACATTTATGAATTAACAACAACCAATTGTTTAACATCATCAAATTAATAAACCCTTGAACTTATATTTCTAATTCATTCTTAGGGTAGTCAATTGCATAGTTCCGATATTAAACTTCTCCTCTCGGTTTGTCATTCAATATTAAGTAATCAATAGGTGGCCATTCTATCAATTTACCTTTAATTCAATGCAATCAACAAATAACAAGGTATATCAATGGAATCATCAAATCAAATCATTTAATCAAATATACTACAACCCCAAGCATGAGTAATTTAGCTCATCATATGTTTTAAATAAATATTCAATTCAATATAAACCAAATCAAAATTATACATTGCAATATTAATGTCCTTAATACACAATAACAAATAAGAAATGGAATACAAGGAAAAGTTAGGAAAACCCCTTTTTGAAGATGCTAACAATCGGACTCTCGTCTCTTTCGTGGCTCCTTCTTGGTGTGTAATGATGAACTTCCAGCTCTCTTGAACAATTGGTTCTCTTCTTGAAGGAATGGATGATAGCTTTCTCAAATTCTCAACCCTCCAATCAAGCCTCTTAAAACCCTAATTCTTAAGAACTAATAACTCGCTTCAAAACCAACAATTGATTTTGCTCTTGGTGTGTGTGAAGGAATGGTAAATGGAAATGGTGAATGGTCTTCCTCTCTCAAGCCAAGAACCAAGGAAGAAGATGATGAAGATCCAGCCCCCCGTGGGAAGTGTAGAGAATGTCCACTAAAAATATTCAAAATCCTTCTCTCTCCTCCCCATGCTCTTCCACTTTTAATTGTTTAAGACACCCATAATGCCTTGTCTCCCACTTACTAATTTCTTTATACCTTTCTTCCATAAAATCCTCCCACTTTTCACTCTTTTTTGTTCTTTTGTCTCCCACTAAAAACACACCAGCTCATTTCTCGTGCAAATCAGCTAAGGGCCCAGGGTGACACGGCCAAGCCAAATGGACTTGGCCGTGTCTAGTGACTTTCTTACTTGGGGACACGGCCAAGCTCCTGGCCGTGTCCCATTCTGTGTGCTTGTCCTTGTGAGACACGGCCAAAGACACGGCCGTGTCAGTGATGGTGTCTGTTTCTGTGTCTTTCTTTTGTTCTTTGCTCTTTTGTTCCCTTGGAGAGACACGGCCAATGGCTTGGCCGTGTCTCCTGGCCGTGTTCGCTACTGGACTTGTTTCCTTGAGGGACACGGCCAAGCCATGTTAGTCCTGGCCGTGTCTCATGTTTGTCCTTGATTCTTCTTCTTCTGATGAGGGACACGGCCAAGCCTTGGCAAGCTTGGCCGTGTCACTTGTTTTCTTCAACAAGTTCACCCATTTTTGATTCCTTAGCTCCATCAAGTGTACTTCAACCTAAATCAACAACTTCAAACATATTTAAGTACAATTAAACATGAAAATTAACTTAAAACCAACGAAAACATCATAGAAAATGTATACAAAATTGATCTAAACAGTATTCCGTATACAACACAACACGGGTTACACGAGCTACATGGGCATCCTAACTCATGCCCATAATACAATCTAAATGATGCAATGGACAATATCATAATAAGAAATAATAAAATAATATAAAGACCAACAGAATCAACTTCTCTTATCCCCTGTGGAGTCGCCACTGTGAGCAGGGATTTTTGTACCCATGTGAAATGGTTCTTGCAACTTCGGCACTATTAGGCTCAGGGCCTTAGAGAACATGAGCCTAAACCCTGAGAAAATGGAGTTGTCACACGGACAGGCCAGGAAAAAAAAGGATTGATGACTCGATTCCTAAGGAATCCCCAACTCCCTAATGGGTTCAAAAAGTTGGGTATGTATGGGAAAAGTGAGAATGACCCAGCACCCCTATAACGTCCGGCTCATTGGAATCGACATCCTTTTAAGGTCTAAATATTATTAAATTCTTAATTATTATGGCATTATCCATACTACATGCAATTATTGAAATAAATAATCATTATATTATAAATTAAATAAACAAATAAAATGAGCACACATCCAAAGATGAAACACATGCCTTTACAATGTCTTAATGACCACAAAGAAAATAAATAAAATAGAAAACTCACCAAAAGGTGAAAATGTGTCCCTTACAGTTGTCCAAGAATTGTTAAATAAATTAAATTATAGAAAATAAATAAATTAAATAAATAAAGCACCCACGAGTGAAAACATGCCTTTTACATCCTTAAAATCAAAATAATAAAATTAATATCATTCAATAATTCATAGCAAAATAAATAATCCAAGCATGTAGTTTAATCATCACAAAAATAATAATAAATTAGAGTTTAACAAAAGGAAATTAAGGTTAATCATAAAGAATTATAATCCACAAATAAATATTGACCCCATTGACGAGGAGTCACATATGGTAGTCCCGCTAGTCAGTTAGCGAGAGAGGGTGAAGGGGGCAGCACTCTTTGCGGGGGATCAAGAGCAGTGCCCCCGAAAGATAAATAATTTTTAAAATAAGTTTTGTTGTGAAATTAGGGTTTCTCAACATGCCAAATTAGTGTTTAAATCTTGAACTAGGATTTTAGGGTTTTGACTTATAAAATTAAGGTTTCAGAATGAAAATCATGGCTTTAATTAGAAACTAGGGTTTTAAGCATGTAATTGAGATTTTGTTATATAATTGTAAGTTACAAAGTTAAATTAGAGTTTCAAATCCAAGGTTTAATTTTATAGACCTTCAATTAATTTCTATTTTCGTATTATGGAAGAATTAACAAAATTTGTTTTCAAATTAACAATGAAGATAACCACAATAATTGAGATGTTGAAAATCAATCAATCAATTTAACACAGTAACTGGAATATTAAAAATCAATTGATGGATTTAATTGAAACAGTTAACAAAGATTGAACCTGCATTATTGGCTCCTCCAAGATGAGTTTATTGTACCAAGCTTGCAGTTTGAATAATTTGGAAAGCTTGGATAAATTGAATTCTTGGTTGAGCTTTAAAAATCTGAAAATGGTTTAGCTACAGCCTTTGTTGTTGCTACTGTCTCCTCTATGTATTTTTTGTTGATCAATGGTGGCTACTGTTTTCTTTTTTTAATTGTCATTCTCTCTCTTTTAATTATTACTGGTTTAACAATTGTGGCTCTCCCTTTTGTTTATTTAATTGGCTATTTATAAGCAAAATTAGGGCAACCCAGTACTTAAGATTCCTACACGGTTTAGGAAACCCCCAAGCCAACCCTAATCCCATTAAAATTAAAACTGTTAAGGTTCAAGGTAGAAGGCCTCACCAATTCAACATAAAGCCTTGTCCATGTCGAATTGGCTCTCTAACTTGACATGGTGTCTAGCTTTTGGGTCGAATCAAGTTGGTTTGGCTTAGATCAAGTCAGATCATCTTTGTTTTGGGCTTTTAAAATTAAATTAGACTTAATTCAAGCTGTTTAAGCTTTTAAGATTATACCAGATCAGGTTTAAGCTTCTAAAATTATATCGGACCCTTTTAATTGGGACTGAATTTAATCCGTGCCAAAATTAAAGGTCTACACATGGTTTTATGTAAAAATGTATGAAATGCATAAAGTGTGGGTTATTAAGACATGGTAGAATGGCTAATGGCATTGTTGTGTGTAAACTGTGAAAATTTAAATTATATGTTTTGAATGGTAAAAATCGGCCACATTGTTGAAGTGGCAAGGAAATATGTTATCCATGATGGAAATATGTGAAATTTCAGAAAAATAATGAAAAAAAAATGTGTTGAAAATGAAGAATGATGGAAATGGATATGACAATGGATAATGTATATGAAATGTGTGTTTGTTTTATGTAGTATCTTGTTCCAAAGAATTGTGTTTGGTGTTATTGGATTGGCATGCCATTGATATGAAATGAGATAATATTTGCCTTCGGGGCTAGAAACAAAGTTATCACTGATGATGTGATTATTATTTACCTTTGGGGCTAAACACAAAGGTGTAAACAAGGGACACACCTTGGGGTGGAATGACATGACACTTAGATCCCTAATGTTGAGATAGATTAGAATAGTATCTCTAGAACTTGAATATTGTATGGGGGTATTCAGGCCTAATGCATGTAATAGTGATACCTTGATGATTTCGTGATTGAAAGAAAAACATATTGCATTGTTTTTTTAAGTTGTTTTTGCTATCAAAGTATGTACTGCTAAGCTTAGCGTGATTTGTTCATTACACATGTGACAAGGTAGAGGCAGAGTACCCTGTTAGACTTGACCAGGTCTAGGGTATTTAGATTAGCGCTGGAAGTTTGTTAGTTGCCATAGGACCAAGCTTTAGGTGCAGTATTACAGTATTATTCACTTTTAATGCATTTGGATTTTGTATACATGGTGCACATTATATATAAAGTTTGTATTAGGTAATGTTTGGAAAATATTGGTTAAATATTATAAATATTTGAAATACTTTATATATATATATATATCTATGTGTGTACATATGTAATTTCAAAATATTAAATGTTTTTTAGAAATGTTGGAGATTTTGTTATGTTATAAATAATTGGGAGTGTTTTTTCATGCAGGTTGTGTCTTTGATTGTTTTTAGGAAATATCTAATTTACAAACAAAACTCTGAAATTTTTTTTCTAGAGATCTTCTTATAAATTTTTATTTTTTAACAATTTAATTACTAATATTTATATTTATTTACTCATTAAATTATCTTTTAAAGAATAATCTATTTTATTAAAATTGTATGAAGAATTTTCTAAGGATAAGGATGATGACATTCTTATATTCTGTGTAGCTATTTTAAATTATCTTTTAAAGAATAATCTATTTTTGTTAAAATTGTATGAAGAATTTTCTAAGTATAAGGATGATGACATTCTCATATTTTGTATAGGTATTTTACATGTATAGTCAAAGTAAAACAGTTAAAAAGTTAAAAATTTAAAATTAAAATAATTTTTGCTGGAAGAGAATAAATATTAATTATTAACTATTATTAATTAATTAATTAATTATTAATATATATGGCTAGAATTAAAAGAGGAAAATAAAATATCACAATTTTCATCTTCTTCTTCTTTCTTCCAAGGGGAACGGATTCTCCATGGTTGATGAGAGAGAAATTTCTTCTTCAACTCATGAAATTCTACAAGTTCATACAATAATTTGAGGAGATTTTAAGGAATTTACAAGAAATAGGTAATTTTACCTTGAACTTAAGTAGTTTTTCTTAAAATTTTAATTATGTAGAAATATAATTTTTTATGAAGGTTTAGCTAATTGTTAAAATGGTTTGTTATGATGTTATTTGTTATGGAAGTGATGATTTTAAGGTTGGATGGTGAAAATGGATGGGTTTTGTTGAAGATTAAGAGAAGTAGTATTGAAATTAGGGTTTTGGAGCAATTTTAGGTAGAATGAATATAATTGATGGTTAATTATTTAAAATAACTTAGAATAAGATGCTAATGACATATTCAAACTTAAAACTTTGTTTAGGATTGAGTAGAGAGGATTTCTCAAATTAAAGGAGTGAAGGGCATTTTGGAAAAGTGAAGGAGTGGAGGTGAAATTGGCTTGGAAATTGGCATAATTAGAGGTTAGTATATACTTTGATAATTATGTTTCAATAAATTACATTTGAATTGGCATATTACATTGTGTTTCTAATGTTGTGAAATGCTACTTTAATGTGGATGTTCATATATAAAGTGTATGATTTTATGTGAAAATATATAAAATGAGATATGAATGGTAAAAATTGGCCACATTGTGGAAGTGGCAAGGAAATATGTTATCCATAATGGAAATAGATATGATAAAGGATAATGTATATGAAATGTCTATTTGTCTTATGTAGTATCTTATTCTAGAGAATTGTGTTTGATGCTATCAGATTGGCATTCCATTTATATGAGATGAGATAATATTTGCCTTCGGGACTAGACACAAAGGTGTCGATAGGGGATGCACCTTCAGGTGGATTGACATGACACTTGATTCCCTAGTGTCGCGATAGATCATAATAATATCTCTAGAACCTGAATATTGTACAGGTTTATTTAAGCCCAATGCATGTGATAGTGATACATTGATGATTCATATGAGTAATGCATTTGTTTAAATATAGTATATTTCATGATTAAAAGGAAAAAATACTATATTGTTTTCTTTTTTAAAGTTATTTTTTCTATTAAAATATGTACCGCTAAGCTAGTAGCTTAGCATAATTTGTTCATCTCGCAGATGACAGGGTAAAGGCATAGTGTCGTGCTAGACTTAACCAAGTCTAAGGTATTTGGATTAGCGCTGGAAGTTTGTTAGTTGCCACGGGACCAAGCCTGGGGTGCAACATTACATGTATTGTTCACTTTTAATGCATTTGGATTTTGTATACATAATGCATATTATATATAAAGTTTGTATTAAGTAATGTTTGGAAAGGATTGGATAAATATTGTAAATATTTGAAATACTTTATATATATATGTACATATGTGATTTTGAAATATTAAATATTTTTGTAGAAATATTGGAGATTTGGTTATGTTATAAATATTTCGGAGTGTTTTTCCATGCAAGTTGTGTCTTTGATTGTTTTTGAGAAATGTCCAATTTAAAGACAAAACTCTGTCGATTTTTTCTTAGAGATTTTCTTATAAATTTGTATTTTTAACAATTTAATTGCTAATATTTATATTTATTTACTCATTAAATTATCTTTTAAAGAATAGTCTATTTTATTAAAATTGAATGAAGAGTTTTCTAAGGATAATAATGGTGATATTCTTGTATTCTATATACATATTTTACATATATAAAGTGTATGTATTATACGTATATATGGTATAATGGTATTACAGTTATAATGTATAGAGACATTTTTCACAGTAAATTAATTCTAATAATACGTGCATTTTTTGTGAGAATAATTAATTATATAACTAATAATTTCATAACTAAGTATTAAAATCGAAAGTTTACTAAGTTTCCAGTTATCATCTGAAATTCTAAAATGAAAATATTATTAAATAATTAATTATAACAAACTAATGTTCTAAAATAAAATAAATTTAATTTTAGAACCCCACTCATATAACATACAAAATTATATTCAATCTCAATTCATATACAAACTTAATAGAATATGTAAACACAAAATATACATATAAGTTCATATATACATATCAATATTTAAATAACCATACTATATGCAGGAATAGACCTAACTAATATATTATTAATGTCTTATGGTAGCTTATAACTCACTTTTGACAAAAAATAATTTCCTAGTAGTTTTTGTTTTCCATTAATGTCTATTGGCAACCCAAATGAAAGACTCTAGACCTTTTTAGCAACCCAACTCACATACTCCTTAATGAATCCTTTGATAGGAATTCCATAAGACCTGTTGTTTCCACCATTTTTCTTCTATAATAAATTAAGGATACCTTATTCAATTGGGGTGGGCAACACATGCCTAAGAGTATGATATTTTTGTTTATCAACTAGCAAAGTACCTTGCCAAATATTTTTTTGTAGCTTTTCATTAAGCTTAATAATGTGGTGTAATAGACAAAATAAATCATCATTTTTGTTATTAGGATCCACTCTTAGACTTAATAATATATTTATCATATCATCCACCCTACAACAATGTTCAATGGTATAACATCTTTATACCCTATATACGTACAGTATATATACCTCATATATGTAAAATACATATATAGAATATAAGAATGCCACTACTCTGGTTATTAGAAAATTTACCATAATTTTAAAAAATATATATATTATTCTTTTAAAGTTAATTTATTAGTTAAATATTATATATATAATCGATTTACATACTAAAATGGCATTTATTAATGAAAATCTTTAAAAAAAATTTGCCAGAGTTTTGTCTGCAAATCGAACATTTTTCCAAAAATATACAATTTCACAACCTACAAGAAACGCACTCACAAAATACATACATTTCCAATATTCCATCATTTCTCCAAATATATGCAATATCTCAAAACTACAAGTTTATATATAATTATATGTACTAAAATGTGTCTCAAATATCTAAAATACTTAAACATTTATTAAGTTTACAACATTTTCATATAATAGCATAATTATATAAGCAAAACATGTTTAACCAAGAACAAATAATTACATGCTATGCATAGGCTCTAGTCTTGTGGCAAAACCAAACTTCTAGCACTATCCAACAATCTAGACCCGATCAAGTCTAACAAAGCTCTCCACCACTATCATGTCACCTACGCTATAAAATCCAATCACGCTAAGCTACTAGCTTAGCAGTACATACTCTAATAATAAAATAATTTAATAACAATGCAATGCGAATTTCTTTAAAACCTATCATGATCAATGCTCTTATGTGCATACACTTCCACAAATTTCATCAGAATACTACAATAACATGCATTGGGCCCAAGTAACCCTATATAATATTCAAGTTTCAGAAATATTATTTTGGTCTATTGTAACACCAGTATCTGGCCAGAAGGCAAATAATATCATAAGTGAAATCCGACATCTATCCTCGAAGGCAAATTATAACATAAGTGATGTCCAGCGTCTAGCTCCGAGGGTAAATCATATAATAGGCATGCCATATCTACATTACCAAATACAAAATTCTTGAATAAGATATTATATAAGGTAATCACACAACATTTCACTTTGTCACATACCATAGCCAATATCATCAGTTCTTCATTTCTCAACATTTTTTCATCATATTTCTCAATTTCCACATTCTTCAATCATAAATGTCACATTCTTTGCCACTTTCATAATGTGGCCAAATTCTCTTATTTAAATGGCTTAACAATTCATATATCATACATATCATACATTTCAACATAAAAATATGCACTCTACATGTGAACATTCACATTAAAATAGCATAGTTCAAACATCAACATACAATGCAACATGCCAATTTAATGAAATTTAACACAATTACTAAAGTATGTACTAACCTTCACTTATAGCAACTACTAAGCCAAGTTTACTCTCTTTCCTTCACTTTATTAAAATGCTCTTCACATCTTGGATTGGGCAATCTCACACTACTCAACTCCTAACTACATTATAAGTTAAAATAATTCATTAGAAGCATAATTCTACTCACTTTAAGAATTCAAACTTCATTTATCACATTTCTTTCAAATTTCCAACATTTACTAACATTCTTTAATTTTAGGATTCTACTCTAATAAATTCCAAATGACGTTTTAAGCTAAATTATATTATTAGAATCATATTCCAACATAATTTAATTATCCAAATGCCATTTACATCAATTTAAACCAAAAATCACCAAAAACCCTACCTTATCGTCCTACCTCATTCAAACTTCTACCAAACCCATACTTTTCAATCATCTAACCTTAAAATCTTTGCTTATACCTCAAAATAACATCATACCATAACATTTAAACAATTATCCAAAGCTCCTTTAAAAATTGAAATTTTACATAATTTAATAACTTAAAGAAATCTTTCAAATAACTTAACAAAACTTACTTACTACTTGAGAATTCATCAAAATTATCCTTAATCCTTTGAATTCTCTAAGAAATTTGATATAACAAGTGATGGAACTCTTCCCTTCCCCTGGCTATGGTGGACAACATGTGATGGAGAAGAAGAAAAAGAAGAAGAAGAAGAAGAAGAAGAAGGAGAAGAAGTATTTTGATTTTTCTTCTTTCTTTTTCTAACCATATAATAATAATAATAATAATAATAATAATAATAATAATAATAATAATAATAATAATAATAATAATAATAATAATAATAATAATATAATTTATTTATTTATGAATTATTAAAAATTCATAATTTTTCACTACCACCAAAATTATTTTAATTTTTATTCATTTTATTTTTTTTAACTTTTTACCTTTTTATCCTTTCATTTTTTGACTCTTACTTTGACTTTTTGTTTTCTTAGCTAAATTTATATTTTATTTATATATTCCATATAGATTATGTATTTTCTTTTCCCAACATGTCACTTTGCCCTACCAAATTATTTATTTAATTATATTTTAATAAAAATACGAACATTACAACTCTCTCCCCCTTAAATAATTTCATCCTCGAAATTATCTACCGTAGAAAATAATGGCACTAAATAAATACTAACTCTACTACAATTAACTACACCATCCAAACTCCTTATGATACCAACTTCTACCTCAAATTACATAATCCCAATTCTCCCTCTTAGATATATCCTTAATCATTTTCATATAGCCCTAAACTAATGCAAAAATTTGCAACTTCTAACAACATCATCAAAGAATGAACACTCTATCAATACATAAACAGTAATATAATCAAGTATAACACCCTTATATCTTATTACATATAATACATATACCCCGTATATATAGTATATATATATATAATATAAGAGTGCCACCAGAATTGCCTGTGAAAATCTCATAATTACACTTTTAGAAATTTAATTTATGTATTAATAGCAATTATATTCAGTATTATCAAAAACTTTATAGAAAAATTCTCTGGAAAAAAATTGACAGAGTTTTATCTGTGATTCGAATAAATTCCAAAACAACAAGCACACAACCTACATAAAAATTTAACACTTTCAAAATATTAATAATTTCATTCATTCCCAAAACTCTCCACTTTATTAATACAAATTTAAATCTCAACACTTCAAACATTACTTATTAAAATTAAATACCGATGTAAATATTTATATACACTGTCATTTCAAATCCTTATATACCAACACACAAGTGTTATGAGTTAATTTATATAAACTAAAATAATTAAATCATAAATATATATGTATGCAAATGGCATCATTGGTCTTGTGGCACTCTAGATCACCAAACATTTACCACAATATGGGTTTCTCTTATTGGTAACTCTCTTACCTGTGCAATTCACTCAATCGCATTAAGCTTTATAGCTTAGTGGTACATATATATAAATAATAACATTATACACACATTTTTACTTTTCATTTTATTTGTCATGTATAAACATATGTATGTCTTTTTTATTTTCCCAACCTGTGAACACTCGAATTTTGAGGCTCGGAAAGCCAATTTTCTCAGACTGCGGACAACCGAGCCGGACCGAAGGTCCGCGATAAAGTTCACCAGAAATATATTGATATGGTACTTGAAATGTCTGAGACGACGTGAGGATCACGAATATGGTCCCGGAATAATTTTTGGAGGTCTCTAGCTCCCGAAAAATCAGTTTGAGCGAAAACCGGATCGAACCGGTGGCCCAGCCGCCGTGACCCCGACGGCTCGGCCGCCGAGACCGGCGGTTCAGCCACCGTCCAGCCCGATTTTGCCTATAAATTGCCTTCAAGTGTTCAAAAAAAGAGGTTGGCTTTTGGAGACTCTGGGCCTCATGCTGACGAATTTAATCCGTAATCAAGAATCATAATCCAAGGTCCAAGAAAACGAGATCTGGAACTTCGAAGTGGAAAAATCCTAAGTAAGGTAATATCCTAATTCATCATTTGTCAATTTAAGCATGTCATAAGCATTCCATCTTCTTCTTAATTTCTTCTTGGTCAAAGACCTAATCCTTTTAGGTCTAATGGCCTAATAGACAAATCAATCAACATTTCGGCATTAAGCCGTGAATCAATCAATCTTTTTGGCATGGAGCCTAAATCGCATCCTTTTGGTACAAAGTACCTAAATTTCACAGTTAAAATCAACCTTTTGGCACGAAGCCTAAATTGTCTCACTTTGGTACGAAGTACCTAAATTTCACAATCAATCAATCTTTTGGCATGAAGCCATATTGCACTCTTTTTGGTACAAAGTACCTAAATTTCACCATTTAGCACTAAGTGCTAAATCTCACAAATTTGGCAAAAAGCCCGACAATGCAGGCCAAAGGCCTAAAATTTGCATCTTTTTGGTACAAAGTACCTAAATTTCACCATTTAGCACTAAGTGCTAAATCTCACCAATTTGGCAAAAAGCCCGACAAATGCACAAAGCATACACACACACATGCATGAAGCATTATTTTTATCGCCTTTAAATAGGCTTTTCCGAACTACATGGGCTTTGATCTCCTATTCAAACGGGAATATGTAGGCATGTTTGGGATTCACCCCAAATAGCAAGTCCACAATTTACTAACAATCTGTCTGTTTTTATTTCTTTGTTCCTTTTGTTTGCAAGTTAGTCAAATGCATGACATAGTCCCCGAATCCTCCTTGGGTTCGTAGATCAGAAGCCTTTACATTGGAAGCATTAATTGGAGTCAAACAAGGGTTTTCTTAGTTTTTCCCTTTGAACAGAAAAAACTGAGTGGCGACTCCCGACAACGAGTGAACATCCATCCGAATCCTTTTCGGACGGAACCCGAGGTTCACAAATTGGCGACTCCACTGGGGACCCATAAAAATGATTTATGGGATTCTAAGTGGACTACTATTGCTTATTTGATTAATTTGACACTAGGGACCATAAAAATGATTTATGGGATCCTAGTAGATTGTTATTATTTGTTTAACCGATTTGCCCTTTTTTAGGGTATTTTTGTTTATTTTGCAGGGTACCTTAGCAATATATATCCTTCCTTTAAGGATATTGGACTGAAGATTGAAGAAAGGAATCTTTTTCCTTTGATGGATCTATTGTTTGACTACTTGTGCGTTTATTTTGTCATTCAGAGAATCTTTTTCTCTTGCATATATGGGGGAATCATTTTCCTCCATTGCATAAAAAATTATTTTCAAATGAATTTCTTCTCTTTCTGTTCAAAGTTCTGAGTCTGGATAGCAAGTAGCGCTGACCGGCAGGTCTCCTTGATTATGCCGGCGGACAGCCAAAGTGTCCTCCCTGTTGTCGCAAACCATTCCAATCCTTTTGGAGTGGCCCATGAGTAATCGTACTGTTGGACCCACGCAAAACTCCTTGTTTCACATGTGGTTAGGTATATCTTACTCAAGACTCAAGGGTCCCTATGATAAGCCGATTCTCTATTTTTCACATAACAATAGAACCTTCCCTTAGGTTGTATGTACCCAATGATAGTTCTGCATTCCATTAAAATGAATTATGATGTGATGAGATGCATTCATGCAACATAACAACATTGTTTTGGGGAAAAATTTTTGATGTATATAAGTGGACCAATAGTTTTTCCTACCCTACACACCACCCTGATCTCTTGCCTTTAACCTTTGCAGGTACCCGCTGTCCGTGTGCCTTCACCTACACCAGACACACCAATACCAACTGTGCTATCCCCTACAAATTCTACTACCCCAACTTCACTAGCTGCTCCAATTCCTGAAATGGCTACTATTGAACAGATTAAGGCCTTGCTGGACGGACAGGCTAAGGAAATTGAAGCTAGAATGCAAGAAAGAATTGATGAAGCTTTAGCCGCCCAAAGGGTAGCCATCCTGGCTGAATTGGGAGGAGTACCAAAGACAGCCACTACTTCTGGAAATTTAGGGAAAGAACCTATTGTGGGACAAACTAGTACCCCCATGACTGCTCAGAATACCCCTGTCATCAATTTGGAGGATCCACCCCCTAAGAATGTCACTGAAACTGATGAACTGAAAAGAAAACTTGAATTGCTGGAAAGGTCAATCACTGCCATGAAAACTCATAAAGAGGTGGTAGACATGGATTCCTTATCCTTGTTTCCCCAAGCTAGATTGCCTTCAAAGTTCAAGATGCCTGGGATGGATAGATTTGATGGGACTACTTGCCCTAAAACTCACCTGAAAATGTATGTGGGAGCCTTAAGTCCTTGGGGTTTAAATGATGAGCTCTTTGCTCAGTTATTCCAACAATCCCTGACTGGTGCTGCCCTTAAATGGTTTGTGAGTCTAGATCGTTCCAAGATTAAGACATGGGAAGACATCTGCAATGCATTTAACTCTCAATACCACTACAATATTGAGGTGGATGTCACTAGAAGAGAACTTGAGACCACCAAACAAAACAACAATGAACCCTTCTCCTCGTTCCTTACGAGGTGGAGGGCAAAAGCCGCCCAGATGATCAATCGCCCTTCAGAACAAGAACAGATTGATATCATAATCAGGAATTTAAGACCTACATATCAGGCTCAACTGCAAACCCAATATCTACCTACTTTCAAATCGCTCATTGCGACTGCAACCAAGGTAGAAGATTTGATACAGTTGGGTAAAATAGTGGATGAGGGGGCTGCTTCGAAATATAAGAAACAAAGCCAAACTCCTTCCTCAAGCAAGGTCAATCAAGTGGCCAATATTGCCCCTGCGAATCCTTTACGTGTGGGCAATCTTGGGCCGAGAAATCAGCCGAGAAGGCAATATACTGACCTTGGAGTGCCCCTTCATTTGGTGTTTAAAAAGGCTGTGGAAGGGAAATATTTGAAGCCTTTGGACCTAAGACCTCCTCCAAACCCATTACCTTCCAGTTATAAAGTCAATGAATATTGTGAATACCATCAAGGGAATGGGCATAAAACAGATGCTTGCTGGACACTGAAAAACCGCATCCAGGATCTGGTGGATAGTGGTGACATCATTCCTCTCAGGAGGCAACCAAACATTAACACTAATCCTTTGCCCAATCACTCCATCCATGCCATTACTATGGAAGAAGAGCTGTTTGATCCTTTCGAACTTCTCTCAGAAATGAATGAAGTGTGTGTGTTAGATTTGAACTACCTTGCTGAAGAGGTCAGTGCTCTGACAAGAAGTGGAAGACAATATCAGCCACTTGACTTGGGAAAAACCCCTACAACCTCAAATCACCCCCATAAGAAGACTCCAGAGCCAAAAGAAGACCCTGTCCTTACTCAGCTTAAGCAAACCCAAGCTAAGGTATCAATTTGGGAGCTCCTTGCTTCCTCATTCCCACACCGTCAGGCTCTCAGCGAAGCTTTGAGTCAACTTGATACACCAGTGGACACAAGCCCAGAAGCTTTGGTGGCCACTTTGACCCAATCAACCAAGGCATCGAGTATCAGATTTTCTGATGTAGATTTACCAGAAGACGGTAAGAAACACAATGATGCTCTATACATCACCATACAGACTGGGGGAAAGACTGTGCCCATGGTTCTCATTGATAATGGGTCAGCCTTAAATGTGTGTCCTTTGAAAGTAGCAAGCTGTTTGGGGTTAGAGACTACAGATCTTACGCCTTCTGATCAGATTGTGAGAGCATATGATAACACTCGAAGAGAAATTTTGGGTGTTGCCACTCTAGAAATTGCTATTAGGCCGGTGAAAATGAAAGTGCCCTTCCAGGTCATTGATGTACCCGCGAGCTTTAATCTCCTCCTTGGAAGGCCGTGGATTCATCAAATTAATGTTGTGCCTTCTTCATTACACCAAAAACTTAAATTCCCTTTTGAAGGAAAAATCATCACTATCAAAGGGGATACCTGTGAAATCAACAAGAAAACCATGGATCAGTCTCTCTTTGAGGTTGTTCCTGGTGAAACCGCCATGACCTTGACTGGGTTTCATTACGACACAGTTCAATGCATTGAAGGTGAAAAACCTAAAGGGCCATTTGTCTCATATGACTTTGGGGAGGTCCAAATCAATTGCCTAGTGGGAATGATGTTGAGGGTAGGCCTATTGCCCGGAATGGAAATGATGAAGTCTGGGAGAAAAACACCCGTAGTACGGCCATGGGAAGAGCCTGAGAATAAGGGAACTTTTGGCTTGGGGTACAAACCCACAGATAAGGAGATTGAAGAGCTTGAGCGTGGAAGGAAGAAAAAGGGAAATTGGGGGGCAAGAAGTCTCAAAATGCGCCCTTACTTTAGAACTCTGAATGGTCACTTTTGCAAACCTGGAAAGGCAGTTCATCACCGTGGTTTTCAGGAACCATTCTATTCTCCTATGACCGGAAAGAAGCTACCGGGTTTTGAAATGTTTGCTGATGTTGTGGCCATAAAAGAAGAAGAGCCAGAACCTGAAACTGACCCCCAAATGGAAGATTTCATGCGGCCTAGTCTCTTTGATGAGGTTGCTATGATAACCAATGTCGAAGACAAAAGGGACTTCACAAAGTTGATCAAGACAACAGAAGGATCACTGATGAATTGGTATGCCGAGGAGGGACAAGCTGCTGTAGATAAAACTAGTCCAGTGTCACACCTTGAACCCGAGTCTTGTACCGAGTCAAATTCTGAGTCAAACACCAAGCCAGAGTCTAATTCTGAGTCTTCTGTAGTTTCAGATTTAGAGAACCCTAATGTCAAATCTAATGTAATCTTGGAGAATGACTCCACCATTATCAATGAAACCCTTTAAATTCTTGGTTACCCTGTGTCTTTTGCTTTCCAAGTATTATCTAGCAAAAATGAAATAAATGAAATAAAAAATAATAATAAATGAAAAGATAATAATTGGCAAAGAAAATGAACATACATACATTGCATATGATTGTGTGAATAAAGAACAGGTGGTTGAATGCATCAGAAGGTATGCCGACTGCTTCATGTGGAAGACAAGTGATGTCACGGGAATAGACCCAGCCATAGCAGTTCACAAGATTCCGCTATATCCCGATGCAAAGCCGGTTAAGCAGAAACTGAGAAGAATGAAGCCAGAATGGTCTTTGAAAATTAAAGAGGAGGTTGCCAAACAATTGGACAATAAGTTCATAGAACCAATTGCCTACCCTTCCTGGTTAGCAAACATTGTACCGGTCCCGAAGAAAGACGGAAAGGTCAGGATGTGTGTTGACTACAGAGATCTGAATAAAGCCTGTCCCAAGGACGATTTCCCGCTACCACACATCGATTTGCTAATAGACGGGATGGCAACGACAATCTTTCATGACATGATTTACAAAGAAGTAAAAGTGTATGTTGATGATATGATTGTCAAGTCAAAATCTCCAGAAGAGCATGTCTAAGCACTTGAGAAGTTCTTCCTTAGACTTCGCAAGTACAATTTGAAGCGTAAATCCTGCAAAGTGACTCTTTGGTGTAACATCAGGCTAATTTGGGATATTATTGGTCCACCATGAACACAGACTATGTGGCATTTGTGCAAGGATGTCATCAGTGTCAGATATTTGCTAAGCTGCAGAAGCAACCTCCCGTTGCCCTGAATCCAATCACTTCTCCATGGCCCTTCGCTACTTGGGGAATAGATATAATTGACAAAATACATCCACAAGCCTCGAATGGACATCAGTTTATCTCAATAGCAGTGGATGACTTCACAAAGTGGGTCGAAACAGCTTCCTATGCAGAATTAGACGCCAAAAAGGCAGCACAGTTTGTCCGAACCAACATCCTTTGTCGGTACGGAACACCGTTTGAGATTATCACTGATGATGGGACTCATTTCCAAGCAGAATTTGCTAAGCTCTTGAAGGATAAGAAGATCTAACATCATAAGTCCTCTTCTTATAGATCCCAAACAAATGGAGCTGTAGAAGCAGCAAATAAGTCTATAAAGGTGATCATACAAAACATAAATGAAGCTGGGGCAACCCCGTATTCCCTGGTGTACGGAATGGAAGCAGTACTCCCCATTGAACTGGAAGTTCAATCGGCGAGGATAATTCAAGAAAATCAGATAAATGAAGCTGAATGGATCAGCAGTTATCATCATCAGTTGTTGGGTTTGGATGAGAAAAGACTTCAAGCTCTACATCAGATTCAAGGGTATCAGAGGCGAATGGCCAGACATTTCAACAAAAAGGTCAAAGATTGAAAGTTGGAAGAAGGTTGTTTGGTTCTGAAAGAAATCAGAACACCTGTTACAGATCCTCGTGGGAAGTTCCGTCCTCTTTGGGCGGGACCCTACATTTTGAAGAAAATACTTTCCGGCGGAGCCGTCATCTTGTCTGATTTGGATGGTCTGGAGTTCACAAACCCATGCAATCTGGATCAACTGAAGAAATATTATGTATGATCATGCATTCCAATAAGGAACTACAGTAGACCTGATTCTCGCAAATTAATTCGAGATATGTAGGCAGCTCTCCTTGAGCACGGTCTAAATTTTAATAAAAATTATTCATTTTTCTTTTGCCAACATAAAAAAAAAACAAAAAACAAACAAAAAATCCCGCTAAGCCGAAAACCCACAAAGGGCGGCTTAGACAATAGTGGGGCCCGCTAAGTCGAAAACCGGCAAAGGGCGGCTTAGACAAGAATGGGTAAGAGCTCGCTAAGTTGAAAATTCGAAAGGACAGCTTAGGCAAAAATTAGAGCAAGTAAATAAAGTAGATAATGCTTGGAAAGCAAAGGAAAGAGTCATGCCAAGAAGAGTCATTCATTCCCAAGGGAGTCATTCATTCAAAAAAAAAAAGTCATTCCTTTCATAAAGTACCAAAAACCAATCAAAAAGAGTCAAACCACAAGTCCAAAACGTAAAAAAAAAAAAAAAAAAAAAGACAATGGAGTCACCCTGGGATCTAAATCCTACGCCTCCTACGTGGGGCAGAGTCTTCGGTATCTTCCTTAGCTCCGGAACTCTCTGCAGCATCTGTCTTCTCCTCGTTAAGAGGAACCACATCCTCACCCTCCAGCTCCTGCAGCAATGCACGTCTCCTTGGCTTCTCAATTGGCCAAAATTCAGCAACTTCATTATTTGGAATAATTTGGGGGCAACTTCAGAAAAATTCGAGTTCCTTCCCCAGCCGGATTGACTTCCTATAGGATTATTTCTAAGTTCTTTACTAGAAATAAATTACTGATAGCAGAACACAGCAAAGCCTGGTATTACTTCTGGTTCATTACTAGAGCTATTTCAAGTACATGTAAAGGAAAGATTCCTAGAATTTATTTCTAAGTTCTTTACTGGAAATAAATAAAATCTCAATCCATCAATATCCACCTAAGAATGGTGATAGAAAGCAACCCATATCTACCCATATTGATCATTTCCATCTTTTGAAGGCTCTTGGTCCAGTTGCGCATACAATGGGTGCAAAGAAGCAAATAAATGCCTTTATGAAAATAAAAGGTGACATCATGCATACATATGTACTGTTTGTGCTAAATGAAAGTGCAGGTACAGAAAAGTTGGAATGCGATCAGAATGCAATCAGAAATGTTGCAAGCAATCCAGAAGTGCCAAAAGGCGTATCTTTTACCCCTCGCTCAAAATTCGCTCTTCAGAAGACCACTGGGCTCCATAAATCATTTTTATGGACCCCACTGAGGGCAATTGTGAACACTCGAATTTTGAGGCTCGGAAAGCCAATTTTCTCAGACTGCGGACAACCGAGCCGGACCGAAGGTCCGCGGTAAAGTTCACCAGAAATATATCGATATGGTACTTGAAATGTCCGAGACGACGTGAGGATCACGAATATGGTCCCGGAATAATTTTTGGAGGTCTCTAGCTCCCGAAAAATCAGTTTGAGCGAAAACCGGATCAAACCGGCGGCCCAGCCGCCGTGACCCCGGGCGGCTCGGCCGCTGAGACCGGCGGTTCAGCCGCCGTCCAGCCCGATTTTGCCTATAAATTGCCTTCAAGTGTTCAGAAAAAGAGGTTGGCTTTTGGAGACTCCGGGCCTCATGCTGACAAATTTAATCCATAATCAAGAATCATAATCCAAGGTCCAAGAAAACGAGATCTGGAACTTCGAAGTGGAAAAATCCTAAGTAAGGTAATATCCTAATTCATCATTTGTCAATTTAAGCATGTCATAAGCATTCCATCTTCTTCTTAATTTCTTCTTGGTCAAAGACCTAATCCTTTTGGGTCTAATGGCCTAATGGACAAATCAATCAACATTTCGGCATTAAGCCGTGAATCAATCAATCTTTTTGGCATGGAGCCTAAATCGCATCCTTTTGGTACAAAGTACCTAAATTTCACAGTTAAAATCAACATTTTGGCACGAAGCCTAAATTGTCTCACTTTGGTACGAAGTACCTAAATTTCACAATCAATCAATCTTTTGGCATGAAGCCATATTGCACTCTTTTAGTACAAAGTACCTAAATTTCACCATTTAGCACTAAGTGCTAAATCTCACAAATTTGGCAAAAAGCCCGACAATGCAGGCCAAAGGCCTAAAATTTGCATCTTTTTGGTACAAAGTACCTAAATTTCACTATTTAGCACTAAGTGCTAAATCTCACCAATTTGGCAAAAAGCCCGACAAATGCACAAAGCATACACACACACATGCATGAAGCATTATTTTTATCGCCTTTAAATAGGCTTTTCCGAACTACATGGGCTTTGATCTCCTATTCAAACGGGAGCATGTAGGCATGTTTGGGATTCACCCCAAATAGCAAGTCCACAATTTACTAACAATCTGTCTATTTTTATTTCTTTGTTCCTTTTGTTTGCAAGTTAGTCAAATGCATGACATAGTCCCCGAATCCTCCTTGGGTTCGTAGATCAGAAGCCTTTACATTGGAAGCATTAATTGGAGTCAAACAAGGGTTTTCTTAGTTTTTCCCGTTGAACAGAAAAAACTGAGTGGCGACTCCCGACAACGAGTGAACGTCCATCCGAATCCTTTTCGTACAGAACTCGAGGTTCACACAACCTTAATTATCAAATCCAGTGCACATATACACATAAACATATCACACACACATGGGCCCAAATAACCTTATATAGTATTTTGGTTCCAGAGATATTGCCATGGTCTATCGCAATACTGGGAATCAAAGTGTCGCAACCATCCTTTATTGACACCTCGAAGGTAAATAATAGTGATTCCCAACATATGATCCAAAGGCAAATAATAGTGACCCACAGCATCCGGCCCGAAGGCAAATAATATAGTACCAAAAATAATTCTCTAGAATAAAATATTATACAAGGTAAACACACATTTCATTTCAAATTTTCATTGAAACACCTTTAGTTTAATTATTTCCAATATTTGCCATATTTTTTTATCATCTTTTTATCCACAACCACAATGTGACTAGTAAATTACATTTTCACAACTCTCGTGATCATGTCAAACTATGATCACTATCACATGTTACATATTCATTTATCATCTCTATATTCATCTTTCTATGTATTCCTCAAGTGATCAACTCACCCATAACCACTTTCATGCTTTATCACATTAAATACATTTCTCATCATTATAGAAAATCATAAAATGACCCATTTCCATATATCCAGTTCCTACTTCCATTTCATTTGTCAATTTCTCATAAATTCATATTCAATTCCTCTTTACAATATCTACATTTTATAAGTTATTTCCACATTATTCTTTATAATTACTCTTCACATTACCTTTCTCATCTTTTCCAACTATTTTTAGTATATTTCATTCTTTTTACCCAATTTCCATATTTTCCACATTTTAAAATTATTATCTACATTTTCAAGTGATCACTACTTCTCACGATCACTTTGCCTTCTTTTTTATTCCATGTTTTAATTATTTTTCTACATAAAGGTTTCTTCCATGATTTTTATATTTCTTTCTACCGTCTTTCTTATTTCTTATCACATTGTTTAATTCTCATATTTTTCAATCATTTTTAGCATGACTTATAAATACTATATTATACATATAACCATTGAAATATTCATACTATAATAGTTTATCTTTCAAATTCTATACTTTCATGTATATATTCTAAATTTTACATTGAGCAAATGCTCAATGTAACACTATCACATAACTATGCCACATTGCATAGACTATGTGATTTTTCCACATTTCAAATACTTTACATACATGTTGTTAATTCACATTAACAAAATTTCAAGTAAATTAATATATGTACTAACCTTTTTTTTTCTCCTTCCCAAGTCAAACTCTCAATTCCACTTCTTTTATCTCTTTAACCTACACATGCATAATTCAATAATAAACAATATTACTCATGTAAAATCACTTACATGTTCATTGATTATCAAATTACCATTATTTACTCAATTCTCATCAAAATCTCATTAATACTCTAATTCCACCATTCACTACTTTATTTAAACTTCATCTTACCAATCTCATTTTCAATATTTAACCTTAGAAACATTACTTATACATTAATATAACACTAAAACAATTCACTTCCACAATTATGGAAACCTCCTCCAAAAATTCAAATTTCACATAATGCAACCATCAACATGAACTTCACCAAAACTTATCCATATCACATTTCCAATCTAAAAATCATATTATTTACATCAACATAACATTAATTCATCTCATTACAACAATTACCATCATCCATATTAAAAACCCTAATTATATATAATATATTCATAAACTCTAACTTCAACCAAATATACTCTTATCCATTTTCTAACCATAAAATCACAACAAATATACTTAAACAACATTAAATTATTACGTAACAGTAATTATATATATCCATACCAAAACCTTAATCTATACATATTCATTTATAACTCTAAATTCACCAATTATATCCAATTCAACTATTTAATCACTAAATCACCATATAATAACCATTTACTCAGCATTTAAACTTCTTTAACATCTATTCTGGCAATTGAATATACTTTCTCTCTCTAAACATTCAAAACATAATCTTAAAATCTCAAAATAACAAGCTTTGGAAGAATTACTTACTTGATTTCCTCAATAAATCTTCAAAACCTTCTTAAATCCTCTTAAAATCTCTTTTGAATTTGATGTATAGAAGAAAATTACACTCTCCCCACTCCCTTTCAAAGCTCACGTTCAAAATGGAGAAGAAGAAGAAATACTTCTTTTAAATTCACATCCTTATCTTTATATATATAATATTATATATTTATTAATTTAATTACCTCTCTACCAATCATCTTCCTTCTTTCTTTGACTTTTCTCTTCTTTCTCTTATTATTATTATTGTTATTGTTATCATCATCATCATCATCAACATTTCTAATACCACTTTATACCTCATGTATATATTAATTATATCTCATATTATATATTTTACTTATATTATATATATATATATTAATTACATATATATGTACTATATATATTATGTATATACAAACTATATTTAATATATATATACCCATATGTATATATATTACGTGTATCATATGTACACATCAAGTATATCATATATTTGTATTATATATATCAAGTATATAATATATACATATAACCAACATATATTATTAATATAATATGTATATACTATGATACATTAGGTATACATTAGGCATATATAACTCCTATACCTCCAAATACTTATTTAATTTTTTTCCAAGATCACGGATATTACATCAAGTAAGAAAAATTTACCTTCATCTACATCCGAATCATCCTGCTGCTTCCGTATCCCATAGACTCTCTATGATGATCCAACTCTCTCTAGTCTATCCACTGATATAGACCATTCTCTTTCATTATACCCTACCCTACCACCTCTATTACCTCTGCCACCACCTCTACTACTTCTATCTCCTCTACCAATAAGTCTAGACATGGCAGTCTCAGTCTGTCTAGCCACTAGTGACTCTAGGCAATCCCTGATGTAATGATCTAGAGATTCATACCTATAATATGCTCTAAAATCATCTCCCTAACAAATGCCCCTATGTATCCTACTGCACTGAGTGCAAGTAAGTGGAATGAATCTCTGAAAGGAAGAGGTAGGGGCACTAATTAGCGATGCTATAGACCTAGGCTCCTGCCTCTGTCTACAAGTCTGCTCCTTACTCTTCCCAACACTATGCATAAAATCCTCTCACTCCATCTTGCAAGATGATGGCACTACCTCAGTCTGAGGTCTCCTACCTCTACTCTCTTCCACATTAGTTGTAGCTGCAATCCTCTGGGCCTTCTCTACTCTCCGGATAGCTAACACGAATCTAGAAAAATTCTCATACTGGACAACAACTACTTGACACACAATGGACGATCTTAGTCCCTCCATAAACCTTCTGCACCTGCCTACCTCATCAGTCATAATCCCTCATGCGTACTTGCTCAACCGAAGGAGCTCCTTCTTATACTCAATTACTGTTTTCTCACAATGCTTCAAATTTAGAAATTCCTTCTTCTTTCTATCTTTATACTTCCGAGATGCATATTTTTTTTCCCAAACTTTAGTAAAAATCATCATAAGTCAACATTAGAAGTAGTTCTAACCCACAGGGATCTGTCTTCTACTAGTCATAGGCATCCCCTTGCAGAAGAGTTGAATTTCTCTTATGCAGCAGTCTGCAACTGAATAAACACCCTTTCCACTATATCCAGTCACTGCTCTGCCTCGGCTAGATCTGCAGTACCCTCAAAATTTGTAGCCCCATAATTCCTAAGCTTATCATACTTTCTAGTTTGTTGCTACTGCTGCACTGGGCTCTAATGGAGCAACTCTGCCATTTGTTGCATCCAGACGAGCAAAACATCTTGAGCTGCTAGTCTAGCTGGCACTGATGCCTCTCCAGCAATATCTGCACTAGCTTTAGCTCTACTACCTCTTAGAGCAAAACTCTTTATATGCTCCTTTGACTTGCGTCCTCCTGACGCCATCACAATCTATATCTGTTACAACAATAAATATTATCACATCAGAGATCAATCTAAGTGCCAATGCATATGCATATATGACAATTTAAAATCACATTTAAAATCTTCTTTCTCTTTTAAAAATCCACCTAGATCGAGAATCTCAAACCTGACTCTGATATCAAAATTAATGTAACACCCATATATCCTATATATGTATAGTATATATACCTCGTATATGTAAAATATGTATATAGAATATAAGAATGTCACTACTCTGGTTATTAGAAAATTTACCATAATTTTAAATAAAATATATTATTCTTTTAAAGTTAATTTATTAGTTAAACAATTATAGATATAACTGATTTACAAACAAAACTTTGGTGAATTTTCTCAGAGATTTTCATTAATAAATGTTGTTTTAGTATCTCAGGGATTTTCATTAATAAATGTTGTTTTAGTATGTAAATCAATTATATCAATAATTGTTTAACTAATAAATTAACTTTGAAAAAATAATATATTTTATTTAAAATTGTGGCAAATTTTCTAATTACCAGAATAGTGACATTCTTGTATTCTATATACATATTTTATATATACGAAGTATATATATTGTACGTATATAGGTATAAAGTTATTACAAATGGACCTAATGACTTTAGAGGTTATAGTAATCCTTACCATAATTTTCTGTAACAAATACAGAATATACTATGTCATCCAGATTTTTTATTCATTAATAAAATTAAAAAAATAATAATTAATTTTGGACAATAATAAAAATAATTTAATTATAACTATTTTATTTATTTACATAAAATAAATAAAACTAATTATGTCCAAAATAATATATATATATATAAATTTAATTATTTTATTTTATTTATTTACATAAGATAAATAAAATAATTTTGTCGAAAATAATAATTAAAAAATTAGTTGTAACTATTTTATATATTTACATAAAATAAATAAAATAATTTTGTCTAAGATAATAGTGTACAAAATTAAATCTATCAAAATTGTAGAATAAGTAAATATTTTGTCCATCAAAATACCAAATTTGAAGTTGTGCTTTGATGGTAATAAGAAAATTTTCCATAAATGAATTTTTGATAGGTAAATTTTAAAATCTTATATTTTTCAATCTACTAATCAAAAATTTTGATTAAATAACTAATCAAAACTTGAAACTCTAGTTTCTAAAGATATAAGTTTAATTTAGAGTCTAATTCTTTCTGAATTAAAAGATTTAATTCCTCAAATATTCCAAGTTGATCATATTTTTTAATAATTTTCAGAAATCATATTTTAGGTAATCAACTTTGAAGATCAATATCTTTCACTTTTTTAAGCTAAATTTTGCGTATAATATGCTATTTTAAAGCTTGTACCATCTACATTCTAAAGGCCTAAAGTAATCATGTTATCAAATATCATACAATAAAATAAAATTGCATGAAGTAGGCTACCTAAACATGAAAAATAAAAAACCTAAACATGTTTCTATCATGTTTAATATGTTAATAAATTCTTATAAAATATAATTAAAACCTAAATACAAATAAAAATCATATGCCCTGATACTAGATAATTAAAGAGAATTTTTATAAACAAAATAAACAATTTTAATTTAATAATACATATTAATTGTGTTTTTATTACTAAAAAAAAGTAAATCACAAGAAAAAGTAGCAGGATTTCCACAACTTAAAGTTCTCCCAAGCAAAGATTTAATTTTTCAAAAAAAAAAAATTCTTTAGAGAAAGTTTTGATCTTTTCTTCTATTCTCCATTGTATGTTATTTTCTTTCTAAAGGAGTTTTCTTTTTTTTGTGCAGTAATTACCTTGAGCAGTTACTTACATATATTCACATTAAAATTAAATGTGAGTGGATTCTTTTCAGAATTAGGTTGACCCATCATAGCGATTCGACTCATAATTCATTGTGTTATAATCATAAAAAATAATCTGAACATATTTTCTAATTTTAAAATAAAAAAATATTTTTTTAACAAATTAACATATGTTATAACTACAAAATAAATTTTCATAAAATATTAAAAAATAAATTTATAAATATGTACAATAAACTATTTCTCTAATTGTATTTTGCATTATTCATGTATTAGTAAACTATTTCTCTAATTGTATTTTGCATGATTCATGAATTAGAAGTGTTAAAACTACTGGAGGAAACCAACTCAACCCAAAACCTTTTAATTTAATTTGGACTTGAATGAAAGAGACTTTGAAATTAGAACTAAAGAATAATTAATTAAATGTTATCACAGCATTGAGGGAGCAAGTAAAATTCAAAATCAATCAATTAATTAATTAAAAAAATGAAGAATACGTATGCGCCATAGAATTGAGATGCTTGAAAACAGCCGCGTAGCCGTTGATGATAACAACCATTGGATAAAAGAGAGAGAGAGAGAGAGAGACATGATAGTTCTTAACAGACCTCATTTCGCGAGAAAGAGGAAAGAGAGACAATGGCCTCTTTAACTTCTGCTTTCACCACCAACAACATTCCTTCCCTTACCAAGTCATCGCACGCCCACTCTCAATCTCGCTTGTCACCCAAAGCTTCTCTCCACCCCCACCACCACTTCAATCGCAGACAATTCTTATCCCCAACAGCCACTGTTTCACTACCATTGCTTGCCTCTCCTCTACGTGAGCAACCGGTAATTGCCGCCGAAGAGTCCCTTTCCGAGTGGGAGAGAGTCTATCTTCCTATCAACCCTGGAGTCGTCCTCTTAGATATCGCCTTTGTCCTTGATGACTTGAACCACGGTTACTTTTCCATTTCTTTTTTGGCTATGTACTTCTTTCTTTATTTTGTTTTTTTAAAAGCTGAGAACATGGAGAAAATTTTTGGCATTTGTATTAGGTTTCCTTCTTGGAACTAGGCAAACCATTTTGGAGACTAAAGATGGTGGAAACACTTGGTTTTCTCGTTCAATACCTTCTGCTGAAGATGAGGACTTCAATTACTGATTTAATTCAATTAGTTTCAAAGGGTAAGAAGGATGGATTGTTGGAAAACCCGCAATTTTTTTGTACACATCTGATTCTGGAGAAACCTCGCAGAGGATACCTCTTAGTGCTCAACTTCCTGGTGATATGGTAAGCTAAGCTCACCTCATTTTAACAAATGTTCTAAAGTAGTGGGAATCTAGCATCTTAGTTTTAGGGTTAACATGATTTTTTTTTAATTAGGAGCTAAAGTCATTTTAAAAAAATGTAGGTATTTTTCTTTTCAAAACTCTACTTTGTTCTTTTGTAATATCTGTAGGTGTATATAAAGGCAACTGGAGATAAAAGTGCAGAGATGGTGACTGACCAAGGTGCAATTTATGTCGCATCAAATGGGGGTTATAACTGGAGGGCTGCTGTTCAGGAGACTGTTTCAGCAACTCTTAATAGGTAGGTGTCCCAGTGCTTCTGCTTAAATCCTAATCTATCTTGCTACATTCTGTGAAATTGTTAACTTTCTATTTGAGCAAGTTAAATTTTGAATTTTGATCATTGACTATATAAATGTTTCATTTTAAGTTCATTTTATTTGCTTGTTTGTCCCTTGTTTGGGGTTTTTCACATGAAACGCTTGTTGTGTATCTTTATCCTATCTACAGTCATACCTTGTAATTAAAATAGTTTTTATTTCTCTGTTCATTTTTTATCGCCTATTAATTTTAAGGTCTATATGATGATCTTTTTCCTATATGTTTAATCTTTATAAACACTTGCAGTTGCCAGGAGCCCTGGCTTTGTTTTAGATTACTGATTTCTAAACCTGAGTAAATTTGTCTTGTCTTATGCTGCATAATGTTTACGGTTGAGCATTCTACTAAATTTGCTGAGGTGAAATCTTGTGGGAGAGATTCAAAGATTTTTAATTACAAACAGGCTTGATGCTCACATAGCTTTATTGTTGTTGCAGAACAGTTTCTAGTGGCATTAGTGGTGCAAGTTACTATACAGGGACTTTCAATACAGTTAACCGCTCTCCAGATGGAAACTGTGTTGCTGTTTCCAGCCGTGGTAACTTCTATTTGACATGGGAGCCTGGCCAGGTCAGGTTCCTTTTTTATTGGTGTCTGGCATCCCTGCATTTATTTATTTTTTTTAGGCTTCATGGGGCATACTTGCTCTTAATCTCGTCATGTTGGACACACAGAAAAGGATAGTTTTTGATATATTGAACAATTTCAAGCCAAGATATCGAAGTCAATAACTAGCAACATATATTACTGATTGGTAGTTGATGAGATTTTCACATATTACACAAGAATGAGGGGGTGCATGTTGGTTTTGCTCAAGATGAGGTTTTGACATCTTTTACTATTTCTTTCAAAAGGGAAAGAAAAAAGAAAAATCCTCTTCTAATAATTTCGATTTCATACGTTTGACATTAACTGACAATTATATAGCTGACAGTAGTTCACATGCATATTTATAACTTGGGTTTTGATGCCTTTTTCTGTGTATTCTTTTTCTTTTTTTTTTTAAAAGGAAGTCCAGAAAGAATAAGAAGGGAATGAGGATAAGCTCATGTAATTGGCCTCTAAAAGTAAGAAATTTGAGGGTAGAGTTTTTATGGACTTTAGCAGACATTTGATAATTTACAATCTTAGGCTCAGAGGAAAATTTTCTTCCAGGATTATGGTAGATAATAAAGAATTCTGTAGTCCACAGTCTCTGGATTAGCTGTTTCTTCAGTATTCAGTTGCAAGGCAGATGAGACTTTGTGGTAGTTGGCTCATCCTTCTTCGGTGATTTTAGAAGTTGGAAATTGGAAAGTATAATTTCTGAAGCATAGATAAAGAGTTGTATGTGAAAAAATCTACAGTGGTGAGAGAAGAATAGGTGGTTTTCTTAGAATGTGGAACTTTATGTTGAAAGTGCAGAATCACTTTCTTCAGGGTCTTTTGCTGTCTGATATGATCAGGTTTTTTTATCTCTTTGTCATCAGGAGTTCAGGAGGGATAATAGATGATTAAATAAAATATTATTTTTGCACAAGCAATATTCTATTTAAAAGAGAGTCAAGCAACTTTGAAAAATTTTCAATTCAGCCAGCAATTCTTTTTATTTTTAATAAGATTAGCTCCTCCAAAATTCAGTAACATTTGATGTTCATAACTGACAATAATTACAGCAACTATAACATCGTAGTGAATCTGGTTCGTTTTCTGTTCTTCCCCCAACCTTTTTTGCTTGCATTCTGGAAGCTATTCTGAAATTTCTGTGTACTTGCAGGTATTTTTTTTCTCTTTCCTATTTCAATCAATTTATTATCAAAATTGTTAACCAGCCAAATTTCGATCTTCTGAAATGATAAACAGGGACTGTTCTCATTTTTGGTATTTCTGGTTAAATCTGTCTTGTATACTCAACTCTGTTTATACAGACATTAATCTTTGTTTATACAAAAGTTTTCATCTTTGTTAATACTCAATCTGTGAATATGATGATGTTATGTTGATGAGAAGCTAAGTGAACTAGTATATAATTTTGTAACTAACTGTTCCTTTGCACAATTTTAGCTCTGTCTTTTTACTCCTCACCTTCATTTGTTCCATTTGCAGTTAGGCGATTATTTTTTTTTTCCTGTTGTTGGCTCATTCATGCTGTGCTTTTTTATTTTTGATATAGATTTTCAATCATGTTTACCTGTAAGTGACTGTTTTCTGCTACTTGCAGCCATTCTGGCAGCCACATAACAGAGCAGTTGCGAGAAGAATTCAGAACATGGGTTGGAGAGAAGATGGTGGTCTTTGGCTTCTTGTCCTTGGAGGGGGACTTTATCTCAGCAAAGGAACAGGAGTAACTTAATATGGGAATATTTCTTTATTTAAAGAATGAGGAAATATCAATAATGGTATTAGGCTGTACAGCCCCCGCATCAACAGTGAATTCACTTTTAACAAACCTTTTTGGATTAAAAGTAAGAAATTACTGAATGTTCACTGGTTCAAAAGAAAAAAGTAATGAAATAAAACTGAAAAATGCTGATTTTTCTTAAGCACACAAACCAAGATGGATTTTTTTGTCAAAAAAAGAAAGAAATGGAAAACGCCTTCATCAAAGAAACTCATTCTTTCTTTGTGAAAAAATTACGCCTTCATCAAAGAAACTCATTCTTTCTTTGTGAAAAAATTGACTTTCTGAAGAAACACAGAAGAAGATCTAAGTTCCATTTAGTAATAAAATAAAGTTGATACTAGGTGGAGAAAAGAGAAGCAGACATTGTGAAATCATACATTAGAACAGAGAAAACCATGTAAGCTGTCTTGTATTAATTTAGCAAGTACATGTGCACATAGGACATTGTTTGTGTAAAGCTAAAATGAGGCGTACACAACATTTTGGAATATTCTCTAGCTTGACCTGTGTGATTGTGATTTTTCCTCTCTTATCTTTCACTAGGTGACTTTTCTTGATGGATGTTATTGTAGTACTTGATTTACCCAACATCAATGTATGACATTAAACCTTGGTAGCTAGGTGTTGAACAATCTTTCTGAAAGCACTGAATAATAAATAGCAATAGTTACAATGACTTCATATATACTTATAAACAAGTCTTTGTTGTCCAAAAGGTCAGTAATAGATATGTTAAAGATTAGTAAAACAAAATATCAAATCTTACAGATTGACACAAAATTCTATGTGATAACATTAAAAATTTGATGTGCATCAACATAAATCGATAATGTGAATTTTTGTCTTAGGGACCCAAATGTTCCAAACCTTAAAGTACAATTTGCATTTTATAGCCAATTGTTTTGAAGTTGATTATATGCATGACCTTTACAGTTGGAGTTAATTATAGTAAAATTAGAAGTACATATGTTAAATCTCTCGAATTGCTAATGCATATTTTGCTAAGAAAATTTTACTTATTGGCCTTTGATATTGTATATTTAAGTGTAAGACCCTTAAAAAGTCTTAATCATATTGTAAACTTAGAAATTATTATTGAACAGTCAATAATATGTCACTATGTATATAATCCAAATCTCTTCCTCTCCTTTTAAATGTACTTGTGTGAAATTTCTCTTAATAAATATAGTTTATGTCAATTTGGGATTTTAGCACATGCCTTTCCAACTTCGGTACCATTGGCTTAATTGCAAAAAAATTGAAGTTCTAAACTTTTCATTCTTAAATTCTGCAATTATACAGTGATGACTTGATATGCATACACATATGTCTAACAATATATTTATGTTCCACTTTTAAATGAAAATTTTGACTACTTTCTCTATGAAGAATTCTTCGACAGCTAATTGGTTAGTCATATTTTATAGTGCATTAATTAACTTGGGGTGGGCTTTGCTTTTCTATGCTTCAAGGAACTTTAGTGAAAGTTTGTTTTATATGCTCACTCATAGCCTTTTAATGCATGTATAATGCTCAACATCTATATTATTTCGAGTATTGAGTATGCAACTGCGTTAAAAGTCAGTAGAGAAAGCTTTACTGCCCTTATAATCCTATCCGGCTCGACTTTGATTTAGACAAAAAAAAATCTATATTATAATGTTTCTATGTACATATTTTCCTATGGGTTACTAATACATAGATGTCTTTCTAGATTGCTGCTTTTATTTTTTCATTAAATGTTCTTGGTATTCCATTTCCTTAATTCATATATTTAGTTGAGCACTTTCTATATTTTTCAATTTGTATTTTTGGAATTCAGTTTTTCTTTTCACGTCATTTTCTTATTATATACTCTTGTCCCTTGGTTTTAATTTTTTTGAGTTAAATTTGGAAAAGGAGATCTTATTTTAAAAGGACAAATTAGTCATTGAAAGTTTATACTGAATTGTTGATTGTATTTAAATTGGGATTGGGGTTAATTGGAAACTTCAATTTGGGGAAATGGAGTCCTTGGGGTTTGATTAGTGATAGTTTTCCATGTTACAGAGTTGAAAAACTCAATTAACTTGGGTGTTAAATTAATGGTATTGTATAATATGTTTTAAGACCGATCTGACTTTTGGCCTTGTAATTATAGTACTCCCTCCATTCCCTTTTTAAGTGTCCACTTTACTATTTCATCAATATTAAGAAAATCATTTATTAGCATTGTTTTTTACTAAAATATCCTTTCATAAATAATAAAGATGCATTTAATAAACAAGTAGTCAAGTCATAATAAGTAAGGATAATATTGGAATAAAATGAATAATTATGCCTTGTTTTTCTAAATGGATACTTATTTAGGAACAAAAAAAAATTCTCCAATGGACACTTAAAAGGGAATTGAGGGAGTAACATAATATTACTTTTCTTTCAAATTTGACTTAAACATAAAATTTATGAAATTAAAAGAATTACGTAAACTTGGATCTTTTTCAAAGTTTATGGCAAATTGACCCTTCTGGGGTGGATGTAGAATTTGAAATAAGTGAGAGTATATTCCTTGTTAGATCTATATTTCTAAAATAATAAATTTAACACTTATTATATGCTTTAGTTTACCCTTCAATATTGTTAATTAATTAGAAAAGGCATAAAAAAATAATAAATTGAGATTTTGAAAATTTTCATTTTCAACACAATCAATGCAATAACTAAATATTTGCTATATATATATATATATATATATGTAACAAAAGTTAGTGATGGCTTAAGCCTCCACTAGCCCCTTTTTGGATCTGCCTCTTGCCCCACTTCAAAAAAAGAAAAAAGGATTGGATTAATTTTGTACTTTAATATGGAATTTTATTATTAATCAAATTTTAAATTTTTCTTACAATATTAATGTGTTAATAAAGTTACTATTATTGCTTAGTTGTTTATATTTCGTAGTCTAAATGGTTTCTTATGCAGGATGAGGCTTGGGCAGCTGGGGGAAGTGGGATTCTATTGAGAACTACAAATGGTGGCAAAACATGGATCCGTGACAAAGCAGCTGACAATAGTGCTGCAAATCTTTATTCAGTGAAGTAAGCTTAATCCTGTTAAAAGCTGAAGTATATCATTTTCTCAATTAATCATCAACTTTTTAATCATGAAATATGTTTTATTGCAGATATTTACTTTCTAACTTATTATAATGCCGCACACATATTTGGTTTCATTTCTTTGATGTGACATGCTCTTTTACAAGAGAAGGGCAATTGAGTAAACAACTTCCAATATTGCTAACTAGTGATTTGGTATATGTGTCGTTCATCCTCTTTAGCATTTTGTCAAGGGAATATAGAAAATAAAATGGCTTAGAGATTGTATACAACTCAACTCAATTCAACTAAGCATTAATTACAAGTTAATTGGGATCAACTGTATGGATTCTTTTTTCACTTTGAACGATTATGAGCCATATCTTCAAAAGATATAAATCATAAGATCATTTTGAATCATTTTTTTTCATATTAGTTTAGACAAATACCCCTATCCTTCCTAGCTATATCTATCTTAAAAAGTTCTAAGTGGAAATACTGGGAAATAAAGAAAAGGTCATAACTTTTTTAAGTTTTAGAAAGCCTTTGCAGTTCCAACCAAATCTACTTTTATTTATAACTAGCCTTTGCCTTAATCCACAAATCTTTAATTGGCCAATGGCCATTAAATTTTTAGCAACAAGATGCATCCAGAAGTTAATTATTTTACTTGTAATATTTCTTTGTAGGTTTATCAATGATAGTAAGGGATTCGTATTGGGAAACGATGGAGTCTTGCTTCGTTATCTTGGATAGAAGTGCAGACACAACCTTAATTGGTAGGGTTCTCTCCCGTTAGAATGGTTTATATTTTTCGTTTGCTGAGAAACCAATAAAATGGTGCTGGCTCTGCATTATCATTTTTTTTATGCATTTCAACAATTACTGAACAAATTAATTTTTCATTAATATATTTATGGTCATGAAAAATTTAGAAACTTGCTCAAATGTCTATGATCTAAAATTCAAAATTAGTAAAGTATTTTGTGCAGTATGTGGAGAATTTGTCGATAATGCTGCAATTTTGTATGCTTATGGTAGAGGAATGAAGTTTCTGTGTATGTTGCAAGTATTTTTATATGATTATATAACAAGTGAACATAGCAATTGCTGATGGGAAGTGTTGTTCTTCATGTGAATGTTTGCTGAAGACAATGGATCCATTTGATTACTGTCAAAGCTTATTTGCTATAATTAGCAAAGGTAATTCCAATTAAGGTTCTGTTCAGCTCTTACAAAATTTTCATGCCAACTATTTTGGGGATTTTTTTTTTTATTTTCTGACCCTGAAAATCATCTAGAGGTTTGGAGCAAGTTGAAGTAAAGCAGATCCCAGAATGAATAAATGGTGCACGTTATTTCCTGGAGAGATCTTTATACTCTGCAATGGCCTAAATCTAATTATCTAACATGAAAAAGAAAAAACAAAAAACCTGAAATAGCAAGCAGAAACCTGGCAATAGGAAGCGGGCATTTTGAGGTTTACTTCTGAATTTTAATTTTTAATATAAAAATACAAAATATAATAAAAATTATTGCATAAAGTCACAAACATCATCATTCAGTAAATTATTGATCAAAATATTTTTTGTAGCTTGTGATTTGGAAAGATATCACTCTTATTCAACGGGAGTACGCAGAGTTGTTTATATGCAGCTGTAATGAATTAACTATCCAACAGAATTGTTAAAGCCTCTCACACTATAAAATAGGAGTAATAATCCCATTTGATTCTGGGATTATTACTCCTTATAAGCTTCATCGTCATTGCCCTATCGTATCGCACTTGGCTTTTGCGGATGACTTATTGATCTTCATTACTGGCGATGTTCGATCTATAAAGGGATTTAAAAGGTTTCTATCTGATTACCAGTCTTCTTCCGGTCAGCTTATTAATTTTGATAAAAGCGCTTTTTATTGTTCTAATAAAGTGAATATGGTTAAGGTTACTCAATTTGAAAAGCTTTTATCTATTCACAAGAGCGGTCTCCCCTTTACATATTTGGGTGCTCCAGTTTATCAAGGTATAAATAGATCTTCTTATTGCAAGGACCTCATTAAGAAAATTGATTCGAAGCTCCATGGTTGGCTGAAAAAGTTTTTATCTCCTGGAGGTAAGCTAATTCTTATTAAGCATGTTTTATGTTCAATACCAATCCACATCATGGGGGCTATGTTGCTTCCAAAATCTATAATCCGTGCTATTGAACGTAAATTTGCTTCTTTCTTTTGGGGTTCAAGTCGTCATCATTGGGTAAGCTTTTCTAAAATGTTGTTTCCTACGGAAGAGGGGGGTCTTGGAATTAGATCAATTTCTGCCATTCAAGATGCTTACTCCATCAAGCTTCTTTGGATGTTTTTTCGCGGAGATTCTATTTGGGCAAATTATATGCGTAATAAATATTTCCGAAAGGGGAATATGACCTTTTTGCAAACTGACTCTTGCACATGGAAGCGTCTTTGTCATGCCTTCAGCTCTTTCTCTGATCACTTGACTATCGATGGTAACTATGTGATTTGGTCGGATAATAGTGGCGATGTGTTCAAACTTTCTATAGCCTATGACTTGGTTCGTCCTTGTCGCAGATCCTCTATGGCTGGTAAATCATTGTGGGATAATGCTGTGCCAAAAAAATACTCGGTCTTTACTTGGAAACTTATCAACAAAGCCTTGCCGCTTCCTTTACAGTTGCAGCAGATTGGAGTCCACCTGGCCCCTTGCTGCCCGTTCTGTGTTTCTAGTCCACCCTCTATTGATCATATCTTCAGGCAGTGTGATTCCATTAGCAGGATATGGAAGTTCTATAAGGCCCATCTTCTTCTGTTTGATCGTGGCAGACAAGTAACTCTCCGCCATGAGTTTATGTCTTGGTGGATACACTCAAAAACTTCAACCACGAAAGGTAAACTTTGCTTATTAATCCCGCAGGTCATCATTTATTCCATTTGGTTGGAATACTGCCGATGTGTATGGGGTGGCAACACCTTTTTCTGTTCCAATATTGATCTGTTGGTTTCGAAAGTGCTGTTACATTGGGGTGTTGCTTTTTCCAATGCTAAATTTGCCTCTCCCATAGCCTCATTTGCTGAATTTTTGCCTCTTAGCTTTGGGATAACAAAGCCAAAACTTAAATTAATTTACTGGAAGTGTCCAACAGCTGGTTTTCTTAAATTGAACATTGATGCCTCCTTTACTATGGTTGGTTCTTCGGGGGGAGCTATTCTTAGAGATGATTTGGGACACTTTGTATCGGCTATTTGTTTTACTTTAAAGGCAGTAAATTCAGCAGAAGCAGAGCTCTTAGCTGTTAATGAAGGTTTGAGATGGTGTGTTTCTTTGGGCTATGATCGCATCCATGTTGAAGTTGATGATTCTTCGGTGGTCTCTATTTTAACGCAGCATCACTCTTTCTGGCCCATCCAGTTTCGTTGGCTAGCTTCCCTCTCTGATACTTTCTTTTTTCATCATACTTTTCGTGAAGGCAACATGGCGGCACATTATTTGGCGCAATATAGCAGACTTAATAATGCTTCTCGAAGATTTCAGTCTTTTGAATCCCTTCCCAACCTTATTAAAGGTGTGATTATCACAGATTGCATGGGTCTCCCTAATTTTCGTTTTCATTAATTTGCTGGCTGTCGTGTTTTGTTCCTTTGTTTCGTCTGACTTTTCAGTTTTTTCGTTCTATTCATTATCTTTCTCAAGCCTGCTTATATAGGCTTTGTACTATGCTATTTGGGTTTTTATCCCCATATTAATAAAGATTATGGTGGTGCTGTCCACCTTTAATTAAATATATATATATATATATATTGAATATTACATTAGGGGAAGGGGATCGATTATGGATCTATTGATTCAAAAATGTACTTATCACTAGATTATGTTTCAGCGTGCAACTTATAGATACATATGGCTCTAAAAAAGAGTTATAGACATATGAAATGAAACTATGAAAATAGAAAATGTGAAAATATTAAAATAAAAAAAATAAAAGTGCAAACAACAACAACAACTAAGCCTTAGTCCCAAACAAGTTGGGGTCGGCTGTATGGATCCTCAACAAAATAAGCTCAAAAGACACCAAAAAAGATACTCCAGCCTTAGGCCCCTTCCAAGACACGAATTTTACGTCTCCATTCAAGTCTGTCATTAATCAAATCCGCATCAAGATCTAAGGCATGTAAGTCTCTTGCTATCACCTCCTTCCACACAGTTCTAGGTCTTCCACGACCTCTAGCCCCCTCAATCAACAAATTCTCACACTTACGAACTGCAGCATTAGGAGGTCTTCTTAAAACATGTCCATACCATCTAAGTCTTCCTTCCCTCACCTTATCTCCGACATCCGCTACTTGGACTTTTTGTCGAATATGAACATTCTTAATTTTGTCCAGTCTGGTATGTCCACACATCCATCTTAACATCCTCATTTCTGCCACACTCATCTTATGCAAATGTTGTCCCGTTGGTGCCCAACACTCACTACCATAGAGCATCGCAGGCCTAACAATCATCCTATAGAATTTACCTTTCACTTTCAGAGGTATTTTCTTATCACATAGAACCCCAGTCGCACCCTTCCACTTCAACCACCCTACCTGTATTCTATGAGCCACATCTTCATCTATACGGCCATCATTCTGGAACACCGAACCCAAATATTTAAACTGCTTGGTTTTAGGAACCAAAACTCCATCCAACTTAACCTCATGTTCCTGCTTCTTCCTTAGACTGAACTCACAGTGCATATATTTCGTTTTACTCCTATTTAACTTAAAACCCTCGTCCTCGAGGGTTTTTCTCCATACTTCCAACTTACGGTTTACACCAGCACTAGTCTCATCAATTAAAATAATGTCATCAGCAAACAACATACACCAAGGAACATCGTCTTGTATGCTTCTGGTTAGCTCGTCCATAACCAGGGTAAAAATAAGTATGGACTCATGGCCGAACCTTGGTGCAATCCGGTAGTAATGGGGAAAGCCTCAGTGTCTCCACCAGGTGTTTTCACACTAGTGGATGCATTCTCATACATGTCCTTGATGATGTTGATATATTTGCCGCTGACTCCTTTCCTCTTCAAAACCCACCATAACACTTCTCTTGGTACTCTATCATAGGCTTTCTCCAAGTCAATAAATACCATGTGGAGATCTTTCTTCTTCTCTTGATACAATTCCATTAGTCTTCTTAGAAGAGAAATAGCCTCCATGGTAGATCTCCCTGGCATAAACCCAAACTGATTATCCGAAACTCTTGTAAGCTTCCTCAATCTGTGTTCAATAATCCTTTCCTATAATTTCATAGTATGGCTCATAAGTTTGATACCCCGATAATTTGTACATCATTGAATGTCTCCCTTATTTTTATATATGGGTACCAGGATACTCTTCCTCCAGGCATTCCGCATCTTACGTCCTTTCACAATAGCATTAAACAGTTTAGTTAACCAGGCAACTCCAACCTCTACAAGGTTCTTCCAAACCTCTATAGGAATACCATCCGGGCCACAAGCTTTACCAACTTTCATATACTTCAAGGCTTCTCTTACTTCACTATGCAAGATCCTCCTAGACCAGCTGATATAACCATTTGTTGCAAGAAGACCTTGAAAATCTTGTTCATGTTCAGGGTTGAATAACTGCTCAAAATAAGCCTTCCACCTCTCCTTAATCTCAACATCTCCTGTCAACACCCGTTGATCTTCGTCCTTTATACATTTGACTTGGCTTAAATCTCTGCTTTTCCTTTCTCTCATCCTTGCAATCTTATAAATGCCCATCTCTCCCTCTTTAGTACCTAACTTTTGATAAATCCCTTCTAAAGCTCTGCCACGAGCTACACTAATAGCCTTCTTTGCCTCTTTCTTAGCCCTCTTATATTCCTCAAAGGCCTCGCTATTAACCGCATTCGGTAACTTTTTATACCATTCCCTCTTAGCCTTAATAGCCTTTTGAACCTCCTCATCCCACCACCATGCATCGTGCGGTTGAGGCCCTGCCCCTTTAGAGATCCCAAGCAATTTACTACCTGCTTTTTTAATGCCACCTTCCATTTTTGTCCACAAGTCCTCTACACTAGCCTCAAGGTTCCAAATGTCTTCCTTTAGTAACTCCTCCTTAAAGGTACCTTGAGCTAGGTCTTTCAATTTCCACCATCTTATCCTTGGTTCCAATACTTTCTTATCATTCCTCCAGCTACTTTTATTCTTAACATCTAAAACCACAATACGATGTTGCACCGTCAATGTACAAACATGAGTTGCAAGTGGAGAGTATGTTTATTGATTTAAACAACCAAATGAAAATAAAACAAATTTAGAATTTAGTAGACAAAAATAAATACTCATTTTTATTTAATAGATTTGGAAATTACAAGAGGATTTGGAATTTCTCGAAGAAATATATGCTAAACTATTATAAAGGCTTCTCAAATGCTAATTTCTCTAATATTTCAAATATGCCTTACGTGAAGAATGATTTCTCCTTTTATAATGAGGAAAAGCTTGTTTGAAAATGTGGGCACCGTGTGCGACCTGCCAAAGGATAAGGAGCCAAAATGCTAAAAATTAGGTTAATTTTCACACGAAAGTACTGAGGTCACCCTGTTGTTATAGGCTACACTCGGTTTTAAGTAAAAATAGGTTTTAAGTCGCCACTTCAATTTATTTAAAATAGTAGACTCCAATTATATCCCATGGATAAAATCACTAGTCTTGAACTAAAGGATGGATTTGGGGGGTTAGATTTAGACTTATTTTAAGTAAAAAAAAAAAAGAATTTGACTTTTGATTAAATGAGAGCTTACAAAATACGTTTCATGAAATGACAATTATAAACATGATATTTATGTATGTTATAACAAGTAAAATACATTTATACATCATCCCTTCGTAGCAAAGAGGTAAAGTGCAAAAACTAAATTAATTTTTACATTTCAAAAACTCAAAAACAGAGATCCCAACTCTAGCCTTATGAATTTTATATTGAGCAAACCTTTCCGAAAAAAAAAAAGCAAGAGTAAAGCAAAGTTCATAAATAATGTAAAAAAAGTTTTTAAAGAAAAAGTGTACTTGGTACTTTGAGTGAAATTTCAAGTAGGCTTGCATCTCATTTGAATAATAATCAAAACTCATAGAATTCTAATCATTTTGCAATTGTTGGTTTGAACTTAAAATTGTGGTTTTTCTAGTCTAGCCTAGGCTAACCTAAGTTAAGTCTAATTTTAGGGGTTTTTTTAACACTTTAAAACATAATTTTAAGTTCAATTTTAAGTCTTTTAGCCTGAACTAGGTCGGTTTTAAGTCTGAACTAAATTTTGATTCTTTAAACCGAGTAGCTTTAAATTTAAAAGGGAAAGGATTGTCAAACTAGGTAGCATTAGGTTTGAAAAAAGGATTTTGAAATAGGTAGATTTAGGTTTAAAGTTGAAAAGGAATTTAAACCATATAGCTTTAGGTTTAAATTTGAAAAAATGATTCTTAAATCAGGTAGCTTTAGGTACAAGTTTGAAAAAGGATTTGATTTTAAACCAGGTAATTTAGGTTTAAAAAGGATTTGTAAGCTAGGTAGCTTTAGGCTTAAAATTTTGGAAAATATTGGTTTTTTAAACCAGGTTGCTTTAGACTCAAAACTTTGGAAAAAGTTGATTTTTTAAATCAGGTAGCTTTAGGTTTAAAAAGGATCTATAAGCCAGGTAGCTTTAGGCTTATAACTTTGGAAAAGATTTATTTTTTAAACTAGGTAGCTTTAGATTTAAAAAGGAGGCCAAGTAGCTTTATGCTTAAAACTTTGAAAAAGGTTGATTTTTTGAACCAGGTAGCTTTAGGTTTAAAACTTAAAAAAGGTTGATTTTAGGTTTAATTTCTAAGCTTAATTCTGAAAAATTATTTTCTCGAAAAAATGGATTCATTTTAGGTTTAAAGCCTAATTTTTGAAAGCAATTTTTGAATATAATTTTGTTAGATCCAATTTCAAAGCCCAAATGATGGTCTTTGAAGTTCATTCATCCATAAACAATTAAATTTAAAAGTAAAGGGAATAGGATCTACCTTCCTTGGTGCCCTTGGTGGTGGTGGTCTAAGAATATGTCTAGACCGCGATTCCAAGATGGTTAAGGATTTTTGGTTGCTAAGGAAGCAACTGGCTTAGGGTTGTTAAAGGAAAACGAACACCCAAGTATGGGCCAAACACCCAAATTTACTAAAGAAGCAATTTTAGGTGGTTTGCACTAAAGAAGATTAAACATTTTATTTTAAAAGAAGGATAGAGAATAGAAGAACTAATTAGTAATTAGGTTTGCTTGGTTGGTTGGTGTATTGAAAATGAGGTGGGAATGGTCTATTTATAGAGTTTTTTAAGTTAAAATGAGAAAAAAAAATTTAAAAAATTCAAATCCGGATGTTGCGGAAGCAAATTGGCACGTCATGATAGATTTTGGGCTGCCTACGGCAGTTGGCCAAGTTGGGCTTGATTGCGGTAAAAATTACCCAGTAATTTTTCAGAGGCCTATTCAAGACCGTCTGATGTCCATTCAAGTTATTCAAGTTGCATTGAAACCATAACGAACTAAATTTTTATATTATGATGAAAAATTAAGGGTTCAGAGGAAAATATCTTCAAATAGGAAATGATCTCCCTGTTAGAGTGGTTGTACTGAAGATAATGGTTTTGAATTTGCCAGCATGGAGTGAATTGACATCTGATTGATTCACATGTGGTTCTGTGTAGCTTCACATGCTTATCCTTTACTCATGTTGTAGTAATAATGGAGAGTAGAGCCCAGGTTCACATGTGATTTTGTGTATTTTCACATGCTTCTCTATTGCTCTAGTAATAGAGAGTGGAGCCTTTAGTAGTGCTAGTCATGGTATTTTCTAACAAATTTTTAAAGGCAATTACGATCTATATATAAATTATATGAAATGGGCATTGACAAAATTACATTCAAATAACAAATATTATGAAAACTAGGTCTTATCAATCACAATTTCATTAATGGTTGGCCTTCAATATTACTTTTTCCCTACGAATTTCTTCTACCCTTGTCCTTTACCATTAACCACCATGGGCAATACTGCTAGCAAACTGCTTGCACCATCGCCGGTAGTTCACATGCAACTGCAAGTGGGAGATAAAGAAAATATGAAAAAGCTTAACAAATTATCTAAAGTTGATTACTAGTTGCAAGAGAATTCCAATCTTTCTTAGCAACTCTTTACTTTTAGAAAAACTTTCCCTTCACCATGTGTATTAATAAAGCATTTAACTATGGGGATTAATTTTATTAACTGTTATTTATTACATATAAAATTTTTTAAATCTATCAAAGTTTCCCTTCTCCTGTGACATATATACATGCAGTCAAAAGTGTTGACCTCCTAACATGAATCCTTCGATAGAGATTTTGAATGGAAGAATTTAAATTGATTTATTAGAGAATTTAGCTAATTATAATTAAATATTGATTCCATGAAATTACAATTTAATTATGAGTTGATGGATTTTAATAAGTTTCATTGATTGTACATACTTTCTCTCTAACCAAACATAGTATTGTAAAGTTTTTAGAAAAGAAAGACTATTTTCTTATTCTTTGAAAGAAGTCAAAAACAACGTCAAAATAATATACCAAATGTAAAACCCTACCAGAAAATCTTTTTTGCAAATATGTGTACGAAAAGACTACTGCTAGGGAAGAAGGCACACTACTACAAGGTCTAGAGCATAAGTGATTGGCAATATGCCACTCCTTTTGGCAGTAATGCTTGAAGGTTCCACGGGACCACCATTCCTTGTGGTAGCTACAACATTTAGAGTGGCGTGGCTTATTTCTTCCCATGCATGAACTGAGCTACATATTATGATGCTTTGAACTTTTAGACCTTAGACTCTTGGATTGTAAAAGACTAAATTGGTAAAAATAAATATATTTGAACTATACAAAAAGTACGTAGTGATTCCATTTGACTTGTATCCATATTGATATTTGATTATGATAGTTGAAATGTTACTTTGCTCTATGTTGGATCTTGGATCTGTAGATTTGTTTTTCATTATTATTATGTGTGCATCTTGTTGCTTTATTGTTCGTTCTCATAATTATTGCTACATTGTTATAGTTGTGTTTGAATTTGATCATTAATGTTGATATCTTGGTTATGCTATGCTCAACTGTTATTATTGATATTTTGGGGTTTGATGTTATTATTTTAAATGTTGGTATATTGTGGCTTATCTTTTACTATTGTTATATATGTGATTATTTTTCATTTCCCTTCATATTGTTATGCTTGAACCTTTATTATTGTCATGACCATAACATATCCATGCATACACTTTTTTTTTAATTCAATTTCTTAAAATGGTTGTAGTATGTCTAAACAATGTAATTTTTATCTTAGACCAACGTAGTAGGCACTTTATGTTGAAATTTTGTTGTATTTTTCTTTTTCGATGTAATTTGTTTCCAAGGATATTTGGGTTGTAAAGGCATATTTCCACATGAATGGGTGCCTATTTTCATTCACATGTACATATATTTATACATTTATCATTATATCTAATGTTCATGTTCTTCATATATTTATTATTTTTATTCAAATAATGTAATAATCAATCATGAAATACTACTAGAAACTAAGAGGGGACTAGTTCCAATAAATCAGGCATATAGAGTACTAGGTCATTTCTTACCTTCCTCATGCGCACACAACTTTCCAAACCTAGTAGGGAGGTTGGAGATTTCCAGATAAGAGTTTTCACCTTTTTTTTCTCGATCTTTCGATGGCAACTCTTTTCTCTAGATTTAGGCCCGTGATCCTTAAGAACTAGATCCTAAATTGTATCAAGGTTGCTAAGAGAGGGAGCCATACCCTTAGCTCACAATGGGTTACATGTAATAACATTAATTATATTTTTTTTCATATGTGTAACATTAATTAACATTTAATTGATTTTAACTTTTATGATTTGAAGAGAAAATTATTTTTTTAAATATGTTCCTGGTTGCAGGATTAATAATGAATGATTATTAAATATGCAATGAGCAAATTTAATGATATGACATCTACAACAACAATAAAATAAATTATCATAATTTCAAAACTCATTCACAGGGGAGCATTGACTCTAGCCCTTATAGGCACTAGGTCAAGCACAAATCCTTAGTTATAATATATTTAAAGCAAATAAAAGATATCAAGAACACACATATCTATTTTCAATGATAATAAAAATAAGAATGAAACAAAATAAAATAATTCGCAATAACAAATTGCAAAAAGATGATAATGATAAAGAAAAGATAAAATGACAAAAATAAGTTAATTGGACCAAATTTGAATTTTTAAGTGAGAGCTTTCCACTCATAGTAATATTTATAGTGTGTCTACTTATCCCATCTGAATGAAAATCAGAGCCATAAGTAGTTTGGGTCTTTGGTTGCAAAACACTTTAATTAACCAATTTTAGTTGATTAATTATCAAATGGAAATAGATTAGAGTAGAGAAAACAATACCTTAGGTGATCATTTCCTTTTAACAAATGGTTGAAAAGGTTTGCTGCTTTGTAACTCCACTTGGTCAATTGATTATGCAAACAATGAAGTAAATTAATAATAGTGGTGGCGACTAATTCCAATAGACGAAATAAAAATTAATTTTAGTGGGTCAAAAAGTAATTCGGCAAAGTTTTGGCGTCCAAAATCCCAAACCCTTTTGAAAAGGAAAGATCTCTATTTATATGGGTCAGATGACTGGCCCAAGGTCATGCATGACGCAACTGGTCGACATGAGGCGTGGTTGACCACATGCGATGCGGCTGGCCTTGCATGTGTGGCATGCCAAGTCGAACCACTAGAATATTTTTATACGTAAATTAATGAAAATTTTATTTGATGGTAAATTAATTGTTTTTAATTTAATTTTTCTAATTTTTTGAATTAGGTGTAAAATTAGGGATTTACAATTACCCCCCCAGTGCATCTATTTTGTGTTTAAAAATTGATGCAATAGTGTAAACCAAGGAGAAATGGAAAAAATGATCTTGATTGATCCGACATTCTTCAATTTGTGGTATGCATCTGAGCATATTTGGCGATGTGCCGATTAGACTGCACTTTAGGCTTGAAATTTATAAATAGGAGCGAAGGGATGCATTTGGTGCCTCACTCCTTCACCATCTCCTTCTTCACTTCTTGTCTTCTTTAAGCTTTGAGTTTGAGATGCCTCACTCCTCTTCTTCTTATGATGTTGCTAAGGTGCTGACCATCAGGGATTTCCTATTGGATCCCAGCACACATGCGTCACGGACTGGCTTCATGGAGGTAAGTTTTTTTTACTCTTGCAATAAAAACAAAAGAATATCCTTCTCATTGATTTTAGCTTTAATGGTAAAAATAATTTAAATGATAGACAACATTATGATTGTTACTTACCTTATTTTAGCGATATGCCCACCTAAAATTGTGGAGTGGTCGTTCCAACTTAGGAAACCTTAACTTGCCTAATGAATAAAGGGAACTAATGTCTCCCACTAGTTTTCTATATTTTCTATCCCTAGATTGTATGGGATAGGCTAACCATTGACTGTTACAGGCATTGGACGAGAGGTGGTGGGATTCCACCAATTCTTTCCATTTTCTATGTAGTGAATTAACCATGATACTGCAAGACCTATACTTGCTATCTGGTATCCCATTTAGGTTGTGCCATTTGGAGATATTTCCAAATTGGAGGAATTTATCTAAGGAGCAGATTATTAACCTGGCGAGGAGCAACTCACCCATCCTTAAGACTAGTGATGTATTGATTAATCATTCCTGGCTAAAGGGGCATATTAATTCTCTGATGAGAAAGCACAATGACCTTGGAGACTGCTCCTCACATATTGCCCATAATATGATTCTGCGATTACTAAGATGTTCCTATTGGCATACTCGTTGTGACACCATTGATCCTAACATTTTGTTGAGTCTGGAGGACTTAACCGAGGTTACTGATTTCAACTAGGGTGGTGCTGCATTGGCCACCATGTATGAAGAAATGGGATGACTGTCCGGAGGATAGATCCATTCGATTAGAGGGACTTATATCCTTTAGGAGGTATGTACCTTTTGAGTCCTTGTTACTTTACCTTTACTTTCACCTTGTTGACTTTTCACTATTTTACTGTCTGGTGCATATGTGGGCTTACAAATATTTTCCAAGTTTAGCACCCATTCTGGGGAGTCCAGAGCTACATTTTTTTTCCTATGGGATGCCACTGATCACCAAGCAATTGCTCCCAGCTTCCTATTTTAAATTTTTAAAACTTGCATGCCATCTTCGACAATCTATTGATAGATAATGTGAGTATATATAGCTGTAACACATCTTGATTAGCACTTTTACAATGATTTTCCTCCTCTTCATTTGTAGGCAAGATGGTGCCCTTTTAATAGGAGATTCATTCCTTGCAACTCAGACCATATGAATCATGCTGCCTATTACTCCAAATGTCGGATAATTTTTCACTCTCTAGAGACTCAGCAATATTATTTGGGTGAGAGGTTCTGATGTCAAGCAACCCTTGATAGAATAGTTCCTTGTGCACCACCTATAAATATGAGAATGGGGTGAGCTACTGCTACCCATTCTCACCTTTATAATGGCCTCCTTGCCGCCAACTTCAGCTTCCCGGTATGGATTATGAGGATTTTTGCAAACTTTCACTAATGCCCCGACTTGCTGCTAGCTCGAATAGTCAATCCTAATGCACTTATCGCTCATTTGGAGCCCCACCTCTGGAGTCTAGAGATGTTGGTCATAGGCGAGGTGCTGCTAGCCAGGGAAGAATTAAAACTTTGGCAGATTCTGCCATCGAGTTTACTAATGCTGCTCCTGCTTATAATACCCTTATACTCTATATAAATGTAATACATATATTCCATATACTTAATATATATATATAGAATATAAGAATGACACTCCAAAGATCTGTGTTAACCCTTCGTTTTTAATCTCAAAAATATTTATAGGTTTATAATAGAAAATCTCTAAAAAAAATTCGCCAAAGTTTTATCTGTAATTTATTAAATTCTCAAATTATCAAATACTCAACCTGCAAAAAAATATACACTCCCAATATATCATTTTCACAAATCCTTCCAATGCTCCCAAATCACAAGTCGGGGGCATAAATATTATATTATAAATAATATTATATATTATTTATAAATAATATAAATGTTTATATTATAAATACAATATAATATAATATAAATATTATATTATATTTATAATATAATATTTATTATATATATAAATATATAATAAATATATATTTATATTTTCTGGCATATTTTCAAAATATTATTTACATAATTGAATTTATAGATTGTATATATACACATAAATCCCAAATCCTTACTTAATACACAAGTATTGTGAAATTATTATACACAGCCAAAATACATAATAAAAATCACAATTATACATGTATGCAGTCAACACTGTTGGTCTTGGGGCACCCTAAATCTCCAGATATCATGTACAAAATGAATCCCTCTTATCGGCAACTCTTTCACCTATGTGATTCATACAACCACACTAAGAATATAGCTTAACGGTGCACATTTTAATAATAATATACATTTAGATCTAAATACTCTTTCTCATAATATGATATGCTTTTATTATACAAAACCTTTTATTATTTTCATAATCCATAAAAACACAACACATCAACACACACATTGGGCTAACACCCCTATACAATTACCAAGTCTAGTTTTTACAACATCGATTTCATGATCTAGCTCTGCTCAAGTCCATTTTTGATCTCAAACTCACGACCTAGCTCTGCTCAAGTCTATCAACATATGCATTACTAATATCAAATTTTTTGAACAAGTAATTGTATAGGGTTACTCTTGCACTCTATTAACACTACCACAAAGTGACACTCGCAAGTATATGAGGTTACTGTAGCAACGGTGATCATCCCAAGGTCGTCTCATAAGGAAGAAATTATTTTACAATAGTTTGATTGACAATAAATTTATAAACAAGATTGTGATATGTTGTAATAGTGAAAAGCAATTAAAATTTAAAAGTAATATGTGTAATGGTTGACCAAGATTAATTCAATTCTAGGAATGGTGCCTAGGATTGTAGATCAATTTAATCAAAGCTTAATTCTCAAATTATCCATTAATATAACCTTGTATTTTAATTTGTTCCTTGAGTTTAATTTGTAATTACCAATTCATTAGTTTTCACATTCATGAATTAACAACAACCAATTGTTTTAAAATTGCAAATTAATAAAACCCTAGAACTTATATTTCTAATTCATTCTTAGGGTAGTTGAATGCATAATTTCAATATCAAATTTCAACTCTCGGTCATCAATTTCAATATCAAATTTCAATATCTAGAGATCAATAGGTAGCTAATCTATCAACCTAACATTCAATCTAATACAATCAACTAATAATAAGGTGTATTAATGGAAATATAAAATCACGTCATTCAATTAAATATATTATAAGCCCTAGGCATGACTAATTTAGCTCATCATCATCAATTTAAAATAAATATTCATCTCAATATAAATCAAATTATAATTATCCATTAAAATATTAATGTTCATAACAAAACAACAATAATCTAAAAATGAATTAAATGGGAGAATGTGAAAAACCCCTTGAAGGTGCCAATAGTTGAACTTCTTGTTCTTCCTCCTAGCTCCACTTGAATATGATGAAGAACTCTGAAGCCCTCTTGAATCAATGGTTCTACTCTTGAAACATGAAATGAAAACTTCCTCAAGCCTTCAACCCTTCAATCAATCTTCCCCAAACTTAAACCTCTCTAGAGCTTGTTCAAGAACTACCCAAAAACTCTCCCAAAGAAAATGTTGAAGTCTTGTCTAAGGAAGGAAGAATGGAGATGGTAAGAAGATGAAGATGTATACGGTGATGATGGTGGTGTATCCCTCTCCAAGAAGAAGAAGAATAGCAATGGAGAGAATGGTCCTCTCTCCAACATGTAGCCCCCCTCCAAATGGAGATTGTCCTTTTATTTCAAAACCTTCCCCCTTTTCTAAAAAAAAAAAAAATCTTTCTTTTTGTAGTTCCATTACCTCTTGACTCACTCCACCACCACTTGTCTCTCATCCACTCAATTTTAAAATATTTTTGCCCATGCCATTTCCATATCTTGTCTAAAATAATCTTTTAAAAGTGAAAACATGCAGCTAAGTTGTGGCAAAATCCATGTGACATGGCCAAGACAAGTTTATATCTTAGCCATGTCTCCTGTGACACGGCCAAGATGCATGGCCGTGTCTACTTCTGACAAAATTTCAATTCTTTTTTATGAGGTACATGACCAAGATAAGTTTTTGTTACTTTGGAATGAGCACGGCCAAGTTATGTGCATGTGTCTAACACTACTTATTATTTTCTCTTATTATATAGAGTGACACACCCAGTGACACGGCTAAGATAGTGAGTGTGTTTGTGTAATATCCCAAAATGTACCCTAGAAGTTTTGGTATATTTGTTATAATTAGATTTTATGTATATGTTTCTTTGGTAAGAGAAAAGAATTATATAGAGAATGTATATGTTGTGTATATGAAAATATATACAACATATACACAAGTCAATGTCAAAGAAGGTTAGTGGAAGAAGATATTTAGTTATTTTAAATTAATTAAGTTAATTAGTGGAAATGGGAAATTAAATGAATGGAAGAGGTTAATTTGGATTATTTTAATATTATTATTGCTTGGATGAGAGGGTTTTAAGGAAAAGTTTGACTTTGATTTCTTTGGTTTCTTTCTTTCTCTCTTTCTTCATCGTGGTTCTCTTTCCTTTTCTTTCTTTTTCCTTTTGTTGTCCGACCATCAAAGAAGCAAGAGAGCAAGAAGAGTTTTGATCTTCCAAGTTTAAGATTGAAAGAAGTTTTCAAGAGATCAAATTGGAGATTTAAGAGTTTCCTCATTCTTGGTAAGTCTTTCCACTTGATTCTTTGATTTGTTTGGGTTTGTGAGTTGAAGTTGTGTTTGAGAATGTGTTTGTTTGATTTTGGGTGTGTTTAAGAGTGTTTGGTTCTATTGATTTTTGGATTTTGGGGTTGGATGGAAGGAAAGAGTAAGTTTGTTGGTCTAGAAGTGTTGTGGTTTTGTTTAGGGTGGTGATGATATTTTGGATTGTGTTTGATGTATATTTTGGGTTGTTTTGTTATTTTTGCTAGTTTGATATGGTTTTGGGTATGTTTGGGCTAAGTTGGTTTGAAGTGGATGATGGTGGTAAGAAGAAAAATGTTGGTTGTGTGGTTGTTGTGGCCGAAATCTGGGTTTTTGGTCTGACACGCCTACGAGCACGTCCAGGTCTTTAGGCGTGTCAATTGTTTTGTGTGGCAGTAGGTTTGACACGGCCAGTAACACGCCCGTGTTATTGAACGTGTCATAGCCACTGTGTTATTGGGGAATTGACACGGCCATGAGCATGCTCATGTTGTTGGACGTGTCAATATTTCTGAGAGACAGAATGTATTACACGCCCGTGGTTCTGAGCGTGTCAATGCTTCTGTGTTGTAGAGTTAGGGCACGGTCAGGGACACGCCCTTATGGTTGAGCGTGTCATGTTTAAAGTTTGCCCTAGTTGGTTCTTAGCCTTATGATCTCATGTGGGTTTCATCATTCTTTTGGAATAGGTTGTGAAGAAGGTGATTTGCCATAATTTAAGAAGTGAAGGATTTTTGGAAGAGGAAGTCAATAGAGTTGTGTGAGTTGTTTTGAGGTAAGTACAAACCTTGCATTATTGCATACATTCATGTGATTTTGGAACTTATACATTTGAGTATGAATGTACTAAGGAATCTTATTGCATTGTTGATATATATAAATAATGTTATGTTTTATACAATGTGAACTTTGTGAAATGCAATATGATGTATGTATATTGACTATGAGTATTTGAATATGAATTGAAATAGAATGAAATGTGAAGCCATTGTGGTTGGCTATGATATTGTAAATGATGTTGAAGACATGAATTGAGAAAGAGAATGGTAAAGAGGTAAATGAATTGATTGTATGCCTAATATGTTATTCAATTTTCAGAGTGCTGGGTTTGGTGGCATGCCTATGACAGGTAACAGTCTTGCCGGGTTGAGGATCTCTTCAAATTGAGTTGAATTGAGGTCCAAGAGACTGGGTCTGTTACACTATATGAATTATTGATATGAAATATATGAAAAGTAACAGTCTTGCCGGGTTGAGGATCTCCTTGATTTCAATCGGGTTGATGGTCCAAGAGACTGGGTCTGTTACTAGTAACAGTCTTGCCGGGTTGAGGATCTCCTCAAGCTTGTTGAGTTGATGGTCCAAGAGACTGGGTCTGTTACACTATCCATGGATAGAGATATGAGATATATTGTCTACGGGCTTGATCATTGTGATTATAGACCAAAGCAGTAACTCTGAACTTTGAATATCATATTAAATACTTGTTGGGCCCATGTGTGTCTATGTTATCATTATTGAATGTATGACATTGATATTGACATTGCATAATATCATTATGGTTTGTACCACTAAGCCGTTGGCTTAGCGCGATTGTGATTTATCGTGCAGGTGATAGGGTTGAGACGGAAGATTCCTCTAGACCTAGTTGAGTTTATGCATGAAGAGTTGGCCTAGAGCTTAAAGATCAGAGAGTCAAGCTATCAATCATGTATATATTTCACGTTTTGTAAATTTTGATTTTTAATGTATTTGTACTTATTTGTTATAATTTCCGCTGCGTATTAATAAACGTTTTTATCTATTATGTTTTATGAATTTCTTCTAAACCTTTGATATTTGTTTTATTTCTTTTCGAGTTATGACTTGTGTATTTTATAAATTGTGGCATTTTCTATATTTAGTATACGTATATTACGATCGTATAAGCATGTTGTGTACGTATACTGGGTATAGGGGTGTTACAATTATTTTGGTATCAGAGCCTAGGTTTGAGATTCTCAACCTATGTTAATTGTAAGAAAAAGAGTATTTTGATTTTAAAAAGTGGGTTTTTGAATAAAATACATGTTTGGTATTGGCAGTCTCTGATCTTTAATGAGGTGTATTCTATTGTGTTTACAGATATAGGTTGTAATGGATTCTCATTCACGTCAGTCTGTTGAGGGTAGCGCGGAGAGTTTAGCTCCTAAAGAGAGTAGAGATGGAGCTAGAGTGGATAGAGCTGGAGAGGTACCTGTTTCTGCGTTTGGGAGACCAGCTGGTGAGGAGGCTCCACCGGGTTGGCTTAGACATGTGATAGAATTGTTTAAGCAAGCCCCAGTACAGCCGCCACCACCCCCACAGCCATTGGTACCAGTGAGACATTACGATAAATTAAGAAAGTATGGAGCAGAAGATTTTTTGGGTACTATTGATCCAGCAGTAGCTGAACAATGGTTATATAGAATACAGAGGATATTCATTCAGTTGCAAGCCACTCCAGAAGAAAATTTTGATTATGCTAGATCACTGTTACAGAAGGATGCATATGATTGGTGGAAAACAGTTCCTCATGCCATGGATGATCCACCTACATTGTCCTACAATGATTTTCTACGGGAGTTTGAGCTGAAATATACTCCGAGGGAATATAAAGATGTGAAAAAGATGGAGTTTCTGAATTTGAAGCAAGACAGCCGGACTGTAATAAAATATGAGGTCGAGTTCATCCGGTTGAGTCACTATGCTGGGGGAATTATTTCAGACGAGATAGACCAGTGCAGAAGATTTGAGGAGGGATTGAGGCCCTCTATCATGTGTCTTGTGGCTGGTTCTAGATACCAAGATTTTTCCCAGCTTGTTACAGCAGCTAGGAGTGTGGAGAGAGCTCAAGGTATTGCAGCAGCTGCGACCGAGGAGGAGACCCCAGTTTGAGGCAGGGTCTTCATCTGTGAAGAGAGGTAGAGGAAATTTTGTTCCCAGGATCAGTAGGAGTCAGAGGCAGGCTGGTAGGTCAGTTCAGTTTCAGAGACAGAGATTGAGACCTACAGTTTCAATAGCGAGTGCTCCGACTCCAGTAGTTCAAAGATCTACTCTACCTATATGTGCTCAGTGTGGGGGTTCTCATAGAGGTGTTTGTTGGAAGAATAGTGGACCAGCTGTATGCTTCAGATGTGGATCTCCTGATCATTTTATTAGAGAGTGTCCTGAGATGCAGGAGCAGAGGCCGGCAGATTCTGCAGTTTCTCGACCTAGTGTCAGAGGTGGTCGAGGGGGCAGAGGTTTCAGTAGAAGGGGTAGACCTGGAGTTAGTCAGAGAGGAGGATCTCCATCCAGGGTTAGTAGGCCAGATGAGGCTGGGCCTTCTCAACGAGTATATGTGATGCAAAGACAACCAGATGCTTCAGCAGTCATCGCGGGTACTTTCTCTTTATTTGGCATTCCAGTTCTTGCTTTGATTGATCCAGGATCTGCTCATTCATATATAAGTGCATCCATATTGCCTATGTCTGAATTGCATTCTGAGTCCCTAGGATTTGATGTTTTGGTGATAAATCCTTTAGGGCATAGTGTGATTGTTAGCAAGGTGCACCGAGATAGTGTAGTTGTGGTGCAAGGTGAGGAGTTTCGTGGAGATTTGATTGAAATGCCTTTCAAAGAATATGATTTGATTTTGGGCATGGACTGGTTGTCTAGACATGGAGCTGTGGTAGATTGTCAACAAAAGTGTGTTACTTTGAGAACTAATGATGGTAGATTTGTGTTGGTATCTAGTGAGTAGAAACAGCTTGCATCCTTGTTTGTATCAGCTGTAACCGCTAGAAGGTTGATTAGAAAAAGGTGTGACGCTTATCTTGCTCATGTCGTGGATACTAGAGTAGTAGGTTCTCAACTTGATATTATAACCACAGTTGCAGATTTTTCAGATGTGTTTCCAGAGGAGTTGCCAGGGTTGGCCCCTGAGAGAGAGGTTGAGTTTGGTATCGATTTGTTGCCTGGTACCACTCCCATCTTTATCACTCCTTATCGCATGGCACCTGCTGAATTGAGAGAGTTGAAAGTGCAGTTACAGGAGTTGTTGGATAAAGGGTTTATTCGCCCTAGTGTTTCTCCTTGGGGAGCTCCTGTGTTGTTTGTGAAGAAGAAAGATGGTACCATGAGGTTATGCATTGATTATAGGCAATTGAACAAAGTGACTATTAAGAATAAATACCCTTTGCCTAGGATTGATGATCTCTTTGATCAATTAAAGGGAGCAGCCGTGTTTTCCAAGATTGATTTGAGATCTGGGTACCATCAATTAAAGGTTAGAGCTGAAGATGTTTCTAAGACAGCTTTCCGCACCAGGTATGGGCATTATGAGTTTTTAGTAATGCCTTTTGGGTTGACGAATGCACCTGCAGTTTTTATGGATTTGATGAATAGAGTATTTAGGCCCTATCTGGATCAGTTTGTGGTAGTTTTTATCGATGATATTTTGGTGTATTCGCGTAATGAAGAGGAGCATGACAAGCATTTGCGGATTCTGTTGCAGATCTTGAGAGAGAAGCAATTGTATGCTAAGCTGTCAAAGTGTGAGTTTTGGCTTGATCAAGTGACTTTTCTCGGTCATATAGTTTCAGCAGATGGTATTAGAGTTGATCCGAGTAAAGTTGAGGCTATTATGAATTGGAGTCCACCCAAATCTGTGACCGAAGTTAGAAGTTTTCTGGGTTTGGCAGGCTATTATCGACGCTTTGTGAAAGGATTTTCTTTGATAGCTACTCCACTTACCAGATTACTTCGAAAGGGAGTTAGATTTGTGTGGACAGATCAGTGTCAGGCTAGCTTTGAACAGTTAAAAGAGATGTTAACTTAAGCACCGGTTCTTACTTTACCCGTAGAAGATAAACCATATGTGATTTACAGTGATGCTTCACATAATGGTTTAGGATGTGTATTGATGCAAGAGGGTAAAGTCATAGCTTATGCTTCTCGACAGTTGAAGCCGCATGAGCTCAATTATCCAACCCATGATTTGGAGTTAGCAGCCATAGTGTTTGCTTTGAAGATTTGGCGACATTATTTATATGGGGAGAAATGTTTTATTTATACGGATCATAAAAGTTTGAAATATTTGGGGGTTCAGAGAGAGCTCAATCTTCGACAGAGACGATGGTTGGAGTTGATCAAAGACTACGACTGTTTGATTGATTATCATCCTGGTAAGGCAAATGTTGTTGCTGACGCCTTGAGTCATAAGTCTTTGGCAGGTTTGGCTGTTTACTCACTCTCGTTGCTTGTTGAGTTGAGAGCGTTATATGCTAGTTTTGAAGCATGTGATGATGGTGCATTATTGGTTCAGCTGCAGTTGAGACCAGTATTGTTAGATCAGATAAAGGAGGCCCAATTGGTGGATGAGAAAATTCAAAAGATTGTATCAGATTGCCGAAATGGAGAGAGCCGAAATTTTCATGTGAAAAATGATGGTAGTCTTTGGTTCAAGGATAGATTGTGTGTTTCTGATGATGATAGTTTGAAAAGGATCATTTTGGAAGAAGCACATCAATCAATGTTTGCTATGCATCCGGGAAGTACAAAGATGTACCATGATTTAAGACATCATTATTGGTGGTCTGGTATGAAGAGAGACATAGCGGAATTTGTGTCCAAATGTCTCAATTGTCAGAGGGTAAAAGCGGAGCATCAAGTTCCAATAGGGTTGCTTCAACCTTTAACAATGCCTGAATGGAAATGGGAGAGGGTGACAATGGATTTTGTTTCTGGTTTGCCATTAACTCAGAGGAAACATGATGCTATTTGGGTGATTATTGATAGATTGACAAAGACAGCTCATTTTCTTCCGGTTCGGATGGATTATTCTCTTAAGAAGTTGGCTGAGCTGTATATCCATGAGATTGTGAAGTTGCATGGAGTCCCAATTTCTTTAGTGTCGGATCGAGATCCCCGGTTCACTTCGAGGTTCTGGAAGAGTTTACATGGGGCTTTGGGTTCTCGATTGCATTTTAGCACTGCTTTTTATCCGCAGACAGATGGGCAGTCAGAGAGAGTGATACAGATTATCGAGGATATGTTAAGAAGCTGTATCATTGATTTTTCTGGAAGATGGGACAGATTCTTACCACTTGTGGAATTTGCTTACAACAATAGTCATCAATCCAGTATTGGAATGGCACCATTTGAGGCATTGTATGGTAGAAGATGCAGAACACCTTTATGTTGGAATGAAATCGGAGAGGGCAAGTTAATTGGTCCTGATTTGGTTAAAGAAACAGAAGAGAAAGTAAAGATGATTCGGGATAGGTTGAAAGCAGCTTCAGATCGGCAGAAATCTTATTCAGATTTGAAGAGGAGAGACATTGAGTATAATGTGGGAGATAAAGTATTTTTGAAAGTGTCTCCTTGGAAAATGATATTGAGATTTGGTCGAAAAGGGAAACTGAGTCCTCGTTTTATTGGACCTTACGAGGTATTGGAAAGAATTGGGCCAGTTGCTTATAGGCTTGCTTTACCGCCTGAGTTGGATAAAATCCATAATGTCTTCCATGTTTCTGTGTTGCGAAGGTACAGATCAGATCCATCTCATGTCTTGTCTGTTGAATCTATTGAGGTGAATTCGGATCTGACTTTTGAAGAAGAATCAGTGGCTATTTTAGCATATGGGATGAAAGAATTGAGACATAAGAAAGTACCAATTGTAAAGGTTCTTTGGAAGAATCATGGTAGAGAAGAATCAACTTGGGAGAATGAGCAAGCGATGCTAGACCAATATCCTCAACTTTTTTAGACTTGATATCAGGTAATTTCGAGGACGAAATTTCTTTTAGAGGAGGAGAATTGTAATATCCCAAAATGTACCCTAGAAGTTTTGGTATATTTGTTATAATTGGATTTTATGTATATGTTTCTTTGGTAAGAGAAAAGAATTATATAGAGAATGTATATGTTGTGTATATGAAAATATATACAACATATACACAAGTCAAAGTCAAAGAAGGTTAGTGGAAGAAGATATTTAGTTATTTTAAATTAATTAAGTTAATTAGTGGAAATGGGAAATTAAATGAATGGAAGAGGTTAATTTGGATTATTTTAATATTATTATTGCTTGGATGAGAGGGTTTTAAGGAAAAGTTTGACTTTGATTTCTTTGGTTTCCTTCATCGTGGTTCTCTTTCCTTTTCTTTCTTTTTCCTTTTGTTGTCCGACCATCAAAGAAGCAAGAGAGCAAGAAGAGTTTTGATCTTCCAAGTTTAAGATTGAAGGAAGTTTTCAAGAGGTCAAATTGGAGATTTAAGAGTTTCCTCATTCTTGGTAAGTCTTTCCACTTGATTCTTTGATTTGTTTGGGTTTGTGAGTTGAAGTTGTGTTTGAAAATGTGTTTGTTTGATTTTGGGTGTGTTTAAGAGTGTTTGGTTCTATTGATTTTTGGATTTTGGGGTTGGATGGAAGGAAAGAGTAAGTTTGTTGGTCTAGAAGTGTTGTGGTTGTGTTTAGGGTGGTGATGATATTTTGGATTGTGTTTGATGTATATTTTGGGTTGTTTTGTTATTTTTGCTAGTTTGATATGGTTTTGGGTATGTTTGGGCTAAGTTGGTTTGAAGTGGATGATGGTGGTAAGAAGAAAAATGTTGGTTGTGAGGTTGTTGTGGCCGGAATCTGGGTTTTTGGTCTGACACGCCCACGAGCACGTCCAGGTCTTTAGGCGTGTCAATTGTTTTGTGTGGCAGTAGGTTTGACACGGCCAGTAACACGCTCGTGTTATTGAACGTGTCATAGCCACTGTGTTATTGGGGAATTGACACGGCCATGAGCACGCTCATGTTGTTGGACGTGTCAATATTTCTGAGAGACAGAATGTATTACATGCCCAGTGACACGCCTGTGGTTCTGAGCGTGTCAATGCTTCTGTGTTGTAGAGTTAGGGCACGGTCAGGGACACGCCCGTGTGGTTGAGCGTGTCATGTTTAAAGTTTGCCCTAGTTGGTTCTTAGCCTTATGATCTCATGTGGGTTTCATCATTCTTTTGGAATAGGTTGTGAAGAAGGTGATTTGCCATAATTTAAGAAGTGAAGGATTTTTGGAAGAGGAAGTCAATAGAGTTGTGTGAGTTGTTTTGAGATAAGTACAAACCTTGCATTATTGCATACATTCATGTGATTTTGGAACTTATACATTTGAGTATGAATGTACTAAGGAATCTTATTGCATTGTTGATATATATATAAATAATGTTATGTTTTATACAATGTGAACTTTGTGAAATGCAATATGATGTATGTATATTGATTATGAGTATTTGAATATGAATTGAAATAGAATGAAATGTGAAGCCATTGTGGTTGGCTATGATATTGTAAATGATGTTGAAGACATGAATTGAGAAAGAGAATGGTAAAGAGGTAAATGAATTAATTGTATGCCTAATATGTTATTCAATTTTCAGAGTGCTGGGTTTGGTGGCATGCCTATGAAAGGTAACAGTCTTGCCGGGTTGAGGATCTCTTCAAATTGAGTTGAATTGAGGTCCAAGAGACTGGGTCTGTTACACTATATGAATTATTGATATGAAATATATTAAAAGTAACAATCTTGCCGGGTTGAGGATCTCCTCGATTTCAATCGGGTTGATGGTCTAAGAGACTGGGTCTGTTACTAGTAACAGTCTTTCCGGGTTGAGGATCTCCTCAAGCTTGTTGAGTTGATGGTCCAAGAGACTAGGTCTGTTACACTATCCATGGATAGAGATATGAGATATATTGCCTACGGGCTTGATCATTGTGATTATAGACCAAAGCAGTAACTCTGAACTTTGAATATCATATTAAATACTTGTTGGGCCCATGTTTGTCTATGTTATCATTATTGAATGTATGACATTGATATTGACATTGCATAATATCATTATGGTTTGTACTACTAAGCCGTTGGCTTAGCGCGATTGTGATTTATCGCGCAGATGATAGGGTTGAGACGGAAGATTCCTCTAGACCTAGTTGAGTTTATGCTTGAAGAGTTGGCCTAGAGCTTAAAGATCAGAGAGTCAAGCTATCAATCATGTATATATTTCATGTTTTGTAAATTTTGATTTTTAATGTATTTGTACTTATTTGTTATAATTTCCGCTGCGTATTAATAAACGTTTTTATCTATTATGTTTTTTGAATTTCTTCTAAACCTTTGATATTTGTTTTATTTCTTTTCGAGTTATGACTTGTGTATTTTATAAACTGTGGCATTTTCTATATTTAGTATACGTATATTATGATCGTATAAGCATGCTATGTACGTATACGGGGTATAGGGGTGTTACAATTTGAGTGACACACCTAATGACACGGCCAAGACAGGTGGGTGTGTCGCATGCTGTCAAATTTTTCATTTCTTTGATGAGGGACATGGCCAAGACAGTGGGTGTGTCTGAGTGACACAGCCAGTGACTTGGCCGTGTCTGCTGCATGTGTCTGCTTCTGTCTTCCTTTTTTTTCTTTTCTTATCAAAGTGTCATAGCCAGTGACTTGGCCATGTTTGCTGGATGTGTCGTAATCTGCCAAATTTTCCTTCTTTTCTTAAATTTTCTTCAATCATGGACTTAAGCACTTTTTTTTTTCTCTTTTCTCATGAATCTCCTTACTTTTACCTAAATCATAAAATCTAACAACAAACTTAAACAAACCATTTAGAAAATAACTAAAAAGTAAATAAAATTAATCTAAAGACTCATATAAAAAATGATCACAACAATTACACATATATAATATCTCTTCACATTTTCACATTTTTCTAGTGATCAATACATTTCATGATCACCTCACATTTTATCACACTTTTCATGTCTTTTTCACAATGTCCACATTTTCCAAATTTTCCTTCACTAGACACATTACTCATCTCTCAAATTTCCAATCATATTTAACATAATCCACATATTACACATTAAGTACATAACAATTACATTATCCATTCTACAATGGCTTATCATTTCATACTTCATACATTAAAGACACTTTTAAATGTACAATGCACATGATCTATTAAAACCAATATGAAAGTGACATAACACATTCACAAAATCACAATGTATTATGTCAACTACAATGTTATTAAAACATAAGTTATTCAAATATGTACCAGCCTTATTTGCTCCCAAATCCACTCCAAACCTCTTCCCAAGCCAAAACCCTAAACTCCACTACTTTTACAATTTTAAGCTACACATGCAAAAACCCAACAAAAAGCCCAAATTATTCAATTTAAATCACTTCCATAGTTAATTTTATATTAAACTTTCATTAAATACACAATTTCTTTCGAAATCCCAATAAAACTATAAATTTACCACTTATTACTTTATTCAAACTTCATCCTACCTAACTTATTTCCCACATTTAACCATAAATTCATTTCTTGCATATCAAAATAACAACAAAACAACTTATTTCAATAATTATATGAACTTCCATCCAAAATTTAACATCCAAATTTTTACTAAAATATAACTAAATAAATATTGTAGAAGGTTAATTAAGGTGATGGAAGATAGAAAATATAAAATGTATATGTAAAATATATATTGAATATACATAACATATAAAGTCAAATGTAAATAGTAAAAATCAAAGGTTAAATAGTAAAAAGTTATAATGTTATAAAAAAAGTTATAAAAAATTTAAAATGAAATTAATTTTGAATGGAAGAAGGAAAATTATAATTTTTAAATAAATAAATAATATAATACATACATAGTTAGAATTTAAAGAAGAATAAAAATCTAAAACTCATGTTCATCTTTTTCTTCCTCTCTCCCTAGTGTGGCCAAATTTCTCCTTAGGCAAGTGGGAATCTTTTTTACTTCAAATTCTTCAAGTTTCTCAAGATTTTTATGGGGATTTTGAAATTTCTTCAATCAAAGGTAAGGTTTCTTCTTAAATTTGTGGAGTTTCTTTGAAATTTCAATTATGTGAGAAATTGATTTTTGAAGGAGGGTCTTATAATTGTTTAAATGGGTGTGGATGATATTAATTTAATGAGGAGACAATGATTTTAGAGTTAAATGATTGATTTGTTATGTTTGGTTAGGGTTTGGATGAAGTAGTAATGAATTTAGGGTTTTGGCGGAACTTTTGTAAAGAATGAGGGTTAATGGGATTGAATTGTTTAAATCATATTATAATATGATTCTAATGCTAGAAATGAACTTAAAACTAAATTTGGAATTGATTGATAAGGTTTTCCAAAATTAAAGAAGGTTAGGGCCAAATTTAAAAGTTTGAAGGTGTAACATCCCTATTTTTTTTGAAAATTAAATAAAATAAATTAAAATTAAATTGGATAAATTAAATAAATAATTTAAATGAAAAATTGAAGAATTTTAAGTGAAAAGTGGAATGTATATATGAAATATACATAATATATACAAAGTCAACCAAAAGTCAACTTCTTTAAAAGAAAAGTCAAAGTCAAGTGGCAATTTTATAATTATACTTTGAAAATTAAAATTATTTAAATAATTTAAAAATAAATTATTTTGAATGAAAGAGGTAAAATTATGGTTTATAGTAAATAAATAAATAATTAATTAATAAAAAATATAATAAAATATTATATATATAATGTTAAAATGAAAGTGGAAAGAGAGAGAAATTGGAAAGTCTTCTTCTTCTTCTTGTCTAGGATGAAACTTCATGGGTGTAGAAGCCAAGCTTTTTGCTTCTTCCGAGCTCCATTAATTGAAGGATTTCAATGTTTAGTGGGAGTTTTATTGATTTTCACCATAAATAGTAAGTTTTCCAACTTTTTCTTTGGAAATCCATGGTTATAAGATTATGCTGATTTTGAATTTTTGGAGTAGCATGATTTAATTGCTTAATTGGATATGAATGAAGTTATTAGGAGTAGTTATTAATGATTTTAAGGTTAGATTGAAGAAATGGCTAAGGTTGAGTGAAGTTTAGTGAAGAAAGAGAATTTAGGGTTATGAAACTTTTGAATTTCTGAAATTATGAGTTTTAATTATGAAATTTGGTTATAATGTGTTGTTTTGATGCATAAACAATGATTTTAAAATCAAATTATGGATTTGGTTAAGTTTGGTTAGAGTTTGAAATGGTAGTGTTGAATTTAGGGTTTTGGAAAAGGAGTTTTCAAAGAATGGGTAATTATTTGATTTTAATGTTTAAATCATGTTGGTAAATGATATTAATGATGAAAATAATCTTGGATTAATAATTGGAATGAGTTGGAATGATGAACCTTCAATGGTGAAAGTTATGCCATTTTAGGATTTTATACTAAAGCATGTATTTCATTAATGTAATTGGGTTAAACATGTTAAAATATATTTGTAATGATATAAATAAACTTAAAACACAAATTTAAATGGATTAACATGGTTGTCCAAAGTTAAAGTGAGGCAAGACTTAATTTTGGAGTATTTGTTAGAGCGATATTTAATTAAGGTTTAAAGTCAGGAATACCTTAAAATGTGATATTAAATGATTGTATTTAATCACATTTGGTATAGACATTTAGAAGTAGTAGATTGCCCAACCCTAGTGTTGAAGAGCAAGATGAAAGTGAAGGTTTATGGGAGATTTTGAGCTTGCATTTGAGAGCTTATAGAGGTATGTATAAGCTTTTGATAAATGAGATATGTTTTACATTTGGGCTTAACACATTTTGAATGAAAAATGTGTTAAGATACTTGATACATTGAACATTCATGAACAATGTGCTATGACATGTGATTTGTTATGTATGAATTATATGCATTGTGAAAAGCCATTAATAATGGCTAAATTGAATAAAATATGATTTATATAATTTATGTAAAAATAACCCAAAATATTTTGGTAATGTGTTTTTAATGTGAAATGTGATGCATTGCAAAGAATTGATGAAACATGATGAAATATGATGAATTGACATTGATAAAAACGGAAAAAAAAAATGAAAATGATGCAATGTGATGAAAAATGAGAAAATGAAGCAATGTGAGAAAAATGTAAAATGAAGCAATGTGCCTAGTTGAATATGAGAAAATGAGAAAAAGTTTAATATGGAAAACATGTAATATTTGTGTGCCTAGTATGTTATTCAATTTCCAAAGTTCTGTGTTTGGCACCATTCCTATGAGGTTATCATCATTATTTTTCTTTGGGGCTAGACGCTATGTGTCACTGATACTTGATTTTGCCTTCAGGCTAGATGTTTGGCGTCACTAATATTTGATTTTGCCTTCGGGGCTAGACACTTGGCGTCACTGATATGATTTGCCTTCAGGGCTAGACACTTGTTGTCAGCATAGACCAAAATAGTAACTCTGGGATTCAAATAATGTATTAGTTTGTTTGGGCCCATGCTTGTGTATGTGTTTATGTGAATTATAAAAGATGAAAGATTATGCTTTAAAAGTCAACTTGTATGTCACATTGTGACATAGCATACAAATAGACTATGCATTGGAATTGTATTAAAGTGTTGTTATTATCAAAGTCAGTACCGCTAGGCTTTTAACTTAGCATGATTGTAATTCTCGCACAGGTGATAAGGGTGATTCGGTAGAGATGGAAAGTTCTACTAGACCTGGTCGGGTTTAGGCTTGTGTTTATTAAGCTTAAAGTATTTTTGGGTACATCAAGATCAGAGACATTTTCCAGCATGCATTTATTTTATATTTTAGTACATTTTGATGTTATGTATATTATGTTTATATTTTTGAAGTATATATTATAAATTATAAAGAATGTTTTGGATAAGTTGGGTAAAGTGAGGTTTATATGTGTTTTTGATATATATATATATATGTGTGTGTGTGTGTGTGTGTGTGTATGTATAAATATTTTGAGAAACTTGGAGAAATTGTGGAGTATTGGTGTAAGGCGTGATTTATTTTTATTGTGAAAGCATTTTGTGCAAGTTGTATTTTGTTGAAAATTTAGGATGTTCAAATTACTGATAAAACTTTGATAAATTTTTTCCAGAAATTTTTATGTAAAATACTATTTTGAAACCTTTAGTTAATAATAAATATTTTATTTATTACTTAAATATACATTTTAAAGTGTTTTGGGATTTTAAATTGGAAATGTGAAAATTTTTGTTAAACCAGGTTGTGATATTTTTATATTATATATGCGTATTTTATATATACTAGGTGTATGTATTATAAGTATATAGGGTAAAAGGGCATTACATTTATTTTGGTATCAGAGCCTAGGTTTGAGGTTCTTGATCTAGGTGGATTGTTAGGGAGAGAAAATGGGGATTTTAAGTATAGTTTTAAATTTTGATACATGCATTGGCACTGGCAATTTATCTAATCTCTGATATGGCAATTTCTACTGTATTTACAGATATAGGTAGTTCTGGCATCTAGGAGGCACCAGTCTACAGAGGGTAGTGCAGAGAGTGTAGCTCCTTATGAGGATAGATTTAGAGCTAGTTTTGAGACTGCTAGAGAGGCATCTGCTTATGTGCTAGTGAGACTAGCAGCTGATGAGATTCCGCCGGGCTGAGTACAACATATGGTGGAGTTATTGAGATAGACATTGGTTCAGCAGCTGCAGCCGCAGCCGCCATCACAGCTGCAGCAGCAGTTGTCGACCCGTAAGTATGACAAGCTGAGAAAGTTTAGAGCTATAAATTTTGTTGGCACTACAGACCCGGCTATAGAAGAGTAGTGGCTGGACAGGGTCTAGAGGGTGTTTATTCAGCAACATACTACTTTGAAGGAGAAGTTTAATTATGCTAGATCTCTATTGCAAAGGATGCATATGAGTGGTGGAAGATGGTTCCCCATGGTACAACTAATCCACCAATGCATGAAGAAGTATACTCCTAGAGAGTATAAGGATGCTAAGAAGATGGAATTCCTGAGTTTGAGGCAAGACACGAAGTCTGTGACAGAGTATGAAGTTGAGTATGCTGGTGGCATTATTTCTGATGAGATTGATAGATGCCAGAGGTTTGAGAAAGGGTTGAGACCCTCTATCATGTGTCTTGTTGCAGGCTTTGGGTACCAAAATTTTTCTCAGTTAGTTACAGCTACCAGGAGTGTAAAGAAGGCACAGGTCTTGTAGAAGTTGCCAGAGCAGAGGAGAGCAGAGCTAGGAGATCCCAGAATGAGATAGGGTCTTCATCAGTGAAGAGAGGTTGAGGGGTTTATCCTCAGAGGTTCATTAAGAGCTAGAGGCAGTCTGGCAGTTTAGCACAATAGCAAAGACAGAGGCAGAGACTTATAGCCTTAGTGGCTAGTGGTCGACCCCAGTGGCTCAGAGGCTTGCTCCACCTATATGTGCTCATTGTGGTAGGACACATGGGGGTGTCTACTAGAGGACCAGTGCACCAGCAGTATGTTATAGGTGTTGATCCCCATATCATTTTCTTAGAGACTGTCCAGAGCCACCAAATGATAGACAGACAGATACAATAGCTTCTTAACCCAGTATCAGAGGGGGGTCGTGGTGGCTGAGGTTTTGGCAGAGGTGGTAGATTTGGCACTGGTCAGAGGGCAGGCTCTACTACTGGGAGTAGACCAGAGGATGCAGGGCCATCACAGCGAGTCTATGTGATGCAGAGGCAGCCAGATGCTTTAGCTGTCATAGTTGGTATTCTTACTTTATTTGGTACTTCAGTTCTAGCATTGATAGACTCTGGGTCGATGCATTCATATATCAATACATCCATCTTGCCTGTGAGTGATTTACATTTGGAGTCCCTAGGATTTGATGTTTATGGCACAATATTATAGTTAGCAAGGTGCACCAAGATAGTCCAGTTATTGTTCAAGATGAGGAGTTTCTCGGTGACCTAATTGAGATGCCTTTTATGGAGTATGATTTGATTCTGGGCATGGATTGGCTATCCGAACAAGGAGCTATGGTAGACTATCAGCCAAAATGTGTTACTCTGAGAACACGTGATGGTCGAGATGTGGTGGTATCTAGTGAGCAAAGATATCTTTCATCCATGTTTATTTTAGTTTTTTCAGCTAGGAGGATGATTCAGAAGGGATATAAGGCATATCTTGCTGATGTTGTAGATACTAGTGTAGTGGGGTCCTAGCTTGACAGTATACCTACAGTTGTCGATTTTTCAGATGTTTTCTTGATGAGTTGTCAGGTGTACCTCCTAAGAGAGAGGTGGAATTTAGTATTGATCTGTTGCATGGTACCACTCCCATCTCCATTACCCCTTATCAGATGGCACCTGCTGAATTGAAGGAGTTGACGGTGCAGTTGCAGATGTTGCTTGATAAAGGGTTTATCTGCCTTAATGTGTCTCCGTGGGGAGCACATGTCTTATTTGTGAAGAAAAAGAATGGTACCTTGAGATCATGTATTGATTATCGACAGTTGAATAAGGTGACCGTCAAGAACAAGTATCCATTACCTCGGATAGATGATCACTTTGATCAGTTGAAGGGAGCAGCAGTATTTTCTAAGATTGATCCGAGATCATGGTACCATCAATTGAGAGTTAGAGATGTGGATATACTCAAGACAGCTTTCCGCATGAGGTATGGGCATTATGAGTTTCTATTGATTCCCTTTGGATTGATGAATGCACTAGCAACATTTATGGATTTAATGAATAGAGTGTTTAGACCATATTTATATCAGTTTGTAGTTGTCTTCATTTATGATATCCCGGTGTACTTGCATAACGAGGAAGATCATAATAGGCATCTGTCGATTGTATTGCTGACTTTGAGAGAGAAGTTGTTACATGATAAGTTGTCTAAGTACGAGTTTTGGCTCGATTAGGTGACTTTTCTTGGTCATGTGGTTTCAGTAAAGGATATTAAAGTTAATCCGAGTAAAGTCGAGGCTATTTTGAATTAGAGTCCACCAAAGACTGTGACAAAGCTTAGAAGTTTTCTGGGATTGGTAGGCTATTATCATTAGTTTATGAAGGGATTTTCTATGATAGCTACACCACTTACCAAATTACTTCTAAAAGGGGTTAGATTTGTGTGGACAGATCGGTGTCAGGCAAGTTTTGAGCAGTTGAGGGAGATGTTGACTTAGGCTCCTATCCTTACCCTGCCTATGGAAGGTAAACCTTATGTGATATACAGTTATGCTTCACATAGTGGTTTAGGTTGTGTTTTGATGCAAGAGAGTAGAGTCATTGCTTATGCATCTCGACAATTGAAGCCTCATGAGCTGAATTACCTAACTCGTGATTTGGAGTTAGCAGTCGTAGTTTTTGCATTGAAGATTTGGCGGCATTACTTGCATGGGGAGAAATGTTTTATTTATACTGATCATAAGAGCTTGAAGTACTTGGGTGTTCAGAGAGAGTTAAATTTTGAGACAGAGACGGTGGTTAAAGTTGATTAAAGACTATAATTGCTTGATTGATTATCATCCTGGCAAGGCAAATGTTATTATGGGTGCCTTGAGTAGGAAGTCTATGGCAGGTTTGACTGCTTATTCACTTTCGTTGCTTGTTAAGTTGAGAGCATTGCATGCCAGATTTAAGTCTTGTGATGACAGTGCATTGATGGTGCAGTTGCAATTGAGGCCAATGTTGTTGGATTAGATTAGGGAAGCCCAGTTGGTAGATGAGAAAATCTAGAAGATTGTGATGGATTGCCAAAAGGGGGAGAGTTGAGACTTTTATGTGAGAGATGATAGCAGTTTGTGGTATAGAGATAAGTTATGTATTCTTGATAATACAGGATTAAAGAGGAAGATTTTAGAGGAAGCACATTAGTCACTCTATGATATGCACACTGGTATTACTAAGATGTATCAGGATTTGAAGCAACATTATTGGTGGTTAGGCATGAAGAGGGACATAGCAGAATTTGTATCCAGATGTCTCACTTGCTAGAGAGTGAAGGCTGAGCACCAAGTTCCTTCAGGGTTGTTTCAGCCATTGTCAATACCAGAGTAGAAATGGGAGTGATTGACGATGGATTTTGTGACTAGACTGCCTTTGACCCAGAAGATGCATAATGCAATTTGGGTGATAGATGATTAGATGATGAAGACAGCTCATTTTCTTCTAGTTTGGATGGACTATTCACTCGAGAGGTTAGCTGAGTTGTATATTAGTGATCCCAGTTTCTTTGGTGTCAGACCGAGATCCCCGATTTATATCAAAATTTTGGAGGAGTTTACAGGATGCTTTGGGTTCTCGGTTGTATTTTAGTACTGCTTTTCATCCTCAAATAGATGGGCAATCAGAGAGAGTGAGACAAATTCTAGAGGATATGTGGAGGAGTTGTATCATTGATTTCACTGGGAGCTGGGACAAATTTTTGCCACTGATTGAGTTTGCTTATAACAATAGTCATCATTCCATTTTTTAGATGGCCCCTTATGAGGCCTTATATGACAAGAAGTGTAGGACACCTTTATTTTGGGATGAGGTTGGAGAAGGTAAGCTGGTTGGTCCCGATTTGATTGAGGAAAAAGAAGAGAAGGTAAAGGTGATTTGGGGTTGTCTGAAAGTAGTTGTAGATCAACATAAATCCTATACAGATTTGAAGAGGAATGACATAGAGTTCAGTATGGAAGATAAAGTATTCCTGAAGGTGTCTCCTTGGAAGAAGATTTTGAGATTCGGTCAGAAGGGGAAGTTGAGTCCTCGTTTTATAGGACCTTATGAGGTACTAGAGAGAGTTGGTCTAGTAGCTTACAGATTGGCTCTGCCACCCGAGTTAGACTGAATACATAATATCTTCCATGTATCTATGCTTTGGATGTACAAGTCAGACCCATCTCATATTTTTCCAATAGAGTCCATTGAGGTGAGTCCGGATCTGACTTATGAGGAAGAACTAGTGGCGATTTTGGCACGAGAGAAAAAGGAGCTGAGAAACAAAAAGGTGCCACTTGTGAAAGTTCTTTAGAAGAATCATGCCACCGAGGAGGTGACATGGGAGAGTGAGCAGATGATGTGGAGTCAATATCCTCAGTTGTTCTAGAGTTGATAACAGGTAATTTTGCAGATGAAATTATCTTTACAGGGAGAGAATTGTAACATCCCTAATTTTTTTAAAAAATAAATAAATAAATTAAAATTAAATGGGATAAATTAAATAAATAATTTAAATGGAAAATTGAAGGATTTTAAGTGAAAAAGTAGAATGTATATGTGAAATATACATAATATAGTGTAGACCCTTGATTTTTGACCCAGTAAAATCCGATAGTCTAAAATAATTTTTGTGGTATCATAATTACTTTAATAATATTTTAATTACTTATAATATTTAATAGTTATTTTTATTAAAAATAAAAAAATATATAAAATATATAAAAAAATAAAAATCGGACGGATCGGCGAGCACCGCGCCGCAGCCCATTTCACCGCAGAAATTGTGTACGGCGAATTGGGCACTGCCCAATTTGCCGCAGCTGGGCTTGCCCAGTTCTGCAATGAACTGGCTTGCCTAGCTAGCCCGTCGCGCCCATATCCCACAGTAATTTTTGCTAGGGCAGGCCGCGCACTGCTGATTTTTTGATCAAACCTTGTTTTACCCGATTTTATAGTTTTTCCTAAATAGATAGTATTTCTTTATTAAAATAGGATTAGGAATTTATTTTTCTTATAAATACCACATTAAAACACGAGAGAAGGGGGACGAAAAAAAAAGAGAAAACTCTAGAGAAGAAAAAAGGGACAGAAGGAGAGAACAGAGAAAAAAAAACCCTAGGGGAAGGAGATCTAGAGGAGTAAACCAGAAAGGCAGAAGACGGCAAAAGAAATTAACAACAAATAAGCATTCATCAATCACCAATCCATCAAAGACAGTAACACTGCCTTTATTCTTGTTCAACCAGAGACAATTGTGGAGGAACCAACGAATGGAGGTTTAATTATAAATCTTTTATTTGATTATATTTACAACATTCTTACGTTTTGATTCACGAATTGTTTAAGCATACAATGTTATTGCCATATTTTCATTTAAAAGTTTCTATTATTTGTTTTGATATTGAGTCTTTCAGTAACCTAAATTATTAAAATTAATATTATATTTTATAGATCAAATTTGTCCATTCATCCAGTAGCCTAAATCGTTGATTAAATTATCAAAACCCTAAACTGTTATTTTATTTCCAAAATTTTTAAACCTTAAATTATTCCGTTAAAGTCTCACAAACCTAATTATTTTCCAAAATCTCAATTTATCTCTAGAATCAAAGTTTCTTCTAAAAAGATAAATTAAAATCTTAATTTATTTTAAAGTTTGTCACCCCGTAACCCCTTTCCCAAACTATTCTACCTAAAGGCACTAAAAATCGTAACTATCCAAAACCCTAGCTTCCTAAAACCCAAATTCCCAAACCTCAATTCCAGAAACCATAAACCTGAGTTTGCAAATAGTTTAATTATTAAAATTGATCCAATAAGCCGAATTTCTAAACTCTAACTCTAGTAAACTCTAAGAACCAAACCCTAATTTGCCTTATATTTTCTAAAACCCCAAAATAGCTTTTCAATTATCAAAACCCTAAATTATTTTCTTAAATTCTAAAATTCAAAGTTGCTTTATTGAATCCTAATTTGTTTTCCAAATATCCAGTAACCTTAAAAATTAACTTTCAAACCTTAGATCCCAAATTCTTAAGTTCTTCTTCGAGAACCATAAATTATTCTTCAAACAAACCCTAAAGTGCTTTATTTTTCAAAAAACTCTAAAACCTTATTTTCTCAAACCTTAAATCCTAGAACCCTAATATCTTAAGGATCTAAAACCCTAAATTCATGATGTTGGCCCTAAACCCTAATTTGATTAACCAAAAACCTTACTACTTTCTTAAAATTATAAAACCCTAATCAATTTCATTTTTTCAAAAACCCTCACAGTAGCCTAAATAATAATAATAATAATAATAATAATAATAATAATAATAATTCCAAAATCTTAAAACCCTGAATGTTAATTAAAGAATCCTAAATTGAGACATAAATCTAAATTTATATCTTTATTTGCTTTATTTTATTTTTAGATTTGATTACGTAGTTTATTATATGTTTTGATTTATTTAATTTCAATGCTTGATTTATTTAATTTATCATGGATGGATATTCTCTTTATTATTATGATTATTATTTGATTGTTTTGGTATTAAAATTATAAGAGGTATGTTTCTACTTTATGGGTACCTCATTAATTAACTTTCATATAATTTAAATTGCTTTTATATTTTGGACCAATGTAAAAGACATGTTTCCACCATTCGGTGGATGTTTTATTTAGTTTTAGACATTGACGATGTAAGGACATATTTCCATCCTCCGATGGGTGTCCATTTATTTGTTTTGTTTGGACATTGTTTTGATTTTAATATAATGATGTTTTATTTTAATTGTTGCATGTAGTATAGATAATATTGTCATATTTAAGAATTTTATAATATTAAGACCCGCAAAGGAGGTCGGTTCCAATGAACCAAGCGTTGTGGGGGTGCTAGGCCATTTCTCACCTTCCCCACACGTACCCAACTTTCAAAACCCATTAGGGGGTTAGGGATTCCTCAGGAATCGAGTCATCCACCCCTTTCTTTTTTTCGGCCAGTCTGGATGGTGACTCCATTTTCTCCGGTCTTAGGCTCGTGTTCTCTAAGGCTCCGAGCTTAAACAGTGCCAAAGTTGCAAGAACCATTCCACTGGGAGTGGGGGCAAAAATCCCCGCTCACATATAGACAAAGTCAACCAAAAGTTAATTCTTTTAAAAGAAAAGTCAAAGTCAAGTGGCAATTTTATAATTATACTTTAAAACTTAAAATTATTTAAAAAATTTAAAAAAATTATTTTCAACAAAAGAGGTAAAACTATGGTTTTTATTAAATAATTAATTAATTAATTAAAATTATAATAAAATATTATACATAAGGTTAAAATGAAAGTGGAAAGAGAGATAAATTGGAAAGTCTTCTTCATCATCATCTTCTTCTTGTCTAGGCCGAAACTCCATGGGTGTAGAAGCCAAGCATTTTGCTTCTTCCAACCTCCATTAATTGAAGAATTTCAAGGTTTCAAGTGAAATTTTTACTGATGTCCACCATAATATTAAGTTTTCCAACTTTTTTCTTTGGAAATTCATGGTTATATGATTATGTTGATTTTGAATTTTTGGAGTAGTATGATTTAATTGCTTAATTGGATATGAATGAAGTTATTAGGAGTAGTTATTAATGATTTTAAGGTTGGACTGAAGAAATGGTTAAGTTTGAGTGAAGTTTGGTGAAGAGAGAGAATTTAGGGTTATGAAACTTTTGGATTTCTAAAATCATGAGTTTTAATTATGTAATTTAGTTATAAATGTGTTGTTTTGATGCATAAACAATGATTTTAAAATAAAATTATGGATTTGGTTAAGTTTGGTTAGAGTTTGGAAATGGTAGTGTTGAATTTAGGGTTTTGGAAAAGAAGTTTTCAAAGAATGGATAATTATTTGATTTTAATGTTTAAATCATGTTGGTAGATGATATTAATGATGAAAATAATTTTGGATTAATAATTGGAATGAGTTGGAATGATGAACCTTCAATGGTGAAAGTTATGCCATTTTAGGATTTTGTACTAAAGCATGTATTTCATTAATGTAATTGGGTTAAACATGTTAAAATATATTTGTAATGATATAAATAAACTTAAAACACAAATTTAAATGGATTAACATGGTTATCCAAAGTTAAAGTGAGGCAAGACTTAATTTTGGAGTATTTGTTAGAGTGATATTTAATTAAGGTTTAAAGTCAGAAATGCCTTAAAATGTGGTATTAAATGATTGTATTCGATCACATTTGATATAGGCATTGAGAAGTAGTAGATTGCCCAACCCTAGTGTTGAAGGGCAAGTTGAAAGTGAAGGTTTGTGGGAGATTTTGAGCTTACATTTGAGAGCTTATAGTGGTATGTACAAGCTTTTGATAAATGGGATATGTTTAACTTACAATTGGGTTTAACACATTTGGATGAAAAATGTGTTAAGATACTTGATACATTGAACATTCATGAACAATGTGCTATGACATGTGATTTGTTATATATGGATTATATGCATTGTGAAAAGCCACTAATAATGGCTAAATTGAATAAAATGTGATTTATATAAATTATGTGAAAATAACCCAAAATATTTTGATAATGTGTTTTTAATGTGAAATGTGATGCATTGTAAAGAATTGATTAAACATGATGAGATATGATGAATTGACATTGATATAAATGGAAAAAAAAATGAAAATGATGCAATGTGATGAAAAATGAGAAAATGAAGCAATGTGAGAAAAATGTAAAAATGAGAAAATGAAGCAATGTGCCTAGTTGAATATGAGAAAATGAGAAAAAGTTTAATATGGAAAGCATGTCATATTTGTGTGCCTAGTATGTTATTCAATTTTCAGAGTTCTGTGTTTGGCAGCATTCCTATGAGGTTATCCTCATTATTTTCCTTTGGGGCTAGATGTTATGTGTCACTGATACTTGATTTTGCCTTTGGGGCCAGATGCTTGGCTTCACTGATATTTGATTTTGCCTTCGGGACTATACGCTTGGCGTCACTGATATATAATTTTTCTTTGGGGCTAGGCACTTGGTATCAGCATAGACCAAAATAGTAACTTTGGGATTTGAATAATGTATTAGTTTGTTTGGGCCCATGCTTGTGTATGTGTTTATGTGAATTATAAAAGATGAAAGATTATGCTTTTAAAAGTGAACTTGTATGCCACATTGTGACATAGCATACAAATAAATTATACATTGGCATTGTATTAAAGTGTTGTTATTATCAAAGTCTGTACTGCTAGGCTTTTAACTTAGCATGATTGTAATTTATCGCACAGGTGATAGGGGTGATTCGATAGAGCCGGAGAGTTCTATTAGACTTGTTCGGGTTTAGACTTGTGTTTATTGAGCTTGAAGTGTTTTTAGGTACATCAAGATCAGAGACATTTTCCAGCATGTGTATATTTTATATTATAATACATTTTGATGTTATGTATATTATGTTTATATTTTTGAAGTATATATTGTAAATTATAAAGAATATTTTGGATAAGTTGTGTAATGTGAGGTTTATATGTGTTTTTGATATATATATATATGTGTGTGTGTGTGTGTGTGTATGTATAAATATTTTTGAGAAACTTGGAGAAATTGAGGAGTATTGGTGTAAGGTGTGATTTATTATGTATTGGGAGTGCATTTTGTCCAAGTTGTGTTTTGTTTTGAAATTTTGGAATGTCCAAATTACAAATAAAACTCTGGCGAATTTTTCCTAGAGATTTTCATATAAAATACTATTTTGAAACCTTTAGTTAATAATAAATATTTTATTTATTTCTTAAATATAAATTTTAAAGAGTTTTGGGATTTTAAAATTGAAATGTGAAAAATTTTGTTAAACCAGATTGTGACATTTTTATACCGTATACGCATATTTTATATATACTGGGTGTATGTATTATATAGGGTATAAGAGTGTTATAGAAGGAAATGTGCTATATTCATATTTACTAGTTCAAATGCATAGAAATATGATTTTAATGTATTATATACAATCAAAATTTTGTTAGGTGTTAGTCGATAGTAATTGTCCAAACCAAGTGGTGAAGGACATTGTAGAAAGTGGTGAGAAGATTTTGTAGCTTGGAAGTAGCTACAAAATCATATTTACTAGTTAATAGAAATGTATTGAAATGTATTAGAATGGCATGATACATTGTATATTGGCATTGATGCTATGCTACTTCAATGTGTGAAGTTACATGTAAAGTGTATAGTCATGTGTTTAAAGTCATAGATTGCATAATGTATGAATAATTAAGCCAATTTAAGATGACTAATGGCATTGTTGTTTGTGTTTGTGAAACAAAGTATTTATGCCAATTTGAGAGCATGATTCAACCACAATGTATGAGTGGCAAAGCATTTGATTTCCGTGATGAAAAGAATGGAAAATATTGATGAAATGATAGAAAAAGTGACAAAAAGATAAAAAAAAAAGTGATATAATTAAACAAAGTAATGAAAAATGTGAAAATAAATATGCATGTGTGTTATATTATATAATATCATGCTCTAGAGTATTGCTTTTGGTAATATGGATATGGCATGTAACACCTTTTTATCCCATATACGTATAATATATATACCCTATATATGTAGCATACGTATACAGTATATAAGAATGTCACCATTGCCAGTCCTTTTAAAATTTTCATAGTTATAAGAAAATTATATTAAACCTTATAATTTACTTTAAAAATTAAATAAGACTATTAATTAGTAGGTTAAATACCAAGAGTACATATTTTAATTAAAAATCTCTGAAAAAAAATCTAACAGAGGTTTGTCTGTATTTGAATATTTCCAAAAATAACTAATACATAACCTGCATAAAAATTGAACACTCCCCAAAATAATAAGTTCACAAAACTTCCATCTATCAACAATCATCCAATTATCTCCACAATTTAGCAAAAACCCCCTTATTTTAGTACACATACATACATATATACATACCATTTCCCAAAAATACATACAATGTATTTAACAAAGTATACAACGTTATAGATTATACATGTATGCAACCTGGCACTATTGGTTATGTGGAAAAAAATTGATGCTTCAAACACAAGTTACTCTGGACCACTCTACTCTGTAGTCTTGTCACCTACGTGATACATCAAATCATGCTAAGCAAATTTTGCTTAGTGGTACATATATAATAACATTAAATTGTTGAATTAAATACTTAACCACTGTTATAAAATACATTGCTTTAACCAATTCTCATCAATACATAATATCCATCAACATATCACCATCGCAATGTTGGCCTCAAATATGTTTTGATGACATCTAACACATTATTTCACCTCACAATACACCACATATTTACTTAGCAATACTCATGATCTCATCAACCATAAAAACATAACACATCCACAACTCATACATATACACATACTCACACACACACAGGGCCCAACATTCCATTTAAAGTAATCCAAAGGTCTGACATCGGGGACATAGCGTCACATCTCACTCATAGGTCATCCCCTATCGAAACCGAAGGCAAGCGTCAAATATCATCCGAATGCCGCCTCCTCTCGACACCAAGGGCAAAGTGTTAATTATCACCCAAAAGCCGCCCTCTAATAACACCAGAGACAAAGTGTCTATCATCTCCTGTAGGCCATCTCCTAAGCACAAATGTAACAATAACACTTTAATGACCAATTTCTACACATAATCATGAGTCGCATCACAATGTGACTCATTCCACACATTTCATAAACATATATGTATACATTATATTAAATAACATTAATACACTTCATGTGTTTCAAATATTGACAACAATCTACATTGGACTATTGCCCAATGTAACACTCACCACATAACTATGCAGCACTGCATAAGTTATGTGCATCTTCACATTTTAAAGAAACCATACACATAATATCAACTCAACACACACACTTTGAAACACAATGTCACTTTAAAGGAACACAAAGTTCATCAAAGTGTTCCAAAAAGAACAATGTCATACATGTAGGTTTATTTTAAAAGTTACCAAAATATTTACATACCTTTCTTGGTTCCAAAAATCACCTAATTCCACTTTTCATCACCAAACCCTAAATATCACCTTTAGGGTTATCTTGAACTAAACACATATAAACCAAATTATAAATAACATTATTCATTTAAATTCATTTCCATGCCAAATTACTATCAAACTTCCATTATTTACACAACTTCTGCCAAAATCTCAACAAAACTCTATTGTCACCCTTTACTACTTTTTTTAAACTTCATCCTCTTCAACTCATATCCAACATCCAATCATAAAATTATTACTTATATATCAAAATAACATTAAAACAATTCGATTCAATAATTATAAACATTTTCTTCAAAAATCCTAATTTCATATATTCTTGCCATAAACCCTAACTTTATTCAAACTCGCCCATATTCAATTTTCAACCATAAATAATTGTATTCATATTATAACAACATTAAATCATCTTATTTCAAAAATTAAAACCACCCATATAAAAATTCTAATTTACACATAACCCTTCCATAACCCTACTTCCATTATTTATGCTCATTTCAAACAACTAACCAACAATTCATCATATGCTCATTATTTTAACATCATTTTCTATCTATGTTAACAATTTAAAATCACTTTCTCTCTCTAGTAATTTCAAACATCATCATACATATTCAAAAACAATAAGCTTTAGAGAAATACTTACTTGAATCTTGATTTTTCTTCAAAATCTCCTTAAAACCCCTTGAATTTCGGCCATGGCATAAAGAAGAGGAAGATGATAACTTTTATAAGCTAACTTTTCCATTTTACCCTTCTTCTATTAATATATTTATTAAAATATTAATTATTAAAATATTAAAGATTTTTTCCTTCTTCCTATCCATTATTTGACTTTAATTAATAATTACTAAATATTAAATATTTACATCTTCCATCCATAATTATTTTAATTTTGATTTATTTATTTATTTATTTTACTTTTTCACTTTTTACGTTGTCTTTTACTTTTGACTTTTTTGTCTTTTAGTGACATGTATATTTTATGTATATTTCACATCTTCATTAAATATACACCATCTATATTACTAATCAAATTAATTATTTAATTGTGTATAAAAATTTTACGAATGTCACATGGCATGCCTCTGATTTGCCTTCGGGCTAGATGTTGGGCTTCACTATTTTATGATTTGCCTTTGAGCTAGACTTTGGGTGTTACCATTATATGATTTGCCTTCAGGCTAGACATTGGGTGTCAAAATGGTTTAAAATAATATATCTGGAACTTAATATTATATAGGATCATTTGAGCCCAATGCATGTGAATGTGATATGTGATGGTTTCAAGTGAAAAATGAATAAGATTTAATATGAAATTGCATGCCACATTGTAGGTTTCAAAGGAAAAGTATTATGCATTATCCTCCTTAAATTTTTACTATTATCAAAGTATGTTCCGTTAAATAAACAGCTTAGCATGATTTATTTATCGCACAGGTGACAAAGTTAAGACTGAGAGCCCTGCTAGACCAAAACAGATTTATTTCAGGTTTTACCAGAAGTTTTAGGATAGGTTGCCACAGGACCAGAGCTAGTTGCAGACATGTAAACATTTATTTTGTGAGAAATGAAATAATTATGTACATTATGTTTATATACATAAAAATGTTGTAAATTGTAATGCTTTTTGGGATAATGTTACAAATTTGGAATACTTTTGCATGTTTATAAATATATGTAAATATTTTGGAGAAAGTTGGATGATTTTGAGCCATTGGGCTTTCTTGGAGGTGTGATTGTTTTGAATTTATTTGGAAGTGTACAATCTTTTGTAGGTTGTGTTGTTTGAATTTTGGGAACTTCAAAAATGCAAACAAAGCTCTAACAAATTTTTCCTGGGGATTTTCCATTAAAATTTGTATTTTTGGTAATTAAATTACGTATGTATATTTATTTGTTTAATTTTAAAGTATATTTTAAGGTTTTAAATATTTTCTTATAATTATGGAAATTTTGAAAAGTTTGGGATTGTAACATTCTTGTATTATATATATGTATTTTATATATACTAGGTGTATATTGTGTATGTATACAGGGTATAAGGGTGTTACATTTATTCTGGTATCCGAGCCTAGGTTTGAGGTTCTCAACGAGGTGGATTTTCAAGAGAGAGAAAGAGGATTTTAAATGTGATTTTAAATTATCATACATACATATGCATTGGCATTTAAACTAGCCTCTAATGTAGCAATTTTTATTTTTGTAACAGATATAGGTTGATATGACATCTAGGACACACTAGTCTGGTAAGGAAAGTGTAGAGAGTATTGTGCCTAGAGCGAGTGTTGTTGGAGTTAGTTTTGAATTTACTGACGAGGCACCAGTATCAGCTAGACCAACTTCTCAAGTGGCTCCACCAGTTTGGCTACAGCATATGGCAGAGTTGCTTTGTCAAGCCCTGGTACAGCAGTAGCAGCAATAGTAACATCAAACTAGAAAGTATGATAAGTTGAGGAAATATGAGGCTATGGACTTTATAGGTATTATTGATCCAGTCGAGATAGAGGAATGGATAGATAGAGTTCATAGGGCATTCATCCAATTGCAGGCCACTACAGAAGAGAAGTTTGACTATGCCTTGTCTCTTCTATAGGGGGATGCCTAAGAATGGGAGTATAAAGATGCCAAGAAGAAGGATTTTGTATGAGAATTTGAGAAGCAGTATACACCATGGGAGTATAAAGATGCCAAGAAGAAGGAAATTTTGAGTTTAAAGTAGGGTACAAATACAGTTATAAAATACGAGAAAGACTTCCTTCAACTGAGTAAGTATGCAGGGGATCTATTGTCTGATGGGATAGATAGATGCTGAAGGTTTGAAGAGGGTTTGAGGCCATCTATTATGTTCTAGGTAGCGACAGTACAATATGAAGTTTTCTCCAGGTTCATATCTATTGCACAGAGTGTGAAAAAAGCCTAGGGACTTACAGTTGCAGTTACAGCAGAGAGTAGAGATAGGAGACCTTGGATTGAGGCAGGGTTTTCATCATCAAAGAGAGGTCAAGGAGGTTTTCCACAGAGGTTTGGTAGAGGCCAAGGGTAGCTTGGTAGATCATCTCAGCAGCAGAGGTAGAGACCTGTAGCCTCAGTGGCTAGTGCTACAACCTCAACTTCATAAAGATCTACTCCACCTACTTGTGCTTAGTATGGCAAGGCACATGAGGGTGTTTATTGGAGGACTAGTGCATCAGCAATTTGTTTTAGATGTGGGTACCAAATCACTTTATCAGAGATTTCCTAGAGCCACACGAGATTGGTCAAGCTGAGACTATTGTGTCTAGACCCAGTGGGAAAGGGGGTCGAGGTTGTAGAGGTAGTGGCAGAGGAGGTAGACCAAGGTTCAGTCAAAGGGGAGGATCCACAACTGGAGGTAGGCAGGAAGAGTTTGGGTCATCGCAGAGGGTGTATGTGATGCAGTGATAATCGAATGCTTTTGATGTTATAGCTAGTACATTTTCTCTACTTAGTATTTTAGTTCATGCATTGAGAGACCCTAAGTTGACACATTCATGTGTGAATCCATCCTGCCTATGAGTGATGTGCATTTAGAGTGCCTAGGATTTGATATGTTGGTTACTAATCAATTAGGGCACATTGTGGTAGTTAGTAGAGTATACCAAGATAGTCCTACAGTGGTTCATGATGAGGAGTTTCTCAGTGACTTGATTGAGATGCCCTTTAGGGATTATGACCCTATTTTGGGTATGGATTGGCTATCTAAACATCAGGAAGTGGTAGACTATCAGGAGAAATGTGTTTCCTTGAGGACACGTGATGGGAAAGATATAGTGATATCTAGTGAGCAGAGACACCTCTCATCCATATTTATTTTAGCTATTTCAGCTCGGAGGATGATCTAAAGTGGTGTGCAGCTTACTTAGCACATGTAGTAGATACTAGAGCCGAGGGGTCTAAGCTTGATAGTATTCCTACTATGGCAAAGTTTCCTGATGTGCTCCCATATGAGTTACCAGGGCTACCTCTAGTGTGAGAGATGGAGTTTGGTATCGATTTTATGTTAAGTACCACTCCTATCTTTATTACCCCTTATCAAATGTCACTTATAGAATTGAAAGAATTAAAGGTACAGTTGCAGGAGCTACTTTATGGGGAGCACCAGTTTTGTTTGTTAAGAAGAAGGATGATACTTTAAGATTGTGCATTGACTATCAGAAGTTGAATAAAGTGACCATCAAGCATAAGTAACCATTGTCTCATATTGATGATCTTTTTTTATCAGTTGAAGGGGACAACAATATTTTCTAAGATTGATCTAAGATCAAGGTACCATAAGTTGAGAGTTAAAGATGTAGATGTGCTTAAGACTACTTTTCGCATGAGATATGGCCATCATGAGTTATTGGTGATGCCTTTTAGGCTGAAGAATGAACCAACCACATTCATGGATTTGATGACTCAGATCTTTAGGCTAAACTTGGGCCAGTTTATAGTGGTGATTATTTATGACATTTTGGTTTACTCTCATAGTAGGGAAGAGCATGATACACATATACGGATTGTATTGTAGACATTGAGGGAGAAATAGTTATATGCCAAGTTATCCAAATGTAAGTTTTGGTTGGATCAGGTGACTTTCCTCCAACATGTTGTTTCAATAAAGGGTATTAGAGTTGATCCAAGTAAAGTTGAAGCAATCTTGAATTGAAGTCCACCAAAAAATGTTATTGATGTTAGAAGTTTTATGGGATTGGTAGGTTACTACCATCAGTTTGTGAATGGTTTCTCTATGATAGCTATGCCACTTACCAGATTACTTTGGAAAGATGTGAAATTTGTATAGACAGATAAATGCCAATCTAGTTTTGAGCAATTGAAAGACATGTTGTCTTAAGCCCTAGTTCTTACTCTACCTATAGAAGGCAATATACAGTGATACTTCACATAGTGGTTTGGTGTGCATATTGATACAGGAGGGTATGCTTCCAAATTGTTGAAACCTCATGAGTTAAATTATCTGACTCATGACTTGGATTTGGCAGCCATAGTGTTTGCATTAAAGATTTAGCGGCATCACTTATATGGAGAGAAGTGTTTCATCTACATTAATCACGAGAGTTTGAAGTATCTGTGTGTTTAGAAAGAGTTGAATCATCGGCAAAGATGGTGGTTGGAACTGATAAAGGATTATAATTGTCGATTGACTACCATCCCGATAAGAAAATTGTAGTTGTGGATACCTTGAGTCAAAAGTCTTGCAGGGTTGACTACCTATTCTCTCATGCTGCTTGTTGAGTTGAGAGCTTTGCATGCTAGATTTGAGGTATGTGATGATGGTGCACTTATGACTCAGTTGCAATTGAGGCCATTAATGCTTGATCAGATTAAGGAAGCATAGGAAACATATGTAAAACTTTAGAAGATTGTAGAAGATTGCCAAAAGTGGAAGGTAAGGATTTCCACATGAAAGATGATGGCAGCTTGTGGTACAGTGATAGGTTGTATATTCCTAATGAAATTAATTGAAAAAGAGGATTTTAGAGGAAGCACATAAGTCTTCTTATGATATACACCCTGAAAGCACCAAGATGCATCAGGATTTGAAAAGGCATTATTGGTGGTCAGGTATGAAGAGTTTATATCCAAGTGTCTTACTTGTCAGAGAGTAAAGGCTGAACACCATATTCCTTCAGGGTTGTTGCGGCCATTATTAGTTCCTGAATGGAAGTGGGAGCAAGTGACTAAGGATTTTGTGTCTGGATTTCCTTTGACCCAGAGGAAACATGATGCAATCTGGGTGATAGTTGATAGAATGACGAAGTCAGCTCATTTCCTTATGGTCGGGATGGACTACTCTCTTGATAGGTTGGCTGAGATTTATGTAAGTGAGATTGCTAGATTGCATGGTGTCCTAGTTTCTTTGGTATAGAACTGAGATCCAAGATTCACATCCAGGTTTTTGAAGAGTTTACAATAAGCATTGGGTACTCGATTACACTTCAGCACTGCTTTCCATCCACAAATAGAGGGGCGGTCTGAGAGAGTAATACAAGTCCTGAAGGGCATAGTAAGGAGTTGTGTTATTGAATTTTCTGGGAGCTGGGATAGACACTTACCTCTAGTTAAATTGGTATACAATAATAGTTTTCAGTCTAGCATTAGGATGGCCCCTTATGAGGCCTTTTATGGTAGGAAGTGCAGGATACCATTATGTTTGGATGAGATTAGAGAATTAAACTAGTAGGTCACGATTTGATCAAAGAAATAGAAGAGAAGGTTAAGGTAATTTGGGATCATTTGAAAGCAACTTCAGACCGACAGAAATCTTACTCTAATTTGAAGAGGAAAGACATAGAGTTCGATCTAGGTGACAAAGTATTTTTAAAAGTGTCTACTAGAAAGAGAATTTTGAGTTTTAGTCAAAAAGGAAAGTTGAGTCATTGATTCATCGGGCCATATGAGGTACTGGAGAGAGTTAGACCAGTGGGTCATAGACTGACTTTGTCGCCTGAGTTGGATAAGATTTACAATATCTTTCATGTTCTATGCTTCGAAGATACAGATCAGATTCATCTCATGTGTTGTCTATTGAATCCATGAGGTGAAGCCGAATCTGACTTACGAAGAAGAACACATAACGATTTTGGCACTAGAGGTAAAAGTGTTAAGAAATAAGAATGTGTCATTGGTTAAAGTGTTATGGAGGAATTATTCTACCGAGGAGGCAATATGGGAGAGTGAGCAGACTATGCGGAGTTAGTATCCTCAACTCTTCCAGAGTTGATATCAGATAATTTCGAGGATGAAATTATTTAAGGGGGAGAGAGCAGTAACATCCAAATTTTTACTAAAATATAACTAAACAAAAAAATATATAGAAGGTTAATTAAGGTGATGGAAGATAAAAAAAATATAAAATGTATATGTGAAATATATGTTGAATATACATAACATATAAAGTCAAATGGTATATAGTAAAAGTCAAAGGTTAAATAATAAAATTAGAAGTTATTAAAAAATTAAAAATAAAATTAATTTTGAATGAAAGAAAGAAAAATATAATTTTTAAATAAATAATATAATATAATATAATACAGTTAGAATTTAAAGAAGAATAAAAATCTTAAACTCATGTTCTTCTTCTTATTCCTCTCTCCCTAGTGTGGTTGAATTTCTCCTTGGGCAAGTGATGTCATATATGCTTCCTTTTTTACTTCAAAATCTTCAAGTTTCTGAAGAATTTTATAGGGATTTTGAAGTTTTTTCAATCAAAGGCAAGGTTTCTTCCAAAATTTGTGAAGTTTCTTTGAAATTTCAACTATGTGAGAAATTGATTTTTGAAAGGGTCTTATAATTATTTAAATGGGCATAGATGATGCTAATTTTATGAGGAGACAATGATTTTAGAATTAATGGTTTGATTTGTTTAGGTTTCGTTAGGATTTGGATAAGTAATGATGATTTTAGGATTTTGACGGAACTTTTGTAAAGAATGAGGGTTAATGGGATTGAATTATTTAAATCATGTTATAGTATAATTCTAATGGTATAATTGAACTTAAAACTAACTTTGGAATTGATGGACATGGTTTTCCAAAATTAAAGAAGGTTAGGGCAAAATTTGAAAGTTTGAAAGAAATGTGCTATATTGATGTTTACTAGTTAAAATTCATAGAAATATGATTTGATGTATTATATACATTCACATTTTGGTTAGGCGTGGAGTAGATAGTAATTGTCCAAGCCAAGTAGTGAAGCACATTATAGAAAGAGGTGGGGAAGTTGTGATTTTATAGCTTGAAAGTAGTTTGAACAAAGGTTAGCACATACGTTGATAGAAATGTATTAAAATGGGTATGGATGATGTTAATTTGATGAGGAGATAATGATTTTAGAATTAATGTCTTGATTTGTTTAGGTTTGGTTAGGACTTGGATAAAGTAATGATGATTTTAGGGTTTTGATGGAACTTTTGTAAAGAATGAGGGTTAATGGGATTGAATTATTTAAATCATGTTATAGTATGATTCTAATGGTATAAATAAACTTAAAACTAACTTTGGAATTGATGGATATGGTTTTCCAAAATTAAAGAAGGTTAGGGCAAAATTTGAAAGTTTGAAAGAAATGTGCTATATTAATGTTTACTAGTTAAAATTCATAGAAATATGATTTAATGTGTTATATTCATTCACATTTTGGTTAGGCGTGGAGTAGATAGTAATTTTCCAAGCCAAGTAGTGAAGGACATTATAGAAAGAGGTGGGGAAGTTGTGATTTTGTAGCTTGAAAGTAGTTTGAACAAAGGTTAGTACATACATTGATAGAAATGTATTGAAATGCATTAGAATGGGATGATACATTGTATATTGGCATTGATGGTATGCTACTTTAATGTGTGAAGTCACATATAAAGTGCATAGTTATGTGTTTAAAGCCATGGATTGTTTATTGTTGAAAGTGCAAACATGTAAACACTTATTTTGTACGAAATTATATTATGTACATTATGTTTATATACATAAAAATGTTGTACATTAAGTGTCTTGGCCGTGTCTCATGCTTTCCAACTCATTAATCCATCAAATTGAATTAAATCTCCATTGTTTTGTTCTTCAACCTAGATCAAATACTTCAAACAAACTTAAGCACAAATTTAAAAAAACATCGATCAAAAACCAATAAAATTATCCTAAAAATATGTACACAAATGATCAAAATAGTTGTGCACAAATTCCCAATATATTAATTTAAAGAAATAGATAAATAAACAAAAACATAATGGTGACCTTTGCAAAACTCACCAAATTTGCAATGGAGCCCAAAATATCAAAAAAAGAGAAAGATGAATAATAATAGTAATTAGAAATATAATAATAGAAAGAAAATAAAAATAAAAGGATCGGCTATTTGTTTAGGTAAGGGCTGGCTACTGGGAGTAATATGCTGAGTATGCCTACTTATCCCATTTAAATGGGAATTAGAGCCATAAGTAGTTTGTGCCTTTAATTTCAAATAGCTTTTAATTAAGTAATTTTTAGTTAATTAATTACCAAATTAAAACTGAGATATAAAAGAACTTGATACCTTAGGTAAACACTTTCTGTAACACCCTTATACCCTATATACATACAGAACATACTTCTAGCATATGTAAAATACACATATACAGTACAAAAATGTCACAGACGGATTTACAAATTTTTTTTTACATTTCCAACTTAAAATTTCAAATTCTAAATATATAAAAATTAAATAGAATATAAATATTATTTATTTGTTATAAGAACCAAAAAAAATAATATATATAAATCTCTGGGAAAAATTCGCCAGAGTTTTGTCTGTATTTTGGATATCCCAAAATTTAGCAATTACTCAACCTGCAAAAAGAAAACACTCCCAATAATTTCCAATCACCCTCTCAACCATACTTCTCAATTTCACCAATTTTCTCAAACATTTATACATATAGATATATATAATTTAAAACACACTTACTCTCCCATTTCAAATACATTGACCCAAACATTCTTTATAATATACAATACGTAAAATTCAAAACATAATATATTATGCATAAAACTCAAAATGTACAATAACATAAAAATATATACATGTTGCTGGCAGTGTTTCTGATCTCGATAACAACTCTACAAGCTCAACTACAAGTCTAGACTCGACCTGGTCTAGAAGAACTCTCTGGCTCAACTGGGTCTACCCTGTCACCTGCGCGATGGAAACAATCGCGCTAAGCCGAAGTCTAGTGGTACAAACTTTGATAATAATAATATAACTCAATGCAATACCAAATGCACAATGCATATAAATATCACATCAATCCACTTTCTTATATTTTTCAAATAATTCATAAGCACAACTCATAACATTATATTACTCAATTATATCATAATTCATAATTCACATTAAAATAAAGACAAGCATGGGCCCAAAAAGGATCTAATATGCTATTCAAATTTTAGAGTTACTGCTTTGATCCATAATGACACCATGTGTCTAGCCCCGTAGGCAATATATATATCCATGGATAATGTAACAGCCCCAGCCTCTTGGACCTCAACCCGGCTAGACCCTTAGGCCCCAGTATCTTGGTCCTCAACCCGGCTAGACTGCTATAGTTTTTGAGGCTTACGACCCAGTCTTTTCACTCCAAAAACATCATATTTATCAGCTGGCCTGGCTTACGACCCAGTCTTTTCACCATTCCAACGTATAGCCCATAGGCAATCATAGGCATGTCGCCAAACCCAGAACTCTGAAAATTGAATAACATACTAGGCACACAATTTATTCATTTTTCTCATTATTAATCTCTTTCTTTTTGTCACATATTCAATCTAGGCACATTGCCTTATTTTCACATTTTTTTCTCATTTTTCACATCTTTCTCATTTTTCTCATTTTTATCAATATCAATTCATTTCATTATTATACATATCTCATTTTTGCATTCACAACACATTACCCAATTACTTTGGGTATTTTCACATAATATGCATATTTCACATGTTACACAAATTAGCCATTATCAATGGCTTTTCACAATGTATTTAACACATATATGACATTACAAATGTCATAGCATATTATTCATACACAATCAATGAACCAAGTAGCTTAACACATTTTTCAACCAAAATGTGTTAAGTCCAAATGTTATGCAAATATAAACATTATATTCAAAGTTTGTACATACCTCCACTAGCAACCCAAAGCAAGCTAAAAACAACCTTCAATCCAATCTTTCTAACTTGCCCTTCACCACTTGGATGAAGCAAATAAATCTCCCTCAATGCCTAAACCAAATGTGATAGCAAAAAATCATTTAGTATCACATTTAATGGCATTTCCAACATTAAATCATAATTACACATCACTCCTACAAATTTCCAAAAATTTAGCCATTCCTTACTTCAACATTAGAATTCCATTCTACTACAATTAAATTAGTGTTTTAAGTTTATTTATATTATTAAAAACATATTTTAATACATTTAAATCATTTACATTATAAAAATACACTCTTATACACAAAATCTCAAAAATGGCCTAACCTTCCCCCATTGAAGGTTTTCCATTCCAACACAATCCATTACTCAATCCAAGCTTATATTCATCACTTTTAACACTAAAAAACATGCTTAAACAAATAAAATCACACAATTCAACCACTTTGGAAAATCACTTTTCCAAAACCCTAAATCTCCACTTCCATTCTCAAACTCTAACCCAACACCACCAAATCCAATATTTGACTTTAAAATACTTGTTTATGAATAAAAAAAAAACTCATTTGGAATCAATTTGCACAATTAAAATTCATGTTTTCAAAACCCCAAAAATCCATAACCCTAAATTCTCTCTTTTCACCATTCTTTAACCAAACTCCATCATCTCTTCAATCTAACCTTAGAATCATTGTTAAATACCCAAAATAACATCATACACACAAATTCCAACAATTATAACATACTACATAAAAATCCAAACTCTCACATAATCTAAATTTCCAAGGAATTCAAAGAAAAGATATGGAAACTTACTAATTTTTGTGGAAATCACCAAAAATCCACTTGAAACTTGTTAATTCCTTCAATTTATAGAGTATGGAAGAAGAAAAATCCTTGGTCTTCAATCATCCATGGAAGCCACATTCTTGAGAAGAAGAAAAAGAAGAAGAAGAAGAAGAAGAAGACTTTTAAATATTCTTTCCTTTTTATCTTTTTTTTAACCACATATATATATTAAAATAATTTAATATTTAATATTTAATTATTTTTTAATAAATTAAAAGTCCTAATTTCCCTCTTCCATTCAAAATTAATTTGTTTTTAAATTATTTTATTAATTTTGAATTTATAAGATTTAATTACCAAAATACCCTTTTCTTTTAAAAAGTGTTGATTTTTATATATGTTATGTATATTTTGCATATATATCATATATATATTCCACTTTTTCATTTAAAATCCCTTCATTTTTCATTTAAAACTATTAATTTAATTTATCCTTTTAAATTATAATTTATTTTATCAAATTTTTCAAAAATTAGAAATTTTCAAAAATTTTGGATGTTACACTTTCTCTTGACAAAAGGTTAGAGAGCTTTGCCGCTTTGTAACTCCATTTGTGTAGAAAAATTAAATGAGATTAATTAATGGTGGTGCAGAAAATTAGTAGAAAGTAAAAAAAAAATTGAATATGTTAATTAATTTTTATCACGAGTGTAATTCGTCAGAGTTTCAGGGTTTAAATTTCCTCCTAGAATAAGAGGAGGAGATTGCTATTTATAGAAGTCAGATTGGGCTTCTGAGTCACGCATGACTCGAATGGGCCACGTGAGTCGTGGATGGCAATACACGACACTATCATCCGCTTGTGCTCCATGTTGTCCGTGCCATGTGGCATGCCCCTAGCATGGTCAAAAAAAATTTTAATTTTAGTTTTACGCAAAGATATGCATGTGCATTTTAATTTTCATAATTTTCTAAATTATGTGCAAAATTAGGGGGTTTACAGTTTCCCCATCATTGCATCAATTCGCTATTAAAAATTGATGCAATGGCATGAACTATTAGAAAACAAATAGACTAAACCTGACTGGCTTGACATCCTCCGATTTTTGGGGTGCATTGGAGCACGTTTGGGCCTGTACCATTTGGATCGCCTTTTGGGCTAAAAATCTATAAATAGAGGTAAGAAGGAGCATTTAATGCCTTGCTTCTCCATTATGTCTTCTCTTCTTCTCTTTGCTTTTTATTTTTCCAAAGCTTCTTTCAAGGTGTCTCAATCCTCCTCTTCCTTGCGTGATGTGTCTAAAGTGCAGACTGTCAGAGAGTTGTTGGTGGATCCCCATACTCACGCTTCGCAGATCGACTTTATAAAGATATGTCTGATTTTTTTCTAGTTTTCCTATAAAAAACAAAACATCTTTTTCATTGCTTTTTGAGCCAAACAATTAAGATGAAATAATGATAGAATTATTATTATTAGTTGTGCTTTTGCAATATGCTCAATTGAAATTACAAGGAGATTGTTCCAACTTGGGGAACCTCAACTTTCTCAATCAAGTGAAGAAATTATTGCTTACCACCGTCTTCATGGATCTTTTGTCTCTTGACTGCATAGGGCAAGCTAAACATGACTTTTTGCAGGCCTTAGTTGAGAGATGGTGGGATGCCACCAATTCCTTTCACTTTGCATATGGTGAATTAACTATGACACCTTAAGATTTGTACTTGCTGACTAGCATCCTATCGGGATACGCCCCCTGTAATTGTTTCCAAACTGGAAGAGTTTGTTTGAGGAGCGAATCATGGACCTACTTGGTGTCATCCTACCTATTCCTAAAACCGGTAAAGCCATATTTTCTTGGACTTGGTTAAGGGGGCACATTAATTTTTTGATAAGTAGACATAATGATCTTAAAGACCATTCCTTGCAAATTGCTCGCATCACAATTTTACTATTACTGGGGTGTTATGTCACACTCGATGCGATACCATTGACCTCACCATCCTAATGAGCTTGGAGGACTTATCTAATGTTAATGATTTCAATTGGGGTGGTGTTGTTTTAGCCATCTATAAATATGTACTTTATATTGCTAAAGTCCCGCATTATTACTTATTGATATGGTATCATATCCTACCATGACTACCCCAACTAATGTTTTTCCTTCTTCTACTACCAATCACTCTATCTCAATCAAACTCACACCTACAAATTATTTGTTGTAGTTCATACCTTTGTTGAATTATCAATAACTCCATGGATTTATAGACGGATCCAAACCTGCACCATCGAAGGTCCTCAGCCCAATGTCTTCTTCATCCTAAACTGAAACATCATCCTTTATTATACCTATCAAACCTACACCCAATCCAGAATATGAAAGGTAATTCAAGAAAGACCAGATGCTGCCATCATAGATATTATCATCCTTAACTGAAGAGGTCTTTACCTATGTGGTAGGACTTAATTTGGCTTATGAAGCATGGATGCCCTAGCCAATTCCTTTGGATCGGTTTAATAAATCTAACAATTGCATATCACCATTGAACTTTAGGAAATGAAGAAAAATGGCATGTCCATCTTAAAGTTTCTTCACAGAGCCAAAGCACTTGATGATGAATTAGAGATTGTTGACCAAAAGCTCACACTTGCAGAGTTTAATGCTATAATTTATAGGAACATTAGAAGTGAGGTTCATCCTATAATTACAACATTAAATTTGCACCCAACACCTACAACATTTTATGAGCTCCATGGTGAACTTGTTACTCATGAAATATTGATAAAAAATGCACAAGAGTTGCCCACTGTAAACACTGTTATGAAATCACCATCAATAGCTATAACTAATGCTTCCACAAGAATAAGTGCAAAGCCTCAAGGAAAAAATAATCAATTTCGTAATAGAAGAGGATCATGTTAGATTTGTGGCTTTCAAAATTGCATAGCCAATAATTTTAGAAAATGATACACACCAAATCAGTTCAATAATAGGCTTCAACACAACAATAATTTGAATTTCAAACAAGCCAACATAAGCACATATGGTGATCCCAATTTCTATGGAATAAATTGGCCTTGGTACCCTAATACTACAACAAATTATCACTTAAAAACATATTTGTCACAACTAAGCCTCACCCAAGTATATCATGAACATGACCAAGTACATGTTTGTAATGACCAAGGATTAAATATCTCTCATATTGGTATGGCTTTCGTCCCTTTCTCTCATGGCACACTATGATTAAAAGAGACTTTATGTGTTCCATAAATTTTTTGTTTAAAACTTAATTTATATTCAAAAATGTACTAATGATAACAATTGTTTCATGGAATTTTGGCCTTCCTTTTTTCTTGTAAAGGACCAGCAAACCAAGAAGGTGCTCCCTAAAGGGTCAAGTAGGAATGGTGTGTATGCTCTTCCACCGTTAAAGCAAGCCATGACATGTGAAGGACCAAGCATGGATGAGTGGCATGCAAAACTAAGGCACCTGAATGTCGCTACTACGTCTCAAGTTATTAAAAATTTTAATCTTCATGTTTCCAATTCTAAGTCTAGTTTTTGTTCTACATGTGTGTTAGGAAAGTTAGCTAGGACATCTCTTTCACCTATTGTTCATCATACTAAACATCCATTTGAATTGATTCATGGAGATGTTTGGGGTTCTGCTCTAATTCAATCTCATTTAGGATTTTGATATTGTCTTATTCTTATGGATGACTTTAGTAGATTTTCATAGGTATATTTTCTTAAAAATAAAAGGGTTGTTTACTTTATCATTATTCAAATTATATAATTTGTTGAGAGGCAATTTAGCACTAAAATATTGGCTTTCTAAAGTCAATGGGGAGGCAAATTTCGTAAACTCTCTCCTCACTTCAAAAACATTAGCATTAATCATTGTCTTATTAGCCACACGCCCATGAACAAAATGGCTTTTTAAAATATAAAATTTGTCACCTTGATGACACTAGTCTCATTGTTAGCCCATGCTAATGTTCCCTACAAGTATTGGCATTATGCCTTTCAAATGGCAATGTCTCACATTAATAATTTACCAACTCCTGTACTCAAAAATAAAAATCCAGTGTCCATGCTTTATAAATGTCAACCCAATTTTCTTGAATTACAACCATGTAGGTGCCAAGTATTCCTCTTCTTCATCCATATAACAACCACAAATTCCAATTTAGAACCTTGTCTTGTATTTACTTTGGCAATAGTCATATTTATTCTGGATTCTTGTGTCTAGACCCCACCATTGGTAGGGTTTACATTACTAAGCATATGAAATTTAATTTTAATTTCTTTCCATTACGTGCTTCCGATAACAATTCTATACAGGTTCTTGTCACACAATCGAGGAGGAAAAGGGTAGGGAAGTAAATGTGAGTGTGTAAAGTGGTTAGCTAATGATTGAATGACGATTGGGTAGAAGTAATAGAATGTGAGTCAGCATGTGGGATTGTTAGATTTCCTTTTATCATTTTGTCCTTTAGTATAATTTTTGTTATTAATTAGATTGTATAAATTATCAAAGGCATCATGAATGAATACTAATATTTCTCTCCTATTTTCTCTATTCTCCCTTTCTCTTCTCTCCCTCTCTAACTTCTGCCCTCTCTCTACCCCTGATTTTGTCCCATTTTCTCTATTTCTCTCTCTCTTCTATAGTTTTAACTACTGGTCCATTACAAATTGATATCAAAGCTCTGCGATCCTCGACTTGTTATCCACATTCATTACTGCAATGAGTAAGCTAAGGAAAGCCAGAAGTACCGGCACTGAAGAAACCTCTGTTGTGATAGAGGAAATAGAGGAAGTTGATTGGATTGCCTCTCTCCAAGGCGATATGAATATGAGAATGGAATCCATTCAATGTGAATAGCATCAAATTTTGACCAGCTAAGAGGCGAGCAGCTTAAGCTGGGAACCCAACTAGGTTAGATGATGCAGCTTCTAATGAATCTGTAGGACAAAGGAAAAGAGCCCCCAACAGAAGAACCCACTGCCAAAGGATTGTTGCCAAATCCACATCTGAAGCTTCGTGAATAACCATAAGGTACAGTAGTGGGGGAGAGGACTGATAAGGTTGAGTAATTATTTGTTGGTCTGATTCATTTGGATGGTAGGGACCATGGGTATTACAATCGATTGCTTTCAAAGATGAATTTACCCATCTTTGAAGGGAAGGATTCTTAATCTTGGCTTTGGAAGTGTGGGAAATATTTCAGAATAAATGATGTTCCTAAGGAGTGAAAGGTTTAATTAGCTACTCTATATCTTTCTGATGTTGCAGAAAGATGGTATTGGGTCTAGGTACAGACCCATGGTAATGCTAATTGGGAAGAATTCTTAAATGCCTTGCTCCAGAGGTTTTAAGACTCTCTGGTAGAAGATGTGGTATCAAATTCCATAAGCTTCAAAAAATAGGATCGGTGAAGGATTATCAGAAAGCTTTCGAAGAGATTAAAGCCAAAGTTGAGACGGTAAGTGCGAATCTCTCTGACTCTTATTATCTCTCGAGTTTCCTGGGTGGGTTAAAGGAAGAAGTGGGGGTGATGGTGAGGATGTTACAACCATCATCGTTGAATGCTGCTTTTGAGCAGGCGAGACTTCAGGAGGTAGTGATTGAAGCTTCTTAGTGAACTTACCATTCACAAAATGCAATGTATAGTCGGTCTTCAATTACCTAGACCTAAAACAACCAAACCCATAACCCAACCCTCTAACTCGACTATACTAATTTCAAAACTACTCAACACCTATAGCCCTAAATCACAGCAAATTACCCAGAAATACCAAACTCCTTATACACCAAATAAATGAGGATCAAATGCTTGCTACAAATGCGATGACTGGTATTTTCCTAGACACAGATGTACGATGAAGCAAGTGATGATGCTTCACGAAATTGACGAAGATGAATGAGTCGATCCTGGAGGTGATGAGTGGCAGGAAGTCAAAGGTAATGAAATCTGTGATGAACTAGTTAAACATGGTTAGATTTCACTCCACTTAATTGATGGAAGTTCGATTGATAATACCATTTGAATTCGGGTGCAAATAAAAAAACAAGGCCATCGTTATCCTCGTTGATTATGGTAGTTTGCACAGCTTCATCGATTCCAAGTTGGTTGAGAAATTGAAGCTTGCTACTGTTGTAGTCTCTCCTATGGCAGTAACAGTGGCTAAGGGTAGGAAATTAACTATTAAAACCAAGTGTTTAGAGTGTGGATGTTTGATGCAAGGGATAAAATTTTAGTTTGACTTAAAGGTGCTGGAGCTTGGGAAATATGATGTGGTGCTTGGGGTTGATTGGATGAGAACTTACAACTCAATCACCTTAGATTTTATGGGTTACAAGCTGTTATTCAAGAAGGATGGCAAGGCGATAGAATTAAGGGGCATCATAGAGAAGGGCCAGCTCAGATTGAAGAGTAGTAAGGAGTTAGGAAAGATGATATAGAGTGGTTGGAGTGGTGTGATAGCAAGATTATTTTCTATCCAATTGACTACCATACAGCCTTCACCTACCCAAAATACTGATCACAACTCAGTGTTTCAAAGCTCCCTTCGAACCTTATTAGCCAAATACAACCACCTCTTCTTGACTTCAAAAGGCTTACCCCCCTTTTAGACGCATATGCCACAATATAACCTCAAACCAAACATAGAACCAGTTAGTTTAAGACCTTACCAATATCCCCATTTCCAGAAAACAAAGATAGAAAAATTGACACGAGAGATGATGGAGCAGTTAATCATACAACCCAGCCAAAGTCCCTTCTCTTCCGTTGCCGTTTTAGTTAAGAAGAAGGATGGTACATGGCGATTTTGTATAGATTACAGACAGTTAAATGATCTAACTATCAAGAATAAGTACCACATTTTAATTATTGAAGATCTATTAGATGAATTGTGTAGGGCTACTGTGTTTTCTAAAATAGACTTAAGGGCAAGGTATCATCAGATTAGGATAGAACATTCTGACACTTATAAAATAGCATTCAAAACACATATTGGGCATTTTGAATTCAAGGTTATGCCCTTTGGGCTAACCAATGCTCCTGCCACCTTTTCAAGCATTGATGAACCAAATATTTCAGCCATACTTACAGTTTGTGTTAATCTTCTTTGATGATATTATGGTCTACGGTAGAAATGTGGGAGAGCACCTAATGCAGTTGGAAACTGTCTTTCAAGTCCTGTGTGAGCAGCAATTTTTTTCCAAGAGGGAGCTATGTGTAATTGGTTGTGAATCAGTAGAGTATCTAGGGTACATCATTGCTGCAGAAGGAGTCTCAACAGATGGATCTAAAATTCAAGCAATGGTGGATTGGCCTATTCCTAAAACCTTAAAGTAGCTTAGAGGATTTTTGGGTTTAACTGGATATTATAAGAGATTCATCAAAGGATATGGAATTATTTGCAAACCCCTAAATGTACTTTTGAAGAAGCAAACATTTCATTAGAATTCAGAAGCTCAGCTTACTTTTGATCATTTGAAGCAGGTTATGACTACTGCTCCAATCCTAACTCTACCTACTTTTACCAAACCATTTGTTCTAGAGTGTGACACAAGTGCTTCTGTTATAGGAGTAGTGCTGATGCAAACAGGTAGACCTATTGCATTCATATCCAAGCAATTGAGCTCTCGAAATCAAGGTTTGTCAGCTTATGAACGTGAATTACTTGCTATTATCTTTGTTGTCACCAAGTGGCATCACTATTTGGAGCAAGAAAGTTTCATCAATAACACTGATCAACAGAGTATAAAGCATTTTCTAGAGCAAAGGATTCATACTTATGTTCAGCAAAGGGGAATCACTAAACTTTTGGGCCTCGAGTACAAGATACATGATAAAAAAGAGGAAGGAGAATAGGGCAGCTGATGCATTATCTAAAAAAAAGTGGATAGTGAGGGAATTCTTTTTGCTTTAGCAGTTGTTCCAGCATGGGTGTCTGAAGTTGAACACTCCTATAAAAATGACCAATAGGCTCAAGACCTCATTATGGCCACTGTCACTACCCCAACAATGGTTCCTCAATATTCATTTCGATAGGGTATATTGAGATATAAAGGGAGACACTTTATAGGCAGCTCAACAGACTTGAGGAGCAAATTATTAGCGTAATTCCATGATAGTCCATTGGGAGGACACTCTGGAATCCAGGTAACGTATAACAAACTCAAAGCTCACTTATACTGGCCCAATTTAAAGATTGTCACTAAGTGGGTTTCAAAATGTGACATTTGCATCAAGTGTAAACCAGAAACTTGTCTATACCCTGGTTTGCTATAACCTTTACCATCCCATATACTGCCTAGTCATCCATTAGCATGGATTTTGTGGAACAATTACCAAATTCTAGAGGCTATGACGCTATCCTAGTAGTGGTGGACAACCTAACAAAATCAACCCATTTTATTCCACTTGCACACCTCTATTCAGCTGCTATAGTAGCCAAATAATTTCTCAATCACATTGGTAAACTTCATGGGTTACCTCAAGTAATTGTATATGATAGAGATAATATTTTTACATGCTTGTTGTGGAAGGAGTTGTTTAATATTCTTGGGGTCAAACTTCATATGAATTCTTCATATCATCCGCAAACAGATAGCCAATCCGAATGGTTGAATGGAGCATTAGAGATTTATTTAAGATGCATGTCTCATATGCAACCTAAAAAGTGGGTTGATTAGTTGCCATTAGCTAAATAATGGCATAATACAACCTACCATTCAGCCATACAAATGTCACCGTTCAAAGCCTTGTATGGGTATGCTCCTGCTCCTCCACCATTGCTCAACATTTAAACTGAAGTAGCAAAGTAGAAGATTTGTTGTTGGAACATGCATAGGTTCAAATTTTACTAAAGGAAAATTTACACAAGGCTCAATAGCGGATGAAGATGTATGCTGATAAGAAAAGAAGTGAAAGAGTTTTTGAAGTGGGTGATTTTATGTACTTAAAACTGTAACCATATAGGCAAACTTCAATTGCTTTAAGGAAGAACATTAAGCCATCAGCAAAGTACTATAGGCCTTTTTGAGGTGTTAGAAAGGATAGGAGAAGTGTGTCACTGGGCAAGAGAAATCAGCTTGTCCAAGTGCGGCAACTAGCAGGCAGTTTTCCCAGAAGCCTTGCTAATTCAGTCTTTGAGCTAACAAACAGAAGCAAAGCAGGTAAATGAACCAACAAACGTGAACAAGGATCAAAGGAACAATGGAGATTGTATTATTAATAAAGGAAATCGGCAATACAACAGTATGCACAACAATAGCTTATAAGGATGCTCTTGGTAGCTCACTAACACACTCAATTGCATGTATGTATTTACAAATGAGCTATGCTATATTTATAGGCAACAAAACTGACCTAGCAAAGTCGGTTGGCACAATCTGGGGCGTTTCAGATGCTTCCGGGCGGGACAGACAGGCTGGACAGCCAATTTGCAGTAGAATCTTCCGGATTGGCCTACAAGCTTCATTTCTTGGGGGAACCAGGCCAATTCTGCTAGGGACTTCGAGATTCTTCCACAAATGTTCACAATAGGCTAGAGCCTTCCACAAGACTCTAGAAAATTCGGTGAAGGTCCCCCCTATGTATGCAGTTGGAGCAACCTTGGCTGGGCGAGCAGGAGAAACACTAGGGTCCGAGGAGAAGAGTACCTTGTCAACAGGCCAATTCAGGATTTTTATTTGCTGATTGGCTTGGGGGTTGACAATTCTCCCCCACCAAAGTCTTGACGCCGTCGTCAAGAAGTCTTTACCTTGAACTCGTTCACCAATTCCTCGAATTGCCATAGGTTAACCTCCTTTTCCCAAGTTGTTTCAGAATCAGGTTGCCCTTTCCACCTGACTAGAAACTCCTTTTGTGTAGGGACTCCACGTTTTCGAATCACCTGGTCTGCTAGGATCTCTTCGGCTTCTCTCTCGAATGAGGCAACCATTGCAGGCAGTGCTCGTTGTGACTTTTCCCTACCCGGATCTTCCTTGTCTCCATGGTAAGGTTTTAGCATACTTACATGGAAGACAGGGTGAATTTTCAAATGTGGAGGTAGCTCCACCCGATATGAGACCTTGCCAACCCTGCCAATAACAGGGAAGGGCCCTTCATACTTCCTTATCAAGCCCTTGTGAACTTGGCGATATGCCTTAAATCGTGGCGGCATTTTTATCAAGACAAGGTCCCCTACTTGGAATTCCAAAGGCCTCCGTTTCTTATCCGCCCATTTCTTCATTTTCTTGGAGGCTTTGTCCAAGTATACCCATGCCATATCCAACTGCTCATGCCATCCTTTTGCCCACTTATAAGCAGACGGGCTTGAACCTGTATACCCTGCAGCAATGGCATAGGGAGTGAGAGGTTACTGGCCAGTAACAATTTCAAATGGACTTTGCTGCGTAGCCTCACTTCGCTGCTAGTTGTATGAAAATTGGGCAACATCCAGCAACTTTGCCCAATCTCGCTGATTTGCACTCACAAAGTGTCGCAAGTAGAGTTCCAACAAAGCATTCACCCTCTCCGTTTGGCCATTTGTTTGAGGGTGAAAAGAGGTGGAGAAGTGGAGATCAGATCCCATCATCTTGAACAACTCCCTCCAAAACTTCCCAGTGAATCGCAGGTCTCGATCACTGATGATGCTCCTTGGAAGGCCCCAATATTTCACTACATACTTGAAAAACAAGCGTGCAGCTTAATCTGCCTTGCAATCTCGAGGGGCAGCAATGAAAGTTCCATACTTGGAGAGTCTATCCACGATCACCATTATGGAGCCACAACCCTCCGATTTAGGGAATGCCGATATAAAGTCCATTGTTACACTTTCCCATGGACGGTCAGGTGTAGGCAATGGCTCTAGTAGCCCAGCAGGCTGTCGTTGCTCGACTTTGTCTTGCTGGCACACAAGACATGTCTTTACATATGCTTCAACATCATCTTCCATTCGCGGCCAATAGTAAGATCTTTCAATCAAGGCCATTGTCCGCGGCACACCTGGGTGACCAGCCCACAAGGAATCATGGCATTCCTTTAACAATTCTTTCTGCAGATTGCCCCAACAAGGAACAAAGAGACGATTGCCAACTATGTAAACCAACCCATTATGCTCCCAAAATCTTCTCATTTTGCCTTCCTTGGCCAATTCTAGCAAGTTTTCAGCAAAAGCATCTTGTTCCATGCCTTTTCGAACCCGCTCCAACATATTGCTTTCCACCTTTGTCACAGCAGCAAACTCAGCTTTGCGACTCAGTGCATCGGCAACAATATTGGCCCTTCCTGGCTTGTACTCCATCACAAAGTCAAATTCTGCCAGGAAATCCTGCCATCTCGCTTGCTTGGGGGTGAGTTTCTTCTGCTTAAGAAAATAACTCGTAGCCACATTGTCAGTTTTAATAATGAACTGACTCCCCAGCAAGTAATGCCTCCACACCCTAAGGCAATTAATAATGGCAGTCATTTCTTTATCGTGCACAGGATAGCGCCTCTCTGTGTCATTTAATTTTTGACTTTCATAAGCTATGGGATGGCCTTCTTGCATTAAGACTCCCCCAATAGCAAATTTCAATGCATCCGTATGCACCTCAAATGGTTTAGAGTAATCTGCCAGCACAAGCACCGGTTCCTTCGCAACTGCTTGCTTCAAATCTTCGAAGGCCTGCTGGCAGGCTTCATCCCACCTCCAAGGGACATTTTTCTTTAACAAGTTTGTCAAGGGTGTCGCCCTTTTCGAATACCCTTGAATAAACAGTCGATAGTAGTTGACAAGGCCAAGAAAGGAGCGCAAGCCAGTCACCGTCGTAGGAGGTTCCCATGTCATAATGGCCTGCACCTTGGCCAAGTCCATGCTGATCCGTCCATCAGCAATTTTATGCCCCAAAAACATTACTTCCTGCTGTGCAAACGAGCATTTCTCCTTTTTCACATAATGCAGTACTTTGAATACTTCCCTCAAATGTTTGACATGCTCGTCCAAGCTTTCGCTATAGACAACAATGTCATCAAGATAGACCACCACAAATTTATCCAAGAAAGGGTAGAATATCTTATTCATCAGGGTGCAAAAAGTAGCAGGTGCATTAGTTAAACCAAATGGCATGACTAAGAATTCATAGGAACCATACCTAGTCACGCAAGTGGTCTTCTCCTCATCCCCTTCCGCTATTCGCACTTGCCAATATCCGGACCGTAAGTCAAGCTTGGAGAACCAACAGGCCTTTCCCAACCGATCAAACAAGTCTTCTACCAAAGGGATAGGATACTTGTTCTTTATAGTTATTTTGTTCAGCGCCTGATAGTCAATGCACATACGCAAGCTGCCATCGTGCTTTCTTTGGAATAGCACCAGGGCACCATAAGGAGCCTTGGAGGGTCGAATGTATCCCGCATCTAATAAATCCTTCAACTGTTTGTGCAACTCTTCCAATTCAGGGGGAGCCATTCGATAAGGGATCATGGCTGGTGGTTTTGCTCCTGGTTCCAGCACAATTGCATGATCCACCTCCCTCCTTGGTGCGGCAACTAGCAGGCAGTTTTCCCCGAAGCCTTGCTAATTCAGCCTTTGAGCTAGCAAACAGAAGCAAAGCAGGCAAATGAACCAACAAACGTGAACAAGGATCAAAGGAACAATGGAGATTGTATTATTAACAAAGGAAATCAGCAGTACAACAGTATGCACAATGATAGCTTACAATGATGCTCTTGGTAGCTCACTAACACACTCAAATTGCATGTATGTATTTACAAATGAGCTATGCTATATTTATAGGCAACAAAACTGACCTAGCAAAGTCGATTGGCACAATCTGGGGCGTTCCAGATGCTTCCGGGCTGGACAGGCAGGCTGGACAGCCAATTTGCAGTAGAATCTTCCGGATTGGCCTACAACCTTCATTTCTTGGGGGAACCAGGCCAATTCTGCTAGGGACTTCGAGATTCTTCCACAAATGTCCACAATAGGCTAGAGCCTTCCACAAGACTCTAGAAAATTCGGTGAAGGTCCTCCCTATGTATGCAGTTGGAGCAACCTTGGCTGGACGAGCAGGAGAAACACTAGGGTCCGAGGAGGAGAGTACCTTGTCAACGGGCCAATTCAGGATTTTTATTTGCCGATTGGCTTGGGGGTTGACAAGTGGCTTACAAATTAAGATTACCAGCAAACTCTAAAGTATACCACTACAAGAATGTATCGGATTACCGACAGAAAAATCCGTCAGTAATCCTTATTTTTTTGTCAGTAATAAGATTTACTGACAAATTACCGATAGAAAATTTAAGTAGTTATTTTTTTTGCCGGTACTGAAAATACCGATGAAAATAAATAACTATCGGTAAATTACAAAGAAAAATTTTTTTATCGGTAATACCGATAGAAAATTCTGTGGGTAATGCCGACAAAAAATTATATCGGTAAATTACCTATAGAAAATTCTGTCTGTAATTTTCGACAAAAATTATATTATATTACCGAGAGAAAATTCTGTCGGTATTAAATACATAAAATATTAAAAAAAATTGTTAGTTTATTTTTATAATTAAAATTTTGAAATCAAATTTACCTAAAATTTCTTAAAAATCAAAAAATACACTAAAAAATCTAACATCCTAAAATATTTTTATTTACCAAAAACTTTTTAAAAATATAAAAAAATTAAAATTTCCTAGAACATATTCTATTTAATTAAAAAATTGAAAAAAAATAATTTTTTAAATTATTTTTATTCTAAAATTTATCAAAATAAATAAATTTTTGCTAATTTTTTTAAAAAAATCATAAAACACCCTATAATATTTTTATTTACCAAAACATTTCTAAAAATATAGTAAAAAATTTTAAAACTTCTTAAAACATAATGTGCTTAAATAGATAAATTTTAAAAATTAATTTTTTATATTTTTTATTTTGAAATTTATAAAAATAAATCAATTTTTTTCTAAATTTTTTAAAAAATTGAAAAAATATTTTTAAAAAAAATCTAACACTCTAAATAAATTTCTAAATATATTATGAAAATTTTTAAAAATTTTAATATATTATAATTAATTAAAATACCATTAAAAATCAAACAATACACAACCAAAATATAAATAATAAACTTAAACTACAACACTTACAAAACCAAAACATTAAAATTAAAAAATAAATAAATAAATTTAACATATATTATAAAAATTATCAAAAATTTAAAAATAAAAATAAATACATTATTCTTCTTCATCGTCATCATCATCTTCTTCATCTTTTTATTCTTCTTCTTCTTCTTCTTCTTCTTCTTCTTCTTCTTCTTCTTCAAGCAAGAAAAGGGACAGACAGAGACAAATAGAGGGAGAGAAAAAATGAAAAAAATGTGAGAGAATCAGCAGAAATGAGAGAGGAGAGAAAAAATATATTTTTATAAAAAACTTACCGAGAGAATTAAGTGTATATCGGTTATACTGTTGGCATTACTTACAGAAAATATTTTCTGTCGGTAATTTTACATACAGAAAATATATTTTTTCGGTATTACCAACAAAAAAATACTTTCTCTCGGTGAATTTATCGACAAAAAATTCTTTCTCTTGGTAAATATCTTAAATAATGACGGTAAAATTTTCGTCCAACTAATTAAGTTGCGACTATTTATTTACCAAAAGAATAATTTTATATCGGTAAATTTACTGATAGAAAAAATATTTTATCGGTATTACCTATAGAAAATATTTTATATCAGTAATTTTACCTACAGAAAATATATTCTCTCAGTATTACCGATAGAAAAAATACTTTTTCTCGGTAAATTTAACGACAAAAAATACTTTCTCTCAGTAAATGTCTCTTGTGATTATTTATTTATCGAGAGAATAATTTTCTATCGGTAAATTTATCGACAGAAAAAATATTTTATCAGTATTACCTGCATAAAATATTTTCTATTAGTAATTTTACCTACATAAAATATTTTCTGTTGATAATTTTACCTACAGAAAATATGTTCTCTCAGTATTACCAACAGAAAATAATTTCTCTCGGTAAATTTACCAATAGAAAAATACTTTCTCTTGGTAAATATCTCAAATAATGGCAGTAAAATTTTCGTCCAACTAATTGAGTTGCGACTATTTATTTACCGACAGAATAATTTTTTATCGGTAAATTTACCGACAGAAAAAAATATTACGTCAGTATTACCTACAGAAAATATTTTCTGTAGGTAATTTTACCTATAGAAAATATGTTCTCTCGGTATTACCGACAGAAAATAGTTTCTCTCTGTAAATTTATCAACAAAAAAGTAATTTCTCTCGGTAAATATCTCAAATAATGACGTTAAAATTTCTACCCAACTAATTGAGTTGAAACTATATATTTGCCGAGAGAATAATTTTCTGTCAGTAAATTTACCGACAGAAAATATATTTTATTGGTATTACCAACAGAAAATATTTTATGTCAGTAATTTTACCTATAAAAAATATATTCTCTCAGTATTACCGACAAAAATAATTTCTCTAGGTAAATTTATCGAAAAAAAAAATAATTTCTCTCAGTAAATGTCTCAAATAATGGCAGTAAAATTCTCACCCAACTAATTAGGTTGTGACTATTTATTTACCAAAAGAATAATTTTCTGTCAAAAAATTACCGATAGAAAAAATATTTTGTTAGTATTACCTATACAAAATATTTTTTGTCAGTCATTTTACCTACAGAAAATATATTCTCTCGGTATTACAGACAGAAAATACTTTCTCTCAATAATTTTACTAAAAAAAATATATTCTATCAGTATTGCCTACAGAAAATATTTTTGTCGGTATTTTTATCTACAGAAAATATATTCTGTCGGTATTAACTAAAGAAAATATATTATGTTTGTATTTTTACCTAAAAAAAATTTTTATGTCTGTAATTTTATTGATAGAAAAATTTTTTGTCAGTTAAATTTTTTTGTCGATAATCTATCGGTATATTTTTTAATTTATTTTTTTAATCTTTTCTCTTGGTATTATGTCGGCATTACCAATAAAATTTTCTGTCTATAAATTTCTGTCGGTAATCCGATACATTCTTGTAGTGTACCTAGTCTTCCATGTCTCATTGCTTAAGAAGAAGGTGGGATCACATGTAGTATCAGTAATTGACTTGCCAGACACTGAAGCAGGGGAGATAATTTCAAAGAGATTTTTTAATTCAAGAGTCATTTTTGGAGACAACCAACACATTCAGCAAGTGTTGATTAAATGGCTCAACTTACCGACTATTGATGCTACTTAGGAGGATCTTAATTTCATTGCTCATCGGTTCCCTTCAGCCATGCATTCTTGGGGACAAGAATGGCTTAAAGGGAAAGGTATTGTCAGATACTCAAGGAGGAAAAGGGTAGGGAAGTAAATGTGAGTGAGTATGGTGATTAGCTAATGATTGAATAATGATTGGGAATAAGTAACAAGATGTGAGTTAGCAGGTGGAATTGTTAGATTTCCTTTTATCATTTCATCCTTTATTACAATTTCTATTATTAATTAGATTATACAGATTACCAAAGGCATCATGAATTAATACTAATATTTCCTCTCATATTTTCTCTATTCTCTCTTTCTCTTCTCTCCCTCTCTAACTTCTGCCCTCTCTCCACCCCTGATTCTCTCTCATTCTCTTTTTTTCTCTCTTTTTTCCATAATTCTAACTACTGGTCCATTATAGTTCCTAACGAAAAATCTTCGTGGCTAATAATGCAAGAGTTACACATTGCTCCTAACTCCTCTTGGCTAGCATCAGATGCATATCCTTCCCCATCTTCTTTGCCTATTTTATCCAATGATCAACACCCATCTCAATTTGATTCAGACTCCAAAACTATAAGTCCTACCCACACCTAATTACCCATAGTTATCCCCACTACCAAAACTAACTCTCCACCAACAATTCCACTTACAGTAGATCTCTCTAACTATGTGACACTCATACACACACCATGACCTAAGCCTATCAACCTTAACTAAAAGACAACCAACCCAAACCCTATGTCTAATAGATGGAAGCCAAATCCCATGTCCAATGGATGGAAGCCATGCAAAAAGAGATAGATGCCTTGCACCTAAGCCAAACGTGGGACTTAGTTCCACAACCATGTAATACTAATGTTGTAGGCAATTAATGATTATACATAATTAAAAGATGCAAAGATGGCACTATTGAGAGATACAATGCTTACCTTATTGCTTAAGGATTTACGCAACATGGAGTGGATTATGGTAAGACATTTAGCCCTGTCATCAAGCACAACACAATTAGAATTTTACTTACCTTGGCAATGATGTTTGATTAGCCCATTTGACATATGGACATATCCAATGCGTCCCTTCATGGATCACTTTCAGAAACCATCTATATAGAGCAAATGAAAGGCTTTATTGACACCAGCAAACCTAATTTTGTATGCAAGTTATAGAAATTTCTTTATGGCCTAAAGTAGGTACCACAGGTCTGGCATCAAAAGTTTGCTAATTCTCTATTTGTTAATGGTTTTTAGGCATCAAAGGCCGATAATTCCTTATTCATGTATAGTTCGGGCTCAATAAAACTCTTTGTCGTGGTTGCAACAATTCAGTAGGCCTTTCCTATCTGCGATTTAGGAGATTTACAATATTTTCTTGGTATTGAGGTGAAAATGATGCATGATGGGCTGTTATTGACTCGAACCAAGTACATTCATGATTTGTTGGAGCAGTTATAGATGACCAATTGCAAGCCATATGCAACACCGATGGTGACTTCTCCACCCCTAACTAAAACAACGAATGATCTATTTGACAATGGAGCACTACATAGAAGAAATATTAGGGAAATACAGTATGTCATGTTTACCAGATCGAACATTCAATTTGCAGTCAATAAGTTATGCCAATTCATGCACTCACCAACTGTTAAGCATTGAAAGCAATAAAGCATGTCTTGCACTACCTCAAAGATACAACTACTATCTGGTTGTTATTCACAAAGAATAGTTCCACACAACTTCAATGTTTTTTAAATAGCAATTGGGGAGATTGTCTAGATGATCGTTGTTAAACCAAAGGGTATGCAATTTACTTAGGTAACAACCTTGTCTCGTGGATGGCTAAGAAACAACCAACGATATCATGCTCCTCCACTGAAAGTGAATATAAGGCACTTGCTAACACTACTGCTGAAATTTTATTGATACAAAGCCTTCTCCAAGAATTGAATTTGGGTCCTACCAAACCAGCAATTTTGTGGTGTGATAATATTGGTGTTGTTTACTTATCTGCTAATCTTGTGTTCCATGCTCGGAAAAAGCACATAGAATTAGATTATGACTTTGTGCGGGAACAAGTTCAAGGAGGCTCATTACTAGTTTGGTTCATTGCAAGCACTAGTGTATATATATATACTTACCAAATCATTGGGCAGATTGTTGTTTCAACAACACTGAGACAAGCTTGGACTTCAATCCTTCCCATCATCAGCTTAAGAGGGGGGGTATTAGAGATAATTATTGAAGATAGATTTTTGTTGAATATCATGTATATCACATTTATATACTTATCTCTTAGCTCATTTATTTATCTTAAATAACTATGTATAAAATGATAAGTGTATCTTTAGATTAATTCTTATCAATTCAACACTATAAATATTTTTTATATTACTGAAATATACAAGTTACATTTTCCTTCATTATTATTTGTTGATAGGTGGCATCTGTGAGTGGGGATTTTTGCCCCCACTCCCGGTGGAATGGTTCTTGTGACTTCGGCACAGTTTAGGCTCAGGGCTTTAGAGAACACGGACCTAAGTCCGGAGAAAATGGAGTCGCCACCCGGACGGGCCGGGAAAAGAAAGGGGTGGATGACTCAATTCCTAAGGAATCCCCAACCCCCTAATAGGTTCGGAAAGTTGGGTACGTGTGGGGAAGGTGAGAAATAGCCCAGCACCCCCACAACGCCCGGTTCATTGGAACCGGCCTCCTTTACAAGTCTTAATATTATAAAATTCTTAAATATAATAACATTATCCATATTACACACAATAATTAAAAGAATGCATCAATATATTAAAATCAAAGCAAGGTCCAAGCAAAACAAATAAATGGACACCCATCCAAAGATGGAAATATGTCCTTACATCACATGCCTAAATAGGACACCCACCGAAAGGTAGAAACATGTCCTTTACATAGGTTCTAAAATAGAAAAGCAAATTAAATTACATGATATTTAACTAATGAGGTACCCACCAAGTGGAAACATACCTCTTACAACATTTTGAAACCTAAATAAATTGATAAAAGTAAATAACCATTCATCATAAATAAATCATTCATCAAAAGTGTTAAATATCAATAGAAAGTAAACATCCATCCATGACAAATTAAATAAACCAAGCATTGAACTTAAATAAATTAAAGCATAAGAAATAAATCAAAGCATAATCAAATATAGAATTGAATAAAGCAAATAAAATTCCAATTATAACTACTGTTTCCATTTAGGGCTCTTTATTTCATGTGTTTAAGGTTTTGAAATTAATGGAATTTGGCTACTGTGACTTTAAGAGAATTAAAATAGATTGAGGATTTTATGTTTTAAAAGGTTAGTAAGACTCTTTGATTAACCAAACTAGGGTTTATGATGTAAAATCGTGAAACTAGAATTTGGACTCTTTAAAACACTTTTAATTTATGGTTTCAAGTTTACTGTGTGAAATTAAGATATTTGTGTTTTTATGGTTTTTAAAGTTTTAAAGGATTAGGGTTTAGAAAAAAAAATTAGGATTTAAGGTTTTAAAGGGGTTAGGATTTTACTATTTTAGGTTTGGAAGTTGCATTTGGATTTAGTGTTTTAGCATTAGGGTTTCAATGGATGCTTAGGTTTTTTAGAATTTGGAAAAAGCAATTGATAATTTTATAAAAGTAGACCAATTATTTAAGGCTTATATAAATAGAAAAGGTGTTTTTAGGGTTTGTTGTAAGAAACAGAATCAAAATTTGGTTTTATTGAAAAACATGTTCAATTAGGGGTTTTAAGATTTTGAAGAAGTAAAAATAATAATTTTAAGTCTTTTTGGAAAATAAAGCAACGAATCAGTATTTTTAACTTTAGAAAAACTAAATTAAAGTTCTAGAATTTTTTATTTAAAAAACACAATTTCATAGTTTATGCTACTGTGAAAAAATATAACAATTAATAAATACCTCCTTTTGTTGATTCCTCCAAAAATAATTCTTCTTGGATGAATAAAAAAACAAAGGCATTTGCTACCTTTGATGATTTGTTTCTGGCTTTGCTTCTTCTTCTCTCAAAAAATCAGCTTGATTAAAGTTTTTCTTCACAGATTCGGTTTCAAAATCCCCAATTTCGTCCCAATTTCTGATTGATTTTTCCCTCTTTCTGCCTCCTTATTTATAGAAGTTTTTATGGTTTTTTCCTAGTTGCTCACGGCATACATTATTTATTAAGAAAAGGAAATCGAAACCTAATTGCATTAGGTTTCGAAAAATTTGCGTCGAAAAATTTCGCTTGCGAAAAAAAAACTGTTGCGGAAAAATTGCGCTGGCAAAAAAAATTGCCGCAGGAAAAATTGCGCTGGCAAAAAAGCTGCGCAGGGTGAAACAGGCCCGCGGGTCATTTCGCCCTCAGGCAACTTCTGCGAGCGAAATGCCCACGGGCCCGCGCTGACTTTCGGCGATGATTTTTCGGTCGCCGATTTTTCTTATTTTTATTTTTTGATTTTTATTTGTTTATTTTTTTTATTAATAAAAATTAGATACTAAAGCAAAAATTATTTAATTAAGATAACAAAAATTATTTTGGACCAATTAAAATATATTGGACCGGACTGGGTCAAAAATTAAGGGTCTACAGTTTGCCCCCTGCTTGAATGATCTGAAACTTTAGTGAAAGAGAGTGAAAAGCAACAAGACTTAATTTTTGAGATTGTGGAGGTTTTGGATTCTGGACTCAGTTCGAGTTTTGGACTCAATGATAATTCTAGGTTCTAGACCTAAGGAAAATTTGGGTTCTGGACTCGATCTAAGTTCTGTGACTTAGAGATAAATTTTAGGTTCTGGACCTAAGGGTAATTTGGGTTCTGGACCCGAGCTATGTTCTTGGACTTAAGGATAATTCTATGTTCTAGACCTAAGGAAAATTTGGGTTCTGGACCCGGTTCGAGTTCTGGACTCAAGGATAATTCTAGGTTCTGGACCTAAGGAAAATTTGGGTTCTTGACCCGAGCTAAGTTCAAGACTTAGAAATAAATTCTATATTCCAAACCTAAGAAAAATTTGGGTTCTCGACCCGAGCTAATAATTTTTTATTTCAAAAAGTTTGGCTAATTTTTATGCATATGTCTTTTTATTGCCCCTGAGTGTAAAACTATTTTTTATACCCTCAATTATTTGAATGATTAAAGTGAATAATTGAATTTACTGTTTATTTACTGTGTAGTCACTGTTCATGCACTATTTACTATTCATAAATAGTAAATTTATTATTCACAAATAGTATCAAATAGTATTTACTATTGAAAATAGTACTTTTACTATTTATCAATAGTAATACTATTCATAAATAATAAAATTTACTATTCATAAATAGTAAAATTTACTATTCATCAATAGTAAAATTTACTATTCATAAATAGTAAAATTTACTATTTATGAACAGTTTTGAATTTTATTTTTTGCTTACCGTTTCTCTATAAAAAGCCACCATTCCTTCATTTCATTTCACAGCACGATTTCAATTTCATGATTTTCTCAAATTTCTTTCAATTTTAGCATATATTTTTCAAAAATAATGCATGCTTCGAGGTCAAGTACTCATTCTAATACCGAGCTATTGAAGTTTATTCGGCATCATGAAGATGGAAATTTAGATATACTAGCCGGGCTGCCGCTCCATCACAGTTCCAATCAAAAGAGCGAGGTAATTATTTTTTCCTTTTTTTATTTCTCTTGATTTTTTTCATTGTTGTTTTTTTTATTATTATTATTATTTATTTTTTATTTATTGTTTACTTTTATTCTTTATGTTTTGTTTATTTTTATTAATATTTTATATTATTATTCTTTTTTAAGAAAAATAAATTAATATAAGTAGATAGGATAATATGTACTTACCTGGTATTAACTTACATGGGTCTGTGTTAGCATGATCGTTGTATTATTCGGGCTGGAGGATGTATTTATAAAGTCCGACAATGGTACGATGTAGTGCCTTCTCGGGTAAGGCGGATTATCCGATATTGCGGCTTTGAGTAGTTCATCTTACAATTGCCATCCGTGGAATATCAGATAGGCTGAAGCGTAGTCCAGGCGCTTGTAGAGCGATGGCTGGATACAACCCACACTTTTCACTTGCCCATTGGAGAGATGACAATTGGTCCGGTAGATTTTACTGCCATAACCGGCCTTTGATATGATGGTGTTCCGGTTCCTCTGACCAACAATATTTTAACATTTGAAGAAATTCAGGAATTAATTGGTATGGAACCATCATATAAAGGGCCTTTTAAGATAAAAATCGAGCCAATTCGTAGTTATTGGATGAACTACAAAGGACGGGTTGGCAGAGACACAGCCAAACAGTATGCTCGAGGATTTTTGTTATATCTGCTCGGGTCGACCATCTTAGGCAGCACTGAATCCTCCATTCACTTGTCAGTGTTGAGTGCCCTTTCTTATCTCAGAATGGTACCATCTTCTGGTTGGGGTGAAGCTGATCTCACGTGTCTTTACCATGGTCTTGATAAGCTTTGCCTAAACAAGAAGTCTCTTGCCGGCTTGATGGCTGTTGTCGAGGTATTCTTTTCCTTCACCAATGTTATTTCCACTCTTTTCTTGCATGAATTTGATCTTTACTATCATTGTTGTAGGTATGGGCATATGAACATAACATCGTGAGGGTACCTGGTATTTTCCGAGAGAGAGTCGGGTATCCGAGATTAAATTTTTGGTTGTCTGATCGTGTGGACGTTCCCGTCTCTCATCATGTGCATACTCACCGCTCGGGGCCAGTACTTCTCAGGTAAAAATTTTACCACTTTTTCCTTGCAACTGCTTCTTTCTTTTTTGACTCTTTAATGATTGCTGCAGGCTATTGGCTCATTTGATCATGAGGCTGGACCCTCTTTTACTGCCCCTTCGTTTGCTCACTCTTGCCTGCCAAATATGTCATCTCATCCACAAGGCATTGATATGAACTACCTGGTATGTTTCTTATTTCATAGTAACTTATGCCATATGTATGCATGATTATGTATGCTCTTACCTTTTCCTTCTTGGCTCACAGCGAATGCTCGAAGAACAAAATAGGAAACTTCAAAAAGAGTTGGCTGCAAGTCGTCAGCAGGCTTCTCAGTTTGAAAGTTTATATCATCAATCCAAACAACATTTCTGAGACTTCCAATTTTAGGGGATGAGGGATCCCGGTACTTCTTCATCAAGAGGCCCCCAGACTGACGACTATGAGATCCTTTTGTCTGCTTCTGATGAGGACCATGACAGATCGAAACTTCAAGGTAATAAAGATTTTGGTGCTCCCGCTTCGGGTGATCCCGGGATGAGTAATTTGCCGAGTTTTGGTGCTCCCGCTTTGGGCGGACTCGAGACGAGTGATTTACTCCCTCCTCCAACAGGCGACGATTTTTTCAAGACTTTATTTGATGACCTACCACCACCCTCTTAGTGATATGTAAATATTGTAGCAATTGTAAAATATTGTACAATAATGAAAAAATACAATTTTCCTCTTTACTGTAACCTTTTTTCTTTTTTTTTCCATTACTGCACCACTTTTTTTTTGTTACAGTACACCATACTTTACATCCACTTCATTTGCTAAACCAAATCCAACGTGGTAAAGGAAATTCATTGCTAATTCCTTTCCTTATGCCATTTTATCTTACCCTTTCCCATCACCTTTTCCTTTTCACTTTAGGAAAATATTTATTTCTTCTATATAAATCACCCTTCATGCCATTTTTTAATACATAAACCAAAATTCTTTCTCTTTTAACGTGAAGACTCCCTTTAACAATTTTAATTTTTTCTTCATTCATTCACCATGACCGAGCATCATATAATGAAAATAAAAATTCTATTTAAGAATATGGATGCCATTCATTGGAAGTAAATTTCATGGTCGAAACTTGATGTTTTAAAATATTTTCAAATTGTCAAATTGGACCACTCCTTCTTACATACCGTGGCTTCCTTTTGGGATACGGATTCTAGGGTATTTAGAATTAATGGCTTTGAAATATGTCCCTTGATTGAATAATTTGAGGCCATCCTTGGATATCCCAATAATCAACAAATGGCGTTACCCACATTGATTTCCAAGACTCAACAGAAGATTCAGATGTTATTTCAAATTCCAAAACCCGAAGTTCTTCGGTTGATGAGAGGTGAAAAAATTTTACTTGCTCCTTTGATTGACTTTTATTTCTCTCATTTGGCCCCTACTAAGGCATGGGGACGCATGCTTTGTCTTTGATTGCTTGGTCAATTCTTGATTGTTTCTTCTGACGGCGATATTGATCCACAAGTATTGGATATTATGGACCAAATGGAAGGAGGCTTGTCGCTGGTACCTATGATCTTAGCCGAGACCTTAGTTGGATTAGACCGATTTAAATCAGGATTGTCAAAGAGACTGACTGGGAGTCCGTTGCTACTTCAGGTAATTACCTAAACTGCCCTTTCGGGTTTTCAATTTAGGTTTTCTTTTTTCTTTTTGCTTTGTTGCTCTGATTTTTGCCTAGTCCGCCCGTATGAGTTTTCGAAACTAGCGAGCTGTCCTAGTTTTTGCCTAAGCTGCCCTTGTGGGTTTTCAACTTAGCGGACCTTTTTCTTTTCTTCTTTTTTTTTATTTAACTCTTTCTTCATAGATTTGGCTTTAGGAGCATCTTTGTTTGCTTGATACTCCATCCATGGACTTTGCCATATACCTGCCACGTCATCATTCTACTAGGAAGCTACTTCATCCTGCCTCTTCATATGCTGACTGGGTTGACTGGATCCACTCACGCTCCGAAGCCAATATCCGTTGGTTGATACCTTGGTGAAAATTTTCTCATATCACCATGCGGACATACTTGATGTATGTTCCCCTTGCTGCTCTTCATCAAGGTACATGCTATGATCCTCGCCGACTTGGCCGTCAGTATGGAGCTGAGCCTCGTGATTCTGACTTTGCTCCCAACTTAGACATGCCTTGCTTGACTAAAGCCTACTTGGATCGGCTGAGGCAAAGCTGGCCTGCACGTTACATTTATCAACTGCCATAGATTTTACATTTGTCAATTCAAAAAGTGTATTGTCAGGATGAAAAAATAATTAAAGTAATAAAAGATGCTTCTTTTCCATTTATAATTTGTCATCATCTTTTGCTATTGTGTTTATTTATTTCATCCATATCTGGTCAAATACTTATAACAGTGCACATAGAATAATTTTAACATTAATTTTGTTTTATTAAATTAGGGAACAACCAAACATAAAGCCAGCATACACAAGATTACTCTTGTTGCCAATTAGCCCTTTCGGGTTTTCTAATTGACGATTTTCTCTCACTTAGCCCTAATTGTTGCCTAGTCCACCCTTTCGAGTTTTCGGAACTAGCGGACTGCTATAACTTTTTCCTAGGCCTCCCTTTTTGGGTTTTCAACCTAGCGAGCTCTTTCTTTTTTATTTTTCATACATAAAATTTCTTCAACCTGTCAATGTTTACTGGCTCACTAAACTCATTCCCATCCATCTCTAAATTTCTGATAACTTCACTGCACCTTTGTTCATGACTTGTTTTACGACATATGGCCCTTCCCAGCTAGGCCTAAACTTCCCTCTTGGATCAGATACGTTAGGCTTACATTGCTTCAACACTAAATCCCCGACTCTAAATTTTTTTTATTTTAACCCTTCTATTATAGGCCCGAGCTATCTTATTTTGATACAGTTAATGATGATACAATGCCTTAAACCTTATCTCTTATAGTAGAGCTAACTGTGTATATCTGCTTGCTACCCATTCCGTTTCAGGCAGCTCAACTTCCAAGACTACTCTTAACTACTTGATCTCAATTTCAATTGGCAATACTGCTTCTATCCCATAAACCAAAGAGAACGGTGTCATTCCAGTAGGTGTTCGCACACTTGTCCTATATCCCCATAAAGCAAAGGGAAGTATTTCCGACCAGTCCCAGTAAGTCTTGGTCATCTTGGATAGAATTTGCTTAATTATCTTGTTTGTCGCTTCTATGGCACCATTAGCCTTTGGTCTATGAGGAGAGGATCTATGATGATGGATGCGGTACTTTGAGAATAAATCCTTAACTGCTCCTTGAAATTGTACCCCATTATCTGATATCACACTATACGGGACCCCGTATCTGCAGATGAGGTTCTTTTCAATAAAGCTAGCCATTTGGCTTGCACCCAGTTTATTGAAGGATTTGGCTTCGGCCCATTTTGAAAAATAATCTACTGCTACCACAATGAATTGGTGACCGTTTGAAGCTGCCGGATGTATCTCTCCTATAATGTCGATACCCCAGGTGGCAAATGGCCAGGGTGAGGACATTGAATGTAATTCTTCAGGAGGCATGTGATTCAAGTTACCATACATCTGACATTACTGGCACTTCTTTACAAACTCAATACAATCTTTCTCCATGGTCAACCAATAGTAACCTTTTCGAATAATCTTCTTAACTAGGGCCAAACCATTCATGTGTGAACTGTAATTTCCTGCATGTATTTCTGTCATGATACACTCCACTTCAGGCTTTCTTAAACATCTCAAATGCACCCCATCAGGCCATCTTTGATATAACTCCCCAAGGAAGGTGATGTATTGCAATGACCAACGCCTTATGGCTCTTCTCTCTTTCTTTGTTGCCCCCGGCGGGTATTCTCTTTCCTCCAAAAATCGCCTTATAGTATCATACCACGCATCATGGTCTGTGTCAATTTCCATGATTGTCTCATACTCATAGCAAGGAGTTGATGAACTGGTCAAGATCAGAGGCTTAAGGAGTAGGCTAACAGGGTTTTCCCATACCGAAGCCAACGTGGCTAGGGCATCAGCCGTCTGATTTTCTTCTCTTGATAGGTGTATAAACCTACACTCTTTAAAGTTCTTCTTCATTATGGTCAGGCAATGGTGGTATGGTTTTAATTTTTCTTCTTTCAACTCCCACTCTCCGTTTACTTAGGATACTACTAGCAACGAATCGCCAAAAACTTCCACCTTATCCACCTTCATTATCATTAGGGTTTCCAAACCAAAAATACAAGCTTCGTACTCCACCATATTATTGGTTGCCCTAAATTTCAATTTTTTGGCTAAAGGGATGAGTTCCCCTTCAGGCGATTCTAGTATAACTCCCAAACCTGCTCCTTTCCTGTTTACTGCTCCATCAAAATACATTTTTCACCCTTGCACTTCAATTGCTTCTAAATGTTTATCCAAAAATTCCAAGATTACCTCTTCGCTATCTGGTAATGGTTGTTGGGCCAGGAATTCTGCCACCGCTCTTCCTTTGATTATTTTCCTGGTTACTTATTTAATCTCAAATTCTTCTAATATTATCAACCATCGACCATATTTCCCAATCAAAGAGGGTGTCTCCCTTAAGTACTTCATTGGATCCAACCTGGAAATTGCTTGCACACTATACGATTGAAAGTAATGCCGCAACTTCTTAGAAGACCAAACCACAGCTATATTGGTCTTTTCAATGATACTATACTTAATTTCATAAGGTAAGAGCTTTCTACTCAAATAGTAAACTACATGCTCAATCCCTGATTCATCTGCTTGGGCTAGCATGGCTCCTATCGACTCTTCTTCTACTGCTAAGTACAATAATAGAGGTTTGCCAAGTTTAGGTGGTCTTAAAATAGGTGGATTCAATAAATACTCTTTTATTCGCTCAAAGGCCTTTTGACATTCTTCATTCCATATGACCGGCTAATTCTTTCTAAGCTATTTGAAGATAGGCTCACAAATTATTATGAGTTTTGCTATGAATCTGCTAATGTATTGTAATTTACCAATGAATCCCCAAACTTCTCTCTCCATCTTTGGGGCTAGCATATCCCTGATTGCTTTGACTTTTTTAGGATCAATCTCAATGTCATTCGGACTAATTACATATCCCAACAATTTACCTGAGGTAATGCCGAATACACACTTCTTCAAATTTAATCTTAGCTTATATTTCAAAGCTCTATCGAAGAATAATTCTAAGTTTTGGAAGTGTTGCTCCCTTGTGTCAGATTTAACCACCATATCATCAACATATACTTCAACTTCTTTGTGCATCATGTCATGAAATAGTGTGGTGACCATCCTTTGGTAGGTCGCTCCAGCATTCTTTAAGCCGAATGACATCACCCCTATAACAAAATATACCCCATTTAGTAATGAAAGCAGTTTTGGTTTTATCCTCTTGGGCCATTAACACTTGGTTGTATCCAAAAAATCCATCTACAAACGAGTGTAGCACACTAGAGGCTGCACTATCAATGAGAACATCTATATGAGGTAAAGGAAAATCATCCTTAGGGGAAGCCTTGTTTAAATCTCTATAGTCCACACAGACCCTTATTCTTCCATCTTTCTTTGGCACGGGTACTATGTTGGCTAACCAATCTGGATATTCTATCACTTCAAGGAACTTCACTTGTATTTGTTTAGTGACCTCTTCTTTAACCAATTCAACCCACTCAGGTCTTAATCGCCTAAGCTTTTGTTTGACAGGTTTTATGTGAGTGTGAGTTGGAATATGATGCTCGACTATGTCTCAATCTATCCCCGGCATATCTTCATAAGACCAAGCAAATACTTCTTCATATTTTTTGAATATTTTTTCAAATCTCTCTCTCTCATCAGGAGTAAGGTCGGATGCTATGCTAATATTTTTAGGATTTTCAGTTGTTCCCAAATTTAATGATTGTGTGTTAACATAATTAATATTAAAGATGCTCATGTAACTGTTATTTGAATGTATGCAACCATCAGGAGAAACATCACACAAGTAAGCAAAATCAGACTTTATTGCATTCATTTTGGAAAAGAAAGCATCATCATCCTCATACAAAGAAGACAAATTAAAATCAAAATCAAAATCATTGTTCTCAAAATCATAAAGCAGGATGTCTTCAAACTTCTCTTCAACCAGGGCAGTAATCTCCTCCGGAGTCTTCTCGGCTTTCGGCACAGCTTCATTCTTCTCTTTTGGATTGGATTCTTTGCTGGTTGGCAGGGTGAGTTCTTTCTTCACTTGCTCCACTAGCTCAGCAACATCTGCAAAAATTTTAAAACCTAGGATTAACTTACCCATGAACATGATTGGCTCGGGCTTTCCTTGGAGTGGTCCCATATCTGGAGCCTTGACAAAAATCTCTTCAAGTGGTGGGAAGCTCATCTTCTCACTTTTGTTTGGCTGGACATCATTTTCTTCATCATATCCCAACCCCTTCTTGGAAGTTTGAGTTCTAAAATCTGGCAACTTTGTCAAACCGGCCTTTCCCTTTCCAAGACCAGCTCCGGGAAGGTAGTTCATGTTCTTCATCATATTAATGACTTTGGAGTCCACTACTTCATCATCAGAAATTGCAGCTACTTGAAAACCATTGAGAGGCCTCTTAATCATTAGAGCGTTAACAATCTCATTATCTTCAGCTTCAATGACCACTGTCTCATCTCCGTTGGGGAACTTGATCTTTTAATGAAGGGTGGAAGGAACTCTACCAAGAGGATGAAACCATGGTCACCCCAAGAGTAAGGCGAAGGTAACCGGTATGTCTAAAATAACAAACTCAATAATAGATTCAATTGGACCAACCTTGATAGCCACTTTGAAAGTCCCTTCGGCATGCCTCTTAGTGTTGTCATAAGCATGAATCGTTACCTCGGTCGGGTTTAGATCTCTTGTTGACATGGCTAGCTTTGGCAATATCTTAAGTGGACAAACATTTATGGCGGACCCATCATCAACCATTACACATGGAGTCCTCTTCCCCTTGACTTCTATTTTGATAAAGAGAGGGCGGATGTGGTCTCTCCCCTCCTCCGGTAAGTCTGTATCCGAAAAAGAAACTGCTCCCATATTAACTTCACTCTTTTCTTGAACCTCTTCACATTTCATTACTTCCCCAATTTTTATAAAGTTGATCAACTTCTCCGGTGTTGTAGAGGTAGAAATTGGCATCTAGCTAAGGCTTTGGCCATAGTTTCTCGGTGCTTTTTAGAAGTAGCTAATAAATCCCAAATGCTAACACTTGCTTGGGTTCTTTTCAATTGCTGAGCACAGCATCATCTTCTTCTACTTCAACTTCCTTCCCCTTATTAGTTTCTACCTCCTTAGGTGGTGGCCTTGCATAAGGCTTACCAGATCTAGTGTTCATTACTTCATCTTCTTCGGGCTCGGACCAAGTCCATTCCTCCTTCTTGGATACAATATCATCATCACTATCACTTGAATCCCAAAACCCGCTGACAACACAAATTGCTACTTCTCCACCCATCATAGCTTTTTCAATTTTAACAAATGTCTCTTCTTCTTTAGTTGCTTCTCCACCCACATCTTGAAAAGAAGACATGACAAAGTCCTCATGCAAACCTCCTCCAATCATGAAGGTTGCCGGTGGTGGTACCCTATTGAATTTTGGCAATAGGTTGTCTTTGGCATTTGGCTTGTTGGGCTCAGGTAGCTTCCCATTATCAATTAGATTTTGAATCTCATGTCTCAACCTCACACATCTATCCATGTCATGCCCTTGCATTTGGTGAAATTGACAAAATGCTTTAGTGTTAAAATTAGGTGGGAGAGGGTTAGGCAAAGGACGAGGATTTAAGGGTTGTAGTAATCCCTTTCTTTGAAGCTTATTGAGAACTCAAGACATCGGTTTTTCCAATTCCAAAAATTGTCTCCTCATTCCTTGGTTAGTAGCATTAACACCGACGACCTTTTGCATGCTTTGGCTACCAGATTGATAGCTCCCTTTCTCGTTCCTTTTTGTTGCAAAATGGCTCTTCTCCCTTTCCCATTCTTTAATTTGCAAACCAGCTTGGAGAAGGTCTTTGAAATCACGGATGAGTGTATAAGACATCCTCTCACGAAGATTAGGCAACACCCCTCTCACAATCATCCTTATTTGATCGGATTCATCGGGCCTCTTCTTGAGTAAAGCGGCCTTGTTTCTCCATCTCTTGACATAATCTACAAATTTCTCATTCGGCCTTTGCCTAATGGACTCCACTTCCATTAAGGTAACTTCTAACTCAACATTATATCCATATTGTTGGATGAAGGCTTTGTAAAGTAGATCCCAACTCTTTTGTGTTCCATCATATAAGGTATTGAACCAATTTTGGACAACAGGGTCCAATAAGAGCATACCTTAGGTTTTGAGCCTTAGTAGCTCGGGCAGACTGCATGGCAATGATATACTACTTCACATGGAGATGAGGATTTCTGGTGCCATTGTACTTTGCAAAGGATGGCATCTTGAACTTGTACGGGACTTCTTCATCTTGTTCAAATAGTTTATCGATCTCAGACATTTCTTCGATTTTCAGCTTCTTCTCAAATTTCTTTTCTAAATTAGCAATCATCTTTTCAACATCGGATGTCTCGGTCTTTTCAATTGTTGCCTTCTCAACAATCTTCGGTTCTTTCTTCTTCTCTTGAGCATCTTGGTAGTATTGAGCCCAATTATCATCATCATCAATGATCACTCTTTCATCATCAAAAACTACTTCACCAACTTTAGTCTTCCCTTTGTCCTTTGGCTTCTTAGTGCTAGCAGATGCCTCGACATGATTCTCTAAGATTGCAGTCAATTGGTTCTTCATGGTCTCAGCTAGGACCTCTTTTATTTCTTCCATCTTGGCGTTGAGGGCCTCATCCACCATCCTTTGAATTTGTTCAGGCTCCATTGTTTTTAGTGAGCAAGTGATTGAGTCGTTGCTAGATACTTCGTCTCTGGCGTAGGTCGGATTGTTGTAAGCTTTTGAACTATCGTAATTCAGGGTTGTGAGCTAGAGAGGATCAATGATATGAGATGCAAATGTATGCATGTATGCACGAACAATCAATAAACAAGGGCAAATAGGACGTTCCTTCCAACCTTATATCATCCACACACGAATGGCGAGTCTCTTTTCCTAGGTATATGGTTAACAAAATATCAACATGGGATACCTTGCTTTCGAATAATTCCCTCGGACGTTTTAACCAATAGTTATATTTTCGAAAATGGAAATCAATCCATGATAATTTCCATTAATTAGGTTTTAATCCATTCAACCAACTAAAGTAGCTTTTATGCTATATTGGATTAAAACTAAATCAAGAGGTTTATCATAGATAGATTTCGCACTTGAAAAAGGTAACTAATGATTCATGCCAAAAACAAGCCCATGGTTAATTATTCTTAGTATAAACTAGGCTCACAATTGATTTTTAGTATTTCATAATTGACCTAAATAATTTGCAAGCTCTTTGTAAGAAAAAATAATTCCTAAGCCCATTAGAAAAAACATATTTTGGGCTTAGTATTTGGGCCATGAGCAAAAGAAAAGTTTTATGTTTTTAGAAAAGTTTTATGTCCAAAGACCATCTTGAAAAATCTTGAAAATAGCTTTTGTCTTTTGGATTTTCTAAAGAAAAATTTATTTTGAGCTTACAACGTACTTAGGTCATATTAGAAAAAGAACAAACCAAATAAGCCATGATTTAAGCCAATATAAATTAACCATAGTCAAACAACATGCATTTGGGGTAAAGCCTAAGGAAAGTAACTAGGCCAATTACATGAACTTTAGTCTTTGGATTAAAAGGCTTAGGTTCCCATAGCAAGTATATACCAAATGGTATGAGGCTATGAGTGGTTATGCCATGCTCGATCTCCATACCTTGAGTGAAAGTAAGGTATCCCTTACATAACATAACATGGGTAACACGAGCATCCTAACTCACGCACACGATGCAATCTAATATGATGCAATGGATAATATTATTATAAGAAAGAATAGAATAATATAAAGACCAACGGAATCAACTTCTCTTATCCCCAGTGGAGTCATCACTGTGAGCGGGGATTTTTGCCCCCACTCCCGGTGGAATGGTTCTTGCGACTTCGGCACTGTTTAGGCTCAGGGCCTTAGAGAATACGGACCTAAGTTCGGAGAAAATGGAGTCGCCACCCGGATGGTCCGGGAAAAAGAAAGGGGTGGATGACTCGATTCCTAAGGAATTCCCAACCCCCTAATGGGTTCGAAAAGTTGGGTATGTGTGGGGAAGGTGAGAAATGGCCCAGCGCCCCCACAACACTCGGTTCATTCGAACCGGCCTCCTTTACAGATCTTAATATTTTAAAATTCTTAAATATAACAACATTATCCATATTACACACAATAATTAAAAGAAAGCATCAATATATTAAAATCAAAGCAAGGTCCAAGCAAAACAAATAAATGGACACCCATCCAAAGATGGAAATATGTCCTTACATGACATGCCTAAATAGGACACCCACCGAAAGGTAGAAACATATCCTTTACATAGGTTCTAAAATAGAAAAGCAAATTAAATTATATGATATTTAACTAATGAGGTACCCACTAAGTGGAAACATACCTCTTACAACATTTTGAAACCTAAATAAATTTATAAAAGTAAATAACCATTCATCATAAATAAATCATTCATCAAAGGTGTTAAACATCAATAGAAAGTAAACATCCATCCATGACAAATTAAATAAACCAAGCATTGAACTTAAATAAATTAAAGCATAAGAAATAAATCAAAGCATAATCAAATATAGAATTGAATAAAGCAAATAAAATTCCAATTATAGCTACTGTTTCCATTTAGGGCTCTTTATTTCATGTGTTTAAGGTTTTGGAATTAATGGAATTTAGCCACTCTAACTTTAAGAGAATTAAAATAAATTGAGGATTTTATGTTTTAAAAGGTTGGTAAGACTCTTTGATTAACCAAACTAGGGTTTATGATGTAAAATCGTGAAACTAGAATTTGGACTCTTTAAAACACTTTTAATTTATGGTTTCAAGTTTACTGTGTGAAATTAAGATATTTGTGTTTTTATGATTTTTAAAGTTTTAAAGGATTAGGGTTTAGAAAAAAAAATTAGAGTTTAAGGTTTTAAAGGGATTAGGGTTTTACTATTTTAGGTTTGGAAGTTGCATTTGGATTTAGTGTTTTAGCATTAGGGTTTCGATGGATGCTTAGGTTTTTTAAAATTTGGAAAAAGCAATTGATAATTTTATAAAAGTAGACCAACGATTTAAGGTTTATAACTCTTGCGGGCAAAATGGCCTGCGCCATTTCGCCCGCAGAAAAATTCTAGGCAACTTCTACGGGCGAAATGCCTACGGGCCTGCGCTGACTTTCGGCGACGATTTTTTCATCGCCGATTTTTTTTTTATTTATTTATTTTTATTTTTTATTAATAAAAATAGATACTAAAGCAAAAATTATTTAATTAAGATAACAAAAATTATTTTGGACCAATTAAAATATATTAGACCGGACTGGGTCAAAAATTAAGGGTCTACAGCATCAACAAAGGTGTTTATCAGGAGGTTGCAAGTCAGATGAATGCGCATGTGCTCCTAAGTCTCGAGTAAGGAATGGATAACTACTTGGATCATCTACTCCTTGGTCAACACATGACCAACATTATGAAGCTCGTGTATCATGTTGGACATCTCCCTGAGATGTGTTCTCATTGAGTGTTTTGGATGCTTCTTGTAAGTATCGAAGTTAATCGTAAGTAAGCATAGCTTTATCAAGGAAATTCCACCAAACTTCTCCATTAGTATACTCAATGCTACAAAATTCCTTCATAATGTCGGCATCCATTACTTTAAGCAATGTGATTCGAGCAAGGAAATTCTTCCTTCTCTAGGTAGTGTAGGCATCTCTATCATGCCTATGTTGGGTAGAGGTCCCCTCTTGGTTTGGTTCTTCCATGATCAATTTTAGAGGCTCTAGGGTCTCTTACTCCTCTAGCATGTATTGTATTTTTCATGCTCCATATCTCATAGTTATCCCTATATAACTTGGCACATTTGTCATGCTCCGCAATAGTGTCGCAATAATGTTTTTGGAAGCAAAAGACACTATTGCAAATAGAAAAGAATATCCATAGAGACAATATAAACACACTTCGCCATAGTTTACATGCCATTATATTTTCTCAACCAATTTATTCATTAACATTAACATGCATACAATCTCAAGTCAAAAGGTTACTAAGTTTTGTAATTATCAACTTGATTATACACAGTGATTAACTTTAATATAAAGCATATATGCAAAAATATATTAATAATTGTATACATCGAATAATTGTAAAGCATAATTAATGTCATTTTGTAACACACCCAACTAGGTGGCCTACTAGCTTGAGGAGCTAGTCAGGGAAGATACTAGCTTAATGTACTTAAGATAGCACATCAAGAATAGCAAAAAGAATCCCACATCAGTTATGTAGGGAGATGAAAAGTGGTTTATATAAGCTAACCTTATAATATGTAAACAACATGGATTAACCCTTTTAAGACCAAATGTTAGGCCTTAAAACAAATAGTTTATTTGGAGCTAGTTTTGGGCCAAGCAATTACAAATGGTATCATAGCCATCCACCAATCGAAAATACAGAGCTAAGTGCTATATAAGGCTAAGTGCTACACGATGGGAGTCACCTTTAAAATCAATTGGACTAAATGGTACATCATGGGAGCTCCCTCTAGAACTTGCAAGAGCCGCCTCTAGAACCTGTAAGAGCCACCTTTAAGTCTGTATCGCCTGGTCTACATGGACTTTGCCTTGAGCCCAATTATAAATATGAATAAGCTTAGTTATAATAAGAACACCACATCTCAAATGATGGGAGAATGTAATACCCTAATTAGGTGACCTACTAGCTTGAGGATCTAGTTAGGGGAGGTGCTAGCTTAAAGTGTTTAAGCTAGCATGTCAAAAGTAGGAAAAAGAATTGTGTAGGGAGACGGAATGTGGTTTGTATAAGCTAACTTAATGCCATCTAAATAACCTAGGTTAACTATTTTAAGGCCAAAAGTTGTGCCTTAAAACAAGAAAGTTATTTAGAGCCAGTTTTGGGTGGAGTTGTTACACATGCACCCAATATAAGTAAATAAAGTAGATGCATATTACTTTAATTTTAAAAAAAAAAGTTAAAGAAAAGAAAAGTAAAGTAAAGGTGATAGTTCAAAAAACCATAAACTTCAAAAACAATCATATCCAAATAAGTCTACTAAATATTAGCTCTTCTTATCAGATCCTAGCCCTTTCCCAACGATACCTTGCTTAATGAAAGCAAGCCCATGCTATTCAACTTTCTTATGGCACTAATCTTAGTCCCCACATGATATGCAACTGGACAAATGGCAAAAACCTCAAATCCCATGGTTGAAATGTTATGTAGATGCAGGCATGCATGAGAATAGAGAAGCTACAAGAGTGGGATGGGTTGTTAGAGATGGAGCTGGGAATTTTATAACTGCTTGCAATGCTAAAATTAGAGGAGCATTTGATCCAGCAGTGATAGAAGCATTGGGATTTAGGGAAGCGTTGAGCTGGCCTAAAAGAAAAGCTTGAGACAATTTGGTTTTTGAAACTGATTCTTTATTATTGGCCCAAGCTCTTCAAAATCATGAGGAAAATGTGATATTCTGGAGTAATAGTCAATGATTGTAAGACTTTATTAAAAGAATAACAAACTTTTCTATATATTTTGTAAGAAGATCAGCAAACTTTGTCGCTCACCTTTTGGCTAAGACAGTCAGTTACAATGCTAATTTCTAAGAGTAGGATACCATCCCTTTTTTGTTTATTTTGGATGCTTTAGAAGTGGATCTTTCTTAATGAATTATACATTGAAAAAAAAAATCTCAACTTTAGAAACTAAAATACTAATCATATGGAAAGTCAATGTGATATAATAATTTAGACTAACAAAAAAGAAAATATTTTATCCATCCTAAATTAATTTTAATTTTATAATAATTAAAAAATTATTTATTTTTTATAAATATATAAATATATATTTTTATTTTAGTAGAAATATATTTAATAAATATAATAAAAATATAATTTATTAAAATTTTAAATAATTGACATTTTAGATAAATAAAAAAGAAGTTGTGCTTGTCCATAAACAAACATAACTTATGGTTTGACATTTTGAAGTTGGTTAATAAATAAAACAAAACACTAATAATTTAATGGTACAAATGAATCAATAACGCGGATTAAGGGATTGAAATAAGAAGAAAGAGAAGGCAAATCATAATCGTGTTTCCCGGAACTACAGGGAACAGCCGAACACTCTCATATCTTCATCTTCTTCTTTCTTTTTCTTTTTTCTTATTTTTTTAAAGTCCCAAAAAACCAAAAAAAAAATCGATCAGATCTCACCAAACTCTGATCGAATTGGCATGATAAACAGATGGAAAGCGAGAGGCTGAATGGTAATGGAAATTGGAATTACGACTACACTCAATTTCGCAATGATCATTATTATTATTACGGTAATGGGGAGATTGAGGAGGATGAGGTAGATCCACTGCTTCAAAGCTGTAATGGTGGTGGTGCTAAGAAAAACAAGGGTCTTTTAATTTCATCCACAAATAGTTACCCCTTTTCATCATCATCATCAACGATAAAAACAACACCAACATCAACGCCGTCGCCGCCACCGCTATTTCCTGGTGCTTTTGGCTTCATTGAGCATCCCATTTCCAAGCTAGATACTCTTGCTGGGGTCGCCATCAAGTACGGTGTTGAGGTATATTAATTTTATTTATTCATATGCACATTTTGGATTCTGGGTTACTTTTATTCTTATTCTTATTATTTGGGCTTATCTATCAATGGATTATTTTTTTTTCTCTCATTTTCCATTTATATTGGAATTATTGCTGCATTGGAAACTGTTTCAAATTTTTGGTATTTTGATTATCTGATCGTTTGGATGTATGAACTGCTTTTCTGGGTGGGTTTCTATTCTTTTGATTTCTGTACTTTTTCTTCAGCTAGTAAATTGTTCCATGTGTGCATTTAGGTGGTTGACATTAAAAGAAGTTTGATTTTGGGTTACTTTTATTCTTATTCTTATTGTTTGGTTTTATCTGTAACTGGGATATTTTTTTTTCTCTCATGTATGAACTGTTTTTCTGGGTTGTTTTCTGTTCTTTCATTTCCTGTACTGTTTTATCAGCTAGATTATTTAAGGTAGTAAATGGTTCCATGTGTGCATATAGGTGGCTGACATTAAAAAAAAGAATGGTTTGGTCACCGATCTTCAAATGTTTGCTCTCAAGTCACTCCAGATTCCACTGCCTGGAAGGCATCCACCCTCTCCTGGGTTGTCAAATGGCTCAAGGTATTTATTAAATTCATTTGTATTCGTATTTCTGTTCCTTGCTATTGTTCTCATGTAAGGGTCAACTTATGAATTTGCTTATGATAATGTGCAGAAAAGATGTGGTTTTTAGGCATAGTTTGTCAATGATATAGTTCTGGAGTATTGGTATCATCCCATATAACCTCTTTTCTCTGCCTCTCTTTCTTCCCCATTTGTGTAGGCTATTTTAGGAAAATGACTCGAGTCAATGGATCTTGCAGCAGAAGCTTATATCCTCAATGCACACAAGTATTTAAGAGAAGAAATCCTTCAAGAAATGTTACTGATTGAATAATGAATGAATATAAAGTTTAGGGAGGAAATTATTTATAGGAATAAACAAATAAGAATACTAGAAGGAATAAGATTAAACAAATAAGAAAATACACAGGCTAGCTGTGCCATTGTGCATGTCATTGTGGCTAACATTTAGATAGTTCATTTGGAAAACAGGCTAAATAAGTACGTAGGATGATAGTTATTTGTGTTTTACAATTTTGTTGGAAAACAGGCTAAATAAGTACGTAGGATGATAGTTATTTGTGTTTTACAATTTTGTTGTACCTGTTGGGCAGCCCTATATTGAAGCGAAACTTAACAAAATTATATCTTACCCATTTGTTTCTTGCATATCTGTCTAGAAGTGCGCATATACCCTCTCCAACGATCTATCAAATTTAACCTACAATCTTAAATTCTCGTCACTTCTTTGGAATCCACAATCTAAAAAGGCTAGCTGTGCCATTGTGCTTGTTTGATCTGTATCTGAAATTTTAATAGAAGTGAGAAGCCAAGTTAGAAGTCTTGGATGAACTATATAACCCACGCCAAGCATTTATGATTTCAACTTTCATCATTTGATATCTTGAGGAGCATTCAATGGAATTTGTTTTTTTCCTTTTTCACTTCTTTTTTGAAATTTTAAGCACGCAATGTAAATTATGTTAGTGGGACTTTTACTTATCTATTTGTTTTGCTAAAAGTATCTTTTCGAATGAAAGCAATACTGGAACAGGGAATCATTTTGAAGTTTTGAAGTACTTCTGTAAAACATTAATTTTTTGAAGTTATAAGACTATAAATACTAAAGACTTTTTTTTTTCTTTTTGGTCATTAAACTATAAATACTCAATTGAAAATAGTAAAAATTGGTAAATTGTGGTGGAGGTGTGACTATGGCTGACAGGATGGTTGATGATGGCTGGTGGACATTATGTTTCTCTTAGAGGTTGCTTCCCATTTGGAATTTTTTTCTTTTTATTTTTTATCTTTTAAGAAAAGGAATTCATTTTTCTTAGAAATGACAGTTTTCCTTTTGGCCAAGAAATATTATATTTTTGTTCACCATGTTTTCTAAATAAACGAAATACTGAAAATATTTTCCATATATTCGATTAAGATATTCTATGCTGAATAAATGAGCCATGAAAAGAATTATTTTCTTTACTGCTACCATAAGAAGAGTATTGATTTAAATCTACTGTTACAATAATCATACCAACCAAAATTTTATTATTACCTTTCATCATCATGACTATCATCTACCATCACCAACACCACCACTAAAATATTCCGCCACAATCACCTCTAATTGCTTTTACCACAACTGTCACAACACCTTTTGATTTAGTTATATTTCAACTTAGTTCAATTAATACCAAAATTATTCAACAGTTAAATTTTTCAACATTGAGATTACTAAGCATTTAAACTTTCGGCACTTAATTGTTCAGTTTGCAGAATCAATTGAACACTTCATTTCATGTAAGCCGGGTTAGCACAGATATGCTAAATTCATCAGACAACTAAACTGAATGCAGGTGATGAGATTGACGTTGGCAACTTTAATTGACTGTCTGGTAACCGTGTCAGTCTCTGCCTTTCTAGTGATGATACTTTTAGTTAAATTTTTACTCAAGGAAAGTGGGGACAGTGTTTTTAGATGGCAATTGATGGATGACATTAGTTTTCATGGTGATAAGGTTGCAATTATGAACTTCAAACATTTCCTCACCCTTTTCTTCATTCTTTCTATCTAGATGTGTAGATATCAAATCTATTTTCCCTCTGATCTTGTGAGCTTTGTCTTGCATTTGACATTTTCCCTTGCTTTCTCTCAAGTGCATATTCTTGATTAGTAGCCCTTTAATTTAGTAGCTTCATGCATTGTACTATTGTACCACCTTAATTGTGTTACATAAATTTTATGTATGTGCTTTTCGGGTGTAGCTTGAATCCAGAAGTGCATATTTGATACAGATTAATGCACTTGGTTCCTTCTGTTATGCAGATAAATGTCTTATGGTTAGATCTTAGCTCCAGTGTGCCATAAATGACAGTGCTGAAATTTTTCTTGCAGACACAGTAGTTCTTACCAGACCACCCCGTCCCCTGTGCATTCTGATCTCTTTGGTTCTTTTCAATCATTGAGGCTCAAGTCTTCGCAGCGGAAGGTTTCTCTGGCCATGAGTTCTTTGCAAGGTTATTATGGGCTCAAGTCGGTGACAGATCCAATGATTTCCCAAAGTTTTGAAATGGCAGACTATAGAAATGGAGATTCTCACTATCTGGAAGATGTTCGATGCCTTGGATCTTCACCAGCTTCTAATACACCACTGAGCCTCCATAGAAAATCTAGGAGTATCAATGGGTTTTTAGATGAGAATAACGGACTAGATGATGACCAGCTTATTGATGAAGCAAGGGAAGGTGACACAGAGAGATGGAATGAGAAATTGGTTAGACGGCATCAGAAATCTGATACTGATTTCTCATCTAGCTATCCTCGAATGCTGTTGGAGGAAATGGGAGGGGGTATAAGTTCAGCCATCACAGGAAAGAGCTTAGCTCTTAGATCCAGTGCAGCAAATCGAACCTCTTTGCCACTTGATACTGAAGCAGGTGGTTTGACCCCTGCACCAATACCAGGGGATTCTCCTGTGGCAGGTGGATTATCTAGTGTAAGAAAGTCATCAAGCACATCAAGCTTAAATGATCAGGACAGTAGCATTTCTCCCATTTGGTCAACATCCAAGTGGAGTTTGAAGCCAGATTTACAGGCCCTTTCAGCTGCAGCCGTTGCAAGACACTTTGATGGATTGCCAAAACCAATAACCGGTCGAAGAAACAAAGTAGCAATTGATTAACTGACATTTTATTTGAGACCAAGTTTGATTTTGATCCTTTTTTTGGCCGGCAATTTGATATAGTTCTCAAGGGTAAATAGAAAATAGACTGGGATAATGTCAACGTAATAGGCCACTCTTAATTTTAATACAAGAGATGTTCATATACATGGAGAAGAATATCTTCAATTTGTATAATTTATTATTTTTCAACCATGGATTGGAGAAATGGAGGTAATAAAGCGGCGTAAATATTGCATTTTTTTTTATCTTTTTTTCATTTCCGTCTACCTCATTCCCTTGTCAAAAGCATTCCTTTTCAGCAATTGCATTTTTTTTTTTACTATATTGGGCAGAACTTGCTAAGCTTTGATCCCACGTTCATTTGATTGGACCAGAGTGGAATCGTACTGCATGGATATTTCTTTTTTAATCAACCTGGCATAATTATATATATGAATATCCGCTCAATTGTCCTCATAGTTATAAAATGACAGCATTTTTTTTTTTTGTCATGAGCAGAGGCAAATTTATTATTTAGGTCACATACATAAAATTTTTTTAAGGACCAACACAAAAATATATATACAGAAAATAATGATTGAACATATTTTATACTCCCTCCATATTATTTACATAAAAAAAATAAGATGGACACGAAAATTAAGGAAATTTTACTTTTTTCATCTCTATTTACTTAAATACCCCTAAAAAAATATCCCTCAAATTAAACTTTTAAGACAATGGTATAAATGGTATTTTGTCTCATTTCACTCCCCAAAATTTACCTAAAATGGCATATTTTCTATATAAAAGATACACCAAAAAAAAAATTTTCCCTGTGTAAATGATACGGAGGGAGTAACAAATATAATAATTTTATTATAACATACAAATTAATATATTTTCTGAACACACACACTCATTTTTTGATGTGTGGAGATAGAAATTGATCGTCCATACTCCGCCACAAACTTGAACCAGACCCACCTGCCAAAAAAAAAACTAGAAGATGCCACATCACAACACAATGTAATTTAATATTAATTTTTTTTAAGTATGATAGATAAAAACATATACATATAGAAAATAGAATCTGAATATATTAACTATGACAATTTTGCTACGACATGCTAACAATATATTCCTTAAACACTCTTTCCCATACACTGATTATTTAGCTGTACTCTTTTAGTCTAAACCAAATTAACTGTACCAAAAAAGAAAAAAAAGCAATTCTGATAAGAATAAATGAGGCTGTTACATTTGTTCACAAATCCAACACCTTATATATTTGTTATCAAAGAAGATAACAGTAACATTACATCAGGAGTCTAAAGACAAACGGGTAATAAAATGATTTTAAAGATTATATTTAAACCGATTCAATAACAAATGATTTAATAAAAATTTAAATCAAAGCCCTAATATTGAACAACTCAGTCTAAATTATTATATATAACTTAAGATGATTGATTCAACTTAAACAATTTCAATAATTTGAAGTTGAATCAATTTCAATAATTTGAACTCAATTTTTAAAATATATTATTTATTTTATTACACTTGAATTAAAATAAATCATTCCTTTTTCTAATTTTACAATTTTTAATATCATAAATATTTTTATTTAAAAATTCTGTACATACATAAAAATTTTTTTGAATATTTATATATATTAGGTAAATTTACCATCAGACTATACATAAAATTTAACAAACTTCCGAAAATAAAATAACAGACTTTTCAATTATTAAAATATTCAAACTAATCATATGGTTGCACACTTATTACAAACTGATTACCCTATATATACATATGGTTCAGTTTAACAAATTTTTAAAAACAAATTTACAAACTGACTTCAAGTATTAAAATTTTCAAACTAAATCAATCACATCATTTATTTTGTTTGAATAATTATTTTATTTATAATTTTTCAAAATTTTCATTTCTCATCACCGAAGAACTGATTTGAAACTCACTTATCATGATGTGCAACTCCCAGCTCTATTTAATATCTTTTTTTTTTAATATTTCAAAATCCATAATTTTTTTTTCCTCTTCAACTCCTTTTAAAATCTTGATATTCAACAATCCAAAAACTTTCTCCTGTCCTTTCTTAAAACTTGAAATTTTTAGAATGGCCAGCACTTTAATTACTAAGAACGGCTAAAATAAATATAGTATTTTTTTAAAATTAAAGAACTCATGAAATTAAAAAAAAATCATATATCAAAATAATAAATTTAAAAAAAATTCGAACACGTAATTTTTCCTAATGGGTTTGAGCATTTCCCACGCAGGCATAAATATATGATTACTCCAATCCAGTACGACAATGACCAAAGCTGTCAGAGAAATCTATCCAAGAGAACTCCAAAAACCATGGAAGAAAAGAAAAATAGCAATTCCACATCTCATTCTTCCATTTGAAAAGTGACCCAGCAATTCAAAAAAAAAAAAGGCTCAGTTTTTTTTGTTCCCCACTAGCCTCAGCATAACTTGCAAAGCAACTGCCGTCAACCCCATTACCCCAATTTATACGTTAATTTCATAAATACCCAAACAAATGAGCATTTCAATGGCAGAGAATGACTTACCTAGATGCCCATATACCAAGCCAATAAAATTACTCATTTTGCTATTATCACTCTTTTAGTGATTTTTTATTAACTGGATACACATACACCCGATTTAGAAAAAAATTTCCCTTAATGGCATCCCCATCCACAATTATTATGCTATTTCAAATCCTGAAAGTAAACCAATTTCCACATGACCAGCTGAGATTTCTTACCGGTTGTGAGCATTCCATCAAGACCCCTCAATATCAACCTTTCGCAGATTTAGCCACAATTCATCATAACAATAACGCCTCTAAACTAGTTTAAGTTTAATTCAAAAATGTCATAATTGATAATCTAATACTTTCCCTTTCCAATTCTAAAACTACATTTACATATTTCTGAAATAAGATTTGCAATTTTGCTAATTTACAGTAACTTTTGAATTTTCTGTCATTAATAAGCCCTGATTTAATAATTAATCAATTCAATCAAATTTGTAAATGATAACATTCTAAAAAGAAAAACATTTCATTTGTATTAAAAATAAATATATAAATCTAAAAATAAATTCAGTTAAAATTCATTTAGGTACTAAATACTATCTTAGAGAGTTTTTAGCAACAAGGAAGCGTTAGTCCAACTTACCAAGAAGCAAAATTTTGCAAATTCATTGATAGCTGGGGAACTCAAAAGCCGAAAGAGAACACTCTCAGGCAAAAGAACTTTGTAAAAAAAATGTCTAGAAAATGTTGACAGAAACAGACGTAAATCATATTCCCAATATGTTAAGTCATACATAGAATGCAAGACTATAAAGATATTCACAAACTTGCAATTTGTAAACTACTTGCCATAACTTTTTTTTCTTTTTTGTGGATCTTTAGTTGCCATAACTTTATAAAAACAAAAATGCATCATTTTGTAGAACCGCCTTTACTTTCTTTTTGTTATTATCTCAGAAGTGCTAATTTCTATCTGATAAATACAATAATCATGAGAATTGTCTGGCTTGAGAATCAATCCATGACAAATATTTACCTCAACATTTTGCAGAAGTACGCCAGATACGAGTCTTATTTTTCAGTGTTTTTGCTTTATAAAACACCATGAATGACGACAATTCTATGCTTTGATGTTTCGCCAAAACCTGTGCCAACAAAGTTTGCAGTTAACATCAGACATCCTAGTAATAATAACAATATATGAAGCAGCATCGCACAAATTTTCAGCTTTTATATAAGATCTATCAACACCCTCCAGAGAGCAAAAACCCCATATTTAAACCTGTGCATACATTAGGGATGAAAACCAGCCATATCAGGTAGCACCTAATTTTCGAAATACAAAAATAGAAAAGACGGGAAGGGGTAGGACAGGGTGGCAAGTTGCTCCCCAGTGAACTTTAAAAGTCTTCTTTTTACCTTCCACCAACTCCGCCACCCCCATATTAACTAGTAAATATAACCCTGGGAAAATACTACAAACTCTAGATGTTCTAATGCTTAATACCAAGACTTTAAAAAATCAAAGAAAAATTAAAGTAATCTCAAACGCACACGTAGGGTAAAAATCCTACAATAGCTGCTGTAAACAGTGATACAAATCATCAGCAGGAAATAAAACTCTGTATTGTCTCATCTTAAAAAATCAATTGCATTAAATTTGTTAAAAACTGCTAGCCAAACAAAATCTAGAAGTTACTTGCTGGAAAAAATGCTCATCTTGAGCAAATATCAAATGATTAGTATAATTGCCCCAGAGAGAAACACTGCCTTGTCCTCATAAAAGTTCAGGTGCCAAAGGCATCAGGATAACATGCAAAAGTCACAAAAGCTTGTTAGGCCAGGCCATGCTAGTTTACTAGCAATTTCATGCTTCTAATAATTAGGGTTCTATTCATCCTATGCACCCAAGGTAATTTATTTAATAACATACAGTATAATTGACCATAAGCAGAATAGTAATCAATTAATAACTTATGGTTTGTTTTTTAAAGAATGATGCAACCAGTGACTTCAAGATTATCAACCTAAAAAGTGAGCTAGCTGGTCATTACAATTTCCTTATGATCATTAGAATTTGCCACCAGATAATCTTTAGTTTCATTGAGAACAGGAGAACAAGTACTTAGATGTAGTCATTCCTTACAAGAAGAGCTTTCCTACCACCAAATGCTCCAATTGTTAAACCAAACAAAAATCTCCAATTCTAGGCACCCCTCCTCAGAAAAGCTATAGAGGCAATTCTAGATATACCAAACCCCTTTGCCATTAAAAAATAGGTGAGAATGAATCTCACCATGCTTACAACACAAAGTACCAATCAGGGGGAAAAACCTTACAAGGAATCTCTTCTAAAAAATCATTAGTATTCATCTTTCGGACAATTACAGATCAAACGAAAATCCCTTATTCATCGTTCGGACAATTACAGATCAAACAAAAATCCCTTACTTTCAGTATACTTCAAAAAAGTTTACCAAAGTATAAATGAATAATCTTGAGAAGGGCAGATAACATAGAAACACAACGATTTATGAGAAAACTCTTTGAAGATATCCAAAAACTAAATCCTTCAATCTACACCATGAGAAATTTGAAATAATCAAACAAAATGAGCAACAAAGATAATTATATCATTTCCCTATCATTGAGCGTTCTAATGAAGTTAAATTCCAAGTAAAAGTATCATAACCACCAGCAAAGAATTTGGAGACATCTGGCAACATACAAAGCAGAAATTTTATTAAGTCAAGGGAAGACATGAGAAAAAGGCTTAGCATAAACAGCATGATTATTTAATTGCTTTATATGTAACTTTTTCTTATCATATTGATAATAATGTTGGCCAATTTAGTAGAGAAAAAACAAAAAGTTGCACAATAATCCTACAGTTACAAAATTTTAGATTCTTTAGATAATTTGACATTAAAAATTATGTACTTCCCAAATACAAATTTATCTCTTACATATTTTAAAAAATACATTATATATTAATTGAACCTATATAAAGTACTATCTCATAGTCAAAATTGTATGAAAGAATATAAATGGTACTTATCTGTTGTAGTTAACTATGATTGTCAAAAATGTCAATTTCCATATTGACCTAACAGTTTATGACATTATTATTAAACATCAAATCTTGTTAACAAAGCAAATCAATAATAACTAAGAAAAAACCAAGAATCATTGAACCTATATAAAGTACTATCTCATAGTCAAAATTGTATGAAAGAATATAAATGGTACTTATCTGTTGTAGTTAACTATGATTGTCAAAAATGTCAATTTCCATATTGACCTAACAGTTTATGACATTATTATTAAACATCAAATCTTGTTAACAAAGCAAATCAATAATAACTAAGAAAAAACCAAGAATCTCTAATTTTGTTGTTTATATATTTCATATCAAAAATTACCACCTCTAGAAGACAAACTTTCCTCCTAATAATCCAAATGAATGCTAATCTGACTGCCAAGTGCAAGAAACACCTCTTAAAACTCAAAATAAAGAACATGAAAAGTAACTGGAGATTATCCTTCCCAAAAGTGCTGCAACATTAAAACAACATAAATGAAATATCATGCATTCTGCACCAGCCTCCATGCCATGGTTCCAAAGAACTCGCGATCATTTCCTTTCAAAAACTCTAGAATGAACAAGATATCTCTAAATTTTGATGGCAAAACAAACTATTCACGTAATAATAAACCGAAAAAGGTTCTAAACATTCTTTGGAAGAAATGTACTTCTACCACTTCCACATTTAGGGCATGTTTGGTTTAGTGGTAACAATCAGCTCTTAGTTGTCAGCAGCTAATGGTTCTTGCAAATGATTGCAAAGTGTGTAGTAATTCAGCTATTGAGAAATCAAAGTTAGATTAAAGAAACAATGAATAAGGACAAAATTGAGAATTTTGCTCAATAGCTTTTACAAGTATTTTCTCAACTTGTTTCATTCCTAAATCTGATAGGAAAATATTATTTGAGAGTTGCCTTTCAAAACATTTACCAATAACCAAAGTATTTCCTTCAACTATCAATACCCCAAACTAATCTAAGACATAGATGTTACTTATTGGAGTAGACATAATAATGACTAACAAATCAATTAGCCGAAAATAAATGCTTACACCACAAAAATAATTTTCCCAGTAGGCAAAAGACTTAAAAAATCAAAGCCATTGTTGCTCTAATACCAAAAAAATCTACATCTTCACATGAAATTGAAGATATAACCATAGCATTGTATGTAGAACAAATAAGAAATAATTTTTAAACAAAAGAATAAGATTGATATCCACCTTATGAACATGATTGGAAGAAGCAGGAGCTTACATTTCTAGCCAACCCCACAATTCAAAAAAGGGTTAATTAGCGACCCTTTGTAGTTTTGGCACCATTGTAAGAGCGTGAGGACTCATCAAGGTTTGGCGGCCTAGTTACTTTCAGGATGCAACAGTTTAAGTGGGAAATCTAGGAAAGTAGTTTGATTAAAATAGAGATGTGTAAAAATTCCATTCCTTTAGCTAATTTTTTTTTTTAATAATATGGCAAAAATGAACTTTGGAAGCCTATGAAGTAAAAACATGCTCCCTAGAGAAAGTTAAAAAGAGCCGCATATATTTCATTTTCAGTTTATAGAACTCAATTTTGAAAGTAGCAAGTTTTTAAATCTTGTGAAAAGGGGATTTTTATGTTATATTTCAAACTGATAAACCCAGGATAAATCGTTGGATCCTCCAGTACCTGGCTTATAAATATAGTTTCCTTATGTGTACAATAAAAAGAGGTAAAAAACAGAAAGAAAATAACAAAGAAGATTTTAACAAAAATTCTACAGAACTGAAAATATGGAGAAAATAATATTCAATGCTTTCAAGGGGAAATAGTTGCTCCAAATTTGTAGATGCAAGGCGTAATCCAGACTGTTATCTTATCGGTGGCTCAATTACACATCGGTTCTAGAACTTAAGGGTCTTAATCTTCTTTCATTATTTACAAAATGCTTATAGCCACTTAAAAAATCTGGGTCAAAATACTTGGACAAAAGAACTATTATTAATAAACAGATAAAGGAGACAATCTCCAAATTAGTATAAAATAAAATAAATGTAAATATAAAATTCCTATTTATTCTAACTGCTTATCAAATAAAAGTAAAACATGCAACCATAACAAAATATATTATTAGCCCAAATAAATTCCAGGCAGGTTAAACTCACCATTCCAATATTAGTCCATGAACCAAAATAATATAAATTATTAGCTAGCGATGGTAAGAATGCAAGGCATCAAAACAATAGACCTTTAAGAAGTTTGTTTTTAAGTCGGCTCAATCCAATTTTAAAGGTTTGAACAAGACACATTCAGGCTTTCATAAAGTTGTTTCAATCTTGAACAATCCCTCAGCAATGCATAATTCACTGATGTGCTAGGAAATTCTGTTTTATAATCTTCAAAATGTGAGAATTTCTAATGTTTTCCAACATGATTAAACTTCATGTTTTGTCCACTCAAAACAAGAACAAATGATATGCCAGATAAATTCATCAGAGAACATAAATAGAAGACACAGAGTCCAACCCACTTTCTAATAACATAAGAGAGAGGTGCAAATTCTCTAGATTAAACATCCTATGCACGTCTATCGCCTCCTTGTGCATAACAAGAAATAATATCAAAAATTGAATCAACCACCGAAATCAATCAAATTATTTATCTGAAGTAGTAGTCCATTTTTAACAAGGTACATGAGATACAATTTTATGAACTCACAGTAAGAACTACATCAAATACCAAAAACTAATCTACAAAATTAAAAGGAAAATTTGGAAAACTTAGTACCCTGATTTTAATAATTATGGGACAGCAAATATTTTGTATCGTTATAATGCTATGAAATAGCAGCTTTACAACCATTTTGTCTGAGATAATTGAACTTAAATGAAACTAGTTGAATTAACTAACATCGTTTAAATAGTAACTCATTGCACAAATACTTGCATTAAATCACTTGTCTGATTAAATATTTATTACCTGTAATATTCCTGTTGGAATGCTGACAACTTTGTAAGACACTTTAATTATTTTGTATTTTGGAGTGGAGGCCTTCCTCTTCTGAGAGGTATGTTAGTGCGATAGGCACAAAATTAACTTATTTGTAAGCTAGAAAAAGCTAAGAAAATGCAGTTAAAAAAGTAGCATACGGCTGAAGTATGGTTAAGTGCTAAGACCATGATTTTGTACTTATATTAAGTAAACTCCAATGTATATAGGAGCTAGTGCAAACAATGAAAGTAATCCCCCTAAGAGGTTCAATTAAAGAACCTGATCCCTGCTGTGCATGTGTTATGCGATCTGTCAGAGTTTTTCTGCTCTCCAAAAACTCAACAGTTCCATGAAGAAAATACAGATTTTTGAAAAGTTCAGTTCTTCCCCCTAAAAAAATAATTTAAAGAGAAAGAATGCTGTACTATATGATACGTTGATGGTCCATGTAGTTATCATGTGGACAATGTTCAAACATAATTCTCATGTGATGACACAAGCACCATATATGATTATGGTGACATAATTTATCTCGATATTAGTGCACCTTGGGTCTTCAACAACACTGCCTAAAACAATCTTCCTCCATGCCAATACAAATGCATAAAGCTTTGTGTAAATTGTTTTCTTAAAAAATTAGGAAACAAATTTGAGTTCAAATTTAAGTTTCAAAGTGTATAATTCACTTAATTATATGGTTGATTCATTATCTAAAGTCAAAACCAAGCCATTCAACATGGGATCAAAGAGTAAATAGGGATGAAATATAAGATTTCATTCTTGTAGGTCTATGATCACTTCAGAAATACCAAATTCTTAATGCATCCTCCAACATATAGCCAAGGTAGTTAAAAGCGTCAGACGCAACTAAGGCAATACTTCCTTGTATCGCCTTAGGCACAATGCGCAAAAAAAGCAATGACATGATTGAAGTGAAGCGCAAAGTTATTATAAAATACTAATTATCAGTAATAGCAAATAATACATCTTTTAGAGTAAAATATATTATAAGCTATATTAATTTAACATTATAAAAACTACTAAAAAGTGAAAGATAACTAAAATTAAACAAGCAACAAAGTTAATATCAAATAAAAACAAGTTTTAAATAAGTTAAAACGAAAATAATGTAGATGTAAGCAGGCAGACTAAACTAAAATTTAATAAAAAAAAACTTCAAATAAGTAAAATTAGCTTTAAAAGTCAGCTTAAATCATAAATATTTTGGGCTATAACTTGGCAAAAAATAACACTAAAAGTCTAAAACCCATCACTAGTAAAACAACAGCAAAGAATTGTAATGTGAAAACATACTTACTTGAAAACAGCAGCAAATGATAGTAAAGTGAAACAAAAAAGGAAAGAAAAATAAAACAGAAAGAAAAAAAATAAAACAGAAATTAAAAAAAATAAAAATAAAACAGTAACATGAAAAAGGGAAAAAAAGAGTTGGATTGGTATAAAAATACTCATCTTTATCTCCCTTGCTCATGGCTTGGGAACTACGCATGAGTTTTCTATCACTTTAATTTTTTATTTTTGAATTTTGTTTGTTGTATTAGACTATTAGTTTTCTATTTTGATAAGCTTTTTTATTTTGAATGAAATTAAAATTTAAAAAACCTTAAAGGCTTCTAGATTTCCTTAAACGCTTTAATTTCCTAAAAGACTTTAGATTTCCTAAAAGAGTTTAAATTTTCTAAAAGACTTCAGATTTACTAGCTTTCTAAAAATATAGGCTATTAATAAGGAAAAAAAATATTTACTACATAAATTTAGAAAAAATATATATATTTTGCGCTTTTGCGCTTCTTACTTTCTATAAAAAAGCGCTGCTTAGGCGCAAAAAGCCAGCATCTGATTAAAGGCGTCTGGCTTTGGAATCCTAAAAGAGCTCGAGGTCAATTGCGCCCGACTTTTGCGCCTAGACAAGCGCCTGGTGCGCTTTTGACTACAATGTATATAGCAAGAAAAGAATGACTTTTCTTTCGTTCCAATTATACCAAAACTAAAGAAGAGGTCTTGACACACTTTTCTCCAAATGGAAGTGAAAGAAATGGATCTGGATTTGTGTTTCAAGTGCATCATAAAGACCAACAGGACATCAAATTCAAATAATCATTTGATCGATCAGGTATCCCTATGGATGCTAAATTGCTTATTTTGAAGGGCAACTGAGTAGCACCAACACATGCAGATAAGTAAATCAATGACAAATAAACCTGGGAAGAAATATTGTTACAATTTTGCCCATGATTTAAGCTTCAGTTCACAAGATAATTTTTTTACTCAATTTTTTTAAAAGAAAAGAAAGCGTCTCGGGTGACACAAGCTGAAGACAAAAACTACCTGTTGCTTTAGCTCAATTGAGATCAAAACTGAACCTAAGAGTCAAAATTGAAGCATTAAAAGAACAAGAAGCTAAAGTATGCCAAGGCTCACCCATTATAATCATTAACTTGACAAGAGTTTCTGGAAAGAGAAAATTTTAAGTAACCCACTAGTCTGAAGAACAAATATACAATAAGAGGAGAAATTTAAGGGAATATTGAGAACAAGGATACAAAGAGACCAATCTGCCCCTCGAGGTTCCATCCAAACTGCACTAAATAAGCCTTGCATAGACTGGAGGTCTCTCCCTAGAACATTTACATAATGTCATCTAAAACTATACTTCAGCCTTTTAGCCAACACTAACATAGAAAACAAGGAACAACAAATCCAAATATTTTTCCAATTCTCAATATATTTGTTTTGCAAGAATAGAAGTAAGCTCTACTTCCCCCGCCTTACCTTACATTTTAATGAGAGAATGGAAATAAGAAATTTGAGCTCTTTTTCTATTTTGTTGCAAACTGCCTCAAGAGGTTCCATAAAATTTGCACACGATAAGCCTTGCATAGGCTGGTGGTTTCTCCCTAGAACATCTATATAATGTCATCTTATCCTACATTTTAATAAGAGAATGGAAATAAGAAATTTGAGCTCTTTTTCTACTTTGTTGCAAACTGATTAAATTTCATATCCTTAAAAATATCTTTACTTCTTAAAGCTACCATCTTAGACTTTCCCAACCACCAAATGGAGCCACAGTATAAACACACAGTAATAGTTACAAATTTTCACAAATATAAATGTCAAGGATAAAGTAGAAAAGCAAATTTCATGTACCAAAAAACATCAATTGGTAACAATAAACCATTGTTAAAGGCCCAAGGTACACTAAGGTGCAAATTACCTGGAGCCAGAGGCACAAGGCACAATGCTAGGCATGCATCATGAGGATACTAGGTGCATGTCGAGTAAAAAAATAAAAAAAGTTTCCTTGTAGAATGAGAAAACATAAGTAGATCCTAATTACCACATCAATTAAAAAGGCATAAAATAGATCGCGGTCATATTAATTCATACGTGTAAAAGTAAAAAAGAAAAATAAATAGTATTAGCTCTCTTTTCTTTTCTTTTCTTTTCTTTTTTTTTTTTGTGTAGAGAATAAGGGAAGTCTCTTTTGTGTAAACTTTCAATAGATAAGAGAAGTTCAAAATTTCCTTTTTCTTATTAGAATTATATTAGGATGAGCATGTCTAGGCAGTATTGTATGCACCTTGCTTGGGTGCATCCAAGGCACAGAGGCTGCACCTGGTTGGCCTTATGCCTAGGCATACCTTTAACAACACTGCAATTAACATGATTAAAATTGCCAAATTTCATATTTTTATTTTGAATGTTCATTTTTTTTTAATTAATCTACCACCAAAGAAAATGAAGTGGTTCACACACCACAAGCATAATGGAGCCTGCCAGATGGCAAATGAGAATCCAGCCTCGTCTTTTATCAAATTTCTTTTTCCAAGTTCAAAAGAAGTGAGTAAAGAAAATCCATCCCAACCACCTAGGGGAACTGGAACACAATATTGACCATGCAGCATAAAGGTAATTGTTCAGTTCTATTTTCGTTAATTGCGCAAAAATATAAAAGCACATGCACCTAACTAAATTCATTAGCTAATTGCATTACAAGGAATTTGAGCCATAATAAGCAAAAATGACTTTCATTGTATGCATACTCCCACAAAAAAAGGGAGATAGTATATCAGAGGAAATAAGATGTAAATAATAACACCTTAAAGGATCCATAGAATTCACTTCCCAAAATCTCACTTGAAACCAATTCTTTTCTTATATAAATAAAGTGTAATACAGAAGTTGAGAAACAGGTGTACTAACCAAGTCAGAAAAATGAGCCTACACTCCGAAGAAAATGTTCCAGGGATACATTCGTCAGGAAATATTACAATATACACATTCCTGCCAAGGCCCTCCACAAGGTCTAAACAACAGCCTTCAAATGCCAGCTGTATCTTGTTCAGAAGTGGAACCCTCCTCTTTAGATGTTGCATAATGTGAATTCACAAATCATTTTCCCATACATAGCACTGAGAAAATAAACATATAGATTGATCACCAATCAAGCAGACATTACATACATACACACAGATTGTGGTGTGTGCTTAGTTCCACAAAACCATAAAGGAAGGAGCTCCTAATTAGTTTTGCTCGACCAACTGGCAGAGGGGGAGATACTCATACTTAGTTTTGCAAAGCCAGACCATCGAGGAAAAATTTGCATAAATTAAGAACTTGAACTAAGATATCAATCTAAAGCATTTGACTATCTGTTAAACTACCTTTAAGCAAACAATTTAAAAAGCATCCTATTGTTTAACCTTTGATATTTTCAAGGAACAGAGGAACTTTCTGCATCAGTTTTTAGTACAACGAAGGTCAATTTATGTCACTCACTTTAGTTCGCCATTTTCCACTGATATTGTTAAAAAAAATAACATTTGCATGCTACCCACATGATGACAATTAAATTACGTGGTGCTTAAAAATGACATCAGGAACATGTTAACCATTTTGTTCTTTTGGTACAAAATTTTATTAGCGTAAACTGTACGCATAAACTGTAGAGGTACCTCCAAAATTTTTGCCTATTTAAAAAGCTGTATGTATAAGGTCAATTAATCTTGGAAGTCATTTTTAAAATGATGAACAGAATCTTCTTAATCTTAAAAGGAGCGATTACTTTTTTATAAGCTCATGAGGCACAAAATAAATAATAAGGAAAGAAAAGCATACATAAGGAAGCAGTTATTTAAGCCGGTCTCCAGCAATTAAGAGCAGACATGTCCGGTCTACATGGCAATACATGCGAAACACCATGACCTGAAAAGATAAAAAATGATAAGAGTCCTTGGTCAAATTACAGTTCAAATAGTAAATAAATCACACTTCAGAAAAATGAGACATTAAATTAAGCAGTCACCTGGGATTGGAGCTCCAGCTGGTAAATTGTTAGCATTGGAGAGCTGAAAGCCCATATTATTAGCAGACGGTCTTTCAAGGGGTGGCCGAAAATAACCTGCCAGAAAATTTGTGATGCATCATTTTCTGTATAACAAACAATGGAAAAGAACCAACAGAAACAAAACCAAATTATATACAGAGGAAAGACAACAACTTGGAGAATAAAATCTACATGCAAACAATGACAGAACTCCATATGGGAATTAGATTAACTATTTTGGGTTATAATTCTCAGTATAGTAGTTGGAATATCTTCAATAATAAGGGGTATTTCCCTGATTTTACAAGTTTTCTGGAACAGGATGAACACTCACAGACCTTAATTTAAGTCTACTGAATTTGAAGCCTAATATGCAGTCAAAATCAAGTAGGCAGTTTTGATTTTGAAAGTACTTGAAGGGTTAGAATTACGGAATTCACAAATATCTCATCTTGCATGCTTTATTATTTACTTTTCTAGTGCATAATATTCCAAACAATGGCTTATTTGAGTTGCATCATGCAATTCTAACCCTAGAAAATGGATCTTGCAATTCAAGGATTACACCAATTTCGACAAAATAAATGATAGGCAGGCACTGATTGTTTGTAAATAAAAAGATATAAAACTTTAAAAAATATATATTAAACAACAAAATAAAGGAGGAGAAAAACCAACATCTGCTGCCCCACCCCCACCAAGCACATACAGGATTGACCTAAAGATTAAGGTTAATTTGTAAAGTTGGATGTTTAAGTGCAACAATTTGTGCCATAGAGGTCTAATTTGAAAAGTAACCTAAAAAGTGTTTTGCTGAAAAATAATAATATTTTACCAGTAGATATTAGATACAAATAGTAAAGATATTTGATTCAAAATCTGTAACTTGAGTGAGACTATATTTCAGGTCAACATCTAAACAGATCAATATGTCTAGCATGTTCATACCTTCCTGCACAAAAGAAGGGCCAGCATTTGATGGAGTTCTTCCACTCATCCATGTGCCTTGCTGATTATCTGTGTTAAATTCAGCTGCAGGCATCCTCCACGGTTCATCTCCAACAAACTGCCTTCGTCCATCAGGATGAGTTAGCAATGGGTATGGACGGGGATATGAATGCTGAGGATGTTGCTGAATTGCTGGCTTTGCAAAAGAAAAATGACCAGATGCAGATTGTGGCAGGCTTGGATGCAAAGGTCTTTGTGCAAAAGGTGCACCAGCTGGCTGAAAATGCAGGTTCTGTTGAGGAGGGGGATTTAAATATAGTTCGTTATGTCCATATTCCAATTGCCTTGAAGTATTATATCCTGAAGGTTCTCGAGAATTGCAAACTGTTGTAGGTGTGAAGCAGGGTGCTTGCTGTGGAAACAATTCAGTTTTTACAACGGCATCCATATGATTCCCATGAGTATTTCCAGACATTGGAACAAGTTGGCCACCCTGAAAAACACCAAGAGATGTCATCATAAATACAGAAAATTTATAGAAGAAAGATGTGGCCAAAAGGCGAAAAAGATAGAAAGGAATAGCGAAATTTCGTACACTTGGAGTACTGCAATATTCATGAGATACAGCTGGTGGATATACCAACTGCGGCGAGGTCCGTAGTGATGACACTGATGATAGAATTGGTTGAGATGCCAAGAAAGATTGAGTTGGGACTGAACAATGAAGTACCATTGGTTGTGGAGGGCCTGAAGGTGGTACAGGAGGAGGCAGTGGCTGTGATGGAAGAGATGGTAGTGATGGTGGTGGCGGTGGTGGCGGCAAAGGTGGAGATGGAGATGTTGGAGGTGGAGGTGGAGGTGGAGGTGGTGGTAGTGGTGATGAAGGTAAAGGTGGGGGTGGGGGAGGAGAATCAGGAGGCAGTGGTGGAGAACCCTCTGGTAGAGGGGGCAGCTCAATAGAACTGTCAACTACAGGCTCCAGCACTCTATCTGAGCGATCATGTAGTGCAACCACTTCAAGAGAACAACCTGTGAACAAAGGCCTTTCGTCCTTCTGGTGTACAGAAACATCTTCCATTTCAAGCTCACCATCCACATCCTCTAAAATGCAATGACGCCTGTCACTTGGTGTAATAGTACATGTTTCTGACTCTCCTAAAGTATGAATGGGTTCTGCAAGTGATGAGACATCAACATCTTCCTTCAATGAACTGCTTGGAAGATCCTCTTCCTCGTTTTCATCCTCAAACACATTAGAAGATAAAAAGCCAGGCAACTGAAATCTAGCATTACTGATACAACAGCCAAAGACTAAAATGAATCAAGATGTAAGATTATTGGCACAGTAAGAATCAAGGGAAACAATGTTGCACAAGACCAATAATTTAGTTATTTTTATCTTCCATTTTCTCTTACAAATCTTCAAGGTTTCTGCAATTGACAACCAACATCTAACAAATAGCAAAGCTCTAATAGGCAAAGTATCCTAGCAACATGAGGATGAAGCAATAATCATTTACCCTTAGAAAGTAGAGGAAGCAGAGGAAAGAAAAAAATAAATAAACAAAAGAAAAGTTACCAACATATATCATCTTAAAAATGCCACAAAAAAAACATCATTAAAATCTTATTAAGCCAAAGAGGAAATGCCCATCCAGTCTTCACTGATAATTAATAATACTAACACAAAATAAATGTTACAACATATACCTACCTATTTCACTTTTAAATCTTGTGCTGCTTATAAAGAGTGATATCATTTCATATCTGTTCTTAAATCTATATCAATATCACTTAACACAGGCTATAACAAACAGACAGAAGCTTTATGAGTTTAAATATTAAGCACTGTAGGACAAAAGTGAGACAAGCATGTTAATAACATTAGCATGTGCTTGCACATACATAATAGTATTAAATTCCATAATTATAAAATCATGTATATGGTAATAGCCCATTGGGTTCATGAATCCACATTCAATTGAAAGAAGTTCACAAAGACTGCTTGTGATTTTTAGGGAAGGTGTCATACGAAGGTTGTGATTACATAGGTTCTCATATTCTCAATATAATTCAAACACATAAAGAGTTACAAATTTTTTGATATTCAAGAGTAGCAAACATCTACAAGTAGAAATAAAAATAAAATTTGGCTGATGCTGTTTCCATAGCAATTTTGTCTAATGTCATCAATGAAATACAAAATTGAAAGACTAAATACTCTTCATGCGGTTCACTTCTATGGGCTGTTACGTTAGCTAATCTAATGATCTATCTCCTTGGTTAAAATTTTCTCCGTTTCCTTTATTTTTCCTTCCTCCTCAACAAGTAAAATTATTGGTGTAACTTACTAATTCTACTTTGAGTTTTTGTATCCAATCTGTGCTCTCATTTTTGTACACTCTGGAAACTTGCACAGCTTCTAAAGTGATGGTAAACAAGGAGCTCACAGATGGAGGCTTTTATGTCAAACGCTGTACCTCTATTGGAGCAGCATTTGGTTCCTATGCTTTGCATCCAAGATTGAAATCAAAAATCAAATAGGCATTTCTCATAATTTCTTCCCAAGTATCGAGGATCATCCAACAAGTGCTATGGGTTTTCACAAACAACAGTGATTGTTAGATTAAAATTACATTACGATGTAGAATTCCCAACAGAATTTACAAGTGAAGTTACAAAAAATTTTATGCTTTGTTTGGGGAAAAATTAATTCTATAGAACGGTTGTTAGACCTGCGATGCTCTATGGTAGTGAGTGTTGGGCACCAACGGGATAACATTTACATAAGATGAGTTTGGCAGAAATGAGGATGCTAAGATGGATGTGTGGACATACCATACAAGACAAAATTAAGAATGTTCATATTCGACAAAAAGTTCAAGTAGCGGATGTCAGAGATAAGGTGAGGGAAGAAAGACTCAGATGGTATGGGCATGTTTTAAGAAGACCTCCTAATGTTGCGGTCCGTAAGTGTGAGAATTTGTTGATTGAGGGGGCTAGAGGTCGTGGAAGACCTAGAACTGTGTGGAATGAGGTGATAGCAAGAGACTTACGTGCCTTAGATCTTGATGCGGATTTGATTAATGACAGACTTGAATGGAGACGTAAAATCCGTGTCTTGGAAGGGACCTAAGGTTGGAGTATCTTTTTTGGTGTCTTTTGAGCTTATTTTGTTGAGGATCCATACAGCCGACCCCAACTTGTTTGGGATTAAGGCTTAGTTGTTGTTGTTGTTGTTGTTTGGGGAAAAATTAAGAGGGAAGAAAGTGAGAGGCAAGAAAATGAGGAATAAAATGGAAAGGAAGTGATTTTGTGATTGTACCATTGTGTTTGCATTGAGGAGAAATTGTAGGGAAGGAGAACATTTGGGATAACATTCATTATTAAAATTACATTACGATGTAAAATTCCCAACAGAATTTACAAGTGAAGTTACAAAAAATTTTATGCTTTGTTTGGGGAAAAATTAAGAGGGGGAAGAAAGTGAGAGGCGAAAAAATGAGGAATAAAATGGAAAGGAAGTGATTTTGTGATTGTACCATTGTGTTTGCGTTGAGGAGAAATTGTAGGGAAGGAGAACATTTGGGATAACATTCACTATGCCATATCAGCATGGTGTTTCCTATGTTAAATATCACTTAATAAATGAAGAGTCAATACAGACCTGCCATATTCATCAACAAGCATGCCTTCCATTTCTCTGATAGGATCATCTACCGCTCGCTCAGCTCGAGATGGACGCCTAAGTGAAAATCCAGCAGAGGAATCATCATTTGAAACTCCAATATCATCCATATAGCGCCTCAAGACGGACTCAGGTAAAATTTTCCTCTCAAGCCACAAACGTAAAACCTGTCAGAAACAGTTATCCTTTTTTACCCTGAAGGTAAAATATGAAGCATCTCCTACAAATGCAAAAAGGGAAAAAAAAATTTGCCTTGAGACATTGGCGTCGGTTTTCACGTGAACTAGTCCCCGGAGGAGCAGCAGCACCTAGAAGGCGCGGCAATGCTTCTTGAACAGTTGGAACATATGAAGCTCCAGCAATTCCTGAACACAAAATACAACTAAATTATAGTAACAATCACCAACACATAATGGTTAAATCAAAGACTAATGACATTATTTCATCAGCCTTTATATCCCAAGCTAAGGAGGACTAACTATGAGATGCAAATTTGGAAGGATCATCAGTAAGCAGGAGAAAGCAGACCTTTTTGATTATGTGAACATTGAGTGATAGAATCAACAAGAAAGAACAAGTCCACTTTACGATGGAAACTGGGCTCAGTTTCCAGTTTTCGAATCACAAGTTCCACAACCTGCACAATCAATTTGCTTAAACTGAAGTCTATCTGAAATAGCTACCCTTTAAAAGAACATGAATATGACAACCAATCATCACCGACAAGAGCATGCAAATTCCCTTCCACGTCTACCAATTTCCTTCACAAACTACCAAGTTAAACTAGATACTGATTCATGATATATTTTAAAACCTTCTGTTATGACATAGTCAATGATTGCAGTTATATACACATACACAAAAACATTTTCACAATTAACATCAACTAGAACTCCAGTCAGTATAATAAAGCACAAACATAATATGGCACCAGAAATGATCCATCAAAGTGTTAAATAATATCAATATAAGTATGTTAACACAAGCAATTCAAAGAACTGTTAGGAGAACTGATTCACCAAAATCATAGTACGAGATTTAATAAAATAATGAGCTCAAGAAATGAATGTAATTCCACATACTAACTTTTTACTCCCCCCCAAAATACAAAAAATTAAGGGTTAAGATTCTATCCAATTGCTAGCAGAGGATCTGAGTGTTCAAAAACACTACCAAAATAAATTAAGGATTATGTTCTGATTTTGGCTCTCATACAAGACAATAACAGGGCATTTCCTATGTCAATAAGCAGGAAAAACACCAAAGTGGAAGTACCCAAGGAGGGTTCTGAAAAGAAAATCAGTTGCAGAATTCTATTAAGTTACAGTGTCATGGAATTGAACCGAATCATACCAAACACTGAATCAAGTGCTACAACCATGATTTTTTTTAATTCCAAAATTAGGACTCAGATCAACAATATACCAAGAATTTAACTAAATACCCAATATGTCAATGAACTTCAAACCTAAAGAAGCATTTTCTTGAATAATAAATATGACTCGGATCAAATTGCATGAATTTTCTAGATCCTGACTATTTATAATCGGAAAAAAAATAATGGCCCAAGAAAGGCATCAAAGATTCAAATGAAACAACCTTATTATGTCAAAATCTTTGTTAACCACAACCTGTTAAACGAAAGTTGTAGTCAAATATTATGAACTTTTGTGTTGAAGTAAGTTGTTTATCGTTAAGAAAGAAAGAACAGGGGGACAAGGAGGTTGAGGTCTCTGTAGCAGAGTGTAACAGCATTAAATAATGTCAACATGCCCTACGTCATGGGCAATTTTCACTAGAATCCCAAAATCACAGTAAGACACAACGAAGGATCATAATGAGTAGCAAAAATCCCATTACATAACAGCTGATAGTTTTCCAAGAAGTGGATGGCAAAACATGAGATACAAATATTACCAATCAAATAGAAATTGCAAAAAGATTACCCGTCAGAAAAAGCTCAACAGAGAACTGATTTGAAAAACGGAAGAAAAAAGGAAGCTTATTTACCTCAATGAAGAAAAATAAAAATGTAACCTACCAAATAATAATAAACCAAGAATTTAACTAAATACAAAATATATCAATGAACTTCACACCTAAAGGTGCATTTTATTAAATAATAAAATATGACTTAGATCAAATAGCATGAATTTTCTAGATATGACTATTTATAAATGGCAAAAAAATAATGACCTCAGAAAGGCAACAAAGATTAAAAAAAATTATTTTGTCAAATTCTTTGTTTCTGCAATCTGTTTAAATGGAAGTTGTGGTCAAATAGTATGAACTCTTGTGTCAAAGTACGTTGTTCAACATTAAGAAAGAAAGAACAACAGGACAACGCAGTTAGTGAGGTCTCAGTAGCCTAGCGTAACAACATTAAGAGTAATTTTTCAACATTCCCTGTAACAGTTGTTGCAGGCATTATGAGCAATTTTCACTATAATCCCAAAATCACAGTAACGCACAATGGAGAATCATATTGATTAGCAACAATCCCATTGCACAACAGCTGATACTTTTTCCCAAAAGTAAGTGGCAAAACATGAGATAGAAATAATACCAGTCAAAATGAAATTACAAAAAGATCACCCATCAAAAAAGGATCACAGAGAACTGATTTGATAACCAAAAAAAAAAAAAGAAAAGAAAAGGAAGCTTATTTATCTCAAAGAAGAAAAATATAAAAGTAATCCACAGAATAAAAATCACATATTAAACACATTAAGGTAATATATGTTTGCAATCATTTAATTGTTGAATTCAGATATATTTTACATAATGTTTTATTTTAGTCATCCCATTGATAAGTTTAATACATGGAAAATATGCATAAAGTGAACAGATTGAAAATATACATAAATGTTAGTGTTCGTAATCTAATTACTAAAGCTAATACGTAGAAAACATGCACATTAATGTGCAACCCATTAACTTCCATGGTTATGTGAAAACACCAAAATTCTTCTGTTTCCTTTCACAAGCATTTAAGATATGCCAAAATATAACCAATACCAAAGGATGTGAGCATATTCAAGAAGCAACAGCTAAGGAGAAAGAAAAAAAATAAACGAAGATGTTACTCAAAAAATAACAGTAAACCAACCATAAGTTAATTTGCATTACCACCACAATATTACCACCTATCAGCATAATTACATTCACTCTTGACTTTATCCTAAAACCCATGTTAGATAAGTACACTTGGACATGACATGACACTTGCAGTAGAAGGAAAAATTATGACTATCACTAAGAAATTGCTTCTACGCCAAGACACAAACTCAATACCCAAATCCAATATTACCACTTTATCAGCATAATTACTTCTGATTTTATCCTAAAATACACATTAGATAAGGATACTGGGGATGGATATGACACCTCAAATAGATCAAAAATTTATGAAAATCTCCTAAAATTAGCTTCCACACCTAGACACATTCTGTATCCCCATATTCAGATGGAGGTCAGCAGTAAACAAAATACCAGTAAAATAATAAAATTCATAATTGTTGAAAATGCTGCCATGCAAACAATCATAGAAAGCGCGACCAATCATGTTTTAAGACAGCACAGAAGGAAATCAAAAGTACAATTTCCACATGAAAGGAGAGACATTATGACCAGCAAGAGCATGCCTCAGCTAAGGCAGCACATTAATCAACCATTTCTCTTTTACAAGAGAATCAATGAAAAATTACGAAAAATGCTTAGTTTGTAGTAAACTTACCTCATTGGCAATACCATACTTGGCACAATCAATTGCAAGGCGAGTTGCGCGCCCTATACTTTCTTTTGTTCTCGACAAAGTCTCTATCATTCCTTCAAAAGCATCACGGGCAACAGCAGCTTCAGTACCACCGCTCAATGAGCCACCAGCAGCCCTGTGTCCAGAACTCACTCTTCGCTCCTCAGTTTCTTCAACATCCACTTGGTTGTGTGATGCTGATTGACAACCATGATTGGATGGAGAAACTAAATTTGTACGATGATGGATGGCCTGTAAATCTGCCTGTATAGCAGTGCTGGTGCCAGATAAAAAAGGTTGGAGGCTGGGACTCCTGCCCTGAGGATGATCATGAATGGAAATAAAAGAACAAGGGTTTCCAAGGGAGGAATGTTGTGAGTGAGCTTCCCGCCTCTTTGCTTGAGCAGCTGCAATAAGATGCTTCATGGACATAACTGACTCTGGAGTTTTGGAATCAACTAAAGAAATAACTGTATCTTCAAGACCACCTTCCATTCTGTAATTAAATATAGAATATAGTCATTGACAAAACAAAAAACAAATATATGATAGAATCACAACTGTACAAGCATTTAACCAGGCAAAGGATTATACTCTGTTGATGTTTCCGTTAAAACACTGGGGTCACTCATCCTTGACTTTGGAGTACTTTTAGGTTTTTCTCCAGATATACTTGGTCGATTTCTTTGACTTGCCATATGATTTTGAGATGCAGCCAAACTATCAGAACAAAAAATCTTACCAGACCCAGACTGTGCCGTTTTCTGAGTACAACCACTTGAAGCTTTAGCTAAAGGCTTAGCAGGTTTGGTGACAGGACACAGATGAGGAGACCTCTTAGGAGAAGTTGACATTGATCTGGTGTCCTTAGACAATAACTGATCAGCTTCTGATTTCCCAGGACTACGAGAGTCATGAGTGTCAGTCCTCTTCACACATCTCAGTTGGCTAGGTGAAAGATAATCATCATGAAATTGTGAAGATAATTCCTTTGAACTACTATGCTCAAATCTGGCAGAATCTTCAACAATGGACTGAGTATTAATAGAGCTTCCATGATGTTGATTAACAGAAAGTCCAATATGAGAATCAGCTCTTGTAGAAGAATCAGAAACAGCAGATGGTGCACTAATACTTTTGGTAGATGCTCCATGAACAGGAGTTTTAGGTTCTTCATCTTCATCCTCATCATCAAAAAGGCAAACAGCTCTCCGTCTTTTAGGGAGTTGGTTAGCTGGAATTTTAGAAGCATTAGAAGCAGAGTCATTCTTCAGCTCTAAAGAAGTTTTCTCTGTTTTATCACCAGAATTAATGGTGGCAAAGTCAGACATTGCCTCCAATGCCCGCCTATGACGTTTTGACACAGGCAGCACAGCTTCATCATTGTTAACATCAGATTTAGCTTTAACTGCTTGGGCAGGAACATCTGATTTAACTTTACCCACTAGGGCAGATGCATCAGATTTATCTAAGCTAGCCAGTTTAGGAGCATCAGATTTAGCTTTACCTAGTTTGGTTGAAACATCATTTTTAACTTTACCAGTTTGGGATAAAATATCATATTTAAGTTTCCCCGTCTGAGCAGAATCTTCAGATTTCACTTTTTTTCCTGTTTGAGCTCTCAATGCCAAAAGAATTTCTCTTTTCTTATGTGATGTGGACTGTTTGACTGCATTGGAGTTGGGAGAATCACTCTTCACGCTTTTTGAGATAGATTCCCTGGCCACATCATCCCCTGCACCCACATGCTTTGACTTCTTTGCAGGACTTAAAGATTCAGGTGTTTTTCCAATCCCAGATTGGGCCCTCTTCTTCTTGTCCAAGATCTCACCTCCACAATTGGACACATTTTCAAGCATTCTATCAAGCGGCATATTACTTTTTTTGCCTTTCTCTAATTCTTTCACTTTTTTCCCAGTTCTGATTAAAGAATCAGATTTAACAGAATCCAGGGAAAAATCCTTTCTAGTCCCACCAGAAATGTTACTTTCTTTTACTCCATCCTTCAATTTTTCACCCTGTTTACAATCTTCAGCAGTAACTTCAGTTTTCCTCTTTGACTCAGTACCCATAGTCTGAGACTTGCGCCCATTTGCCCATGCTCCCTCATCTTCATCCATATCACCAGAGACTTCATCCTTCACAGAGGAACGATTGGCAAAACAGGATGTAGATAATACCACCTGTGGTTGTTCACCATTGGATGTTTTAACTTTCTTCTCCAAAGACATAGCTGGGGATAAACTATCGCTCACATTGCATGATGTAGAAATCTTTGTATCTTCACACACAGTTTGGCCTTCCCTACATAAACAATGCTTTAACTTAGAACTAAAATCACCTACATCCCATATTTCTCCATTGGGTCCACATGAACCCATACCATCATTCAATTCAATTTCTGTCTCATCTTCTACCCCATCAACAGATGAAGCCTCACAGCCAAGTACTGATCTATCAGTATCATCAAGTAAGCTACTTGACTTTTCCTTCTGTAAATCTTGAAATGCTGCAGAGATTTCCTTCACAGCTTGGGAAAAATACTTCGTCTTACCTTGGCATCGACCAGACAATTTATTCATTAATTCTCTTGTAAATACCTGAATATCAGCAGGTGCAACAAAAGCTCTGCAGTAGGAAAAAAAATAATAGAATGAAATAACGAGCAATACAGGTGGTAGTAAAGCAATGGAGTCCCTAGCCCTCAATCTACTGTATAAACAAAGATCAAAACCGTAAAATTTTTTCCTCATATTTTTTTTTACTTATTTCTCCTTTATCATTATTACTTTTCTATTTGGTAATGTATATTTATGGTAAGATAAGGTTGAGACCATGACAACTGAAAGAACTTCAGCAGGAGGTCACAAAATGATCCAAAAGTGTAATCGACTAAATGTTTCTCAAATGAAGTTAAAGTATACTGGGGCATTTATTCTGAACTAAGGAAATATGATCCTACATCACATTTCATATCTAGAGCAACACTTGATTGAAAAAAAAATTTTCCTTTGACACAACTAACAGTAAAACAAAATTTGTTGTGGGCTTCATAACTTTTCTTCAAAAAGGCAGTATGTCCTGCCCCCACCCATCCATGGAAGAGGGATAATAAAGGAAGCAACTCCCAACCAGTTTACAACAGTTTGTTCAATGCCACTAGTACCAATGATATCATCAGAACAAAATTCTGAAAACAAGAAAGTCTAATATGTAAAAGAATGGAGCCATCAGAAATATAGTCCCCAAGGAATTTTGCACAAAATTAACTGCCCACTTTTGAAATATTGGCAAGGAGACTTGCCGGTATAGTCTTTATGTCAATATGACCATAAAAAACAGAAAATAAACACATATTAATAAGCTGCTAAATCAACTAATAATCAGCAAGAGACTTGCACAAATCATTTCTCCCCCGCTAACAAATTGGTCGAATTCAAAAATTATAAAATAAAAAAAAAAACTTACATTTCTTGAGTTCCGAAAAATTGGACAAAATATTTCTTAGGATCAGGGGCTCGCTCCCAATCTTCAGGACGGCTTATCTGAAAATAAAATAAAACAAATCCAGCTCAAACAATAGCAAGTTGACCTATAACCTCAAAAGTTCATCAAATTAAGTCAAAGGTAGAGGAAGCTCTACTCCCAGATGATATCATAAACATTTTGTTGAAATAAAACACCACAAGACATACAACAAAGATTAATAATTTACCTTACACTATGCATGGTTACAAGATGAGAAAGGAGGATTGGAAAAGGAAGAGAAAGAAAAAAAAATTTAACTAATATAAAAATGAGGTGAGAAAAACTAAAAATGAGACAAGAAGGGGCATAGAGGAGAAGTGTTTTTTTTTTGTTTGGATGAACGTGAGAAGGATACTTAAACATAAAAAGACAAATAAATTCACACCCTTCAAAGTTAGTTTTAAATAACATAGGAAAGGCAACAAATTAGCTGAAGTTGAAATTTACAACTATATTTGGGGTTTAACAGATTTCAGCTTCCAGAAAGCAATTACTAACCTCCATTTCCTCTTCCCTTCATAAAAAATTTAAAACAAATAAGATGAGTGGGGAAATCCCCTCCATTACTTTCCCTTCCCTTTCATTTACCCCTACCCATGCATACTTAGTCATTTGCCCCCCTTGCAGTGCATAGTTTAGTCTTGGGTTATTATGCCCAAATCTGCAAGATACATTGAGTCTATCTTGCCCCAAAAAAACAAAAGCTTATGTTATGATACCCAAATCTGCAACATGCACTTACCTTAATAGCAAATTTTCAATAAAAAAAAAGTACAAATGTCATTAAAGTTTACCATCAAAACAAAGGAAAAGGATACGAGTGAATTGCATAGTTCAATTGCTTGTTATGCCAACTCCAAATTACTTGAAACTCCCATGACATTTGAGGAACTAAATCTCCACAAGAAGAATTTAATGAAGAGAAAGAAAGTCCACTTAAATAACACCCCTGTAACTCTATTACTTCCGCTCCAAGAAAATGGCAACAACAAAATCAAAGCCAAAGATAAAAATGCACATCCAATGACAGAAAGCGCATATGGTATAGGCGTGTTAGAAGACAACGAATCTATCTTGAAAGCAACAATTCCCACATAACCAGAACTTCTAATGCAAATGATTGCAGTCATTTCAGGCAATACCAAGTATGAAACCAAATGGAAATACTTTTTTTTGCCTAGAGTTCAAATTCAAACAAAATTGAATCAAAATCCTACAGCAAATGAATGCTATGCATGTCTACAAGGCAAGGCAAAAGTGGATTATAAACAAAATAGAACTAATAAACACCAGTCTAAAAATAAATTTCAGATTAGATAAACAAACAGATAGTCCAAGAGTTGTTACTTTAGATAAAGCACATATTCAATTGATCGAAATTGAAACAACAAAGAATGAAATAGGAAATACCTTGGCGGGCCAAGCTGGGAAGCCCTTGACTTTAGCAAGAACAAGATCACCCAAACTCAATTTACTCTTCGCCTTTGCCTTGTTGGCTCCTTTTTTACGCGGAGGAGCCATAGGCGTTATCGCGCTGTTAAAGGTGCTGTTGATAGCTCGAGCACGCAAAGAAAAAAATAGAACACTAAAGTTCAAGAAGAACCGAAACTAATCGAATTGGTGGAGAAATTAAAATCGAATCCAATGAAAAAACCCCTAAGGAAATAGTCGAGTATACCTAACCGGATATTTCACCGGCAGCATAGTGCTGGCTAGGGTTCCGGCATCAAGTACGCTAGGACATCGAAGGAGGAGAGAGAGGGCGAAGGTTGTGCATCATTGAGAATCTTAGGCCAAGGTTGTGCATCATTGAGAATCGTAGGCGAAGGCAGGCAGTGCAGAGAGATTGCAGGTTTAAGCGTGAAAGATATTGACGGAGTCGAGACTCGAGAGAAAAAAACAGAGAGAGTAGACTTTGAGGGAGGCATATGAATGGGGCTGTTTAGTAATTTTAAAGAGAACTTGACGCAGAAGTCGTATCGTCGGCGTTGTTACGATGTTTCAATGGTTAAATTCGATACTTTCACTCTCATCATGCGCAGTAAAAACGAAAGCCAAGCATACATCATTTTATTGCCAACGTGTATATATCTGGACCCTAACCGAAGATTGCATTGATTCAACCTCGATACATTAAGTAAATCCAAAATTGAATTTAGGATCATGCTCGAGTTAATTTGTTTTCTAAAGAACTAGGCTAAGAAAAATTTCATCATATCTTACCACTTCATTAATCTTGTAATTTTATGAAGATCATTAGAAAAATACCTCCTGAGAAGTTCATAATTAATTGTAGGTCACATTTATTCTAAATTGACACCTTTCAATAATTATGCCCTTTCAAATATAATGTAAAAACTCAATGTCAAAAATAAATATTATATATATATAAATTTTCTCTCTCGAAAAAGATTTTTCTGTCATTTCATAGCGAAAAATCTCGAGCTCTTTCTGATACTTTTTCATATCTCTTTCCATTCTGATAATTAAAATCGTTTCATTTTACTCGTTCTTCTTTCTTCACCCATGACAAACAACTTTGCATTGTTAGTTGGAACATCAATCTTTAAGGAAAAAAGGAATATCTTCAACATTAAATAAGTTTTAGGATTTTTTAAAATTAATGTTTTTTCATCTGTCATGTTTCAAATATGCAATCATGAATAAAATACAGTCGTATCAAGTTTTCAATAGTCATATAGTCTTAAGACACAGTTGTTTGCAAATGAGTAAAATACAGTCGTATCTGCATATGAATCAATCATTTTAATTGTTTGCAAATAATCATATTCTTTTTATATGACCTTTTTTTAAAATCTTACACGACCATGTGTTATTAATAAACAACCTTTTGTCAACATCTATAGCCATATAGTTTACAGACATGGTAGTGTCATTTAATGCATTTCGTTTTTTATCTGATTTACTTGACTCGTTTTATTATTTATAGATACAAGGCATCAAATTTATCAAGGACAATAAGTTCCAATAGCAAATCAAGAAGAAAATGTGTTAGTCCAAGTACTCATGCTTTTTGTGTGAGGTTCATGTTCAAAAGAAGAAAAAATGATGTTGAACCAAGAGTGAAAAGAAGAAGGCAAAAGAGCAAAATTTCTTCGAAAGCCATGAAGATAAGGGTATGTTGTCCAATTCCCTGGTTAACAATGTTCTATTTTGATTTTTAACAATAAAATTGAATTGTATTAATGTTTTCATTGATTGATTTTTCTTCATGAATTAGAGTTTTGCAAGTTCTCTTTTGGACCCCTAAATGTCGTTATCAGATCAAAACTAGTACAACCGTATGCCAGATTGCATAATTAACTAACATAGAAGAGTTCACAATCATCATTATGGGCAATATTACAACCAATTTGAATGTTGAGGAAATTCACCAAGACACAGAGGAGATCAGAACTAACCTTGCGAGTCATCCTCCTACCATGATCCAGATCTCGCTGCCAAATGAGTTAAAGGGCTACTGCAATATCCCAAGACACCTTTGGTGCAAATTTGGCAGTAGCATTAGCAGTTAGTGGTGTAACTTGGTTCTTTGTGCAACAATCATCATGTCACCGTGAACTAGACCAAGCATGACTATGAGATTCAAAGGTTAAAATCTACTTGGCAACAAGTTGACCAACTAATGACAAGAAGGGCAAGCAAGATTACTATAGACTTTTTTAACTTCATAGTTTGCGACTGCATCACCAAAATGTGAAACTGCGAGATTCATATAGAGTGTCAAAAAAGAAAACTGCTAACATGTTAGTCAATCAAGAGCCACCATGTGTACTAGCTGTTAACTAGCCGGTAGACACACTTCTAACCCAGCAACCACGTAATGTTATAATTCTCACCGTGACAGAGAGGTCACAACCGCGAGAGCTCTCTGACAACATTAAATGCAAGAGATTGAGTTTGGTGAAAGCCATATCTTCATTTACTCTACTCCAACGAGCAAGAGGAGTTAAGAAGGCCTTGAACACCCCCCACCAAATAATATTTATTGTATCTTTTAGTAGTTACTAAGCTAAACTCTTGCACTTTGAATTTTCAATTGCCTTGTAATACTTTTTCTATTGTAATTAAGTGCTGGGTGTGAGCACATTAAAAACACCTTAGTTAAAGTTTGGAGTGAGCTATAAACACTAGGTTGAGTGTAAACCTAGGAAAACTCTATTAGGTTTCCATGGATAAAACAAAGAAAAATGCAGCGGAATAAAGACATAAATATGAATCATGAAAATCACACAAGATCCATGTTGTTCAATTAAATAGAAGGAAGGATTAACTATTTTTTTTACAGTAAAATTCTATCTCTTTCTTCTTTATGCAAATGAATGGATCACCAGATGTTGCTAAACATGAACACCCTCTACAATATTGACATGAAAGAATTGAACTATAAAATAGGCTGTTGTGTGTGCTAACACTTTTTTATGAAGACTCTCCTTAGAAAATCTCTCGAGTCTTTCTCCATTCTTTTTTTTTTTAACTTGAATGGCTTATGGCAATATGATATACTCTCTCCATCCCATAAAAGTTGTCCACTATTCTTTGGAGATGTCCCAAAATGATTGTCTACTTTTATTTATATAATGTATTTAAGTTTTTTTTTCCTATTTTACCATCTAATTAATTTACACTTTCAACAAGAAATTAATGATAATTTAAACTAATTTCAAGATAAAATAAATATATAAACAATGATAAAAATATATATATAAATATTGTCAATACATTAATCGTATTTTCTTAAAATTTGTAGAAAAAGAAAGGTGACATCCTTTTTAGGACAGATGGAGTATATATATATATATGCTTCTTAGGAGAATCTATTAGGATTTTATCTTATTTTTAATTTTTAATTTTTTATTAATTATCCTCAATAATTAATAAAACAAAATATTCATACATATCTAATATATATATAAATCAAAATCTATATTAATTTTAAATTTTATTTTATTAATTATCCTTAGTAATTAATAAAATAAAATATTCTCATATATCTAATATATATAAATCAAAATCTATTTTAATTTTGAATTTTAATTTTATTATTTATCATCAATAATTAGTAAAATATTCATATATGTATATATATATATATATCAAATATATATATATCAAATATATATATATAATTCAAAAATCCCTAAACCCTTATGGAAACAAAACATATATATACATATATAACCCATTAGGTTCCTTCAACCATTAAGAAAAATAATTATACATCCTTAAACGTTTTTTTATTTCATTATAGAAATAAAACATATTAATTTCCATAATGTTTCTAAAATGCATAAAAAAAAAACCCAGATTGCTTATGCATATTTTAATTCTTTTTATGTGTGCGACCATACAGGTTTACTTAATATCGGTAATAAGTTTAAATAATTATGTTAAATCCATAATCATAAGCGACATCTAGCAATACATCATGGCTATCTAAATTAAGTCAAGATCGGAGATCCAATTAACATTTATCCACAATCAGATATTTAGCCTTTTTGTCACTAATGTCTTTGATCAATCATAAGGTATGAAATATGTTATTCTTATATTAATTGATAAAAATTTATTGATTTCGTAAGCATACTGACTTAACAAATAATATTAATAACTCTTATTAATTTATTTGAGTATTGTCATACATATTTCTTAGTCTTACTTGTTAAGAGGCTTAGAAATACTTTTCTTGTAACACTCCTATACCCCGTATACACACACTACATACTACTACACTTGTAATATACGTATACCGAATATAGGAATGCTACGGTTTACTAAATAAACAAATCATTCATTTATACAACAATATGAGCAAACTCAAAACATTTAAGTTATATCATAAAACACAATAAATAAAACGTTCATTCAATACGCAGCGAAAAATGTAGAGGTATTTATAAATACATAGACATCAAAATCAAATTTTACAAAACATAAAGTTTATACATGTTTGGCAGTCAGTCTTTGATCTTTAAGCCCACTATCAACACTTCAAAATCTAGACTCGACTCTGTATAGACGAACTCTTTAGTTCTACCCTGTCACCTGCGCGATGAACCACATTCGCGCTAAGCCAACGGCTTAGTGGTACAAACCACAATAACAAAATGCTTCAATGCAACGCTAATGTCACACATTTCAACAATAAAACATTATTCATAAATGATATATTAATATTTTTCATAACAATACATTCCATTATTTTATTCAATTGTTTCACCATTCATGAATCACATTGAAACAAAGACAAGCATGGGCCCAAAAGACACTAATATGTTATTCAACTTTCAGAGTTAATGTTTTGGTTCAATTATCACATTTATCATTATCATTATCCCAACTAGGCTCAACCAAGCTTTAAGGGGAACAAAGCATGCTAAGTATCAACCCAACTTGGCTTCAAGAACCAAACCCAACCTAGCTTCAAGGGTTTGTAACATCTCAACTAGGCTTCAAGGACTAGACCCAACCAAACTTCAAGGGGAGTAAAGCATGCTCAACTTCAACCCAATTTGGCTTCAAGGATCAAGCTCAACCTAGCTTCAAGAAATTGTTACTATTAGGCATGCCACCAACAACAAAACTCTGAAAATGGAATAACACATTAGACACACAATTTATTCATTATTTCATTATCAATTCCATTCTCATTTTCTCATAATCATTTAGGCAACCATGCCTCAATTATCTCATTTGCATCATTATAGCCAACAACAATGGCTTCACATCTCATCAATAGAGTATACATAACCAATTGCATTAGACATTCATCATCATTTAGGCAAACATGCCCCATTTATTCCATTTGAATCATTATAGCCAACCACAATGACATCACATCTCATCATATCTCAATTCACATTAAAGCAATTCATCATTAAAGTATTCATCATAATCAATTGCATTGCACATACCTTTTGAATGATCATAATATATTTCACATTATACAAATCATAACATTAATCAAATTGTATTAACAATATAGTAAATTACTTAACACATTCATAACCAAATGTGTTAAGTCTCAAAATCATGTAAATGAATGCAACCATGTAAGTTTGTACTTACCTCAAGAACAACTTACACCAATCTATACACTTCCTCTTCCAAGAATCCTCAACACTTAGGTTAGGGCAATACAACCTCTTCACAACCTAATCCAAAAGGAATAATACACACTTAATTACAAATTTACATGAATTCCAATACAATTATTCACCTATTAATCTCATACTAGACCCATGGATCACAAATTACAAACCAAAACCACTAACTAGGGCCCACGGTCGTGGCCTCATAACCCCACGGTCGTGGCCTCATAACCCCACGGTCGTGGCCTCACAAACCCCCACGGGCGTGGGTTAGAAAATGAATCTGTCCAATTTGCTTAACACCCCACGGTCGTGGCATCCAAGGGCCACGGTCGTGGCATCCAAAACGTTTCTGTTTCGGACTAAACTCATGTATTCTATGTTTTCAACTCCATTAAACACAAACACATTGAAAATCCAAGATAATAATTGCTCAAACTCACAACATACATCAATTACCAACTCAAAACCATAACATAAACACAACTCTTACTCTTCCATTCAACTCCAAAATCACAATCAAATATACCCAACACACTCAAACACACCACAATCAAACATATCCATGCTCTTAATAATCCAACACCAAACTCAAACACAACTTAAAATTAAACAAGAGAATCAAAAGGAAACTTACCAAAGTTGATGAAATTTCTCAATTTCCAACTTAATCACTTGAAAACTCCTTCAATTTTGAACTTGGAATATCAAATCTCTCTCTTGCTCTCTTGCTTCTTTGATGGCCGGCCAACCCAAAGAGAAAAGAAAAGAAGAAGAAGAAAAATAGCCAAGTCAAACACTCAATCTCTTTAAATCTCCACCAAGCACTTGTATAATATTAAAATATTAATAAAATCCTCTTCCACTAACTTAATTTCCCATTTTCCATTAATTAATTAATTAATTTCAAATCATTAAATAATCAACTTTTGACTTCCACATTTTGACTTGTATATGTTGTATATATCACTATATATACAACATATACACTCTCTCTTCACTTCTTTTCTCTTTCCATTTAAACGTATACATTAAATCCACATACAACAATAATTTCAAAACTTTTAGGGTATACTTTGGGATATTACAATTCTTCCCCTCTAAAAAGAAATTTCATCCTCGAAATTACCTGATATAAAGTCTGAAACAACTGAGGATACTGATCTTGCATCGCTTGCTCACTCTCCCAAGTTGTCTCTTCCTTTGCATGATTCTTCCAAAGAACTTTCACAAGTGGCACTTTCTTATTTCTTAACTCTTTCACTTCATGTGCCAAAATAGCAATTGGTTCTTCTTCAAATGTCAGATCCGAACTCACTTCAATAGATTCAACTGGTAAAACATGAGATAGGTCGGATCTGTACTTCCGTAGCATAGAAACATGGAAGACATTATGGATTCTATCCAACTCAGGCGGCAAAGCAAGTCGATAAGCAACTGGTCCAACTCTTTCTAATACTTCATAAGGTCCAATAAAACGAGGACTTAGCTTCTCTTTTTTACCAAATCTCAAAATCTTTTTCCAAGGAGACACTTTCAAAAATACTTTATCTCCAACACTAAACTCTATGTCTCTCCTCTCCAAATCTGAGTACGACTTCTGCCGATCTGAGGATGCTTTCAATCGATCCCGTATTATCTTTACTTTCTCTTCAGTTTCTTTAATCAAATCAGGACCAACCAATTTGCCTTCTCCAACTTCATTCCAACACAGAGGCGTTCTGCATCTTCTTCCATACAATGCCTCAAACGGTGCCATTCCAATACTAGTTTGCTGACTGTTATTGTAAGCAAATTCCACAAGTGGCAAAAATCTGTCCCAACTTCTAGAAAAATCAATGACACAGCTTCTCAACATATCTTCTATAATTTGTATCACTCTCTCTGACTGCCCATCTGTCTGCGGATGAAAAGCAGTGCTAAAGTGCAATCAAGAACCCAAAGCACCATGTAATCTCTTCCAAAACCTCGAAGTAAACTGGGGATCTCGATCAGACACCAAAGAAATTGGGACTCCATGCAACTTCACTATCTCACTGATATACAGCTCAGCCAACTTCTCAAGAGAATAGTCCATCCGAACTGGAAGAAAATGAGCTATTTTCGTCAACTGATCAACAATCACCCAGATAGCATCATGCTTCTTCTGAGTCAATGGCAAACCAGACACAAAATTCATTGTCATGCGTTCCCATTTCCATTCAGGTATTGCTAAAGGTTGAAGCAACCTTGTTGGAACTTGATGCTCGGCTTTCACCTCTGACAAGTGAGACACTTGGACACAAATTCCGCTATGTCTTTCTTCATACCTGACCACCAATAATGTTGCTTCAAATTCTGATACATCTTGGTACTCCTAGGGTGTATAGCAAAAACCGACTGGTGTGCCTCTTCTAAAATAATCTTTCTTAAACTAGCATCATCAGGAACTCACAACCTATCTTTAAACCAAAGGCTACCATCACTTTTCATAAGAAAATCTCGGTTCTCCCCATTTTGGCTATCTGACACAACTTTCTGAATTTTCTCATCTGCCAATTGAGCCTCCTTAATCTGATCCAACAACATTGGCCTCAATTACAACTGAGCCAACAACACACCATCATTAGAAAGCTTAAAACTAGCATGCAACACTCTCAATTCAACAAGCAACAAGAGCGAATAAGCCGTCAAACCTGCTAAAGACTTCCAACTCAAGGCATCTGCAACAACATTCGCCTTACCAGGATGATAATCAATCAAACAATCATAGTCTTTGATCAGCTCCAACCATCGTCTTTGTCGAAGATTAAGCTCTTTTTGAACCCCCCAAATATTTCAAACTTTTATGATCCGTGTAGATGAAACACTTCTCTCCATACAAGTAGTGTCACCAAATCTTCAAAGCAAAAACTATAGCTGCTAACTCCAAATCATGTGTCAGATAATTAAGCTCATGTGGTTTCAACTGCCGAGAAGCATAAGCTATAACTTTACCTTCTTGTATCAAAACACAACCTAAACCATTATGTGAAGCATCACTGTAAATCACATATGGTTTATCTTCCACAGGCAAAGCAAGAACAGGAGCTTGAGTCAACATCTCCTTCAACTGCTCAAAACTAGCTTGACATTGATCTGTCCACACAAATCTAACTCCCTTTCGAAGTAATCTGGTGAGTGGAGTAGCTATAAAAAAAACCTTTCACAAAGCGTCAATAATAGCTTGCCAAACCCAGAAAACTTCTAACTTCAGTCACAGACTTCGGTGGACTCCAATTCAAAATAGCCTCGACTTTACTCGAATCAACTCTTATACCATCTGCTGAAACTATATGACCTAGAAAAGTCACTTGATCAAGCCAAAACTCACACTTTGACAGCTTAGCATACAATTGCTTTTCTCTCAAGGTCTGCAACACAATCCGCAAATGCTTGTCATGCTCCTCTTCATTACGTGAATACACCAAAATATCATCAATAAAAACCACCACAAACTGATCCAGGTATGGCCTAAACACCCTATTCATCAAATCTATAAAAGCTGCAGGTGCATTCGTCAATCCAAAAGGCATCACTAAAAACTCATAATGCCCATATCTTGTGCGAAAAGCTGTCTTAGGAACATCTTCAGCTCTGACTCTCAACTGATGGTACCCTGATCTCAAATCAATCTTGGAAAACACTGCTGCTTCCTTCAACTGATCGAAGAGATCATCAATCCGAGGCAAAGGATACTTATTCTCGATAGTCACTTTGTTCAATTGCCTATAATCAATGCACAACCTTAAAGTACCATCCTTCTTCTTCACAAACAAAACAGGAGCTCCCCACGGAGAAACACTAGGGAGAACAAACCCTTTATCCAACAACTCCTGCAACTGTACCTTCAACTCTCTCAACTCAGCAGGTACCATTCGATAGGGAGTAATAGAGATGGGAGTGGTACCAGGCAACAAATCGATACCAAACTCAACCTCTCTCTCAGGGGGTAACCCTGGCAACTCCTTAGGAAACACATCTGAAAATTCCGCAACTGTGGGTATACTATCAAGTTGAGAACCCACTACTCTGGTATCCACAACATGAGCAAGATAAGCATCAAACCCTTTTCTAATCAATTTTCTAGCTGCAAAAGCTGATACAAACAAGGATGCAAGTTGTCTCTGCTCACCAGATACCATCACACTTCTACCATCACCGGTTCTCAAGGTAACACACTTTTTTTGACAGTATACCACAACTCTATACTTAGACAACCAATCCATACCTAAAATCAAATCACACTCCTTAAAAGGCATTTCAATTAAATCACCCAAAAACTCCTCACCTTGCACCACAACTGCACTATCACGATGCACCTTACTCACCACAACACTATGTCCTAAAGGATTTGTCACCAAGACATCAAATCCTAAGGACTCTGAATGCAATTCAGACACAGGCAAAATAGATGCATTTATATATGAATGAGTGGATCCTGTATCAATCAAAGCAAGAACTGAAATATCAAATAAAGAAAATGTACCCGCAATGACTGCTGAAGCATCCGGCTGCCTCTGCATCACATACGCTCTCTGAGAAGACCAGGCCTCATCTGGCCTACTGCCTCCGGATGTAGAGCCTCCTCTCTGACTGATCCCGGATCAACCATCTCTACTGAAACCTCTGCCCCCTCGACCACCTCTGCTAAAACTAGGTCGAGAAGCTGCAGTATCAGTCTGTCTATCATCCTGCATCTCAGGGCAATCTTTAATAAAATGAGCTAGTGCCCACATCTAAAACATACTCCTGATCCACCCGTCTTCCAACAAGCACCCCCATGGGTCCTACCACAATGAACACATACAGGTGGAATAGATCTCTGAACCACTGGAGTTGGAGCACTCGCTATAGAAACTGTAGGTCTCTATCTCTATCTCTGCCTCTGATACTGAACTGACCTACTTGACTGCCTCTGGCTCCTACTAATTCTTGGAATAAAACTTCCTTGGCCTCTCTTAATAGATGAAGACCCTGCCTCAAACTGGGATCTCCTAACTCTGGTCTCCTCTTCAGTAGCAGCTGTTGCAATACCCTGTGCTCTCTCAACACTTCTAGCTGCTGCAACCAATTGAGAAAAATTCTAATACCGAGAACCAGCAACAATACACATAATAGAGGGCCTCAACCCCTCCTCAAATCTCCTACACCGGTCAATCTTATCTGCAATAATCCCCTCGGCATAATGACTCAACCGGATGAACTCTACCTCATACTCTGTCACAGTCCGGTTATCTTGTCTCAAATTCAGAAATTCCATCTTTTTGACGTCCTTATACTCCCTCGGAGTATATTTCTGCTCAAACTCCCGCAGAAAATCACTATATGTCAAAGTAGGTGGATCATCCATGGCATGTGGAACTGTCTTCCACCAATCATAAGCATCTTTCTGAAGAAGGGATCTAGCATAATCAAATTTCTCTTCAGGAGTGGCTTGCAAACTGGATAAATACCCTCGGCACTCTATCCAACCATTGCTCAGCTACTACAGGATCTGTAGTACCAAAGAAATCCTCAGCCCCATACTTTCTCAATTTATCATAATATCTCACCGGCACTTGAGGCTGTGGTGGCGGTGGTTGCTGCTGTACTGGAGCTTGCCTCAACAATTCAACCACATGCCGTAACCAACCCGGCGGAACCTCATTAGCAGCTGATCTCCCTGGCACAGGAGCAGGTGCCTCTCCAGCTCTATCAACCCTAGCTCCATCTCTACTCTCTTCAGGAGCTACACTCTCAGTACTACCGTCTATAGACTAACGTGACTGAGACGCCATCACTACCTATATCTGCAAACACAGCAGAATATACCTCATCAAAGATCAGAGACTGCCAATACCAAAACATGTATCTTATTTAAAAATCATGTTTTAAAATCAAAATTTTTTTTCTTTTTCTTACAATTTACCTAGGTTGAAAATCTCAAACCTAGGCTCTAATACCAAAACAATTGTAACACCCCTATACCCTGTATACGCACACTACATACTACTACACCTGTAACCCGTATACGCACACTACATACTACTACACCTATAATATACGTATACTGAATATAGGAATGCTACAGTTTACTAAACAAACAAATCATTCCTTTATACAATAATATGAGCAAACTCAAAACATTTAAGTTATATCATAATACACAATAAATAAAACGTTCATTCAATACGCAGCGGAAAATGTAGAGGTATTTATAAATACATAGACATCAAAATCAAATTTTATAAAACATAAAGTTTATACATGTTTGGCAGTCAGTCTTTGATCTTTAAGCCCCCTATCAACACTTCAAAATCTAGACTCGACTCGGTCTAGACGAACTCTCTAGTTCTACCCTGTCACCTGCGCGATGAACCACATTCGCGCTAAGCCAACGGCTTAGTGGTACAAACCACAATAACAAAATGCTTCAATGCAATGCTAATGTCACACATTTCAACAATAAAACATTATTCATAAATGATATATTAATATTTTTCATAACAATACATTCCATTATTTTATTCAATTGTTTCACCATTCATGAATCACATTGAAACAAAGACAAGCATGGGCCCAAAAGACACTAATATGCCATTCAACTTTCAGAGTTAATATTTTGGTTCAATTATCACATTTATCATTATTATTATCCCAACTAGGCTTTAAGGATTAGGCTCAACCAAGCTTTAAGGGAAACAAAGCATGCTAAGTATCAACCCAACTTGGCTTCAAGAACCAAACCCAACCTAGCTTCAAGGGTTTATAACATCTCAACTAGGCTTCAAGGACTAGACCCAACCAAACTTCAAGGGGAGTAAAGCATGCTCAACTTCAACCCAATTTGGCTTCAAAGATCAAGCCCAACCTAGCTTCAAGAGATTGTTACTATTAGGCATGCCACCAACAACAAAACTCTGAAAATGGAATAACACATTAGACACACAATTTATTCATTATTTCATTATCAATTCCATTCTCATTTTCTCATAATCATTTAGGCAACCATGCCTCAATTATCTCATTTGCATCATTATAGCCAACAACAATGGCTTCACATCTCATCAATAGAGTATACATAACCAATTGCATTAGACATTCATCATCATTTAGGCAAACATGCCCCATTTATTCCATTTGAATCATTATAGCCAACCACAATGACATCACATCTCATCATATCTCAATTCACATTAAAGCAATTCATCATTAAAGTATTCATCATAACCAATTGCATAGCACATACCTTTTGAATGATCATCATATCTTTCACATTATACAAATCATAACATTAATCAAATTGTATTAACAATATAGTAAATTACTTAACACATTCATAACCAAATGTGTTAAGTCTCAAAATCATGTAAATGAATGCAACCATGTAAGTTTGTACTTACCTCAAGAACAACTTACACCAATCTATACACTTCCTCTTCCAAGAATCCTCAACACTTAGGTTAGGGCAATACAACATCTTCACAACCTAATCCAAAAGGAATAATACACGCTTAATTACAAATTCACATGAATTCCAATACAATTATATTAATCTCATACTAGACCCATGGATCACAAATTACAAACCAAAACCACTAACTAGGGCCCACGGTCGTGGCCTCACAACCCCACGGTCGTGGCCTCACAAACCCCCACGGGCGTGGGTAAGAAAACGAATCTGTCCAATTTGCTTAACACCCCACGGTCGTGGCATCCAAGGACCACGGTCGTGGCATCCAAAATGTTTCTGTTTCGGACCAAACTCATGTATTCTATGTTTTCAACTCCATTAAACACAAACACATTGAAAATCCAAGATAATAATTGCTCAAACTCACAACATACATCAATTACCAACTCAAAACCATAACATAAACACAACTCTTACTCTTCCATTCAACTCCAAAATCACAATCAAATATACCCAACACACTCAAACACACCACAATCAAACATATCCAAGCTCTTAATAATCCAACACCAAACTCAAACACAACTTAAAATTAAACAAGAGAATCAAAAGGAAACTTACCAAAGTTGATGAAATTTCTCAATTTCCAACTTAATCACTTGAAAAATCCTTCAATTTTGAACTTGGAATATCAAATCTCTCTCTTGCTTTCTTGCTTCTTTGATGGCCGGCCAACCCAAAGAGAAAAGAAAAGAAGAAGAAGAAAAATAGCCAAGTCAAACACTCAATCTCTTTAAATCTCCACCAAGCACTTGTATAATATTAAAATATTAATAAAATCCTCTTCCACTAACTTAATTTCCCATTTTCCATTAATTAATTAATTAATTTCAAATCATTAAATAATCAACTTTTGACTTCCACATTTTGACTTGTATATGTTGTATATATCACTATATATACAACATATACACTCTCTCTTCACTTCTTTTCTCTTTCCATTTAAACATATACATTAAATCCACATACAACAATAATTCCAAAACTTTTAGGGTATACTTTGGGATATTACAATTCTTATGATATAAGAGGCACAAATCACATCTATATCATATATATCTCTCTCCATGACTTATTAAATATCCAACAATAATCTTTATTAAATTTGTTTAAAGATAATATAGAATTATGTCAAAACATAAAATGCCTTATGTAAGGAACTATAGTGATTTCAGGTTGAAGGACTACATAACACTGTTGTAATAAGAATCACTTATAATATTAATCATATAGTATTCTCATTTGGGTCTATTTAGTATAATGTTCTTTAATATGTACTTACATTTTCACTTAATATCTCATACTCATGATCAGTAAAATATGATCATCAGTCAAACTGTATATTAGTCTTTATTCATTATTGTTCATTTAATAATGAATAACCAGGTATATTTTAGGATAGAATTTATATTATTTTAAAGTCATATACTTGATGACAAAAAGTTGAATCATCTATGTATGGAACTTTAATCATATTAAAAAAACAAAGAAGCACATAGTAAATAAATTTTTCGTTTATTTTATTAAATGTAATAATAAATATATATCTCATTGGCCTAAGAAACAACAATAAAAAACACTTATTAGGGTTATGAGTGAGCCATTAAAACTTATTATAAGAAGTTTGGTGCGAGCTTGTGAAACATCAGGTTAGAGTTTAACTTGTAAAAACTCAATTATAGCGAAATACTCAACTTGAGAGTTGAAGAGTGGACGTAGGATATTTTTATCCAAACCATTATAATTGGTTGTGTCCTTTCTTCTTCCCTACTCCTTTTATTAAACAAAAATTATATAATTTACCACTAACTCACTAAATACACAAATTTACCCAACTTTCTTAGTGATCAAAGGGACAACAAGTGTGTGAGCCTCACCCGAGCATTGGTCTAGCCCGTTAGGAAATGGAAGTCAAAATGCTCAGTTGGACTAAGCCAAAGATTGTTGAGGTGGTTCTTCTTTATCTTCTTTAGGGGGCTCCACCACCTTAAGCATCTCAAAAGCACATACACTACCTTCCCCAAGATCAAGCTTAAATGATTCATAAAAATTGACATGCATTCTTTCTTTTACAACTAATGGCCTCTTGTTAAAGACCCTATATGCCTTGCTAGAAGTGAAAATAGCCTAAAAAGATCCCTTTATCAAATTTGGATGAAAATTTTCCAAGGTTGTCCTTGGTGTTTAATGTATGGCATTTGCAATCAAAATACTCTAAGATATAATACTTTGGGTTTTCTACCATTCCATAGCTCATAAGATGTTTTGTTCATCAAAGACCTTTTGTAAATTCTATTAGAAATATAACATGTAGTATTATCGGCTTTGGCCCAAAAGCATGAGGGAAGTTCATACTCATTGAGTATAGTTTTAGCCATTTCTACCAACGTTCTATTTTTCCTCTCCACAACACCATTTATTGTGGAGTCCTAAGAGCGAAAAAATGATAAGAAATTCCATGTTAATCATTTTCAAACTCTCTACCGTGATCACTCCTAATTTTTGAATTCATGTAGCTTTTTTTCATTTTAAACCTTTTTAGCAAAAATTTTAAAAGTTTTATTCTTGTGAACTAAGAAGCTAACCCAAGTAAACCTAGAGTAATCATTTACAAGAATAAATGCATATAGCTTTCCACCTAGGCTAGCTACACTATTAGGTCCAAACAAGTCTAATTGAATTAATTTAGGGGGTTTAGAAGTGCTTACATTGGTTTTAGGTTTGAATGAGCTCTTGTGCTGCTTCCCTAGTTGGCATGGTCCATAAACTATGTCTTTGTTGAACTTCATCTTTTGTAGCCCATTTACTAACTCCTCTTCGCTTAGCCATTGGAGTTCACTACAACAAATCTCATATACAGCTACGGATTCTTAGTTACAATATATAAAATTGTAGCCAAAAGTTTATACTAGATACAAAAATTAAAATTTCGAAGCAATATATAATTTAATTAATATGGTTAGTTATAAAATTAATTATTCATAATAAATATTTTATTCTTATTATGATATGTTATAACTGTGACAATAAACTTAAATTTAACCATAATATTTTAGTCACACTAAAATAATATAGCTATTTAATCTGATTAGTCACGAAAATTTAAATTTCATAGCAAGTGTAATTAAAAATTTCAATTCAAGCCACATAAATAAATTTGTAACTAATAATAATTTATTGCTATACAAATGGTTGATGTGTGGCAAATTAAAATTTTTAATAATTAATTTGTTATAAGATATAACATATGTAGCTTAGATTAATTTGATATATCTTGTAACTAATATTGCACACTAGCTACACTTAAATAATGTAGCTAATTAATCCAATTAGTCGCAAAGATTTAAAGTTTATAGTAATAATAAATATAAAATTTTAATTATAGCCACATAAATTAATCAGTGACTGATGATAATTTATAGCTATACATTTATAATAAATGATTTATTATAAAATATAATATATGTAGGTATAATTATTTTTGTACGACTTATAAATAACTTAGACCTATAAAAAAAATTTAAATGTGGCAAAATAATTTGTAGTTAATTAAAATTTTAACATGACAACAAAAATAATATAGTAAAATCTTGAATATTAGTTTAAAAAATCATATTGCTTAACTATTTAACATAAACATAATGTATATGATAAATAAACCATTCATAATAAAGACTTTATTATGAAATAAATTAGAAGAGTGAAAATTCAATGTTATTACCAAAATTCAATTAAAAAAAATCATCATCATCCATTATAAATTATAGAGGTATTATAATAGTAAATCTTTATTATCAATATCAAGAAAAAATTATATATCTTCAACTAAAACTCGATCAGCAGCAGGATTGATCTTAATAGTGAAAACATTTATATGATTTCTAGCCTAATTTTTTAAATCCTCTTCCTCGTCCTTGAGAGATTACACAGTACAACTATTATTCTAATTAAGCATTCTAATTGAAATATCAAACTAATTAAATAATTATATATTAATATTTTTTAAAAAAGTATACTCTAAAAGTTATCTGGTAAATCCTATAATTTTTTATAATAAACACATGCAGTTATTTAATTAGTTTATTATTCCAACTAAAATGTCTAGTTGAAAATTCTAGTTGGAATAACCATCCTATTATATAATTTTTTCTCATCCTCAATTATATTTGCAACTTATAGACCAATGCGAGATTTTTTATAACGTGAGATTCGTTAAAAAATTAAATTGAATTAAGTTTATAAAAATTTGAATAGAATTAAATTAAATTATGAAATTAACTGAACAATAAATATGTGAAATTAACACGCAAATCTGAAATTATTTTCTGAGAAGTGTTATAATGTGCATTAAAACTGAAAAAGACAAGCCGAAGTCCATGACTTATCAAAAGGGTGAATATTTAGTCGTAAGCACGAATAAAATTGCCGAACAATTACAAAAAATCAGATTTTTTTACCAAAAAAATCAGACATTACACCATCAAATAAATTGAATTAAAGTCCATAAAAATTTGAATTGAATTATGAAATTATAAAACAAATAATAATAAACTAATTGAATAGAAAATAACCATAAAACCAACTATATTAAAACATGCCATTAATTAATTCTACTACAAATATTAAGAAAAACACTTTAAAAAATAGAAAAAGAATCGTAATAAAATACTTAGATGAATAACAAGAACATCATTGTTCTAAATTTAAAAAGTACCTCATAAATTTTTGTATGTGATTTTTTTATCTCAAAAGAATAAGTATTACACCTATTATATTAATACATTTACATCTCATACAAGTGGTAATAAATTGTATAAAATTTTATTATATTAACATATTTATAATTTAACTTATTGAACAAGTTTTGTTAAATTTATCATTTTAATTTATTAGACTATTCTAATATAGATTATTAAATTTATATTAATATATTTAAATATAACTATATATTCATGTTTATATGTATATATTTACATATAATTTTTTATATAATTAAGTTAATTAGTTAAATATATAAATAATATAGTTGTTTTATATAATTATTTAATATTTAATATTTCTTAATTTGATATATATGTTTAAAAAATTTAGGTAATAAAAAATAAAAATAAATAAAAGTATGGTTGTTTATTTATTTATTTTTTATTTAATCTAATTATTTAATTTTTTGTTATCACTACAACAAAGTGTCTAACCCTAAATCACTATCAGAAAAGAACTAACGAAATAAAACTCCTAAACCTAGCGTCGTCACTTTCTCACCACCATATTCATCTCTATAGTATCCTCCGCCTCTCAAGTTTCACCAATCTTCATCGCCCATCTCCAAAGAGCAAGTAAAAACAGTTATGGAAGACCCCATCTCTAACTCGCTCTCAAACAAGGACAACAACAAATAGGTATTCAGTTTTTCTCTCAATCATTTAACTACTATGAAGATATAATTTTTTTTTGTGATTTTGATTCTTATTCAACAGAATAAACATATATATTAAGGGATTTAGGGGATCTTCCACCAGCTCACTACTTATTTAAGATCGAATTTTTTCTCGACTTTCTATTGCAAAAGTAGAAAACTACCAGTCCGATGATCGACAATGGGTACAAGGGATGGCCTCTAATTTTTAATTTTTAATTTTCCACTTTGGTATTTGGGCTTTTAATTAATTTTCAATTGCTTTCATTTCCATTTTCATTTTTTTGCAGGAGATTATCTCTTTGCCCCCGAAGGAAACAAGAAAATACATGAAGATAGTTTCATAACTCTGTATTTGGTACTTTCTAAATTAAATGCATTGCCCTTACATAAGGAGGTTAATGTGTGCTTCAATTTGTTTGTTTATAATCAAATTCAAGACAAGTTTTTGGCTGTTCAAGGAATTGGCTTGTTTTTTATGTATACTATTAGTCAAAATTGAAATTTTTGTTCAATCAATTTATTGAATTGGTCTTATGCATTGGTCTTTATTTGGATAGATTTTTGGGGGAGAGTAAAGTGTTTTTCATGGAATGAAAACAGAATAGGTTTTAATCAGTTAATTTCGCTCAACGTCTTGGTAACTAACCAAGTATTTAAAAAAAATCAAAGCCTAAATTTGCATATTTGTTTAGTTCCAATTAGTTGATATGCTTAAATTTTAATGAATTTTGATTTTTCCTTTCTCAAGTTCAACATCTCTAAAACTAGTCCTCTTTGAGAAACACATTGCATCTGTATGGGTCTTCTACATATTGCATGCATAAAGACCAAGATAATTGCTAAGGTTTGTTTTACCTTTCTACTTATTGGTTTTAATTGTTCATCATCTGATTGATAATGGTGACTTTAATTTTGCTCATAGAAATATGGAAGAAAAGTTAATTAATAGTTAAATGTGAATATGAAATCCTTTGAGAGGAGTATCATAGTGCAAAGGATGTATCTTTAAACTGATGTTATTTTTAGCATCAATTGTGTAGTATCAACTAAGACATAGGTATAAATATTTTTTTTTCTCTTTAAGAAAATTATAATTAACGCAGTTAACGTAATAATTAATTGGACCACGTAAACTTATATGGAAACCTTTCTCTCTAATCATATATATAAATGAATTTTAACTAAATAATAAGTAAATCATTTATAATGAATAAATAAATACTTTTATTTTTTTTTAATTTATGTTTATTATTGGTTAAGTATATTTATGTTTATTATTGGTTAAGTATTTTTGTTTATTGGAAAATGATTGAAAGTGCTTGTGATTGTGTTTGAAAAGTTGATGTTTAGGTGGTATAAGGTAGGCATATATTGGAAATGTTTTGCACATGCACGAATGTTGGCTTTTGTCCTTAATTTTAGATGTTTCATGTTAGTGTCATAATACATAAAATATGATATTATTTTTGGCATGCATTCATCTATAGAAAGGAGATCAGAAGATGGAAGACGAATGAAAGATGGAGGATGAGTTGGCTCATCTTCAACAAGAGCAGGTGAGTGCAAATACATTCAGGAATTATTTCAAAGATGAGATGGTGAGGTGTTTAGATCAATTTTGTATATATTTTCTATGATGTTTTTGTTGATTTTAAGTTAATTTTCATGTTAATTTGTACTTAAGTTTGTTTGAAGTTGTTGATTTAGGTTGAAGAACATTTGATGGAGCTTTTAACTAAAATTTGGTGGACTTGTTGGAGAAAAGCATGTGACACTGCCAAGCTAGACATGGCTTGGCCGTGTCTCTCATCAAAAGAAGAAGAGATCAAGGACAAGGCAGGACACTGCCAGGATTAACCAAGCTTGGCCGTGTCCCTCAAGAAAAGTTGGACAGAAGCAGACATGACCAAGAGACACGGCCAAGCCACTGGCCGTGTCTCACCAAAGGAACAAAAGGAAAAGAAAGAAAAGAAAGAAGTAGAGAGTGACACCATCAAGAGACATGGCCAAGCCTCTGGTCGTGTCAGCTTGGCCGTGTCATCCCTTGGAAACAAATCAAAGAATAAGGCAGCAAGGGATACGGCCAGAAGCTTGGCCGTGTCCCAAGAAAGAAAAGAAAAACCAAGAGACACGACCAACAAGCTTGGCCATGTCACCCTGGATCACTTGGTATGCTTGCACGAGGTATGGATTAGTATGGTTTAGTGGGGAACAAAAAGGATAAAAATGAGTGAAAGGTGGAAGAATTTATGGAAGAAATATAAAATAAATTGGAAAGTGGGAGACAAAGACAAGGAATGATGGGGTGTTTTTAAAATTTAAAAAGAAAAGAGAGAGGGAAAATGGAGAAACATGGGGGGAAAAGAAAACATATTGAATATATTGAGTGGACATTCTCTACACATGATATCATCTTCTTCCTTGGTTCTTGCTTGAGAGAGTAAGACACCATTCTCCCCATCTCCATTCACCATTTCCTTTCACACATCAAGAGCAAAGACAATCGTTGGAATTGAAGTGAGTAGCTAGTTCTTGAGGATTAGGGTTTTAAGAGGCTCGATTGGCGAGTTGTGAACTTGGGAGAGCTATCATCCATCCTTCAAGAAGAGAGCGATTGGTTCAAGAGAGCTTGGAAGTTCATCATCACACATCAAAGAGGGAGCTACGAAAGAGACAAGGAGTCCGATTCTTAGCATCTTCAAAAGGGGTTTTTCAAACTCTTTCTTTTAATCCATTTCTTATGTGTTGTTGTTGTATTAAGAATATTGATATTGCAATGAATAACTTTAATTTGGTTTATATTGAAATGAGCATTTGTTTAAAGAATATGATGAGCTAATTTACTCATGCTTTGGGTTGTAGTATATTTGATTGAATGATTTGATTTGATGATTCCATTGATATACCTTGTTATTGGTTGATTGCATTGAAATTATAGGTAAATTGATAGATTGGCCACCTGTTGATTACTTAATATTGAATGACGGACCGAGAGGAGAAGTTTAATATCGGAACTATGCAATTGACTACCCTAAGAATGAATTAGAAATATAAGTTCTAGGGTTTATTAATTTGCTAATGTAAAATAATTGGTTGTGGTTAATTCATAAATGTGAAAACTAGTGAATTGATAATTGACTAATTAACCTTAAGGAACAAATTAAGGTACAAGGTTATATTAATGGATAATTTGATAATTAAACATTTGATTAAATGGACCTACAACCCTAGGCATTATTTCCATAATTGAATTTATCTTGCACAAAATCATTCATTTTCATTTCTAAGATTAATTACAATTCACCAATCCAATCACCCACTCGAGTTTATTATTTCATGTTAATCGAACTATTACACACAATTCCTTCCTTGTGAGACGACCTTGGGGCGATCACCGTTACTGCAATAGCCTCGTATACTTGCGAGTGCCGCTTTGTAGTAGTGTTAATTTAAGTGCAACAAGTTTTTGGCGCCGCTGCCGGGGAAGGCAATTTTTGTTAATAGTTTGATTCTTTTAATTTATTTATTAAATCGTTTAAAGTGTTCTTTTTGAATTGCTTAGGTAATTTATGCACGGACGAAGGTCTCAAGGAAATGAACTTGCTCCATTTATCGACAACATCCATGACTTCCAAGACTCGAGAGACCGAATCCTATTGAGCAAGAAAGGGAAAATACCAACGAGCAGTTTGAGGAGAACATAGAAATAGAGATGGGTGATGCCAAGAACCACCTATGAAAGAATTTGCCCGACCGATCATCGGAGTGACCACATCTTGTATCCGGTTGAGCAACGCAGCGAGAAATTATGAGCTCAGAAATACTCACTATAGTATGCTTCCATCCTTCCATGGACTGCCGAATGAAGATCCTCTCAACTTCATTCTAGATTTTTACTCAACATTGCATACATTCCCTTTGCAAACACTAACAAAAGATGAACTCAAGTTGAGATGTTTCCCATATAATTTGAAAGATAGAGCAAAAGCATAGTTGATGACTTTACCGGAGAATTCTTTAACCACATGGACAGAGGTTTACAACAAATTTATGGGAAAGTTTTATTCACACCAAAAGACCAAGGACCTTAGGGGGGAGTATTGCAACTTTCACCCAATTTGACGGAGAACCGTTTCATGAGGCGTAGGATCGCTTCAAATCCTTATTATTTCAGTGCCCTCACCATTACTATCCACAACAGTTGTTCAATCAATTTTACTATTTTCTTGATGGTCTTTCAGGTTACTACCAAGTCCCGATAGCACCGGAAGATCAACCAAAGACTACATTTACTTGTCCCTTTGGGACATTTGCATTTCGAAGGATGCCATTCGGACTTTGCAATGCACCGGGAACATTTCAAAGGTGTATGCTTTCCATCTTTTCTGATATGTTGGATAAGTGCATTGAGGTATTTATGGATGACTTTTCTATTTTTGGTAATTCCTTTGATGACTGTTTGGAAAAGTTGACTCTTGTACTTGAAAGGTGTATTGAATGTAATCTTACCTTGAGTTGGGAAAAGAGTCACTTTATGGTTGATCACGGAATTGTTTTAGGGCATGTTATTTCCCATGAAGGGATTGAGGTAGACAAGGCTAAAGTTGAATTAATTGTGAACCTACCTCCACCCACATCAGTTAAGGGGATTAGAAGTTTTTTGGGACATGCAAGATTTTATAGGAGGTTTATAAAAGATTTTTCCAAAATTTCACGCCCTTTGTGTCATTTGTTAGGAAAAGATGTCCCATTTGTTTTTGATGAAAAGTGCTTAGAAGCTTTTAAAATTTTGAAAGAGAAACTAACTTCTGCCCCTATAATTGTTGCCCCAAATTGGGATTTGCCATTTGA